>CM023481.1:295020376-295620376 GCA_013339685.2 Hyalomma asiaticum
TGTGCGGATTAACCTAGACAGATGTCACACCAAATTAGCCAAATGATTACAGCACCGTTAAACCAAAGAGCTTCATTCACTTTACTGCTGTGCTGCAAGGACGATGGCACAGAAAAAAGTGTCATCAAACGTTCTTTTACCATGTGTTTGTCTTTGCCATGCTACGACAAAGTGCTGCATGCCGTATCAACAAGCCCATACACGCAACCTTATTGGCTTCATTCAATTTGCATCATGTAGCCTTTACCCTTTGTTGGGCACGGCCTGTCTGTGAGAACGGCAGCCCTGGCAGTCCGTGCAAGCAAGCATGCAAACACGCGACAGCAAAATCGGGTACTAGTGTGGCTCGGTTTATTACAACACGGGACTCAAACGAAGCGTTCCGATGAACTTCCGACTATGCTCACTTTACGGTGAATCATTCAGCGCAGCGTGCTGATCACCGTACATCAGCGCTGGATGGACTGGCGGTTCAGCACGCGCGCGCCAGTACTTGCTCCTTCTACTCGCATGTTTCGCACTGTTTTAGTTCAATGAATCCTCGGTAGTAACCCATGGCTGTACAGCCACAACAAAGACGGTCAACAATCTGAGGTTCGCGATGCCCAACTTAATCGCACGCCGCAAGAAAACTGTGGGTCGCAGGCACGCGGGTTCGTAGCGCTTAAACAAGTGACTGTGCGGCAACTCACCGTTTTCTTCGGCATTTTCACGGTAGGAGTAGCTTGCATGCCGTGCAAGTCGAGTCCATGACGCGCCAAGGCCTAAAATTCAAGAATTACAAATACATGAGCAGCATTGCTTCACGACACAAGAAGTGACTTCGGATGACATACCTTAATGTAGCTGGTCTTCGGGGTAGAAGGCAGAACGGTCGATGTTGTGTATAAACTCTTTGGCCACGAAATCATTAAGCGATCTCGAGCAACGTGTACAGCAACAGTGTACATCACAGCCTTTGGGGCAAACGGGGACTGGGGACATACCAAGGAATCGTTCCCTAGCTGCTTCAGCACCTATCTAGGGGCAGAGAGTACCTCCCTAAGGGTGCGTCACATCCGGGTTTGAGCCAAACCGGCCCACGGCCGGTCTGGACGAGCGCGCTCGCTCTCTCTTTTACGGCCTGAGCAGCTGCCACGACTACAATGGATCTGTTTCTATACAGGACGACGGCGCGTTCCGCGCGAGGGCGTCGCGAGCCAACCCCCCAAAGCGTGTTGCTCTGCATGCGCTTCGTATGGTAAACCAGCTGCTCCCGGCCACTTTACCGTGCTAATTATTTTTTCCGCATGAAGAAAGTGGTGGAAGCAGTACAGGTGCGTGTGGGGACAGTCTGGCTTTCTAGGTACTCATGCACTCGGCAAAAGAAGAGGCACACTCAGTGCTACTAGCAACAAGAATGGGTTGGTTGGTTGGTCAAACTTGACCATCTTATATTTGATGGAGGCGAAAATGCTTGGGGCTTGTGCGCTTGGATTTAGGTGCACCCTAAAGATTACCAGGTGGTCGAAATTCCCGGAGCCTTCCACCACGGCGTCCTTCATAAACATAACGCAGTTTTCGGATGATAGACGGCATATGCTGATGCAGATGTCCCGAAGTGCGTCCTTCTGCTTAGTTTCTACAATGAGACGGATTTGCTCAGCCTTGTGGCCAACCGCTCAATGTGTGATTGTCAAAATGTTTCCCGGAACCATCATATATGAGATTGTGACGTTCTTCGAGAAGGCAGTGAAATATCTTTACCGAAAGAAAATCCTCGAGACACTGCAATTTACTGTTCAGTCATATATTGAAGATTCGCCGCTTCTGGACTGTCCGGAAGGTGTGGACAAGAGTCACGCCAGAGTGTCGGCGCACATCATCTCTGAAAAGTTTCTCCGGATTCTTCTTGTGAACTACACAAAAAAGTTAACAGATCAGAATGACAAGCCTTCTGGCTATATTCACAAGCCCACGCGGAAACATTTCCGGCTGTGAACGATGTGACTACTTTAAACTAGCTGTAAGCATCACGACAGTGTTTTACCAGCAGTGCTTTTTTTTTCTTTTTCAGTTCTTCTTCTGCATTATATTATTTTGGTACCAAGGACAACAATCTGTATGATGCTGAACGGTTTCTGTGAAAGTTCTTTATTTTTCTTCGCCTGCGGCGTACGTTATTGCATAAAAAGATTTTTCTCATCTCTTTACTTGCACGCTGAAGACCGCGTCTGGACACGTGAGAGCTTGGGAATTTATATGCATGCAGGGACTCAGCGTGGTGTGGTGCGAGTTTTATTATTATTATTATTATTATGTTCCTTCTGCTGCGATTGCGACTCACGGCTACTTGTGGGGAGTGTGACTTTCCCCTTTTCGAGGTATTTATTTTAATAATAAAGCAAGAATTGCGACAGCTTGAATAAAAATGACCATATTTTATCATTTTCAAGTACATTAATGGTTGGCATATGTGCATTTGACGTAAACGTTTTGGAAACCAATTTCTTTCAAAAAAGAATGTTTCGTGTCATTTGTTCTGACGGTCGGTGACGGCAAGTCTGAGGCCGAACATTCCCAGCGCGCGCTAGCCTCCGCAACGGCCGGGGGCTGGTTTAAAGAGGGTTGGCTCGGAGCGCCCCCGCCAAGTTGCGGCGATAGGTAGCAACAGCCCCCCGTGCGCAGGCCGTAAAAGAGAGAGCGAGCGCGCGCGTCCAGACCGGCCGTGACCGGCCGCAGCCAGACTCCGGCGATACGCTTCTCGCGTGAGCATCGCACGTGTAGTAGTTGTGTCGCTGTGGCGTGCCAGAGCTGTTATTGTGTCCGTCGGGCTTGGCTTTTTGTTTTTTGGGGGCGAAGCTCCTTAAGGTTTGGGTCTGTCCGTCCGTTGTAGGGCGTTATACCTACTATTAACGCGCTACTAGGAACGCGCTACTACTTCGATGCACGCGCTACCAGCTCGATGGGTGGATGGATGGATATTAGGAGCGTCCCCTTTATAACGGGGCGGTGGCCGGGCCACCAAGCTCTAGCTTTATTTCTTTTTCGTTTACAACCATTTCTTTTCCCGAATCACATATATTTTCACAACTAATTTTTTTCCTCGTCTATTTATTTTATCTATTATCGTTATGCTGTGATGTAACAATCATACCCGAACTACCTTGCGCTTTTGTTTGCTCCATACTTTTGCGCCACCAATGCTCTAAGCGCCTTTTACTTATATCTATCGCCGGCATGTTCAGCTTTCCCCTGTTACTCCTGAAACCCATGGCCTCCTGTAGGGTAGTGTCCACAGCTACACCTGGGTGGACATCTGTACATTCAATCAAAATATGGTCTGTCGTTTCCCTAGCTTTTCCGCAGCACGTACATGTATCCCCTTCTTTATTGAATTTCGCTCGCAAAGAAGGAGAACGTGCCCTCACCCGCGAGAAACAAGCTTGACGCAGGCAGCGTCTTCGAGTTTCTTGATTGAAAAATACCGACTGCTCGCGCTGGAGAACCGTTCACTGGCCACCCATGTATATATATATATATATATATATATATATATATATATATATATATATATATATATATCTTGACTTGCAATGAAGTGCCGGTGGGAGATTTCACTTGTGCATAGTTGAACCATGAGGATTCGTAGCGTGCGCGTTAACTAAATTAATCCGGAACTCGGCACGATCTACGATGCACTTCCGGAGCTTCGCCCACTCATCATCATTCATTCCGTGGATATGCTGTGAATTTTTTTCCTTTCTTTGCGTTGAAGTGTGGCAGCACTGGTCGCAACTGTAAACCATTTAGCTGTGGTTTACTGTTGCGTTCCGTTCTGTAAATCGAGCGGACGGACATCAACTGGCATCTCATTTCAAGAGTTGCCTGGTGCTCAGGTTTGAGCTCGGCTAATAAAAAAAAAATGTACTGGCATTTCACAATGCATGAAGTGTTCTTCTGCATGAGCATTCTCCTCAGTGTAACATGAGTATATTTCTAAAATAATGGGCTGAATTAGCGGATTATAGGGGCACAGTATAGTTGAGAGACCCTATTGAGGAAGTCCAGCAAAATATTTTTGCAGAAAGGCCCAGGTGGATTGCAGTCACTCAAGATGCTTTTGCATTTTGCCCTTGTAGATAGCATACTAACTGTGCTGGTTTCATTGAACAAATGATCAAGTGTCAGCGCTCGTAACAGGCAAAATGCATGGTAATTTAAGCAGCTGTGTCCACATTAATGCATATAAACGTGTGTGTTAAGCACAGCCATGGATAAATGTAGCTTACACTGCTTTTATATGTCTGGAGCTAATTAGATCCCATGTAATACGTGATATCGCAATTCGTACTAATACTTGCGCTCAAGAAGTTGCAACTCTATGAACCGAGACTCAGATGATTGAATGTGCAACGAGAAACTAAAATGTGAACATTGCAGTTTCGGCACTCATCTGCGTGCATATATGGGCCGAGGAAACCGCACGTCTACAACAGTCGTTAGAAATTTCTATTTCTGTGATGACTGATGACAGACTTCTGGTCCTTGGTGACATTGAAATGTCATGTCTCAAGTGCAAAGTGTCATCAATGTTTTTATTCAAAAGGCCGACACCCTGTGAGAACCGCTTGCCGTGCACCGCGGGGCTCCCATTGCCATTCCCGTTACATTGCCGGCTTCATTAGCAAAGAGGTCGCGAAGAAGGACGCGTGAAATGTGCAACATAGAGCGGCAGCAGATACTGCTTTTTTACAGTGCACACACAAAGCATCCGTGTTGAGGAACTGTTGGGACCGCTGCACTGAGCCGAGGTAATCGCACGCCGCCACTGGGTGTACTTCACATTCTCGGCCTCGTCTAAACGCATTAACAATACAGAAAACCATTTTGAAGATACTCCCCTAAAGGAAGAGAAGACTATACCTGCCGCTGCACACTTGAAACGCGGTAGCCGTTCGCCGGGAGTGGCACTCATTTCAGGTTGTCGCGTCGGCTGCTATGGGGGTAATTAGAGGCGGCCTCTCGTGACATTTTTGGAAACTAGACGAACACGTGACCCCTGAAAGTTGGGGTCACGCGCAGCCGTAGAGAGAGCCGGTATGAGCAGGTCGCCCTTTTATAGAGGAGATCGTGTGCACAGCTGTCAGTATAGTATGGATGGCATGCTAAAAGAAAAAAAAAAAAACTGCAGTGTGGAAAACTAGTGTCTATGCAAGGAAAACTAGTGTCTATGCAAGAAAGGCTGCTCCCTCTTCCTGGACTTTCGAACGGGAGTACAAATGCTGACGAACTACCTCGGCGCGTTGCATTTTTCTTTTTTCCGGGGGGAGAGGAGGGGGGGGGGCGCATATTTACAACAATCCGTAGGGGATAATAGGGAGTTTTCGAATAGGGGCCCCAAACACTTTGGGGTCCCAAAGAAATAGCGTCGACACCACTGCGCATGCGCGAGACCCAAACTGCCTTTGGGTTTTGGGTTGGGCACGCTATTTCTGGAATTTAGCGTCAGCCCCAAAGAATCCCAAAGCTTGCCCCAAACTTTTTAGCGTAAAAAAACATGGCGGCGCCCATCGAAGCGGCGGCTCTCGCATAGGACAAAACTGAGCTGATTTCTGGTTAAGTGACAACTTTATCAATCAATAAATGGTGGCGTAGGTCATCGTTCTTCCATCTCATGCATGCAACAAAAACTGGCCGTGAAATAACCCGCGTTTTTAAGATCGGTTGTCAAATTGAGAGCTCGTAGGCTTAACGCGACCGGTGGCTCGAAGCTGGATTACCTTGGCTCATGATACCAAATTCTTAAGACTCGCAGAACGATGGGGATCACAAGTAAATTCATTGCCACTGCACGCTTTAAATAGCAGTTTTAAAGGCTACGCTTATGAAAAGCAAATGCGTTTATTAATCTTCAATTTTTACTTGTCGTAGCCTGCCTTTTTGGCCACTTTGGCGCTGCAAGCGCAAGACGCAAGGAGCGAGCGCAAAACCCAATTCGAAAACTCCTACTTCCTTCGTGGTCCCAAGTTAGCGCACGCTAAGCACTTTGGGGCCCCAAACTTTTGGGGCCCCTATTCGAAAACTCCCTTATGGCGACGTCCAGGAAGCCTTGTTTAGAAAAGTAAGAAGACGGGCAAGAGAAAGAAACAAGCATCGTCCGCCATTATCGCCATGCAATCGAGGCGGCTACAAAAGTGCTGGCAGTGGCCACTTCTGTGCGCGCACAGGATTGCTGAGGCAAAATGAAGACACGCTGCAGCTAGGACGCAAAACGAAACTTGCGTCTCCAAGAAAGCCCGAACGGTTGGAGCGGGCGGTGAAAAGTCACCCCTTTCTCAGTACAGGTGGAAAGCAAAGGACGTCGGAACTTCCTTAGCGGCTTGGGAAAATGCAGAGGCTTACGTGAATCACCCGAGAATATAACACAAGCACGACACCCACGCGCCACTGGGAAATGATGGCGGCCGCCACTCAACTCCACTTTTTGCCCTACAGTCGACGCTGTGCAAACTGGCGCCTTCACCACTGAGCTCTAACTGATCAATACCAGGGAGTGGCATGACGCCTACACATTCTGGTTCGCCAGCCCTCGGTGCGACATAAGCAAATATATTCGACTTTAGGCTGTTTGTCTCGAAGGGTAGCACGTACTCGATCCAGAGACGACGGAGAGGATGCTGCTTGATTCCTGAACTCCTCCGGCTAGCTATGATATCCAGCCACAGGGAAAAGGAATCAGAAATTCCAACCTCACCGGACATATCGTTAGCCAAGGATTATTTATTCAGAAAAGTTTCATGCGTAGCATTCGCAGGCGATTATGCGGGCAAAGGGAAGCACCAGCACTTGCCCCTAACACAGTTTTTGCCTATAAAACCCTGTTCCTGAATATCCCTCAAATTCCCTGTTTAATATAATAAAAATGACAGTTGGAAAATTTTTGCAATTTCCACTCGGCATCGTACCTTAAAAGACCAACGACGGCAATTTTTTAGGCCAATGGATCTTAAATAAAATTCGCTGGGTACGTTCCTTCGCACACTTCCCTCATTTGCGCAATATTAGACTTGACAGACGCGCAGACTGCTTACAAATCAATTGTAATTGATTACCTCAAACCGCCTATCTGGCTTTCCAGAATTATTGGTCACATTTTGTATTGACATCATGGTAGGCGAAGTCACGGAAGCGCATGGGCACCACATCGTGGCCTTTCAGATGTGCGTACTCCGGCATGCTGGCGCGCACAAATATCGAAGGCGATGCCCGTTTCAAAATGCGGGGAAGGGCGCACGTGCGGTCGCAATGTGTAAAAGGTTCATTGACTCACTTGACGTAACGCATGGACAGCACTGCTCGAGGGAAAGTTTGCGCGCTGGGGTGCGCCTCGGACATCGTGAGAACAGCGCCGCACGCGTGACAAGTGCAGGAAAACACTCCAGTACAGGGGAGACGAATTAATCGGAAGGCAGCCATGCTCCACCCCGAAAACAGCGAAAAGAATGCACGCTATAAAAAGGTGACTTATGGGGTGAAGTACACTTGTAAGGTATAAATAGTTTTTCAGCAGAATACATATACGTGCGTGGGTTTGTTCTGTTGCACTTTTAAATTGACAAACATGCTGTTGGGTGACGCTAGCGGCATTTTTTTTTTGCACCACTTTCAGAGCAAAAATACAAAATTAAAAACATGAGTTGTTTGTTGCGGGGTAAAAGCGTGTTCGTTCCCGTAAGCGTGACGCACGATCTTCACATTTTTTACTACGATCTAAAGAACAGTCTCTTGAACTGCTTCCGTATGGCCGCAATATGCATGTGCGGTGTGTCCCCTTGTGAGGGCGGTGCTGCAGAGAAAGGAGACTTCAACCTACCTACCTTGCGACTGGACAGCATTGATTTGCAGTGTTCGTGCTGAACGATCACTAAACCCGCTACCAGCAGACGGTGACCGCGACATTCATTCAAACGGTGGTCATATTCGGATTGTTTCCACAGCAATACGTCTCAAGGACAAAAGCGGCTCTTTGGCTACTCGGGAAGCTAATCTTCTAAGTGCCGAAAATGAGCGAGACCTCGAATGCCAAGTCCTTTTCTCCGACTGATTTGTACCTGCGTAGTTTACATCTTGTGACGATGGAGTCTCAATGTACCTAAGATGACTTGTATAGATCATATCTGAATTCTCTTATGTTTCGATAACCCCTGCTATTTACATCAGGTCATATGATGTGTTATTGTCTTCAAGCCAGGAAATTAATTTCAAATAATTTCATTTCTTGAATACAATAATAAGCTTGATAAGCACAACAGCCGAAACAAACACAGTCGCCAAGACGATCGATCAACCGAACAATAATTGAGTCAAATAATGGACGGTTTATTGTACAATATTAAAAATGCGTGCTAATCTGTTTAGACCAATACCATTTTCCGCTAGTCTGATAGAACAACTCGAACAGAGAAAGATACATTTTTAAGCAGGGTAAACGATTTGTTTGAAGAAAAAATGAACGGCGACAGAATACGTACGACAGACAGGTTCAAGTATAGCGAAACAAACCTGGCCACATCAAGCTTCTGCTCGTTCAAGTAAATAAGTTTATCACCCACGTGTCTTCTTCGGTCCTGTCTAACCTTTTGCGCCATGACTTCAAGTTCAGCTATGCACCAACTAGCCCGACAGCAAACGTTATTAAATAAGTTACATTGAATAAACAAGTGTTTTGAGGCAACACCAAAATCTCTCAAAACCTTTAGTTAAATTCCAAGTTAAATCGTCGAGAAACGCCTGAAATTCGCCATTCGCATAGTTACAATTACACGAAGTATTCTTGGAGTTCGTTTCTGCAATCGCAGCAACATAGCCGAATATGTTCTTTACATTATCACCCATATTTCGCAAGAGCAACATGTGACACTGAAATAAGAAAAGAAGTATACAGGCCGATGTAGGTCACAGGGAAAATATTTCCGGTATCCGGGCGCAGGCAAGCGTGTAAGAACCCTAAGATCTTAAAAGTTCTTACAAACGCTGTTTATTTTTAAATCTTGATGCCTCTAGATCGACGCCATGTAAGACTATCAACTCAATGTAGCAAGCGATCGTCTAAAGTTAGAACATATGACTTATTCAGTTCTTTCTTTTATGAGCATAAAATCTCGTACCTTATTATATCAGTGTTTAGCATCAATCGGTTTTGCAAAAACAATGAGGTACAGCTAGTACTTGATAATCTAGTTTAGCCTCTCATTCCGGGTGATCTGCCATTGCTGGTGCTGCATAAAGTGCGTACATTTGTTAAATTCATAAACTGAAAACGGATGACGAACGTCATTTGATACAGAGGCAAAAATATTCAACTTAATGCGGATCCTTGTGGCATTCCGTAGTTAAGTTCCAAATCACATTTATCGATCGTAACTTGTATTCCGCATCATCATCATCCACAGCCCATCTTACGCCCACTGCAGGATGAAGGCCTCTCCCAATCCTCGCCTGTCCTGCGCGAGCCGATTTCCATTTGACGCCTGCAAATTCTTAATTTCGTCCCCCCCCCCCCCCCCCCCCCCCATCTTACTCTCTGTCGTCCACGCCTATGCTTGCCCTCTCGGTATCCATTCTGTCGTTCTAACTGTCCATCTGTTATCTAGCCTTCTCATCACGTGGCCTAGCCTATGTCCATTTTTTTTTTCTTCTTAACATCGTTTATTATGTCGGCGACCCCCGTCTGTTCCCTGACCCATCCGGATGTCTTCCCACCTATTAATGTAACGCCTATCTGTTGTATCGGCTGCAGCTCATAGACTTGCTGCCCACTGCGCAAGCGTGAAGTTTCTTTGCTCTATCTCTCTCACTTCCTTTTCCCTCACCACGATCTTATATTAACGCCCCGCAGAAGATAATAAAGCTGATTCTTGCCTACCTTCTCAAACCGTGTGTACGTGCGTTCTTCCGTGCCGTGGCCAGTAGGCCGCGGCGAGTTAACAGTGGCGACGAGTCACATCGACACCCACGAAGTCAAGGCCGACCCGGACACCCGGACCTTGCAGACAGATGTGCCAGGGACATCCACGGCTTTCCAGATGCTTCCGAGTTTTGACGAGAACAGAGATAAGTGGAACCCATACTTGATCAAAGCAGAAGCGTACTTTGAAGCGAACGGCATTGATGAGTCAAGCAGGAAGAGAGCTCTGCTCGTGGCTGCGCTGAGCACGCAGACCGTTCAAATTCTTGCCGGAAGGGTAGCTCCCCGAAAGCCGAACTCCTTGACTTATGACGAAGTTACCAAAACCTTGAATGAGTACTATGACCCTAAACGCAACGAAATTGCTGAGAGCTACAAATTCTTCAGCCGCTCCCAAATGGAGGGCGAATCGGTTCGCGCGTTTATCACCGAGATCCGCCGCATTGCAGACAAATGCAACTTTGTCAGTTTCCTTGACAGAATGATTCGGGATAGGATTGTTTGCGGTGTACGCTCAAGTGCAGTAAGGAAACAACTGCTAGCGAAGAAGGAGCTAACGCTAGAAGAAGCTGAAGCAATAGTAATATCTGCCGAGACCGCGGAAGAGGATGCGCAAAGAATTTCAACCGAAGCAACACCGCTATTACAAATGAAAGCGCGTCGCCGGCCAACTCTCGGAGACAGCGCTGAAAATGCAGGTTGCAGGGATTGCGCAAGGTGTGGAAGCTTTAAACACAGTACTAGCGGGTGCAGCTGCATCAAGGTGCGTTGTTATCACTGTGGTCAACGTGGGCACATCGCAAGAATGTGTCCCAGCCGCCGAGACAGGGAAGCAGGGCCCTCAGTGCGCCGGCGCTGCGCGGAAAAGCGTTAGCAGTGCAAGAAACAACGTCAGAAGATTGCTATGAGAACGCTCATATATGGACGTTGTTGTCAGCTCGAAAGAACGTGCTCGAACCGCCTATGCGCCGCACATTCAATTGGGCGGGTGTGGAGCTGACAATGGAGGTAGACACAGGATCCCCGGTGTGTGTCAAAGCTCGAAAGCTTTTCGACAAACATGGTAAGCACTGGCCAAAGTTGAAACCTTCACAGCTGGGCCTTTCGTGCTACGCAGGAGGACTACCAGTACTAGGTGAGCTTCAGCTGATGGTTTCGCACCAAGACGTGTCGGTGGAATGCAAGCTCGTAGTATTAGACTGCGCTGGACCAAGCCTGTGCGGACGAGACCTCATAAACATGCTGGACAAGGCTGGCGTTTCCGTACTTCAAATTGAAAAGGGGGCGGCACCAGGCACAGTACAAGCCATCAGTCTCGTCAACACCACCCGCGCTGAATACGCGGATGTTTTCTCGGAGGAATTGGGACTGATGAAGGGGCCCCCAGCCAGCTTGTTGCTGAAGGATGGGGCGGTGCCCAAGTTTTGCAAAGCGAGGCCACTTCCGTATGCTCTCCGTGACAAAGTGGTTAAAGAGTTGGAAAGGATGGTGTCCCTAGGCATTATATACCCCGTAAAGCATTCGGATTGGGCGACCCCCATAGTACCTGTGCTTAAAAAGGGCGGCACAGTGCGTATTTGCGGGGATTTTAAGGCCACGTTGAATCAAGCTTGTGCAACTGAGCAATATCCGCTTCCAGTGATCGAGGACATGTTTGCGTCATTAGGCGGTGGGGAAGTGTTCAGTACGCTGGACCTGAAAGATGCCTACAACCAGGTGCCACTGGACGAAGGTGCACGCAAACTGTGCGTTATTAACACCCACCTGGGACTTTTCAGCTACAGCAGGCTGCCGTTCGGCATTTCCTCGGCTCCTGCTATATTCCAGAGGAAAATGGACACCATGCTAGCGGGTCTTACTGGAGTGCAAGCGTACTTGGACGACGTGCTTGTGTCTGAAAAATCGGCAGACAACGGAGCTCGGCTGAAAGCAGTTTTGCAGCGATTTCGTGAACACGGGGTAAAGCTGAGGTATGAAAAATGCAGTTTCAGCCAAGCATCCGTAACTTATCTGGGACATCGCATAGATCGACTCGGTCTGCACCCCACGGAAAAGAACGTGGAAGCTATCGTGAATGCCCCGAGTCCTCGCAACGTGAGCGAGTTGCGTTCGTTTGTTGGAATGTTGACATTTTATTCCAGGTTTTTACCGAACATGACAACGTTATCGCCGTTGTATCAATTGCTGGAAAAGAACACAAGGTGGCAGTGGAACCTGCCACAGGAAACGGCATTCGTCAAAGCTAAACAGTGCCTGAAGGACGCAGGAGTGCTTGCTCACTTTGACCCGTTAAAAGGGCTGAAACTGGAATGCGACGCATCTCCACACGGTATTGGGGCAGTGCTGTTCCACACAGAAGGCAGCACTAATCGACCAATCGGATTCCGTTCAAGGACTCTCACTAAAGCCGAACGCAATTACTCCCAACTAGAGCGTGAGGCGCTGGCACTAGTTTTTGGCGTCACGAAGTTCCGGGACTACCTTTCGGCCGTGAATTCACACTGGTTACATATCACCAACCGCTGCTGGGATTGCTCAGGTCCGACCGGCCAACGCCCTCCATGGCAGCAGCCCGCATTCAACGCTGGGCTCTCTATCTCGGTGGTTATTGCTATAAGCTTCAGTACACTCCCGGAAGGCAACTGCTAAACTCGGACGCCCTCAGTCGGCTTCCACTGCCGTTTTCCAGTCCTGCTATCGAGCCACAAGATTACGTCTTTTGCCTGGAAAGTCTGGACGAAGGCACAGTAACGACGCGCGAACTACAACACCTGACAGAGCACGACTCGACACTCGCACGAGTCAAGCATTACATTTTGCAGGGTTGGCCTAGAAGTTCGAAAGGTATGGAGCCGGACATAATGGCATTCTTTCACCGTCGGTTAGGCTTATCCACAGCACACGAGTTGGTTTATTGGGGCCATCGAGTGGTTATACCCACCAGTGCGCGGCAACGATTACTGGAGCTCCTGCATGAAAATCGCCAAGGGTCTTCGGTCATGAAGTCCATAGCGCGATCATTGTTTTAGTGGCCGGGCCTGGACGGAGAAATCGAGAGCTTGTCGGCCACATGCAAGAACTGCATCGCCAATTTACCCATGCCCTCGATCGCACCACCAGCAAATTGGCCACAAACACTAGAGAAGTGGTCACGTATTCACGTGGACTTTGCCGGACCAGTAGAAGGCATGATGATTCTGGTCATAGTTGATTCCCATACAAAGTGGATAGAAGCCATTCCTCTCAAGCAAGCCACCACGACTGCTACAATCAACTGCTTGCGCAACGTATTCATCCGATTTGGTGTGCCCAGAACGATCGTTTCCGATAACGGGACACAATTCACTAGCCGTGAATTTGCAACGTTCGTCGAGCAAAACAACATATCGCACGTCAGGACAGCCCCTTTTCATCCCCAATCTAATGGGGCTGCCGAACGAGCCGTACGAACGGTGAAGGATGGGCTTCGGAAGATGAAGGAAGGGAAATTAGAGCACAAACTGATGCGGCTGTTATTAAGCTACAGAAGGACGCCCCAGAGAAGCGGAAACTCCCCGTCGGAAATGCTTCTAGGCTTCCAGATCAGATCCCGCCTGGATACCTGTTTTCCAAAGTTCAGTGCAGGAACACCGTGTGAAAGCCAGGAACGCGCGCCCCCTGTAGACAGCCGTGTGCACGTGCGCAACTACGGGGCAGGAAGTAAATGGTTAATAGGACAGGTGATATCTACATCTGGGACGCGAATGGTCACAGTGGAAACGCCTGGAGCAATTGTACGACGGCATGTCGACCAGGTCCGTCTCCAGCCTCCGGAAGCGCGACAGCACGTCTCGGAGGGCCCCGCCACGGTGGTCTAGTGGTTATGGCACTCGACTACAGATCCGAAGGTCGCGGGATCGAATCCCGGCCGCGGCGGCTGCATTTCGATGGAGGCGAAATGTTGAGGCCCGTGTGCTGTGCGATGTCAGTGCACGTTAAAGAACCCCAGGTGGTCGAAATTTCCGAAGACCTCCACTACGGCGTCTCTCATAATCAGAGCTGGTTTTGGGACGTTAAACCCCACAAATCAATAAAAAAAAAACGTCTCGGAGGAACTTGTCGGCGCGGACCAGCCATCGCTTGGCCCAGAAGAATCCGCGCCGCGGAATGATGCAAGACAGCACACCGCCTGTTTCACCAACTCTCGTTGCAGGCCCTCTTGCTCCCGACTCACTCCCGGCCCTTCAGTCCTCCGAAGCAGAAATTCTGCATGAGCCAGCTCAGGTACTACGACGCTCCACGAGAACCCGAAAGCCAGTTGATCGCTTTTAGGAGGAAGAAGTGTTGTATCGGCTGAAGCTCATAGACTTGCTGCCCACTGCGCAAGCGTGAAGTTTCTTTGCTCTATATCTCTCTCTCTCCCTTTTTCCTCACCACGATCTTATATTAACGCCCCGCAGCAGATAATAAAGCTGATTCTTGCCTACCTTCTCAAACCGTGTGTACGTGCGTTCTTCCGTGCCGTGGCCAGTAGGCCGCGGCGAGTTAACACTATCATTTTTCGTTTCATCGCCAGCTGCGCGGTTCTTAACTTCCTCTCGGGCTTCTTAAAGGCACCGACAACTGACCAGAACCTGCGATTAGATTCTGGCGGAAATGAAAAAACCATGAATTATGGTGACAGATTCAAGCACACTTATTTTTAAATTGCCTTTGAAAATCACACACACACACACACACACAAAAACGGGTATGTCGCGCCGCGTAGCCGTAGAGACTTCGTACTGCTATATGGAGTCTTCGGTTTGGTGTGCATGGTCAGATGCTTTTATACGCACCGTAATTAGTGCTCAAAGTTAGAGCACGCATATTATTAAGTGTTACAGGGCCGAGTTCAAGCTCCCCGGCGCGAAGTCGGTGAAGGGAACCACGGCAGTTTCGGTCGTTCCGTACGCAAGCAGACACAGTGAAAGGATCAGAGTCGTGGTTGAGAAAACAAAACAACAAAATTTAATCTATAATGATAGGGCGGCACGTAGAATACAAGGCGAAATAACACTTCACTCAACTAATAATGAACAGCGATTAAAGAGCTTGACAAAAATACTAAAGCGCGAGAACAACAAACAAATAGGAAAAATAAACTAACAGTAAGTAACAACAGTGAGAACAGAAATCTAAATGACAAAAGTTAACGAAAGTTCAAGAAGAAAGTTCAGGGGGTTGTGGGGCCGCGTCCCGCTCGACGCCATGTTTTTGCACGAAATGCCTCGCACCCCCCTTTCCCAGCTGGACGGGGCGGCGGCCCGCCCGCTTCGCCCATGTGGTTTTAACATAGGCTGCCATTGGGCAGCGAGAAATTCCCAGAATGTTTGCGCGTTCTGGCGTTTCTGGTTTTGGAGATGCCTCGGGAGAACACGCTGGGACTTGGAGAAGTGCGCACGTACTTTTGGGACCCTCCGGCCGACCAGGCCATCGGTCGGATGGCGTGCTTCTGCGAGCCCCAGCGATCACGGCGGCGACCTGCGACCGACGCCCCTGTCTGTATGTTCTTCTTCTATTTTCCTTTTCTGAGGGCTCGCGGTCGCGGGTGCGCTGGCCGGGGTTAGGCTCTTCTCTCTTGCATGGTCTTTGGTTATTTTTGTGTGTTATTGTGTTCGCGTGTTGTTCTTTGTTACTGTCCTTTGTTTGTGTTCGTGTGCGTTCGCGTGTTGTTAATCGTTCTTGTCCTGTCCTTATATTCAATTCGACTAATTCGACCTTGTTACTGTTTGTATTATTTTAATGTTTATTAAATTACCATGCACGGAGAGTGACGCCTAATGTTCTCCTCTTTAGCCGCGTGCGACGGTTCGCGCTGCCCCGCCTCGAGTCGGGCCGCGGGCCGAAGCGCGCGGCAGCGCGGCGATGGCATGGCTGAGATAGCTAGCGCGCGGACGCGACGACCTCATTCTCTGCTCGTTGAGTGCTCGAACCCACTGCAGGGGGTTGCTAGCGGCGATGCCGCTGCTAGCAGTAGTTATTAGTAGAAGTAACCCCGACAGGGTATGAACATGAAGGCATACGTGCTGATGACCGGCAGCGTCGAAGGGTCCACGGCGGGCTGGTGCGGCAGTCTGGTACGGCACAGCGTTGAGGTCGATGGAATTGCGGCGCTGATGTTCCCAGGGAGCTAGTGCTTGATGGCAAACCCGAGCAGTTTTAACTAACTCGAGCCGAAGTCCCGATGCCTACGTTGCAGACGGTAAGCGCGCATCTCAACTAGGCGAAGCGGCTAAGGTTAGGTGGCCAGCCGATACAGAGCCACGCTAACAACTTCTATAGAGCGATACGGTGATCGGCTTCTACGCCATGTAAGCCAAGCGACTAGACCCCCGTGCTCCTCACTGCTCCTCGCTTAAGTACCCGCATGTCTTTCCTGATTCGCTGTCTTCGGAATTGGGGCGTGTTTTTTGAGACAATTGTTCCACAACTTCATTTCTGGCTCCGCCCAAAATATCCCACTGGAGAGAGCGATGACCAAACCCTTTCTCGTGGCCGCCGACGGGCCTCTTCATTCTGCTCCCCCCGATTGACAGGTCATCAGCGTAGCGGGGGGTGCCCTGCGCCGGTCAACAACGGTATGCATACTTGTCCCCTTCGGACACGGTGGCCGACGAGCAAACAATAGCGTAGGTCCGCACGTGGCCCGTGCACGTCAAACGGCTGCCCGCTGTCTTGCCCCGTATTTTTGGTCCGAAGCACCGTTGTTCGGCCATCAAGAACCACGCCGGGGGGTCGCAGCTCAGGGAGGCCACCATCTCCACGTCTTCTCCGAAAAGGCCGAGAACTTTCGACGTATTTGGAGAGGGGTTGAAGCGCTTCTAAAATTGCACGTGCGGCCATGCCGTCCACCTTCACTTATATTTCACCACGAGGCAATGTCAATCCGTGACATTAAGCATTCCCGCTCTGTTCTGTGCTGTCCACGAGGTACGAAACAAATAAGTTGACATTGCATGAGAAGCGGCGCTGCCTTCGCGGCGCAACCGTTTATATAGAAAGAGCGTTGACACGCAGTGGAGAAAGAGAACTAGGAGGCTCACCAGTAGATGTACGGCTATAAGAGAACTGACAGCAAAGAGCGTAAAGGGGAAAGTCAGAGAGGCGGAGAAGATTTAGTGGAGGGCACCGATGGAAAAAAAACCGACCCTGAATAACTACTGAGAGGGCAAAAACAAAATAAAGAGGGAGGCATTTTACGATAATTCAAGAGGAAGCGCTTTATTGTTTGAAGCGAGATCGGGCTGCCTTAGAACGCGTATTTATAAAGCGTAATTCGGTAAAGAGGAAGAAAAATGCACATGCTGTGAGGAAGATAGGGAAACGACGGAGCATGTTCTGATTGAATGCGAAAATATCCACCCAGGTGTACTTTTGGGCACCACCCTACATGGACTTCATGTAGGGGGGTTCGCCCAAAAACCCAAGGCTGCCTTGGGTTTTAGGGCGAACAACGGGAAGCTGAACATAGCCGCGATTGAAATAAGTAAGAGACGGTTAGAATACTGGTGGCAGAAAACTAGAGAGAACGGACAAAAATAATTATAGGGAACAATATGGACTTGCGGCCATAAGGGCAGGGAACTTCGATTTGATTGAAGTAGATTTAAAAGGCATGAGGAAAATTTAAAAAGAGAGAAAAAAATTACGCCCGCATCTTCCCACGGGGGGAACTCGAGTAAATGCGTCGAAGAGTGGTGGGGGTATCGCGTGAATGTTGCGTAATTGGGTATGGTTTGGGAATGCTTAATTGTTATTTCGTCTTTATTATTCTTGAGCAAAGCGTCAAGTCAAGCGAAAGCCAAGTAAAGACGCCCTTGACTGAATTCCGAACGCGTGCTCCGCCGCTTATACAAGGTCTGTTCGATTCAGAAAAGGTGCACGGAACCATGCACAGAAAGGTGCAGGTGGTGTCGACACCCGGTGCAGCAGTTCCCGGCACCCGTTTTCGCGGTGCAGATGGAGCTCCGTCCGCCGCCGCCCAAATGCGTGAATCGAACGTTGAGGTGCAGGCCTGTCGTCTGCTCAACGGACAGCTCGATGAGTTTTTGTTTCTAGTAGCCTGTTTGTGCTCGCTGCAACTAGGCATGGTGATATGCTACAACAAAACCTGCGCGCGGACGTGCGAAACAAGACGTGATATTTATATTATGCGCATCCACGCATTTGCCGACACAAACGACGCTATCAGTGCATACAATCTGCATCCTACCATTTGTAAAAAGAAAAAAAGTGAACAGGAAAACAAGTTGTCATCGTGCACGTGTTCAGAGAAAAATGTCAAACGTTTATCACTTTCACAGAATTACTTGCTGTGATTTCGTCGCGGCGTACGTCCTAACCATCTCCATTAGACTAGCCGACGCCGTCGTCTGCACGCGTCGCCTGACGGGCTAGCGAGGCTGCACCAAAACGCTGCACCCACAAGCTGGGAGGTGCAAAGGTGCACGGCACTGCGGCGGCACCTTAGCTGCACCCCGCCACAATCGAGGACGGAGGTGCAGCGGGCGCCGCTGTACCGCGAGGAATCGAGGACGGTGGTGCATGCGCAGCGCACCGCGAAAAGGTGCGGAGAACCTTCTACACACCGCCCGCGTTCGGGAGAGTGGAGTACGGAGGCACGGCCGCTCGATTAGCAACGCACGAGGTGCGGCCTGCTACGTCGCGCGGCGAACAAAAGCGGAGCTGTGAAGCGAAAGTTGACAGTTTTCGCCGCTTTTTCGGAGGGGGCGCCACTGCTACGGGACACTGCTACGGGACAACCTTAGAACGCGTGTTTATAAAGCGAAATTCAGTAAAGAAAAAGAAAAATGCACATGCTGTGAGGAAGATAGGGAAACGACAGAGCATGTTCTGATTGAATGCGGAAATATCCACCCAGGTGTACGTTTGGGCACAACCCTACACGAAGCCTTGGGTTTTAGGGCGAACAACGGGAAGCTGAACATAGCCGCGATTGAAATAAGTAAGAGACGGTTAGAATACTGGTGGCAGAAAACTAGAGAGAACGGACAAAAATGATTATAGGGAAAAATATGGAATTTCTGCCATAAGGGGCAGGGAACTGGGCTATGAAATTCCGTTTTTGATATGGCATGATCGATTTGATTGAAGTAAATTTAAAAGGCATGAGGAAAATTAAAAGAGAAAAAGAAGTTCTTAAATCTTCTTACGAGCCTGGTGGCGCACATGTCACCGCCCCGTTACAAAGGGGAAGCTCATAGCATCCATCCATCCATCCATCCAACTCTCCCGCCTCTCGCCGCGCGGGCCGTTCCGCGAACCAGTACGGGTCGAGTTTTCTGTGTGTCGACGAAATTCTGCACCTCGCTCGCACGCCTTGTGACTGCAACGTGTCGAGGTGCTTCACGTATTGCGCCATTGCCTCCTATAATTTTGGTTGTGCACGGCATTATGGCGCGCAACTGTTGCGCGCCGCTGCGTGGCACAAACGCAAGGAAGGCCCCTCGGATCCGGTACCACGAATTTCCGTGCGACGTAGATCGCCGTAAAGTATGACTAAAAAACATTTCTCGACAGGGAATAACTGGAAAAGCAAGCGTGTGCGGGCCAAATGACAGGTCGCTGGTGTACTCACGTCGCTTTGCTGACGGTGGCTATTAGAAGTCCACGAAGCTCAAGCTATTGCTTCCAACGGCTGTTCTGACGGCAGTTCGTGCGCTTGGCATCAACACTTCTACCAAACTGTGTGATATGTCGCGAACTGACGTGTGACAGGGGTGAACAAAGCGACACCGAGGAGACCTGCGAGGTGTTTCTGAGCAAACTGTTGTGGCAAACAGGGCCGGAGACCTGAACGCAACTGTTAAGCGGTTCAAACTCGCTTACAAGCCTCTGTTACGGAAGGTGCTGCGACTTTGGTGCAACGAGTCGTGTTTCCGTGGATGTATACATGTCGTAACTTCTAAATAAAGAAATGAGCCTGACACCGCCTTCGTCGACTTTTTTTTTTTTTTCAATCAGCCAATCCGAACTGATTTCGTCCTTACATAGAAATGCAAACGCGCGTCTACAAAGCGGTTGAATGTTCATTTAGTTGTAGATGTCAGGCTGATATTTATAAAACGCTCGAACTAAAACACTATATAAGAACATGATTTGGCCAATCCAGTAAGTCGTATGCACGTATTTGTAAGAACGTCTAATAAAACGAAGATCTTGCATTTCAGCCACTATAGAAGAACGCCGCGCCATATGCTCTATTGTGTTTATTTCACAAGTAGATTTATAGTAACAAATTTCACAGTTTGCCGCTTCATACTCCTTTGCGCACATCTCGATGCATTCACAACGCGCGTAGTTTCATGTGAATTCATGGTCGCACACAAGCATTTAACTCATCACCACTACCTAGAGCCACTGTACATTGGAACGGTCTTCCTAATCACATTGTATCCATTGCTAACCGTGGAACATTCCATGATAACCTAATTTCGTTGCGCTTTATCATTGTATAACGTTCTACTACTTGTAATATTTGTCTTGTGCCTTTCTTTTATATTTTTCCCTTTATTTTTTGTTATTTGTTGAATTTTGTATTTTTCTGTTTTGTATATACGGATGCCCTCTTACTCAATGCCCTTCAATGGGCCTGTAAGGAATTTTGAATAATATTAACAGGTTTTTCTTTCAAGAGCAAACAAGCGCATCAAGCGAAGCAAGTATCCAAGCAAGCGATAAGGAACTTGCCAGTTATATTTAACGGTGGTCACGCGTCGAAACCTGCGGCAAAAGTGCGCGGTTCAGGCTCGTACAAGTCCATTAGCGGCCCAATGCCCGTACCGACCGCCTGGGGCTGGGTATTTATGTTCTTGCAGGCAGCGTAGAGATCTTATTTTGGCAAAGCAATACACAGTCTTGCGTGAGTAAAATGCAAACTCTCAGCGCGCCGCTGCGCGAAACATGCAGAACAAGCGGCTCCTCCCGCGCGCGCTTGTCCCGTAGCAGTGGCGCCGCTGCGGCAGCGCGTGGAACTAGGCTCGTCACGCCGGTTTCGGGCGACGTCGCAGGCCGCACCACGTGCGTTTTTATCCAGCGGCCGTGACGGAGGAGAGGTCCGCACCCCCACTGTGCAAAAGCCAAGACGCCCTTGACTGAATTCCGAACGCGCGCTCCGCTTATATACACACCGCCCGCGTTCGAGGGAGAGGAGTACGGGGAGAGGTCCGCACCCCCACTGCGCATGCTCGGCTTGCTGAACGCCCGCCTGGAGCGACAGTTTTGCGGGTGTCTTCCTGGGCCGGCACGAGACGAGCCGAGAATGCGCAGTGGGGGTGTTGACGGCGCCGCCGGCCGCCGACGCCGAAGCGCGACATCGTGCGACTAAGAAATGCTCTGCATTTAAAGGGAAAAGTTCTTAAATCTTACGAGCCTGGTGGCGCACATGTCACCGCCCCGTTACAAAGGGGACGCTCATAGCATCCATCCATCCATCCATCCATCCAACCGTGGAACGGTCGCTGAAGGCTGCGACGCATGTGCGCGCCGTTTTTCTCTCGCGTCTGCGAAACCTGTACCGGAGTGTACAGCGCGAATTCGCGACTGAGATTACAAGTCATAACAACATATAGGCTGGATAAACGCAACGTTGATTTCTTTATATTTAGGGCTTCACTATCCGTTTCCCATTGTCGCCTTATACCCCTGTCACACGAGGCAACTTAAGTGCACTTTGAGCGAGTGCACTTCGCCGCTAGTGTCATTCGCACGCTGTCACACGGGAATGTTTAGTGACACTCGCTGCAAAGCGCACTTGCAGGCGAGTGCGTTCGCCGAACACACTTCACCGCGACGGAGTGTGTAGCCTCGGCAGCAGTGACTTGCTAACAAATATGCTAATGCATAACACGGTGCCGTAGCATTTTTAAAACATTGTTTTCGTTATTAGAAATGTTGCTATGTATTAAAACAAATCAGATTTGAACAAAAAACCTCGCTATTCTCACCCTCGGGCAGTTTGCGGCCACGTCCGCTAGGGGAATTCACATTTCCAATGCACATAAGGTGGGCAGTGAAGGTGTTCCGCTATTTATATGGAAAGAGCGTTGACACGCAGTGGAGAAAGAGAACTAGGAGGCTCACCAGTAAATATACGGCTCTAAGAGAACTGACATCAAAGAGCGTAAAGGGAAAAGTCAGAGAGGCGGAGATTTACTGGAGGACAGCGATGGAAAAAAAGCCGACTCTGAATAACTACCGAGAGGGCAAAAACGAAATAAAGAGGGAGGCATTTTATGATAATTCAAGAGGAAGCGCTTTATTGTTTGAAGCGAGATCGGGCTGCCTTAGAACGCGTATTTATAAAGCGAAATTCAGCAAAGAAGAAGAAAAATGCACATGCTGTGAGAAGGACAGGGAAACAACGGAGCATGTTCTGATTGAATGCGGAAATATCCACCCAGGTGTACGTTTGGGCACCACCCTACAGGAAGCCTTGGGGTTTTAGGGCGAACAACGGGAAGCTGAACATAGCCGAGATTGAAATAAGTAAGAGACGGGTTAGAATACTGGTGGCAGAAAACTAGAGAGAACGGGCAAAAATAATTATAGGGGAAAATATGGACTTTCTGCCATAAGGGGCAGGGAACTGGGCTATGAATTTCCGTTTTTGCTATAGTATGATCGATTTGATTGAAGTAAATTTAAGAGGCATGTGAGCAAAATATTCATCGCTCGTCATCTTCATCTGTATATAACCATCATCACTGCCAGCGTCATCTTCGTGCAGCGCGTGGCTCATGGCAGTGGAGAGCCGGAGCAAACGGCGACCCGAACGAAGCTCCAGGGAAAATCGTAGAGGACCTAGGGATCGAAAGCACCTTCCACCACTTTGTAAAGCAGGAACACAGCTGTGGCCACGAAGCCTTTATTCGGCTGAGCCACGCGCTGCACGAAGATGACGCTGGCAGTGATGATGGTTATATACAGATGAAGATGACGAGCGATGAATATTTTGCTCACAGGCATGAGGAAAATTTAAAGAGAGAGAAAAAAAAATGTTCTTAAATCTTCTTGCGAGCCTGGTGACGCGCATGTCACCGCCCTGTTACAAAGGGGACGCTCATAGCATCCATCCATCCACACTTCTCTTTCTCGTGTAGCAGCGCGTGAGCGTAAGTGCACTCTGTAAGTATTAGGTAAGTGCACTCGCTCAAAGTGCACTTAAGTTGCCTCGTGTGACAGGGGTATTATAATTGCTATCGGCCTCACCTCCCACTGTTTGCAACTCTGTGGCCTGTGAAGGCTCCATATAGTCACCGCAGATGAAAAATTCGGATTTTATATGTTTCGCAGCGTTTTCGGCGTTACTACTGGGTGACTGGGCACTCTGACCGGATAAGTTTTCAGTTGCACTGATAAAAGCAGGTACCACAAAAATTGCTTGTCGATCCCTTTAAGTTTCTGCCCCGAATGTCAGTACTCAAAATGCAGTAGTTATACAATTTCCGCTTGAGTGATAGTGGCATATAGGTTTCCGTACACGAGTTGGGAATGTGTCCCGTATATGCGCGCCATCCATATGTTTATTCTATGGTGGATTTCTATTACATGGGTCGGTTCTACTGTCCTAAATATGGCTCGAAATAACCGCAGAACTGGCGGAGTTTCCAACAACGCTGTAGGATTTTAAATTTGCCTAAATGTGTGGAGCGGCAAACCCAATAAAAAGCCTTTTCAACACCGAAAATATATATTACGACGTTTTTCTGCTTAATAGGTGAGGAAGGCAGTTTTGGTGCACTTACTGCAGGCAAAACCGTGTCGCTGGTGGCCTACTATGCTGTTATTGAGAAGTGCATATTTCTGTAATGCAATTACAGGCTCTTAAAAAAATGTTAATATTCAGCACATATTTATTTATTTATTTATTTAACATACCCCAAAGGCCCCCCAACAAAGGGCTTTACATGAGGGTGTGAGCGAACAATACAAGGTTAATAAAACAATGATTCTATGGCACTTCTAAATTTATCCGTGTTGCAATGATGGATGACAACTGGGGGAAGATCGTTCCAGTCCCTGGCTGCTTGAGCGAAAAAGGAGTGATCGTGGGCTGTGGTGCAAGCAGGAGGTGGATATACAGATAGGTCTGAAGCTGCTTGTAAACACAGTCGCAGTGCTATTTTTCTTTCTTTGTGTAATATGCAAAGCGATCTTATATTTTAGACTTAATAAACAAGTGAATCGGGCTAGTTGGTATAGATCCATCTTCGTAAGAAGCGCAAAACTACACACAGGGACATCTAGAAAGAAAGACACAACACAAGCGCTTGACTGCAACTAAGCGTTGCAGTCAGCCCTTGAGGCCCCTTAACATATACCTCTCTTCACCCATCCTTACTTGTTAACTTCATCGCCCTCGTCGTGTGTCGTGCTAGAGCTTTTTCCTATTGCCTAAGGATGAAGCAAACGCACCCGGAAGTTTTGGCCCTGTGTGGTGGCTTTCAGCCTTCGGTGAGCCACGGTAACCGGATTTCGAAGATACTTCGCTCAGAGTGTTACCGGCAGTCAAGGCTTTACTGGGGTATGCTGCACAATCAGGTATTCAGTGAACCGGGTTCCATGTACCAGAAGAAGAAAAAGTGGCGTGAATCCTGCGGACTTGTGGAATGCGCTTCAGAACGTCTGCGGTTCACGGTTTTGTCTCAGCTGAGGACCGTACAACAACCGAAGAAACCTGCTCAGGAAAATCCCATCCACACTGCAGATGACGTCATACTTCCTAAATTTGTGAAGCGTACGCTTGGACAAGGACCGAAATATGCCGTCGAACCGAGAATTACCGCGCCTAAGCTCTTGTCCCTCGTCAGGAAAGTTGCGGGCCTTGCTCCGGACAGTGAAAAGGAACGATGCATTTCCGAAGGTGTTGATGTGCTCCATAGGTTCAAACCCAAGCGTCGACAGTTGCCCATACGGAAAGTGGTCACCTACCTCAAGGAATCAGGAGTTTGCATTATTCCTTCTGACAAAGAAGGTGGGTTTTGTGTTTTTCCGAGGGGTACTTACTTTGAGAAAGCGCAAGTAGCAATTGCCTCAGTCTTCGATTCTAAGCCGAAAGTGTCACTTAGGTCTGTTAGGACCGCTGCAAAAAACTTGTGCAACAGTCTCCAGTTACCTGACCTGGCCAAACAAATTGCGAAAAGCGACAAGTTAGGCTTAGATATGTTTTTTAGCGCGAAAAAGCACAAGGAAGGCATGCCATTCCGAGTGATTATTTCAGAAAAGGGATCATGGCAGAAGAGTGTTGCCCTGTTTCTGCAAGAAAAGTTGAACGTTCTGCAACCCAATGATCCTTTTCGCACAATGAATTCAGAGCGGATTGTTGAATTTCTAGTGTCGAATGCCGAGGTACAGGTGAAAGGGTTTTCCATTGATGTGAAAGATTTATACTATTCCCCCCACGATTTGCTTCTGGAGTTTGTTGACGAGTGTATCATTGAACATGGTGCTGTGTCTTTTCAAAATGCTTGTGGATTGTCTGTTCGAGGTTTTTTGGACTTATTAGCTTTGTACTTAACATCTACGTTTGTTAATTGGAACGACAATATTTACATTCAGAAGCAGGGAATTTGCATTGGGTCTGCTATTGCGCCTGTACTTAGTGAAATTTTCATGGCCCACTTAGATCGTATACTTGATGACAAGTTATTAGGAACTAGTGTATTGAAAATCTTCAAGTTTGTGGATGATTATTTGGTTCTTTTGAAATGTGATTCCAATGAGTTTCCAGGTTGCGCGGATTTTGTCTTTAAAGAATTTGAAACAGCTTGTCGGCCCCTAAGGCTAACACACGAAATGCCAAATTCTGACGCACTTAAGTTTCTTGACCTGACATTACGGTTTTTGGATAACCATGTCTGTTGGTTTTATGAGCCCAGGAGCGGGAAACCGTTGTTACCTTTCTCCTCTGCACACACAAAAGCAGTAAAGAGGTCTGTGGCACGTATGTGCCTTCTCAGTTCTTTAAAGAAATCTTGCCTACACCTAATGCAGAAAAGCTTTGAGAGGCAGGTTGTACGGTTGCAGGCGGCAGGTTACCCACTTAGACTCGTTGCGGCTGTCGCCGAATCGCTCTATCGGGACCTAAAGAATCAAAATCGACCACGTGATGATGTATCCCTGCAACAGCAAAAGTGTGCTGTTATTCCTTATATCCACGGCATAGCACATAATCTTAAGAAGATTGGAAATAAGGCTGGCGTAAGAGTGGCTATGTCTGCACCAGAGAAGCTGTCTAAACTGTGTAGTGAAATTTGCCCTGTCCAGAAAGAAAAAGTGTTGTAAAATTAACCATCAAAATGACTATGTTCAGTGCGCACAGACTGTTGTGTATAGGATACCCATGTCGTGTGGCCGCGCATACGTTGGACAAACTGAAAGATGTATCAATGAGCGAGTAAAAGAACATGATAATAAGGTGCTGAAAGGCGTGGATGGACACCTATCCACTGCAAGGATTGTGGCTGTGTGCCATACTTTGATAACACATGCATTTTGTATCGCAACAGGGATATGTTAACGACATTGATAGTTGAAGCTGCAGAAATGAAACGAGATGATATTGATTGTGTCAGTGCACCGTCTATCTCGCTTACGCAGAAGGAACTTCGTTTTTTGGATGGTGTGGTGGGCAGTAATGGATAACCGATATGACACGTGGGCTATTGGTTTGTCTTCTTTCTTTCCTATTTATATGTCGCGCTTCCGAATAAACGCTTAGTTGCAGTCAAGCGCTTGTGTTGTGTCTTTCTTTCTAGCTGTCCCTGTGTGTAGTTCTGCGCTTCTTACGAAGATAGATTTTAGAGTTTGTGATAAAACGCTTAAAATAACCAGGCACCCGTTTGTGATACGCTTGCGTCTGTTTCGCGCCTACAAATGCAACCTGGCAGCATCGTTGCATTTATTGCGGTTGTTGCGGTGTCTGCAACGGCGCGCGCGCGTTGTCATCGCGGTAGTAGGGAGTTTTCGAAGAGGGGCCCCTAATGTTTGGGGCCCCAATGTGCTTAGCGTGCGCTAACTTGGGACCACGTAGGAAGTAGGAGTTTTCGAATTGGGTTTTGCTAGAGTGCCTAGAGTTTTGCACTCGCTCCTCGCGCTTGTAGCGCCAAAGTGGCCAAAAAGGCAGGCTACGACAAGTAAAAATTGAAGATTAAAAATGAATTTGCCTTTCATAAGCGTACCCTTTAAAACTGCTATTTAAAGCGTGCAGCGGCAATGAATTTAGGTCTATTCGATTCAGCCAAGGTTTCCTGCACCTTTTCCTGCGGTGCGCTGCACCACCGTCCTTGATTCTTCGCGGTACAGCGGCGCCCGCTGCACCTCAGTCCTCGATTGTGGCGGGGTGCAGCTCAGGTGCCGCCGCGGTGCCGTGCACCTTTGCACCTCCCAGATTGTGGGTGCAGCGTTTTGGTGCAGTCTCGCTAGCCCGTCAGGCGATGCGTGCAGACGACGGCGTCGGTTAGTCTAATGGAGACGTTAGGACGTACGCCGCGACGAAATCACAGCAAGTAATTCTGTGAAAGTGATAAGTGTTTTTTTTTTGAAATTTTTCTCTGAACACGTGCACGATGACGGCCTTGTTTTCACGTTCACTTTTTCTTTTTAAAAATGGTAGGATGCAGATTGTATCGCGTCGTTCGTGTCATCAAATGCGTGGATGCGCATGATATAAATATCACGTCTTGTTTCGCGCGCCTGCGCGCAGGTTTTGTTGTAGCATATCACCATGCATAGCGAGCACAGGCAGGCTACCAGAAACAAAAAAATGCATAATCAAAAGAATAGGCGTGCAGGACACGGACACAATATCAGTGAACAGCACGAACGCCGACTAACAACTGATGCACAGCACAGAGGCGGAAAAGAAAGAAGACACACAGCTTATCTGCGCATGCTCGGAATGGTAGCGCCACCTGTCAATCGTTTACACGTGCCGGTCTTCGCGATAGACAACTCCTAAGGCTTTCTATCTCCTCTCTGTTTAAGCTAATCGACGGCTGACTCACGCATGCACTTCCACTAATACTGATATGCCAGGCCTCAACCAATAAACGCGTATCTTCGTTCTTATGCCTGTACAAGATCTCGGTTTTGTCTAACTCCGGCATGCAGCTACAGACCTGGTAGTGCAAGGATAGATTGGACGGCGTCCCACCTGATAACGACCTTCTGTGTTCAATTAATCTTTGATTAATACAACGCGCAGTTTGCTCTACATAAAAACGTCCGCAGCTAAAAGGAATCTTATAAACTACACCCATGCGACAGTCGGTGAAATTGTTCTTGGCTAGGTGCTTAACCGGACAGATATCCGTTCGCTTCTTACCTTCCATCTGCTCATTTCTTCTATGCACTGCAGCACAAACCCTTCCTAACTTATTGGGAGCCGTAAACACAACATTAACCCCATATTTACTTTGCGTGGATATACGGAATACTCACGACCTTTTTCTTGTTAATGTTACTCTCTGCTACAGCTTTCGTTCCGGTTGAAATCGACTTCTTAAGACGCTCAGCTACTGTGGCTATGGCTAGTCTAGGGTAACCTGCATCTAAGAGGCGCTCGACCTGCGCATTAAAGCTAATGGTCAAACGGTGCACGCACGACTTCGATAGGGCTGACTTTAAACAGGACAAGGCTATTCCGTTTTTTACTACTTTCGAATGCTTGGAGTCAAAGTTTAACAACGGCTTAGATGCTCTAGGGGAATACTGCCAACACACGTGATTCTGCTCAAATGACAACGAGATATCTAAAAATTGTATTACGTTGCTCTCCGGTAGTTCTTTCGTAAACCTTAGACCATCTCCATTAAGTTTAAATTGATCGCTTACATAGGTGACGACGGATTCAAAATCATCCTTACTACAAAGTACCAAGTAATCGTCCGCATACCGAAATACCCTAATGATGCGGTCCCCTAAGGCCTCTTTTAAACGGCAGTCAAACTTGCTCAAGTATAGATCACTTAGAATAGGGGCTACCTTTGAACCTATACAAATCCCTGATTTCTGCACAAACACGCCTTCCCTGTATCCAACTAATGTTGACGTTAAGTACATGGAGAGAATTTCTAGAAAGGTACCTGTGGAAACTCCGCATCTATCTATGAAACCGGACTCCTGCCCTTGTTCTTGAATACATTCTTTCATGCAATTTAGTAAACCTTCATGCGGCAACGGGTAATACAAATCTTCTACATCCATGCTAAACGCAGTGCAGTGGCCAGGATTTTCCTCTGTTAACAACTGAACTAGAGCCTGAGAATTACGTACACGGAAGGGGTCAGAAAAACTTAAGGATGTTAAGCACTTCTGCAAATAGCTAGCTACACAAACTTGCCAAGTCCCTGACTCTGATACAATCGAGCGAAACGGAATTTCTGGCTTATGGGTTTTCGCCGAGAAAAATAATTCTAAAGTGAGCAGTTTTGCCTTTTTAACAATGGAAGCTACCTTATCTAGATTATGTTTCAACAGGACATCGACAGCTCGTTGTTTTACTACAGAAGGTTTCAGTTTCACAGGTCTAAAATTCTTTTCAACAGCTGCTGAGGCTCTATCAGAAAAAGTGCTATTCGGCATTATTACAAAACAACCTTCCTTATCAGATAAAATAGGTGGAAGCTTATGTTCCACACAGTAATTTACAACCGGTCGGATAGGGTCAGAGGCCTTAACGAGATCGTTCGAATGCTTGATGCTGGCGAAGCAATCTGAAATACATCGAGACCGTTCAACTTCCGGAATAACCTTAGTTATAGATCGAGTTAAGCTTAAAACGTCAACTTCTTTTAGGTTAGGATGAAAACAGTACTTAGGGCCTAATGCTAGAATTTTCTTGTGGTTATCGTCCAAAACGGCGTCTCCGAGAATCATTACCTTTTCCGACGGCGATTTAGTAGAAAAAGAATTCCTCTTACTTTGCAGTAGATCCGGTAGCTTCGTCCTCCACAAAAAATCCGCGTGCTGCTCGGAAACTCTCAACCAATTGGCGCAAGTGCGGTTCCTTTGACGGTCTCCCCGGGTGGCGCAGCTGGCTTCTAAACGAGAACCACAAGAAAATTTGGACGAGAACCACAAGAAGGCAAGAAAGTTCTTCATGCGAAAATGCTAAATTGTGTACCAAAAATGTAAAAATGTTTTGAAAATGAACATAAGTGCGCATCTTTCTTTCTGTATTCATGTACCTTCTGTAATTATATATGTATTTATTTGTATTACCAGTTATATTGTACCTTTATGTAATGTACACATCAGTGTACGTACATGTCAATGTATTTCTACTTGAATTCACAGCTTTTTAGGGGCGAAGCTCCTTAGGGCGCGGGTCTGTCCTTCCTCCGATGTAGTATGTAGCCAGAGTTATTCAATCATAACAGCTACCAAACTCCCCATAGGCCCCATGTATCGAAATCCGGACACGCCAAGTGCCAAAACAACGGAGGTTAGCAGATTGTCGCGCCATCTGTCGACACAGAAACCAACTAATAAATGGTAGGTTTGTGTTTTGTGTTACGGAGCACTGAAAGCTCCGCCGCGCCAACGAAGCGAACCTTATGCAAACGATGTTGCGCACACAGAACATCCGTCAATTTCACCGTGGTTCTGGCGGCACTGGCGTCTTCTGCAGAGCAAGGCAATTCACTGACCTTGTGCCGTCGCTTCTGCTTCTGCGCGAACACTGAGGGTTCACGAAGCGTTTTGTCCGTGCTAACTGCTCTCACGAAAGAAGCAGGGAGGGAATCGTCTGTTCGGCTGCCGAGGCCGCTGGTGAAAGAACAAGAAAGCTGTTCGAACAGCGGATGATTTTCGGTGAATAATTATTTTTCTTTTCGTCTTTGAATGTCGATGTGTCATTGGGAATCCAGCACAAAGCGCGCACCAGTGGAATTCAGTTCACATGACTACAGCCACTACAGCATCGATGCGTCAACACAGCAGCAGAAGGCCTTTAATGGAGAGCGTGTCGTCTGCAAGCGAAAAAGCGTATGATGCAAGTCGACGATCCAAGTGCAGGCGAATTGCAGTGTAAGGCGTCTCTATCTCTCGCTCCTTTCTTTTGCCCGTCTTTAGCCGCGTGATAAGAGAGCCATTAGCAACTAACTGTTACGGTGCTCCAACATTTGTGGCCGTCACTTTCTTGCAATAAACATCGCCTCCGAGATCCGGTAAGTATAGCGTTTCCAGTTACGGCTCCCAGATGGGGCGACAGTCTGCTAACCTCCGCCGATTTGGCCGACGGCTTGTCCAGATTTCGGAACGCAGTTTGGCAACTGGTATGATTGAAGAACTCTGGCTGTGTTCCAATTCTGGACAGCATCGTAGACAGCCTACCTTGACAGCTTCAAAGACAGCTCCGCGTGCTTTTCGTCCGAGTAATGGAACGCGCCCGGATGACGATGGATGGATGGATGGATATTAGGAGCGTCCCCTTTATAACGGGGCGGTGGCCGGGCCACCAAGCTCTAGCTTTATTTCTTTTTCGTTTACAACCATTTCTTTTCCCGAATCACACATATTTTCACAACTAATTTTTTCCTCGTCTATTTATTTTATCTATTATCGTTCTGCTGTGATGTAACAATCTTACCCGAACTACCTTGCGCTTTTGTTTGCTCCATACTTTTGCGCCACCAATGCTCTAATTAAGCGCCTTTTACTTATATCTATCGCCGGCATGTTCAGCTTTCCCCTGTTACTCCTGAAACCCATGGCCTCCTGTAGGGTAGTGTCCACAGCTACACCTGGGTGGACATCTGTACATTCAATCAAAATATGGTCTGTCGTTTCCCTAGCTTTTCCACAGCACGTACATGTATCCCCTTCTTTATTGAATTTCGCTCTGTAACTTCGGGTTCTCAGGCAACCGGACCTTGCCTCAAACAGTAAAGCGCTTCCCTTTGAATTATCGTAAAATTTTTCTCCCTTGATTTCGTCTTTCCCTTTTCGGTAGTTGTTCAATGCCGGTTTCTTCTCCATTCTTGCTATCCAATCCGAGTTCTCCGCCGCTCTGACCATGCTCTTAACGCTCTTTTTCGTCCCATCCGTTTCGTTACTGGATGTATACTTACTGGTAAGCTTCCTAGTTCTCTTCCTCCATTGTGAATCAACGTTCTTCCTATACAAATACCTGAATACTTTCGCTGCCCATCTACGGATGGATGGATGCTATGAGCTTCCCCTTTGTAACGGGGCGGCATCTCGCGTCGACAAAAGAAAGCTAAAGAAAACGCTCACAATTTTCGTTCATTTTGCTTATTTCGTGTTTCAATGTACGAAAAACTCAATGTAGCTCATGTAAATCGCATAAGAAAGCGCCCATTTGCGAGCACACGACCACTCCGGCGAGGTCCGTGGATATTCAAGCAATCCTCGCAGCCGCCATCTTGTTTGGACAGCAAAGTAGCCTGCATCGTTTTTGTCTTCGTATGTCGTCTTCGCGAAGCTGTCTATTTTGCCGTCTACGTGAGAAATGGAATGGGACTTAAGATGGCCGCTGTTACGTAGCTGTCTACATAGGTCGGCATACAGTGTACTAGAAGAGGGCAGTGGGCTTACTCCGCTGCTCGTCTGACGCAGTTGGCGTCGCATTGGAGAGGTGGCGCCACAGGCATCTTTGGAAGCTTCGCCTGCAGAAGTTGCCGGCTGCTGGCCGCTCGTAAGAGTTGCGACGATCGTTTCCTCGATATTTGTAATAAACTTTCATGTATTGACTGCCCTCTGACTACATTGAGAGCGTATGTTGCTCACGCTTCGCCGTCTTTTTTCCTTTTGCGATAGCGTTGGCCGAAAGTGAGTCGATGGCAGCTAGCCTACGCAGCGTATGCTTTCTCCGTTCTAGTTCGACGCAGTTAACGCTTTTTTTTTTTTTGAGGTGGGGGAGGCTTGAGTTCTTTGCATATTTTGACAAACACCAGATTTGTTCAGGCCACATCATATTTTCCCGAATATGACACCTCGGCGAAAAGGACGATGTACCCCTCAAAATATACGGTTTCATACAGCGACCAAACATACGGTTACATGCCATGTAGACCAAACCTAAAATGATTTTGTAACAAGAGTATGCTCTGTCTTCCACCAGATAATCATAAAACAGTGCACGCTCGCTTCCTAGCCAAGCTATAACGTGCGGGCGTGCTGGCTGAGTTTGTGCAATTGCTGTGCTGAAATTGTAGCTCAAATATTTTTTGTTCTACTTCGGTTGTTGCACATGGCACAGTAGTTTTCTGGAGTTATTAATAACCATAATTATGTAGCTACAGGTCTGTTAGGCATATGTACAGTGACATAATGGAAAACGAAATTAAGATACACAGTAAGCTCATGTTCCTGACACGAAGCTCTTATTTGGCAGAAATGAGGTATAACCCATTGATTCACACACTTTATTCACTTCATGTGCAACGGCTCAGCTTCAGCTGCCTGCGCCTTCTGCCGCTTTTCTGCTTTGTCACTGTTTAGTCCTTTCACATAGAAATTGAAGACGTAAAAACTAATTACTCTTGCTGTGAGGGTAGCTGAATGCACACTGCAACCAATTTCGATGGAAAGTATGTGCTGAACAACTGCCAGCCGACCCACCCGATAGCCTCCGCCGGAGAGTAAGCCCGCTGCCCACCCCACTTTAATGGTGCGTCTGAAGCTTCCGATCGCTTCCTCTGACGAGCGGTCCTCTGTTGCGTCGGCTTCTTACTAAGGTAAGCTGGCAGATTGGGAAAAAGCGTCGGCACAGCACCGGCGCGGAGAACGGGTCTCCCACGAGGTATCCGCACTTCTTTTCCCTCGATAATGTGCACATTGTCTCTGAGCACATAACGCGGCTCGAAGTGGAGCTCGCACACTGTGCTGATGTCTTCCAGGGGCTTGTCCGCTCTGTACAGGTTCTTTTCCCATTCTTTACGGTTTTTCTCATCCTTCGGGACGCCAAACAACGATAGCTTCTGCCCACCCTTCACGAACACGTAGCCTGTTTGGCACCCAGGCCCGTTGCCGATATCGCGGCATCGCTCAGGCACTAAAAGGCATACTGATTTTTTGCGTGGTACGTACGGCTCAACGCTGACGGCAAAAACTCGGCACTACAACGTCCACAGCAATAAAACGTAACTCGACAACTGCAGCCTCCCACGTTCCATCAAAGGCGATGCCAGCGCCACCGCTCGGACGAAGAGAGAAGCACACACAGGCGACGTTCGTGGGGTCACCCCACCCCATAGCCTCCGCCGGAGAGTAATACCCCTGTCACACTAGACGTTTTAACGTCATTCGATTCGAATGACATTCGGTGCAGCGAATGTCATTCGACCCGCGGTTGTGCTACACACGAAGAAGTAATGCCATTCGTTTACGATATCAGTGACGATAGTTCCAAAGGAACTGGACCTAAAAGCTGCAGAGCGTAAGTGCAGAGTGGCTGAAAAGTCGGCCTATTTTATTTAAACGCAGGGCAGGGCTTTGCTTCACTGAATTACACCAACAGAATAATTTGCAGCTGATACGGCAGCGCTCAAAGGGGGCGCTGACTTGCAGCAGCCGAACCATTCACTTACTGTTTTTGCAAGCAAAGCGCGTTAATGACAAACACAGACGCTAAATTAAGACGCAGTATAATAAGCGCTGCGCTCAAGCAAACGGCGTTCGCGATTGCATCCTGTGGTGAAATACCGAAGCCTGTCAGACGCCGCTGATGTCGAGAGTAAACACATTTTGTTACGGCTTGCCTGGCTGTTTTCTTTTTAAAATGATGAATATCGGCAAACGCGCTAAAGTAATACCATTTTCACATGACGTTTCACAAATTAGGAATGCTCAGTGCCGCACGTTTACGTTGTCTCTGGGGTAGAGAGTACACATTCGATCCCACTGCGAATGCGAATGAGTTGCTCGAACTCATTCGATTTCAGAAGTCATTCGATTCGAATGATGTTAAATGTCGCCGTGTAGCAGCGAAATAATGTCATTCGATGCGAATGTCATTGCGTTCGAATGACATTAAAACGTCCAGTGTGACAGGGGTATAAGCCCACTGCCCTCTTCTAGTACACTGTAGTCGGCAGTGTAGGAGAACACTCACTCACACTCACTCACCCTAATTTTTACAGCATCCGCACTCACTCGCACTCGCAATCACCTCCACTCACACTCACTGGCACTCACTCGCACTCACTTCCACTCACACTCATTTGCACTCACTCGCACTCACCTCCACTCACACTCACTGGCACTCACTCGCACTAATTTCCACTCACACTCACTTACACTCAGTCGCACTCGCACTCACCTCCACTCACACTCACTGGCACTCACTCGCACTCGCACTCACGTCTATGAAATGAGTGCGAGTGAGTGCGAGTGAGTGCACTCATGAGCGAGTGCGCCGAGCTATGCATGCATCTCCAGCAAAAAGAGTCACACGAGTTTTTCCTTCCGGATAGAATAAACGGCAGCGGTGCCAGTACACTGCGCAGGTTTCACCTGGTCGCCGACCTAACTCGGCACTACGCGCACCTCTTCAGTCACGCGTACATCTCGAACTGTGAGCGCTGTCTAATGTATCAGATACTAGAACACATAGTATTTCGCGACTGTCCCCCATTGGTGCCACAGGAGTACACGGCGGCCACTAGGCTGGCTGATATGGGAGTACAAGCAATAGATGAAAGCTGTATTTCACCCGAAATAGGCGACCATACAGAATTACCAAACGCTACAAGATCATTTTCAGGGTCGAGGCTCCTTAGGGTGTGGGTCGTTCCCTCCTCTGTAGTAGTAGTAGTAGTAGTCGTCGTCGTCGTCGTCGCATGTATGTAGCCACCTCGCGCGCCTGGAGGCTCGCGCTCGGCGCGTGCCTCCCGGCGCGCTACCTCTCTCACTCTTCCATCTGCTGTCTTGTGAGAGAGAGAGACAGAGAGAGAGAGAGAGCGAAAGGCGCGCGTTGCCTATGGAAACGCTCTTTCTTCGATGAACGCTCCACCAGCTCGCAAAGGAGAACGCGCCCTCACCCGCGAGAGACAAGCTTGACGCAGGTAGCGTCTTCTAGCGAGTTTCTTGATTGAAAAATACCGACTGCTCGCGCTGGACAACCGTTCACCGGCCACCCATATATATATATATATATATATATATATATATATATATATATATATATATATATATATATAGGCACTGGATCTTGACTTGCAATGAAGTGTGCCGGTGGGAGATTTCACTTCTGCGGAGTTGAACCATAAGGATTCGTAGCGTGCGCATTAACTAAATTAATCCGGAACTCGGCACGATATACGATGAACCTCCGGAGCTTCACCCACTCATCATCATTCACTCCGTGGATATGCTGTGAATTTTTTCAATAGAAATGGACTGGAGACGTTCGGTACCACTGCGCAAAGTTGCGGATTATGAAAAGCGACTATTAAACTTAGATGCAACTAAAGTGGCTTCTTTCCATTATGCGACTATTAGACCTTTATCATAATCCTCGAGTGCTTTTCCCTGCACAGCATATTCGTCCGACTAATGGCGGCCCCTGTCACGTTTCAAGTAGAGGCGAGGTTCCAGTTACGCGTGCTGTTGCGTTGTCCCCGAAGTAGAGTAGAAGGCCGGGGCGTACTAGATCAGGCCACCCTCTCTACCTGTCTCCAGTGTATTGGACTTCAAGTACGCGAGTATGTAGCTTCATTATGAAACTGAGGTTGCTTCGTTGTAACGTTGCTCGCTGTGACAGATTGTGCGCTGCATTGTGATGTTGTTCATTATACCGATTATGTTAATATTTCATGCGATATTTTCTTTGAAGGTCACTTTGGTCAGTATTCATTGTCACTTGATTGATGCTTTTGGTAGTCTTTTGAAGCTTGCCTCTTCACATCAGCTGATGTCCTAGGCAAGTTTTCATTTTGGTACCTGGGTCATATTTGAGTTCTTTTGTTCATACTCATTGATTTTATGTGGTGAAGATACTGCAGAACATGACTGAAAGCGGCTATCAACAGTCATCCATTATGCTGTCTGTGCTCATATAACAGGATGCGCTGCTTTCATGCTGAAAAGTGCATAGTCGTTTGGCTTTTGATTACTGTTACTAGTGCTCTTTCTGTAAGCCTCTAGTCGTTAATAAGTTCCAGATATATTTAAATTATTTCTTCTGCAGTTCGTTTTGAATATTTGTGGTTTTATTTTTTTCGCATTTCTCCTTTTTTTAAACTCCCACAAGTTAGTTTCTCAATGAAATGTTGAATAAAATGTTGTTGACGTCATGATCATTGGCAGTGGGGCCTCCTTGTTAGGCCGCTTGCCAAGAAACTTTCTATCCTTAACTGTAGAAAGATATGTCACTACTGTTTTTGGTAGATTTGCTTCATACTATACAAAGTACAAGCTATATTGATTTTTGTATGCATGACAACTAATTGTGACCTAAATGCTAAGACTGATGAAGCCTTTGCAGGCAACTGTGTGCCTACCGCACTATTGCTATGTTGCACTTGCACTCAATGCTGGTGCTTTGACCCACCAGAAAAAAAAAAAGTTCCACGCAAGTGCGACACCAGCACTTCTTCCTAGGACGAAAGTATGCAGCTGGGCTGGCACTAACCCCCACTCTGCAGCGCCCTAAACCTTATGGTGCAGCTGGTAACATAGCATGTCGCAGCTACTACCATAAGGCAGGGTCGACGTCCGTGGATCGTGGGTGCCCCCCAAAATTATTATCCCGTTGACAACTTCAGAACCACAGAGTTAATGCCTTAGGGGTGCAAAAAATGCCTTGGCGTCATTTGAACCCCTAAGGCGTTATCTCTGAGGTCAGATTATCATTTATATATTTTGATGGTGGCAACCAGATCAAAATTTTGGTGGGCGGGCCTCGTTCCCGAGCACGATTCCTGCTTCTTTTTCAGATTACGGCTAACATTTCAGGAACAGCTTTTTGATGACGCACGTGCAAGTCTTTGAACAGATTCAGAAACCCCGGAAAATGGGATTATTGGAGTCTCCTCGAAGCCATCGAAAAGACCAGTTTTTTGAAGACGCATGTGCAACGAGCCGGACATCAGACGATAGACGACGCATGCAGGACTAAGGCTTCTTACGCGTGCCGTCTGCAATGTTAACGTCTCGGATATCCGTTTCGAAGTCGTCATAATTAAATCCTTTGTATGCTAGCTGGGCAGGAGTACCAAGACCGTGGCATGTAAATCAAGCCGCTCATGACATACATGTCATGATTTTCATGTTATGACCTGTCATTTATGTTCGTCATGCAGTCATGTTGTGCCATACTAATTTTCGTATACATCCCATTAACGAAACGGCCCAGGAGAGCACCAAGACCGTTTTATGTAAATCATGCATGTCATGATTTTCATATTATGACCTGTCATTTTATTCGTCATGCAGTCATATGGCATAGCGATTTTCGTATACAATCCATTAACGAGACAGCCACGGATACATACATACATACATACATACATACATACATACATACATACATACATGTCACCCACACTCACTTCCACTCACTTGCACTCATTCGCACTCATTTCCACTCACACACACTGGCACTCACTCGCACTCACTTCCACTCACACTCACCTCCAATCACACTCACTGGCGCTCACTCGCACTCACTTCCACTTCCACTCACTTGCACTCATTTCCACTCGCACTCACTGGCACTCATTTCCACTCACTTCCACTCACACTCACTCGCACTCACCTCCACTCACACTCACTTCCACTCACACTCATTGGCACTCACTTCCACTCACACTCACTGGCACTCACTCACACTCGCACTCACCTCCACTCACACTCACTTGCACTCGCACTCACTTCCACTCACACTCATTGGCACTCACTCGCACCCGCACTCACGTCTATGAAATGAGTGCGAGTGAGTGCGCTCATGAGTGAGTGCGCCGACCTATGGCTGTCTATTTAGTCGTCTACCGCGAGTATTGGAACACACCCTCTGGTATGTAGCCACCTGTAGTTTTATGAAGTGCTCACTAGATGGCGTGATGGCGCCGCGGTGCTCGCTTCATACAGATGTATGGGAACGCGTAGCATGGGAGCCTGTCTGTCTGTCCGTTCGTCCGTCCGAGCGCTGCGGTGCTGCTTAGCTAGTACGTGAATTGATCCACAGATGGCGAGGAGGCGCTCGCTGCGTGCTCTAGTGTGATAGGAGAGCGCTAGATGGCGACACACCGTGTTTGTCACGTCTTTGATAATGTACTGGGCAAGATTCACGGAAGATTCACGGTTTTTACCGATGAACATCCGGAGCTTCGCCCACTCATCATCATTCACTCCGTGGATATTTTTTTGTCTTGTCTCCTACCACGGAAATAAAATTGTAATTGGAATCTGCAGTTGTATTCTTGGTTTCAAAGACACGCTGTGACCATCAACATAATTTGTCAACACAGCGCCTTTGTGCTGCAATAAAAAGGTTGTTTTACGTCCCTTGTGCGCTGCATGAAATAAAATACCAACAAAAATATTCAGAATCATGAAAGAAAAAGCAAATAATTGTGCTAGAAGTGCACTGCTCGCATGCATCAGTGGCGCACCGATGGGGGGGGGGGGGGGTTACAACCCCCCCCCCCCTGAGGCCGACCTAACCCCTCTCCCACTCCGTAACTGCTCCTATGTCCTAGAAGAATGTGGCGCTAATGTCTCTGCAAAACGCCGAAAAAATAATAAAAATAGTCATCATCATTGATGTTACTATTATTTGGCATTTGATTTACTTTTTACGCACGCAACAACTGTGTAATCGCATGCCCGGCCCTTCGTGAAAAATTGAACCCTTCCCTGGCAGAGGTCCTGGGTGCGCTACTGGCATGCATCTGCTTACACGTATTTGAAAAACGTTTTTAAAGCTGAGGTATCGAGATCGCTGTCGATTTTGTAGTGTTGCGGAATGCCGTTCGATCGTCGGCCGAGCGGTGATGCCGACTTCGGTGATGATCGTGCAGGGTGCTGCCGAGGAAGGAGACGACCGACGCTCTCTGGAACGCATATAAGAAAACAATCATCCGCGCTGGTGGTCCGGCGTCCGCGCCCGGGCTCTTCTCGGAATGCGCTCGGTGACCCCCTCTCCCGCAGGCAGTCTCTGGAGCAGCTCGTCCCCCGGTGGCATCGATGTTACGGAGACGGTCCCCTTGCTGCCTCCCAGCGAACGCATTGAGTTCGCCTGGAGGGGCGATGGTCTCAGGGATGTGTTTGTGACGCAACAGTAGCGACATCCTGTGAAAGCAATTCTGATGTGGTAAATAAAAATCTGTCCGTTTTTTCATTAGCCTGTGTGGAATGATAATTGCAGTGTGAAGTTATACTTACTCCGTACATACATACATACATACATACATACATACATACATACATACATACATACATACATACATACATACATACATACATACATACGTACAGTGGCGGTCAAAATTTTGCGGACCACGGGAGCGCGTGGCGGATAGCACAGCGGCGCCTACTGACGGCTGCCTGCGAAGCTCGAGAGCGCTCACTGCGCACGCGCGCCCTTTTTTACCTGCCAGCCAGCTCGTTCGCTCCCTTGAACAGCTCGCGGACCGGAACGCCAGAATAAGCGCAAGGTGTCACTTCTTCTGCTGTCGCCGCGGAAACACCGAGCGGTGATATCGCGACGAAAACACGTAATTTGTACTGGCAATGCTCGCTGCGCCCCGCATTGTATACGCCATAGTCCCAGAGGCTCCGCGGCGACGGAAACATGCATACGGCGTCAGATTTTCGGAAGTCGACCTTTGTGATAGGGTTACTCAACAGCGATGCCTTTTGCGCTCTATTGCGGTAATCCAATGCACATATTAATACTCCTTATACATGTTATGGGCTCGTACACATCCAGATATCGAGCTGCTGTAGAAAAGACGCAGAGAAGTGAACGGAAACAGGCGTGGTTTATGTTTTCTCGGGAACCGAAAGAAATCCCGGAAGATTAAAGATGCGTCACCAATTTCAAGACTCGCTTACATTTCCAAAGATGACCATCACATTCTCCACATCGAGTAGCTGAAGACGAAGTGGCATTAAATTGTGAATGTCTCCCGAGTTCAAGCATCTGTGTGGTTTTCGCTCGCCTTGTTTAAAAAGGTACTGCGGCTAATTTCAGGAAAGCACAAGTGAACTGAGAATGTTTGACTGGTTTGTTAATTTCCTAGTGAAGTACCGTATTTACTCGATTGTAACGCGACCACGATTGTAACACGACAGGCGACCTTCATTGCGTGCAGGAAGAAAAAATATTGAATTTCGTCATTTGATTGTAACGCGAGGGTCGACTTTAGGCACGAAAATCTGAAAAAAAAAATGACCTCGCGTTACATTCTAGCAAATACGGTATTCATTTTAAAAGGAACCCTGCAAATCGGGCACTCGACAGATGCCTGCGTGCTTGCAGCACATCCGCAGTCCGCTCATGTCATATGTTGTCTAATTCATCGCTTCTTCTCGTCGCGATATCACCGCTCGGTGTTTCCGCGGCGATAGCAGAAGTGACACCTTGCGCTTATTCTGGCGTTCCGGTCCGCGAGCTGTTGAAGGAAGCGAACGAGCTGGCTGGCAGGTAAAAAAGGGCGCGCGTGCGCAGTGCGCGCTCTCGAGCTTCGCAGGCAGCCGTCAGTAGGCGCCGCTGTGCTATCCGCCACGCGCTCCCGTGGTCCGCAAAATTTTGACCGCCACTGTACATACATAATCCCGGCCGCGGCGGCTGCATTTCGATGGAGGCGAAACGTTGAGGCCCGTGTGCTGTGCGATGTCAGTGCACGTTAAATAAACCCCAGGTGGTCGAAATTTACGGAGACCTCCACTACGGCGTCTCTCATAATCAGAGCTGGTTTTGGGACCATAAACCCCACAAATCAAATCATACATACATACATACATACATACATACATACATACATACATACATACATACATACTACATACATACATACATACATACATACATACATACATACATACATACTCCGTACGACACATCCATGTCAGCAGCCTCCGCGACGTCGTCAGGGAAGAACTTGTTGCCATGACGTGCGCAAGTTACTACGCTACCCCCCTACCGACGCCAACTTACGCTCAGGTTGCAGCCCTCGCGTCTCCACAGCCACCCGTCCACGCGCCCACAATGCACAGTTCGGTGAATGTTCTCTCACCACGAACGCCGCTTCCACCTCCAAACGTCCGGCGCCCACCTCGACCGGTATATGCTATTACTGCGGGATCTGTGGCCATATCTCGAGGTTTTGCCGGCGCCATCAGCAGGACGAAAGACGGGGTTACGTCTATTATGAAAGGGACGAGTTTTCTGCTCCGCAACATAGTCGCCGGAACCAAAGTTACGAGCGTCGCTCACCATCTCCACCGGGCTTCAACGAAGCCGGCCCTTCCTATTTTTTTCGCGTTGTCGCTCTCCATCACCGATGCAGCGCTCCCCTTCGACCAGCTACCTCGTCCTCGGCCCACCGACCGGAAAACTAAGCAGTGCAGCTTCGGGAGGGTGCATCTTTCGCACTCAGTCAGACTCCTCTGCAGCGGCCCTCAAATGCACTGTTGGTGTGTGTTGAAGGTGTATGGGATGAAGCATTGGTAGACACAGGTGCAGCGCTTTCCGTCATTAGTATTCAACTATGCGTTTGAGAAAAGCGAAAATGCCGTATACTGGACCTCCTCCTCGATGTGCTAACGCAGTTCTTATTCGACCCGTTGGTGTGTGCAGAGCGCGAGTTTTCATCGGTGGCATAATTCACCACATCCAGTTTATTGTGCTGTTTTCGTGTACTCACACACTTATTTTAGGACGGGACTTCCTCTCTTAAGCTTCAGCAGTGATCTTTTCGTCAACGAGTCGTTCACATAAAAAACACGGAATTTTCATCTGGTGGTCATGCTCACAGTCTGCGTCTTGTCACGGTTTCCGATAGTTCGATCCGTACCTCCGAGCGAAGAAAATGTTCTAACGCTGATATCCGATACCATCATTAATGGTGACGTGTTTCTTGCTCCGTGTGATCGCTGGATTTCTGGTGGGCTTGTAACTGCACCTAGCCTCGTCCGGTTAATCAGGGTGTCTACCAAGTTGACATTGCTAAATTCCCTGAGATTTCCAGGTCTTCCCTGAGTATTTTTGCGAAATTCCGTGAGTGGTACATAACTTTCTTTCATGTCGTACGGGTAGGCACCATGTCACCCAATGTCATCACTATAAGGATGTTCAGCTCTTTGAGGGTCAAATAAAGAAAAAACGAAAAAAAAACAAACAAATAGAAATAAGCTTTCCCAGATGGTCCATTTGTGAAATTGCGGATTTTGAATGTACAAAATGCGTAAGAAAAACGTATTGTTAAAAAGAATCAGGAGCTGTATTTTGGTGTCAGCATCACTTATACCGTATTTACTCTAATCTAATGCACACTTCTTTTTCGATAAAACGGGTCCAAAAATCGTATGCGCGTTATAATCGAGTGCGAACGAACGACACCGTTACCATACCGAGGCGCATAGGAAATGGCCGCCTCCTACCAGACCGTGCCTCGTGGAGGTGAGGTGAGTGCGAGTGAGTGGAAGTGAGTGCGAGTGAGTGCCAATGAGTGCGAGTGAGTGCATATCCGCGGGGTGAATGATGATGAGTGGGCGAAGCTGCGGAGGTTCATCGGTAAACCGTGAATTCTGCCCAGTACATCATCAACGACGTGAGATCGTGCGCGTTTATACTAAAGGGTCTATGAGAGTTATGGTGACTTGCAGCTCACTTTAATTTTACATGTACGCTGTGAATTTTCATTGTTTAATCACGCACAGGAGAAATCGCACACAGGCACTACCTTGGAGGTCAAAATCCAGTGCCACATATACGGGGTGGTCAGTGAACGGTTGTGTAGCGCGCGAGCGGTCGGTTTTTTCAATCAAGAAACTCGAGCCACGGCCGCTCGATTAGCAACGCACGAGGTGCGGCCTGCTACGTCGCGCGGCGAACAAAAGCGGAGCTGTGAAGCGAAAGTTGACAGTTTTCGCCGCTTTTTCGGAGGGGGCGCCACTGCTACGGGACAACTCTCCCGGCTCTCGCCGCGCGGGCCTCTCTGCGAACCAGTACGGGACGAGTTTTCTGTGTGTGTCGACGAAATTCTGCACCTCGCTCGCACGCCCTGTGGCTACAACGTGTCGAGGTGCTTCTATTGTGCCATTGCCTCCTATAATTTTGGTCTTGCGCGGCATTATGCCGAGCAACTGTTGCGCGCCGCTGTGTGGCACAAACGCAAGGAAGGACCCTCAGATACGGTACCACAAGTTTCCCTGCGACGTAGATCGCCGTAAAGTATGACTAAAAAATATTTATCGACAGGGAATAACTGGGAAAGGAAGCGTGTGCGAGCCAAATGACAGGTCGCTGGTGTATTCACGTCGCTTCCCTGACGGTTACTATAAGTCCACGAAGCTCAAGCTATTGCTTCCAACGGCTGTTCCGACGGCAGTTCGTGAGCTTGTCATCAACACTTCTACCAAATTGTGATATGTCGCGAACTAACGTGTGACAGGGGTGAACAAAGCCACACCGAGGAGACCTGTGAGGTGTTTCTGAGCAAACTGCTGCGGCAGACAGGGTTGGAGACGTGAACGCAACTGCTGAGCGGATCAAACTCGCTTACAAGCCTCTGTTACGGAAGGTGCGACTTTGATGCAACGAGTCGCCTTTCCGTGGATGTATACATATTGTAACTTCTAAATAAAGAAATGAGCCTGACACCGCCTTCCTCGACCTTTTTTTTAATCAGCCAATCCGAACTAGTTCCGTCCTTACATAGAAATAAAAGCACGCGTCTACAAAGCGGCTGAATGTTCATTTAGTCGTAGATGTCTGCCTCATATTTATAAAAAGCTGAAACTAAAAGACTATATAAGAACATTATTTGGCCAATTCAGTAAGTCGTATGCAAGCATTTGTAAGAACGTCTAATAAGACGAAGATCTTGCATTTCAGCCACTATAGAAGAACGCCGCGCCATTGCTCTATCGTGTTTATTTCACAGGTAGATTTATAGTAACAAATTTCACAGTTTGCCGCTTCATACTCCTTTGCGCACATCTCGACGCATTCACAACGCGCGCAGTTTCATGCGAGTTCATGGTCGCACACAGGCATTTAACTCATCACCGCTACCTGGAGCCGCGCGGTCTCTCACATATTGTATCCATTGCTAACCGTGACACATTCTGTGATAACCCAATTTTGTTGAGCTTTATCATTGTATAACGTTCTACTGCTTGTAATATTTGTCTTGTTTCTTTTATATTTTTCCCTTTATTTCTTTATTTAATTTTTGTTTATTTTTCTGTTTTGTATATACGAATGCCTCCCTTACTCAATGCCCTTCAATGGGTCTGTAAGGAATTTTGAATAATAATAATATTAATAATAATGTCGCGAAGAACGCGTCGCGTAGAATGTTTTCTTGTTCTTTTTTCTTTTCCGACTGCTTTTGTAGGCGGGTGCTCGAGTAAACGAGCCCGCTCGCCGCAGGGAGTCTTCCAGGGACGGGGCACTGAAAATGACGACCACGCGTGTGCGTCGCGGCCAGTTTCTGGAATGTGTTGTTTGTACTAGTTTTGTAGCAAAGCCGGATGCACGTGATCATAAAAGCTTGTAGAGCATCGATCGTTACCGTCGACTTGCCTGACTTGTCCGTGTAAGCCGGTTTCCTATTGGTGGGAGGCGGTGGTGGTTCGAGCCGTCCGCGTCGCCGTGGATGCTGAAAAAGTGCTATTTAAGCGGCGACACTGGCCTTTTTTTGGAGAGAGCGAACTCGGGGACCATGACGCTCGGCATCACCAGGGAGCAGTCCGGCAGGCCGACGGGGTATGATACCATTTTCTGTGTTTTATAATTTTTGCCCTGTGTGTTTTACAACTTCAAGATGTCTTAGCTAAATAAACCCCCCAATGAGTGCTTTCCCAATTCACCGTGTCGACTCCTCATCCCTTGCCTGCGCGGAGTGGCTCCCACGCCTCTTCGTCTTCCTGACCTTCCGATGCGTCTAACATTCACGGCCCCGACGTTTCGCTACAATAATATCAATAACAGGTTTTTCTCTCGAGCAAACAAGCGCATCAAGCGAAGCAACTATTCAAGCAAGCGATAAGGAACTTGCCAGTTATATTGAACGGTGGTCGAGTGTCGAAGCCTGCTGCATATAAGTGCGCGGTTCGGGCTCGTGCGAGTCCATCAGCAGCCCAATGCCCGTACCGTTCTTGCAGGCACCGCAGAGATCTTATTTTGACAAAAAAAATAAATGGTTGTGCGTGAATAAAATGCAAACTCAGCGCACCGCTGCGCGAAACATGCTGACCCAGCGGCTCCTCCCGCGCGCGCTTGTCCCGTAGCAGTGGCTCCGCTGCGGCGGCGCGGAGAACTAGGCTCGTCACGCAGGTTTCGGGCGACGTCGCAGGCCGCACCAAGTGCGTTTTTATCCAGCGGCCGTGCTCGAGCAGACGCTGCCTGCGTCGGCATCGCGAGGCGAGAGAGGGGGGGGGGGGACCGTTGAACGGCTCTAAGGGAGGGGGAGAGATGAGAGGGAGGGAAAGGAGAGAGTGGGGGCGAGAGAGGAGAGAGAGGGAGAGCTCGACTGTCGTCGAGCTCGACCGCGGCATATTCACCGTGATGACGCCATCTAGTGTCCAATCACCCAACCGCCATAATGCACACATCTCTATGGGACAGCACCATCTAGGAAACTAGACGAGAAAGGGCGATGACGACCAGCGCCATCTAGTATATCGTCACCCAACTGCAGTTTGCATGCATCTCTATGGGACAGCGCCATCTACTGTATGCTACGAGAGACGCTACTGGCTGCGGCAGATGGACATACCGGACGGGCCGCAGGTGATGCCATAAGGAGCTTCGCCCCTAAAACGAACTATCGGCGGGGCGGTCTTTGGCGCGCATAGTTTCTGTAGTTTCTATGTCGCCGCCGGTCCCCCACGCAACGATGCCACGACGCACATGACGCGTAGGCCGATTATAATCGCCGCGCCAGCTTGGCCATTCTGCGGCCAACCGAAGTCCGAGATGCCCAACGGCGCGAACTTTCAATAGAGAGTTTTAGTGCAGCTTAAGTTGCGCCCCGCTAAACGCTAAAATTTAGCGGGGTCAGACTGCGCATGCGTACGCACGCTATTCCAGCTTTGCGTTTAGCGATCGCTCGCTATTTTCCGAATTTATAGGAGACGCAAAACGCTCGCTAAGTTTGTTTAGCGCGGAGAGCATGGCGGCTGCCTACAACTGACGGCTGCCCGTTTCGCATCTATCGTGTCGTCTTGCTGCGTTGTGGGACTAGCTGATTCACAATAAATCGTGTTGCTGGTTTTCGCTTCGAGAAGACAACGATCTTTTCGCTGTGGATTCTAGTTTGACCACATTACACATGCACAACGAAAGCGAAACTCTGCCTCGTCAGACTACAGCAACACTTATGCAATTATTATTGCACGATGTTCTTTTTAATAATTCTTTTTGCGCTTGCGTTGCTCTTTAAGTTACTAACAACGGCCGACGGCTTTGACGCTTTCACTATTCGCATTTAGATGGCGCAGCAAAGGTTTGCGTGCCTTGCGTTTTGCGGCGCGTCGTCGTCTCGCGTTATACGAAAGAGCTATGGAATGCTATCGAATAGCACTCCGCAAAAATTTAGCGTGCGTGACTCGCAAACGCTAACGCAAAGATTTTCCGCAATACTAAATCTCGCTAATAGCATTTGCGGGTGGCCGTAACGGGAGAATAGATGTTTCCTATCGCCTTACACAAATCGGCTCATCATTGCATTTCTCCCTCATATCCGTGCTGAGGCTGAGCCTCTCAGCTGTGCGTGCTGCTTGACGTCCGAGATTGCCGCGATGCAATCTCGGAGATCACGCCCTGAACATGCTTAAGCTTAGCTGCGCCAGCCTGCGCAGCACGCATGGCAGCACGCGGTAGCGGGCGTGAGGGAACTGCGATAACACGGAGGAATGCACCACTGCGAGTAAATGATGTTACCGCCGCTCGCACGCGGCTACGCCCGGCAACGTACACGGAAGTTTCATCGAGACGCAGTAGCTATGAATCGGCGCGCCGAACGTCTTCGAGACGCCGCGGACCAACTACTGCTTCAAAGTTAGCGGTGCTTTTATTATGCGAGTGCGTTCATCACGCGAGTACGGCATCTGGTTTTATTAATGTGAGAAGGTCGATTACTAAGGTCTTCCTTTTCCCTGTGTCCCAAAAATGGGTGTGCACTACAATCGATGTTTCACTTTTTTTTTTGTCGCGGGAAACTGGTGCGCGTTACATTTGAGGGCGCGGTATAATCGAGCAAATACTGCAAATTGTTCACTAGTACTTTAGAACGTGGTATTCCTTGAAAAACGGGTCTACGCACAGCGCCTTATCGCAGTCTGTGCACAAAAAACGCATCTCTGTTCTCACCTTGGAGCAACCAGCTGTGTTGGCATACACACGGTATCTTCTCTGCGTGTGACTGCCTTGGGCAGAGTAAACTCAGTAATCAAGAACAGCAAGAATCCCTCGTAAGCGTCGATAATTGATTGTTCTGTGGGGTTTTACATCACAAAACCAGCTATGATTATGAGAGGCCGTAGTGGAGGGCTCCGTAAATTCTGACCTCCCGGGGTTCTCTGACATCGCACAGTACACTGGCCTCAAACATTTCGCCTCCATCGAGATGTGTCCGCCGCGGCCAGGATTCGATCCCGCGACCCTCGGATCATAAGCGTCGAACAAGCAGAAAGCTACGCCAATGAAGATGAAAATCAACTTCCGGCGCCTCTACAAAGGGGTGCCGTGCCGATGAAGATAAGCAAGTTTCACGCGCCTCCGTTACAATCACGCTGAGAAACCGAAACCACGAAATGCCGTTTGCTAGCGGCGTTGCCGCAGACCGCACGATGCGCCCAAGCTAGAAATAAGTTCTGTTTATCTCCGCAAGAAAGTTTTTAAAGCCCTAACCCACTGCCCTAACCATACGTACACTGTACAACGGGTCACCGCGTGGCGTGTAGAATCAGCGCCGCGTCCTCTCCCTATGGAGAGGGCGTGCAGCTTCGTGTAGCCGCGCGTCCTCTACCTCCACTCTCTTTTCCACAATATTTGTGGAAAAGACTGCGTGCAAGCAAACGCGCAATATAACAACGCTCGGCGCACACACGGACTGTCTGTGCGCCGTAGCGCGTCCAGACACATACAGCGGACTTTACATAGAACAAGCAAAGCCTATAGTAAAAAAAGCAGCCGATTCGCGCGATGGAGAGCAATGAGGAAGGGGGGGGGGGGGGCACTCATCCCTTCAGTTATTGCGAGTTGCGCTCTGAACTCAATCGCAAGGTGCATTGGTAGAGCCAGCGTTACCGCGACTTTCGTACTTGAGCTGATTTTCCCTGACAGAAGTCCAAATTCCCTGAGTTTTCCCTGAGATTTTCCAGACTAATCATATTCCCCGAGATTTCCCGGTTTTCCCGGTTGGTAGACACGCTGGGTTTCACGACAGCAGATCGCTGGTCTCTGCACGCAACCCTACTTCATGGCCCCTTGTTCTGCCCTAAGGTACCGTTGTGAACTGCTTTGCTGACACCGAACCTCTTGCCCTGATGCCGCCTCACACAGGTTCACCACTGCTGCCTACTCTTACTGATGACCACGCGACGACCGTAGCGTTAACTGCCACCATAAACTATGACCTCACTGCGGAGCAAAAGCAAGATCTGTTAGCTCTACTTCGAAAACACCCTGTTTCATTTGACGTCCACTAGAAGCTTCTGGGACACACTTCCGTTGCAATGCATCGCATCGAAACCGAGGGCCGTTCGATTGTCCTCCGACGCCCTTACCGCGTCTTCCGCAGAGCGTAAAATCGAGGACAATGTCAGTGACATGCTCAAACGCGACATCATTAGACCATCGTCCAGTTCTTGGTCGTCGCCTGTAGTCTTGGTCCGGAAGGACGGCTCGGTACGGTTTTGCGTTGATTATCGAGCACTCAATAAGATCACGCGAAAAGACGTATATCCGATGTCACGAACTGACGACGCCTTTTTTGACTCTCTTCAGTGCGCGGAATATTTCTCAAGTCTCGATCTCCGATCAGGGTATTGGCCAATACCTATGCACGAAGCAGACAAGGACAAGACGGCCTTTGCAACACCCGATGGCCTCATCGAGTTCATTATGATGTCCTTTGGTTTATGTAACGCTCCCGCAACGTTTGAGCGTATGATAGATACAGTTTTACGTGGCCTCAAATGGAAGACTTGCCTATGTTATCTCGATGACATAAGTTATGTTTTCTTCTACTTTTCGTCAGCATCTAGAGCGGCTGAACGAAACCCTGACATGCATTTCTAATGCCGGCCTTCAACTGAACACAAACAAATGCCACTTCGCCAGAATATCATCGTGCTGGGCCACCTTGTCAGTTAAAATGCTGTTCGACCGGATCCTGAGAAGGTGGCTGCTGCGACTCGCTTCCCTCACCATGAAAACCAAAAGCAACTGCGAAGTTTTCTAAGCCTCGCATCTTATTTTCGCCGCTTCATCCGCGATTTGGCCTTCATTTTGTCGCCGCCGCGCAAGCTACTAGGGATGGTAAAATCGATGAACGATTACTCGATTAAATGCACACCGTTAATCGATTAATCATAATCGATTTTCCCTTTTCAATTAATAGAATTAATCAATTAAAGCTCTTCGATTAATCGATTACACAATAGCATGGCCTGATCTAGTACGCCCCGTCCTTCTACTCTACTTTGGAGACAACACAACAGGGTAAAAATAGTGATGAAGCATGATGATGGGGATAAGAAGGAGCGATACGTATATACATAGTAAGAAATGACTGCTTGCGCAAAAGGGACATGGACGCTAGTAATCATATTTCATTACGCTTGATACCAACTAGCCCATTCTGTCCGCCTTAACGCCTATGTACCCTTTGATAACTGTAATACTAGCTTCCCTGCAATGCAGTTAGCCCAACTTGTGGCAGCTATTCACTTCTGCAAAACGGCGTGCTATGACGCGGAAGATGTCGACTCAGCTCTCTTGACATAAACACTCATAATAGTCGAACCCCAGCACGTATAACTGGGACCTCGCCTCCACTAGAAACGTGACGGGGGTCGCCATTAGTTGGGCGAATATGCTGTGCAGGGAAATGCACTAGAGGATTATGAAAAAGGTCTTAATAGTCGCATAATGGAAAGAAGCCACTTTAGCTACATTTAAGTCTAATAGTCGCATTTCATAATCCACAACTTTGCGCAGTGGTATACCGAACGTCTAGCGTCCAGTCAATTTCCTTAGAAAAAATGACCTTGTAGCATTTGGTAGTTCTGTATGGTAGACTATTTCGGGTGAAATACAGCTTTCATCTATTGCTTGTACTCCTACGTCAGCCAGCCTGGAGGCCGCTGTATACTGCTGTGGCACGAGTGGAGGACAGCCGCGAAATACTATGTGTTCGAATCTGTTACAGTAGACAGCGCTCACACTTCGAGCTGTACGCCCGATTAAAAAGGTGCGCGTAGCGCCGAGTTAAGTCGGCGACCAGGTGAAACCTGTGCAGTATACTGCCACAGCTGCCGTTTATTTTAGCCGGGAAGAAAAACTCGTGCCACTCTATTTTCCGCAGATGCCTGCGCAGATGGCCTGTTTCAGACCAGTATCTTGCTGTGCAATCTCGCATGAGTGACCTCAAGGAAGAGATCACGTCAGTTCGTGGTTATAGTATTATCGAGGGCTTCCACAATATCTAACGGACAAACCCAGAAATGTTGCCGTCCCTACACGAGCGAGCTTCTTTAACTTTCCTTTCCTCCTCGTCTCCTTTTTATACCTTTCTCGGGATTTCCTCACCCTCGGCCACACTGCATATTTCCGGTGCGACTTTCCAACCAGTGTGGTCGCCAAAAGCTCCTGCGATTTCGGTTCGCTCTAGTAGGCAGACTTCGACAAAATACGACCAGCTGCCGAATTGTCCATGATCCATCTTGGACCCTTGACGACATCCAAAGACGATGGGCTCCCTGTGTTCAGTGGGCCAAAGTGCGAATTTTTACGCAACCGCTAATGTGCACGTGCGAGCTCTAGCGCGTTGGATGAATACTTGTGCCGACATCAAACACAAGCAACACCTCTCAAACAAAAAGGCATCATTTTTCAAGCACTTATAAAAAATATCGATTAATCGATTAAAACACAACAGCGAAAGCAATTAATCGATGAAAGGCTAATCGACGAACGATTAATCGATTAAAAAATTTAATCGACCATCCCTACAAGCTACTGACGTCGGGCACTGCCTTTGCTTGGACGAACGATTGCGACATCGCTTTTGAAACGCTCAAGAAAGCGCTGACACCCGACCCTGTCCTGGGTCACTTCTAGTCTGCACACCGACGCAAGCGGCCATGGCATCGGTGCTGTCCTTCTACAGCGTGATAACAGTGGTCGGGAGAGAGCCGTCGCTTATGCCAGCCGAGCTCCCACGACTGCTGAACAGTACTCAATAACAGAACAAGAATGCTTGGCTGAAATTTGGGCCGTGCGAAAATTCGGCCCCATATCTTTACGGACGCTATTTTACCGTGATTACAGACCACCACACCTTATGCTAGATGTCATCCCTAAAGAATTTGTCCGGACGCCTACGCCGGTGGGTGCTGCAGCTGCAGTGCACTTTTGACGTTGTTTATAAATCTGGGAAGAAACATCAAGATGCCGACGCTCTCTTTCGTTGCCCCCTGCCATTCCCACTTACTCAGAGCAACCCTCTCCATCACTCGTCCCGTGATGTGGAGCCTACGAGTCCCCTAACGTCACAAGAACTAGTGGTTGTTGTCACGCGCTGTCCTCCAATCGCTACACTCACTTGGCTCCTGTCAACGGGATGATCCATATTGCCACCGCATTATTTAACGCCCCTGCGCAGAGTCTCCACCACCCAATGCCAGGTCACGCCGGCAACTCGGGCAATTTAAGCTCAACATCCTGCATCGATATGTTTACAATCCTATTGATGGACACTAGTGGGTGCCCGTTATCCCACGCTCTCTTCGTATGCAAGTCCTTGACGCCTTCCACTATGACCCATCTGCTGGTCACTTGGGGTTCTACAAAACGTACAGCCGCATTAGGAGCCGTTTCTTCTGGCCTGTTCTCTCCACTTTTGTTGCCAAGTGCGTCTCCTCTTGCGCACTGTGTCAACGACGCAAGCGGCAAACTTTGCCTCCTGCAGGCTTGTTACAACCCATCCGATGTCCCGCTGCACTTTTTGCCATTGTTGGGATAGACCTGATCGGACCTCTTCCCGTAACTCCCGCAGGGTATCGATGGATCGTAACAGCGGTTGAACCTTACACGGTATGCAGAGGCTACTCCCCTACGCTCTGGCTCTGACGTGGCCACCCTCTTTCTCGAGGCCATTGTCCTGCGTCATGGTGCTGGTGCGCCACGGTCCTCCTAAGCGATCGCGACTCAGCTGCGACCCTCGGATCAGCAGCTGAGTACCATAACCATTAGACCACCGGGGCGGGGCACTGTGAAACCAGGACACAACCATTTGTGATGTTTGCCCATAATACCGCTTCTCAACGCACTACTGGGTACTCGCCTTTTACCTCGTTTACGGCCGTTCGCAGACTTTCACGATAGACGCGTCATTCTTCAATACTCCAACTGACAATTTGACAACTATACCTGAACAGTTTGTCTCCCAATTTGCTCGACTCAGGGCAGAAGCCAATCAACACGATCGCAAGGAGCGCTATGACAGCGCTCATCGTGACGTCTCATTCCGTCCCAGCGACGAAGTGCTCCTATGGACGCCTACTCCCGGATTGTGCGAAAAGTTCCTCTCGCGATTCCTCGGACCCTACATAATTAATCAGCAAACATCCCCTGTTAACTATTATCACTCGTCCTGAGGTTTCTCCAGACTGTCGCTGCCGTGGTTCAGATTGTCCATGTTTCGCGTCTCAAGCCCTTCGTTCGGCGTTATCTCCACAGTCTAAGGCGCGGCCAGGCTGGCCGCTTTGGCGTGCGGGGAATTTGTGCGAGCCTTGTTCCTCTGCTTCACCTTCTCACCTGTAAATATTCATCATCACCGCTTAGGCTGGGGCAGCGGGGCTCGGTCTCGGGACAATAAAAAGGAAGAATCTTGCGGCCTGAACGTTGTCTCACAGACACTTTAATCCTTGCATTCCAGCAGAGGTTGAGAACTTACCTAGCTGCTTCACTTCTATGAAAAAAACTAAAAAATAAAGGCCGTCAATATATTCCTCAGACGATTGTTACCAAAGATGAAGCAATTTCTTTGTTGCCAAATATAAGATTCGAAAGTAGACTACGTATCGTGAAAGAAAATGGTACAGAAAAATATAGCGTTACGAATGGAATTGTTTTTTCACCTGTATATATGTAGGCGTTTTGACATGCATAGTGCTGGAAATGTTTTTAAATTGCAACATCTTATTAATGTCAATGTTTTATAAGCGCAAATGTATTCGTACGTAAATGTTTACAAAAGGAAGCACTGTGAGGCAAACGCAGAACACGCAGCAATAAAAAAGCGGGCAGATCCCACGTGCAGTGGGAATCAAGGAAATGCGAAGCATGAAACAGGCACTTAAAATGGATTTTGCATTGTCGCCTCGCTATACAGAGTTTGGTGCATATGAAGTTAACGAAACGGCCGCAAGAGCATCAAGACTGTGGCACGTAAACCATGTCGCATGTCACACGCATTTCACGATTCTGATGTTACGGCCTGTCATTTACGTTCGTCATGCAGTCGTGTTGTGCCATAGCAATTTTGGTATACATGCCATTAACGAAATGCGTGGCATGTAAATCATGCCGCTCATGATATGCATATCACGATTTTCACGTGATGACCTGTCACTTATGATCGTCATGCTGTCTAGTTGTGCCATACCAATTTTCGTATGCACCCCATTAACGAAACAGCAATAAATTGCCAAGACCATGGCATGTAAATCATGCCGCTCATTACATGCATGTCATGATTTTCATGTTATAACCTGTCATTTATGATAGTCACGCAGTCGTGTTGTACCATAGCAATATTGGTATACATCCCACTAACGAAACGCGTGGCATGTGAATCATGCCGATCATGACATGCATGTGACGCTTTTCATGTTATAACCTGTCATTTATGTTCGTCATGCAGTCATATTGTGGCATACCAGTTTTCTTATACATCCCATTAATGAAACGGCCAGGAAAGCACCTAGTCCGTGGCATGTAAACCATGCCGCTCATACACGCATGTCATGATTCTAACGTTATGACCTGTCATTTACATTCGTCATGCAGTCGTGTTCTGCCACAGCAATTTTGGTATACATACCATTGACGAAACATGTTGCATGTAGATCATGCCGCTCATGACATGCATGTCATGATTTTCATGTGACATGTCATTTATGTTCGTTATGCAGTCCATGTTGTGGCATACCAATTTTCGTATACGTCCCATTAACGAAACGACCAGGAGAGCACTAAGACTGTGACATGTAAATGATGTCGCGCATGTCATGATTTTCATGTTATAAACTGTCATTTCTGTTCGCCATGCAGACATGTTGTGGCATGCCAATTTTCGTATACATCCCATTAACGAAACGCGTGGCATGTAAATCATGTCGCTCATGACATGCATGTCACGATTTTCATGTTATGACCTGTCATTTTTGTTCATTATGCAGTCACATTGTGGTATACCAGTTTTCGTATACATCCCATTAACGAAACGGCCAGGAGAGCACTACGATCGTGGCATGTAAACCATGCCGCTCATGACATGCAGGTCATGCTTTTCATGTTATGATCTGTCACTTATGCTCGTCCAACGCCTGGCTCGTCAAGCAGTCATGTTGTGGCATACCAATTTTCGCATACATCCCATCAGTGAAACGGTCAGGAGAGCACCAAGACCGTGGCAGGTAAATCATGCCGCTCATGACATGCATGTCATGATTTTCATGTTACGACCTGTCACTTATGTTCTTCATGCAGTCACGTTGTAGCCTACCAATTTTCCGTAAACATCCCATTAGTGAAACAGCCAGCAGAGCACAAAATCGTAGGCGGCTAGATAGATAATGCCCAAAGTCGCCGAAATTCACTAAGAAATGCTTCGCATTTAATACACAAGCGAGCGACCTTGAACGTAGCCCCTACGCGTAGCAGAGGAGACTTACTGCACAACACTGGATGGGAAGATGTGCAACTCTGGCTACCCGTTGCAGGCGACGACAGTGCCTCCGCTACTTTCTTCCGAAGGTGGTAAGCGCCACACAATGGGAGGCACCTCCGCTTGGCCCACTCGAAAAGTTCTAGTACACTGTAGTTTAGCCAATGTTTCATTTAGACAGCGTTACATTGGCATGCAAAGTTCATCAGATGATAGCTATTTAGTCTCGCAGACACAAGTCACTCCTCTCAAAAACTGAAATGCAGTCTTTCTTCTGAATTTAACCACAACAGTTTCATCTAAAGAAAGCACATATGAGCAACCTTACCACATCGAACATTTGTAAGAATATGTTCAAGCAGCAACTGTCCAAGTCCAGGCTAATCCAGCCTCAGATGCGAATATGCTTGATTACAAAGACATCGGAGGTGCAGTCAAAGCCAGTTGTCTGAAGAATGCTTCCATGAGTTCACAACCATATTGGCTACTTCTACAAAAGCGTGGTTGCTCTACTTTGAGCTGCTCCTTTTTCGATGCTATTCCCAACAAATGTAGTACGTGTTAGCTATCGCTATATGAAATATGAGGCCCTGGCCTTTTATATCACTGTTTAGGATAAGTGCTACAGACAGGTAATGAGTAACTCAGCAAAGCAACGTCTCTCTTGCAACACACACACACATCAAAATACAAATTACTCTCAGTGACAACAGACTGTTCATTAAACAAATTTATTAATGAATAACAAATACCTTATATTCATTTGCAGCAAAGAGCTAAAACTTTGTAGCTGAAAGACTTCTACATTATCACAGTATGGCAACACTTGAAGATAAAGCATGTTTGAACATGAACAATAAAATGAACATTTTGAAAATGAACTACACAAGTGAGGCATGCCATCCTATATATAAATGTAAAAAGGAGTGGGATGTAGGGATGAGAATGAGAAGCCTAGCACAGGATGTTTCTGCATCCTTCTGGCATGCCTATTCAGTGAAGTCATAAAAATATTGTTTGGATCAGTGCTGGAATACATGTGTACTTCTGTGTCACCAATGTCTTGTATGGACTAAAACAAAGGAGTACAATGAAAGCTGGCACTGCAGCCAGTGTGGGAGGAGTTTGCTTTTTTGCACTAATACCGTGGCCTCTGCGATAGGCTGGGGCAGCGTGCCATTGCTCCAGCCGTCCCATTTGGCGCTTATACAAAGGAAGAAATGTAATTCTGCTACCGCCTTAAGATGCCACTAGATGGCGGCTTTTGCACATGGCTCGTGGTGCGCTCGCCTGACTGGCACGGCCTACACTGCCTGTGAGTTGTAGTGCGAGTTCAGTGACGAATCAGCCATTTTGGTGCGTTTTACCATTTTGGTGCGGCCATGCCCCTTTGTACAATTACACCCTCTTCATCCAAACGGGACGGCTAGAGCAACCGCGCTGCTGCAGCCATTCACAGAGGCCACGCTAATACTACACCAGTTAAGGAAAGCTTTGAAGGCTTTCTAAAATTGATTATTACAGTGCAATACACAGGACGAGAGAGAAACGAACTGCTGACTTTCAACCTCTACCCGTACTTTGTCTACACGCTCACTTTCCCTGTGTCTTGTGCTCTTACTTGTTATATATTAGATAAACACTTTGCAGGCCAACTAGCCAGAGTCCACAATCAAAAGCAAACTTCAAGCCTTAGAAAAGTGTCTCACATGCTCTACTCACTGCACCTTTTGCCCACAACAGAAAAACGTGAAGTTGCAGAAGACGTCCGTATTGTCCTGGTGATCACTTGTAGGTTCCAGGTCAAAACAGAACTTGGATATTCCTTTATTAACGCCAAAAGCGTTCCCAATGAGTTCTGTATGAATGCGAACTCACATGGTCATTGCTTCCAGAAAACATAATTTTTCTTTAGTGCCAGTAAGTTGGGACGAACCTCTGAAAATTAAACAAGTTTTTTACACAACTTACATGCATCTCTAAGATGTCAAAATTTCTTATCAGCACTGTTTCCGCAGTTGCATCAGTCTTGGGAGATTCAGTTAAGACTGTCACCTTGAGATTTAGACGAGCAGCCTTGCAATGGTGCTACATTCAATGGCCGTTCTTTCTTTTCCAAGAGGTCCTTCAGCTTACTGGGCTTTGTCACTACTGAAGAAGAGTAGGTATTGCCACTATATTTACTAGTAGATGTCAATTTAGGCTCACTGCCACTGCTTAATATGTTGCAACAATCTTCCTGTGTGAGGCTCTGTTGTGGTGAACTTAGTGAGTGTGATAAGTGGGGAACATGCTGACCTAGTAACTGGCCGGAAGCCAAAAACAGTGCACGACCACGCCCAGCATAACAGTATGCTGGTAAGTCAGGTAAGCCTACAACAGGGCTTAGATCTTTGACATCAGCTGCACAGGCTATAGGTGCTAGTGACTCCCTGGTAGCAGCTCCTTCACTTAACAGTGAAAATCTTTCATTAAGCGTAATACCTGTTGCACGCACCTTTGCAGGAAAACTCAAATCAAGGCTTCCTGGAAATCTAATCTGACTACGTTCAAACGGTGCGCTTACTGAACTTTGAGGGAAATTAAGCAACCAACCTCGACCACGAGCTTTAGATTGCCTAAACTGTCTAGCATCAGGTAAAGATTGTGACAGAACTGCTTTGTGATTTGCAGAGGCTGGTTCCTGCCTTGACCTGACAGTGAGAAGCGGAGGCACTGTAGGTGATGAGGAGCCTGGGCTTTCAGGAGAACAGGATTTTTCACGCTCCCTCAAGACTAGAGATGGAGAACCAACTAGGGTAGGGGTGTAAGATTCATCCTCATCACATTCCTCAGCTGGACTAGGTATGGCAATGCTTCGCCCTTCAGCATGAACATCAGTGCTGGCCATGGCACCAGACTCGTGGAATGAGGTGTCACTTTCAAGTTCCCTGAGCTTGGGCATTAAGGCAAGGCCTCGGCCAAGACCAGGCAATGTAGGAGGTGTATACATCTTTGATGATGATGTCCCAAGAGAAATGCAAGTTGAAGAGGATGACCACTGTAGTGGAGAACTTGCACCACTAGCAGAAATAGATGATGGTGACAACGCTCCTTCGTTACACACTTCCACAGGAATACGGGCCATACTGCGTGCACAAGTGTCATAAAGACTGTCAAGTTCATCTTTCAAAGCTGCTGAAACACTGTTGCACAGGATTTCCCGCCACAAACTGGCACTTTCAGAGCTGCCTTCACTTTGTGGTTCATCTAACGCCTGCTGATCATACTCGTCAGGTTTGTCGCCATCCGAAATGGTTTCTAAAAGAAAAAGAAAACACATAATTAGCAAAGATGCATCCAGAAACTCCTAACAAAAGAAAAACAAATTATATAGTGTCCTCAAATACACAGACACAATATATTTATAACATTAAAACAGGAACCATGAGCAAATGTACTACAGTCGACTCGCACTACAGCGAACGTCACTTCAACGAAATTTCCAGTACAACAAAAAATTCTGGGTTCCCCGTCAGCAGTCCATGGGAGTCAATGCATAAATATGCTCGGCACAATGAATACATTTTTTGTGCTGTTTCGCTTCAACAAAATTTGACGATGCAATTCCAGTCTCAAAAATTCGATTTGCTGTGCAGTAAACACAATCCCAAATATATTGGCACCTTTCGGAAGATAAAAATACGTCTACAAAGTCGAAATCGCGTGTTGGCACCACCAGAAACGGCCGCTATTGACTGCATGGTTGATTACCGATGTTTACCGATGCCATCTACCGACGTCTGTCGAGATAGCGCACACGACCACCCCTCTCCCACCGGCACCCCTTTTGGTCCTTCGCCCAACGCCTCTCTGCTTAAGAAGCAAGCGATGACAGCCATCACACGCGGTGCAATGTTATGGCATTGTTAAGTTCGTTCGGCAGAGACTGCCGGGTCATTTCATCGGCTTCAGCCGCGTTTGTCCCTAGTGTTAGCGTGCTGTCACTCGTGCGTAAAACATATGACATGTTGGCGGTATTACCGAGCTGGACTTCGTACAGAAAAACGGCAACTGCGAAAACCCGCTAACAGTGTCCATACCATTGCTATCGCAATAACTCCCCCACCCCACGGTCGACAACTTTTTTTCGCCGCCGGTTCCGTGCGTAATGACACCACAACACTCCTGATGCGTAGGCTGATGATACTCGCCGCGCCGGCTTGGCTGTCTTGTGGCCAATCAAAGTCGCTACGTCACCAATGCAATCTCTTACACGCCCAGCCACAGCAGCTTTCGACAGCGTTCGCAGGTGGCCGTAACGGGGAACTGATTTTTTTACCACTGCACGCAAAACGGCTCATCATCGCATTTTTACCTCATATCTGTGCTGAGCCTGAGTCTCTCAGTCCTGCATGCTGCATGAAGTCTGAGATTGCATCACGGCAGTCTCGAAGACCACACCCCGATTGTGCTTAGGCTTAGCTGCGCCAGCCTGCGTAGAACGCATGGCAGCATGCAGCAGCGGGCATGAGGGAACTGTGACAGCACGGAGAAATGCAGCACTGCGAGTAAATGATGTTGCTGCCGCTTGCACGCGGCAATGTGCGGCAGTTTTGTCGGGATGCAGGAGTTATGAATGGGCGCGCCAAACGTCCTCGAGACACCGTGGATAAAGTGAAGCGGGAAAGCCACAGTGCGGCCGTTCGAGGGACTGCAGGGGTCCAAAGTTGGCAGTCCGTTTTTATGCGAGTGCGTTCATTACGCGAGTACGGCATTTGTTTTTATGAATGTGAGAAGGTTGATTACTACGGACTTTTTCCGTGGGTGCGCGTTACTATCGAGGGCGCAGTAGAACTGAGTAAATACATAAATCTCCCGGATTCCGCTTCTCCAAACTTGGCAGGTATGGTTTCAGTACTCGCGGTTTCCGAACCCTTCGGACTACCGCCGTGATTATGCATTCCACGTGCAAGATCAAGGCATCAAAGTTTCATTGTTCTACCAGCTCAGGCCAGTTATAATTTTTTGATTTCACGACAACGAAATTTTCGCTTTAACAAAATTTCTTCCGCACACCATCAATTTCATTGTAGCGAGGTCGACTGTGGTTTTATCAAAAGACAAACTAACACTAGACAAGAAAAGGCACTGACTGCAATGCATGAAGAGTAGTCGTAAGCAGGCAACAAAGCCCAACTTGTATACAGTTACACCTTGATACAATGCAATTCTCTGCATAATCAAGTCTTACAACATAATGCCCACAGAACACCCTGTACCTTTTAACTCCATATAATGAAGCATATTTAGATGCAATTTCAACATAACAAAGTCCTACTGGTGCTGCATAAGGCAATTGTGCCAATAAATTGGAACTTCTACAGGTGCCAGCCCTAAAATGGGCGAGTTGCATATGGCCTTTACGAATGCATTTTTCAAATTGTGTAGTGCACTCGTGACCTGGACCTGTAGGGTAGGAGACAAGAGGGAACCTGAGTGCTTGCCTCCTGCCCACCAGAGCTGGGGGAGACGGAAAGCACACATGCCAACAGCCTACACTGCACCTATTGCTCATTTTGTATTTCACACCACTTGTGTTCTGCATCATCATCTGATTTTGCGTTTTTGTTATTGTGAAGTGAAAACAGTGGGGTGTGCTGATACCACTTGTACTTTGCAATTGATTTTGATCGGCAAGAATATAGATGATTCTGCTCATTTTCAGATATGATTCTTAGCTTGAATGACACTATTTTTAGAATTTCTAAATAACAACAGGACACATTCCTGACTGAAAGCAATTGGAACAGATGCTTTATCCACAAATGAGCTTTACTCAGTGAAAACAGATGAACCCCTTTTTGTTGTTTTTAGCTGCTCACAGTCACCTGCCACACAGGAATGACCCCATGAAATTATGCAAGTGTCCTACAATAACGGCAACCTTCAATACCTGTTCAACAAATGAATAGTGGCAACTGACATTCGCGATGCTGTGCTGGCTGTGCTGTGTTTTGGTAAATTCATCATACATGAGCATGCGATATCAGAAAACAAGACATGGCCACGGTGAACTGAGGAACTTAGAGGGTGCCACCTTGTGTTGATGCAATTTTTGACCGAAGCTTTCTTTGGTTTCGTTTTTGGGCGTGCCTATGGTTTAGATGTTCCTGGACGAATCCTGGATGTTTGAGCATGACCCAGAATCGAATAGGCAGAGCAGCAAGCGGCACACAAAATCATCCCCCTGCCCCAAGAAAGCACGAATGATCAAGTATCACTTCAAGAAGATGCTCGTTGTCTTCGTTGATGCCCGAGGAATCGTCCATTTTGACTTTGTACCACAGGGGAAAACTGTCAACTCAGCTTTTTACCTGGAGCAAATCAAGAGATTGAAATGCCGGGTTACGCGCTTGAGCACTGACATCAAAGACGTGGTCAAGCTCCACCATGACAATGCCCCCAGCCACATGTCCTCCATCGTTGCCAACTTCCTGGCCCGGAGCAACACCTCGGTGGTCCCCCATCCCCCTTACAGTCCCGACTTGGCTCCGTACGACCTTTTTGTTTCCCTGACTGAAGAGAGAGCTGAAAAGAGAGCATCCGAAAGCTTGTGACAACGTTCCCGAGAGACATTCCCATCAAGGACTTTGAGGGTGCCTTCCAGGCGTGGCAGACGCATCTCTGCAGGTCTATCAATGCAGGGTGAGAGTATTTTGAAGAATTTTAATCATATGTACATATCCGATGAATAAATCAATTTTTCCCAGAAAATGCGCATTAATTTTTTAACAGACCCTATATTTGCCAGTAGTTTTCTGCTCAACCCACAGTGCATGGTTATTCTGCACACTTATACAAAAGTTTATTGTTTTTTAACATTTATGCACACACCACGAGCACACAACTCTTGTGGGAGCATCGATCACTGGTAGAAGAGCTGCCATATGGGGAGGGGGCATTGGTAGTTGACGGAACAGCTTCTCTTTGTAATACAATTTTTTAGGCGGCTGCGTCTCCACAGGTTCTGTCACTTCTGTTGCACTGAATCGTCACACCTGTCATGAGTGCCTACGGCCTGAACAACTCTCGGCGCTCGTTCACAGCAGCGTTCAACGGGCTGCTGTGCTTCATGTCAAGGAAACTAACAACTGTGCAGCAGTATGGAAGTTCGGAGTAAGTCAATGTGTGGTGCGGCAGTGGCAACTTCAGTGCGAGGAAAATTTCTCATGCAGCTGTGGACGCTTTCTGAAGCTGTAGACTAAGCTCGCGGCATTAGTAACTGATCTATGTGATCAATCGCTGTTGGTCACATGCGAAATCACACAAGCCCATGTCTACACTTCTGAAGCAGGGGTACCAAGGGCTCAGTTCAAAGCTAGCAGGGCTTGGCCATCTAAATTTATGAAGGGCCGGCTTCTCTCTACATCAACACACCAGCGTGTGCCAAAGTTGGTGGCCGTATAAGAGGAGAAGCTCATCCCCTTCCATAGGCACTTCCTGAAACACCGTGACACGCGATGGTATTGGCTTGGCTAGACTGGCAATGCCGACCACACTCCCATACACTCTGACATGACCAGCAATACGACAGCGAGTATGAAGGGTGCACGTGATGTGAATCTATTTACAACAGGAATGAAAAGCTGCGCTTTACTGTTGCTGCATTTTTTTCCCCTTTTGTTTCTTTAGAGCTCCCACACAGCGCGTTTGAGATGTTTGGTCTAGTGTCCGTAGCATACGCCATGGTGTGTGCCTTCCTTCACGTGTGTCTTTTCTGCACTTATAATCTCCAAAAGCTACTATGTACCATCTTGCTCAATATCTAGTTTTGTTAAATCCATACGCTTTAGTCAGCAAAGAGTCCTCGTGTCCACAAACAGGACACGAAACACGCCTTAGCATACGTGCCTGCGCATGGTCTAGTGGAAAGCTGACGCTTGACATCTAATGACCTATCCTAAAAGGCGTGACTTTTGACGAAGATCAAATCATGGCAGCTGCCTTAGCATTAAGATGAATGGTGCTTTGCCACCGTGTGCCCCTTGGCTCATCCGTTCAACACATAAGACCACCAAACGTGAAGTCGCCATCCATCTTGTGTCTTCATTATCGCCATGCACCCAATGACCATGTTTCATGTGACACAGTAGCTTTTGCAAAATTGAGAATTTTGCTTATAAGATCAGACAAATTTCAAATGAAACACCACTTCAAGTAATGGCTTGTGAAGCTGCATCTAGTACAAATAACAGATCTGAAATGGTACAGAGCAGAATAATCAGACGATAAAGGTGCTACTTCCAGTGTATGTCAATAAAAAGCTCAGACGCTGTCAGGTTACTTCATGCAAACCTATTTCACGCACTAGCGCTGCATGGCGGCCGCTACATGTCACAAGGCAAAAAATTGAGCACCTGGCTATTCAATAATACGTCAATGCACTCAATTTCTCGTAGCTCTCGCCATGTAGTCCTCCCTTGCTTATTAGGCTGACCACGCATCAGTGAAGCTCATCAAACCAACAATAAAGGCAAAAAAGAGAGAAGAGACAGAGAAAACGTACATGTTGTTTGTCAGCATGTGATATACTGCGACCTGATAGCCAAACAAATATCTTCAAGCTTTAAACAAACGAATGCTATCTGTGGCTCAGACACTCAAAGTTAAAATTTCCAACGATTAAATTCTTGACCGCATACACGAAACCATAGGCGACTACGACGAACGCACCATGGGCTTTGCCTTCATACTTTGCAACAGCGATTTCATTCGCACAAGTCGGCTGGGTTGCTACAGTCATCTAACTAGCACATTTCATGGTCTTCGGTAATCGGCATACACTGGTGAATCATTATAGGAATAGGAGCATACCGGCAGCACGCCGCATTAGAAATACACTTTAGCAGAAAGTCTTTCGTGCACACATACATGCTCTAGCCACTAGCGGCGGCTGGAAGTTGGCTCGACTTTGCCACTAGAACAACGCAGTTTTGGATTCGTAGCGCACCCTCGCGCACCACATTCACACAAGTCACGTAGCTGAAGGCAGCTTCCGTCAGCCTTGCGCAATATACACGACAAATAGATGTTTGGTGCAGCATGTATCAGTATTTCTGTCTTGGCGAAGTCTAGTGCTATTGGCACAGCACTTCCATCACTCAATGTGACAAATAGATGAAACAAAATAAAATTACTGTTTCACCATGAACGAACGACAGACAGTTGCTTCCTTTCAACAATGCCACATGTACAAGTAACATCCGGACAGATGGCTTCTGCAAATGCATACGTACGAGCCTATAGTTTACCTGGACATGTCTTCCACCATAAGGAATCTATTGCTAATAGTACACTTGAACGGCAGGGTGAGTGAGCTGCACTACCCATATAACCCTTGCGTTGTTACAAGCAAAAGAATTGACTGATTTATTTAACCGAGCATGTCGATGGGTGAAAACTTGTTTGACGAGGGGTTCTCAACTTATTATGGACGATTTCACGCGAATCAAGCTTACCTGTCATGACCTGTACACCTGTCTTAGCGATTGTTGTTAAAAGCTGTATAACGCTTTTGTGAACTTGATGTACAAGTGTTTGTGAATACCGCTGCTCGCTCTTAACAATACAAACTAGAGCACTGCACGGGCCGAATTTTTCTGGCCCGGGCCCGGCCCGTGCTCCGGCCCGCCCGAGCCCGGCCCGGTGTTCTTAAATACGGCCCGTACCCGGCCCGGGCCCGAAAGGTTTGGGCCCGGCCCGACCCGGCCCGGCCCGGCTCAATTCAACCAATTATTCCTCGAGCATAAACGAGGCACTGTCCAACCTTCCTTTATGGTGAAGATATCAGCTGCACTCAAGATAGTTTCTGGAGAGTGTTGTGAGAACTTATGACAGTGTCACTAATTCCACTGGTACTGTGTTTACCTTCCGTTAATTACACCCGTAACACTTTTGAGAAGAAATTGCAGGGGCATATATGGGGAGGCATAGCTGGCTGTCTCATGCGCGCAGTGCTAACCTGTGCAATGTTCTTATTTCATTTCAAAAAACGACTACAACATACAACGCCCACATAAAGTGGAAAAACGGCGGACATTTATAATTGAGTTTACATTAATTGCCGGGAATATTGAGTAAATAGCGCAGAACTTATCCTGCGATCTTCGTTTATTGCACAATGCAATGAGAGAGAGAGAGAAAAAAACGCGCTCTAACTACTCCTGGGAGGATTCGCCAGGCTGAGTAGCGTTATTAAACCTGTCGTTTCGTCTCCTCGGTAGGCAACCGTCTCCAACGTACGCTACATTTTCGTGCTAAAAAGAAGGGAGTCCTCTCCCGCACCTTTGTTCGCCGAGTCACCGCCACCGCAGTGCCGTAGATCTGTCAAAGTAAGCCACACACGTTAGTGAGCGAAATACCGTCTTCGCTGTTCGCTTCAGATGCCTATCTCGCCGCCTTTATGTGACCGTCCTCGGTCTTTGAAAGTGTTATACTTTAAATCAAGACCGGACTAAGGGCTTCCGAGTGCGATCTCACGCTGGAGCGCGATCCCACGCAATGACTGGAATCGGGGGAGCAGGTTGCCGCCGAGGGCCGGAGGCCTCTGTGCAAACAGGGGAGCGAAGTCTGGCTGTCTGTGGCTCGCAGTCGTGGTTGCAGTCTTGCAGCTAGCGGCTGTGACGGTGGAGACGATGTGTGCCAGAAAGGAAAAAGCGGTGACTACGGTGGGCAGGAAAAGACGGAAGGTAGAGAAAAAGCAAACTTCTGAGAGGGGTAGCGCACATGTGTAAGGACATTTCTCGCGGATCAGGCATATTCTATTGCTTCAGTATAGGCTTCATTTCAGAAGGTGTCAACTGTTCAGTCAATAAAATAAGTTATGTGTTCCATCATATGAATGAACTTTGGCCCTTCTGCTTTTGTTTCAACATGTAAGTTGTTAAGCATCTCAAGTGCGGCACAGAATACTCAGTCTATGCCTCCGTATATAGCTTCCACAAAACCTGTATTACCCACTATAATCATCTTATGTTAGCGCACGCACCGAGCTACCCGTGCCACGATTTTGGATCGTGGTACATTTAACACACGACAGTGATACCTCAGCCGATAAAAGTCAACAAAAAAGTAGCGCGCATGTCACACACCGACTTGGCGAATCTGCCTTGCAAATTCTACTCATGCCGGGGAAACCTTACTTGCTTACCACAAACATTGATGTCAGTGACGCTTTGGTCAACGCAGCAGTGGGAACTCTATACGAATGGTAATTGCTGGGTGCCCGTGCTACGCACGTCCTGAGGTTTCACAGCAGCGGAGCTGTCATACGTTTTTTTGACTAGAGGAGGGGCTCATGTCTCCCGTTTTGATGTGTGTTACTTAACTGCTAAAATCTAAAAGCGGCAAAAGTTCGAGGGAAAATGGAAGCTTGAAGGGATGAAAAATTCGTCCACACAGGGTGTCGCTGGACCCCTTAGATATTTATGCGGTAAAGGGTGCCAATACACCCGCCTGTTACAAAGGGTACTGCAGTAAATCATCTTGATTATCACCCTCCTTAGGTGACTGTTCACGTCTGTCTCGGGAGCGCCTCCACGTTTTTCAGCGCCATGAGAGCACTTGGTCTCCGACGAATGAGGAAACTTATGAATTACTGACGAAGTGTGACGAAGACGGAGGTGGCCGTGAGAATCAGCAAAAACATACTCAATATGATGAGGATGCGAGTTAAATGCTAGCTCTGATTAGCTAATTGCCAAATCATAAATATTTGCAATTGCCTTGCTAGCACAAAAATCAGCAACATCTGCGTTGATCGGCGAGCCTGTGACAAGAGTCACTTCGCTTCTTGCGCTTAAACTGCAGGAAAAGCAGCTCCTCAGGTATTAATGACTCACGAGTCGCGTTGACCAGTCTACAGAGTCACGAAGGCGGAAGCAGGCGCGGCAGGCAAGCGAGCGTAGCTGCATACTCGAAATGTTTCCCATGATACCGATGGGTACACCTTATGCACTAATCTGGGCAGTGTACCGTTACTTTGCACTTGCCGCAGTACTGTCTGACTACCATTTCTTTTGATACACCGGTACCCAATAACGTATTTCACTCAATATAATGGCGGGAACTTATATGACGCAGTTTCCCGAAGTTACATGTAACACATTGATGGAGGCAAAATGCTAGACTTGTATCATGCGGTTTCAGTGCAAGCTAATGCACTTCAGGTGGTCTAAATTACCCGAAGCCTTCCACTACGGCGTCTCACATAGCCTGACTAGGTTCGGGACGTTAAATCCCAAAAAATAACAAAACCAAAAAGCATACACACGCCATTACCAACACGTATGAGACCCGGGCCTGATTCGGGCCTGACGCAGGCCCGGGCCCGGCCCGGGCCCGATCCAACAATTACATACCCGGCCCGACCCGGCCCGCGGGCCGGGCCCGGGCTTTCAAGCCGGCCCGGGCCCGTGCAGTGCTCTAATACAAACTACTCTGGGACTTGCAAATCTTTTGCTACCAGCTATTAACAGGGTATTCTGTAAAATAAACCAGCTGCCTCCTGTTCAGGTGAAATTATCTGAAAACGTGGTGTGACACTGCCCACAGCCTGGCACAAATGCAGCAGGAACGTTACGTGGCTGCGTTTTAACGTGCAATACTCAGTCCACTGGCTGCCATATGCAGCAAAGCAAAGCGCAACTGTAACCATGGCAACCGTGGTCAAGTCGAGGTGAAGGCGACGGTGGCACTGTGGATTTTCAATTAATTAAAAAATGTCTCTGTGCAGATCTTGCTCTGCACCCGCTCCCCCATTATACTACACTTCAGTGGAACACAACAGAGCAGACCACAGGAAGCGATGGGAAGAACCACAGCACTGTAGATTGTCCTCTCACCTCTTCTGACGAGCTAGTAAGAACGTTTGCAGATGCGCATCTCCTTCTCACTAAGGGTCATGCGGACACCGGCCAGGAGTTTCTCCTTCTAAATTACTCTTTTTCCATGGTCCCTGACTGACCGGCATCATATGGTAGTAAAATCTGAGCTACATCTCGGACGGCAACCTGGTACCGCCACTTTAAATTGTAAATGTTAAATATAAATGTCAAGGGTCACCTCAGCAACATGGTTATAAGGACAAACGTCCGTGTCAAGGCTTCCCCTGAGTGCAGAGATCTAACTTGTATCGTGCTTGGACTTGCGGAAGTCTGCCCGAAGCATGAAGCGGACTTGAAAACGAACAAGACTGTTTTCGCGTCCCATATACATGCTCCACTTGACTTACTTGGTGAAATCAAGACCATCCTTCAATGGAAAAGCGAGGTTAATTACGAACTTATTAGCGGAAGGTATGCTATACGGCAAACATACAAGTCTTTTTCGAAATGTCAGGCCCGGGCACCCGACTGTGTTGAACGCCGCAGTCCTTCTGTCCTCTGTCTTCCTTTTCTTCTGCCTACTGTGCTTGTGCTCGCGCATGTTTGCACGTGCTGCAGCCTTGTCGTCATCGTCTTTGCTCCCTCCTCGAGCGCGTGGAGCGCAGGCACATACTTTTGCACACACATCACAAACATCAAGGGACAACCCTTTGTGGCAACCAAAGTAGTATACCTAATAACTGGGCACAGTTTATAGTAAATGCCGTGTGACAAAGGTATCAGTCGCATTTACTTGCGCCACACTGACCCGTCAACATCGTTGCCGGGCTCTGGCACCTAACGCAGCAGTTTTCTTCTTCCCACCATGCTTGAAGAGCGGTCAGCGGGGAAATGCCACCCACGAAGACAGGTGACCGGTTCCCTGCGCTATTGGCGCACATACGCTCGAAGCTTTACGAACACGGCTATGCGTGCGGCTCTGCACGCCTTCATCGAGGTGGAATTTGGAACGCGCCTGTAATGGTAAAGCTGCAGTAATTCAATTTACCTCTCCTGGATGGCAGCACCATTAGAGGCAATAGGTCTGTTCGATTCAGAAAAGGTGCACGGAACCACGCACAAAAAGGTGCAGGTGGTGTCGACACCCGGTGCAGTAGTTCCCAGCACCCGTTTTCGCGGTGCAGATGGAGCACCGTCCCCGCCGCCCAAATGTGTGAATTGAACGTTGAGGTGCGGCCGGTCGTCTGCTATAGGGCCAGCTCGAGGAGTTATTGTTTCAAGCAGCCTGCTTGTGCTCGCTACAACTATGCATGGTGATATGCTACAACAAAACCTGCGTTCGGGCGCGCGAAGCAAGACGTGATATTTATATTATGCGCATCCACGCATTTGCCGAAAAGAACGACGCGATACAATCTGCATCCTACCATTTGTGAAAAGAAAAAAGTGAACTTGAAAACAAGCCGTCATCGTGCACGTGTTCAGAGAAAAATGTCAAACGTTTATCACTTTCACAGAATTACTTCCTGTGATTTCACCGTGGCATACGTCCTAACCATCTCCATTAGACTAGCCGACGCTGTCGTCTGCACGCGTCGCCTGACAGGCTAGCTAGGCTGTACCAAAACGCTGCACCCACAATCTGGGAGGTGCAAAGGTGCACGGCACCGCGGCGGCACCTTTGCTGCACCCCGCCACAATTGAGGACGGAGGTGCAGCGGGCGCCGCTGTACCGCGGGGAATCGAGGACGGTGGTGCAGCGCACTGCGACAAGGTGCAGAAGGTGCAGGGAACCTTGGCTGAATCGAATAGACCTAATGTGTGCCTGGATGCGCGCATGCTGAGCCAGACAAGACAAGAAGGTGCGTTCGTATACAGTGTTGAGCATGTGCGTTGTTAGAGCAGCGGTAGCGCACTGAGCAACTTTCTCCGTGGAGTGGGGTGCTGTGAGTTCAACTCCCAGCGCATTAACAGAAGTTTTTCTGAGTGTTTTTCGTTACTGTTCTTACATGCTTACTGAATCATATCCGTTACGGTAGTGACACTGGTCTCAATGGCATCCATTTCCTGAGGGATCGCTTGCAATATAGGCAAGAGCCCTCTGACCTCTTCTACGTCTACACATGCTCTTCACCGAATCGGACACCAACGCATGACAGTGCATGAGCGGTGCGACATACGGCTATGTACCGCATAACGAATTCCACAAAAGCGGCAGCGAGAGAAAGGTGCCGATTGTGGAGGGCACGATTTGAAAGATAAGTTCGCGAAAGCCGTATGTGCCTCGCTCATCTGTCCACTGGTACCAGCGTGAAGCATCAATTTACTGCCATTGCAAAGTTAGGTTAGACGTCCCCAAGAAGTTGGTTTCATGCTGGGAATGCAAAAACACCCGTTTGGTGCAGTTCTGGTGCAGAATTGCAAAAATGTTGCAAAATGTAGCAGGATGGCGCAGCTATCACATCACTGCCATGGGGGAGCAAAAGAAATGGTTGGTCCTCATGCTGCTGCGATGTGGTTTTTGATGTCTGGACAACGAACGTCAAAGGCGAGCTCCAACAGACGGTGAGCGTCAAGCAGACAAAATCCAGGCAAGCGCTTTCGAGGCATGAGATCTTTGCCAAAGCGGCGGCTTGCTTGCTTGCTTGCCTTCTTTATCTTCTTCATTACACTGCCTTTATTGGCCATTCCTCTCAAATACCCCAAGGCATTTGTGAGCCATCTGGGCCATTCCTCTAAAATACCCCAAGGCATTTGTGAGCCATCTGGGCCAGCACCCTAATGTGACAGGCCAACCCCTTTTAAAGGATCTCTCCTCCCTCTCCCGTAGGCTTTTGAGCAGCTGCCCTTGTTCCTAATCTGGTTATGCAACCCTTTCCAGAAAAGACAAAACTATTGGAAGGAACTAGGTTATAAATTTTTCAAAAAGAAAAAAAAAATGAAAATGAACAAGAAAGAGAGGGAAAGATGCTCCGAAAGACTAGTACGGAGAGCATGGGTCCCCCTGCCCGGACTCACGTGTTTGACACTACCTGTAAAAGCAAAATAAAACTGCATGTGCAGACAGTGTCTGCTCTGCATCGAACGTTCGATGAAGACAACAAAACGACTAAAGCCCACATGCCTTTTGCTAACAAAACAGGTTTTCGGCTCAAGCACCAGCCACCGCACCTCATGTGGAATGATACTGCTGTCATGTCGCCATGCTTTGAGCCTGAAACATTGCAGCTGCGTATGATCTCATCCAAGAAAGTGCACAACAACACAAGAGGGCACGAGAATTTACATAAGATGAAAAGAGCCCACTGACCATACTTGTGGACGACTATGAGCACACTGAGGAATATCACGTTGTGTGAGATATGGAAAGGATAGCTACGGTATCACTCGGAACAGGAACCTAAATAAGAAGAATGTTGGGAGAAACTAAAACAAAATGGAGTAAGAAAGCTGCAAAAGAAAAGTGAAAGCACGATAAAGCTGGTAATCGCACATGTCCTGCATTACTGGCTCATTTAGGACGCTTCTTTTATCTACTCCATGGCACAGGTTGTTTTCTGCAGTTGCCCCTGCCTTCTCAGCAAGGCACTGTACCGAGATGTGTCACCTGGCGTTCTTTGTACAGTGTCACAAGGTTACCTCGGTCATGCCATGCAAGTCATGGAACTTTCGCCAAGCGATGCGCCTTTGAAAATTATCATCCATGGTGTGGCAGATTTCGGTTAAATGTTCACATTTAAATTCAGAAGCAGCTGACCGAGCGATGTCTGTTTGAGAGGCGCTCATCTTAGAATAAACATGAAGTCAGTTTCTAGCTAGCCCAGAAACAGACTTCAACCCACCCAAGTTATCAAGTCCCCCGAAAGGCAAACTGTGATTCATGACTTGTGGTGAAGTGGTCTTGAGAGTGGCGCAAGTAGGGTTCAAACCAAGCTGCATCTTTGCATTCAGGGGTTAGTTTGTGGCCTCCATTTTTGCAACATATATCTACTGAAACACAAGCTTTCAAAGATTTCACATACCTTCACAGCTTCCTTTAGTATCCAGAAAAGCATAATTGAGTGTGACCAGCTTCTCACCCAATGATATCACACTTTTGTTGCAGTTGATGAAAAGCTTTCCATAAAGGCCCTTTGAAGTGGTCTTTCCCAGCACTTGAACATGTACTGCATCAGCTTCTGTGAAAGGAGAGGTCACAGGTTTCCTGAAACAGCTCACCAGCTAAACTTATGTCCTATGAAACACTGATTTATAGGTAACCAAATGTGCCAAATAGAATTAGCAAGGTTTTAAGGATTGCGAGTCTACTGAGCCAACTAACAACCACTTGGCCCCAAAATATGGCTGCACCTGCAACTTTCCTGCTCAAAAAGAAAGATTTAGCATCAAATCAGAAGCTACTAATAACTTGAACATAAGGTGAATTGATCCCAAACTACAAGCTTTAGTGTAGCAGAATGTCTTGCAAATGCCATCAATTATTTAACAGTCCATATTCATGAAATGGCATGCATAAGCATAAATTTTCACCTTTTTCTTTTTCAAATTTTCATTTAAGGGGGGACAAGGGTCTTAAGACCAAAAATATTGTCAAAAAATCCATTTTTGGAAAATAGCATTTTTGCGATCTACATCAATCACTCTCCATATATGCCAAGTTCCCTATCTGTTAAGGCCAAATTTCAGCCAAATCATCAGCTCAAAGACATATAAAGCACCCGATTTATCGCTGTGTCAGCGCTAAAATGAGACATATCCAATGACGCCGTGCTCACATTCACATTCATCAGGGCCTACTGATAGTAGCCTACTAAATTTTTGTAAGTGTATATGTGTACAAAGATTTTCAACTGCTCACACCTAAACATGGCATTTATTTGTTTTCTTGGCTTTCTCAAAATGCTAGCTTTGCACACCCAGCAAGACATTTACTCTGATATTTAAGCGCCATCACAGATAGAAGAATAATTCTTTTTGCAATATGAAGCTGGATGTTTGGAGCACACAACATAGCAAGGGGAGAGAGAGAGAGAGAAAAGGAAGGAAACACCTGCGTATGGCCGTGGTGCTCTGGTGAATAAGGCCTCCGATGCTCACCCACCTAACAGATATAAGAAGCGCAACTTTCGGTCAATATCATGACCTGGTGGGCTGCCTCAGCAGATGACAATCAGTGCTTCACTGCCATACCACATGGTTCTTCCCTTGAACAGAGAAGACCACCAAAAGCAAAACATCTGTTTTGTTTAGAAAGTTAGTGAAGCTTGCACTAGTGCCACATGGCTAGCAAAGCTGATGGTCCGGGTTTGTCTCCCACACACCCACACTTCGTTGTAGTCTGAGGCGTCTCCCGAAGCACTGTGAGGCTCAGCGAGCGCTTCTCAACGTTTCACACTGAGTTCAGTGAAAAGACGTTCCCTTCGAACCACACACAGTGGCAGACATGGCATGTGTGGCCTCGGCTTGACACAGTCCTACGTGTTTGCTATACTACACTATGCATTTGTGCATAGCTCTATGAGATGCTGTGCACTGGACAAATCAACGCAAACTGTCTGTCTTCCTTTTTTCTTCTGTTTGCATGTGCAACACATGTGCCGTCCTGCCCGTGAAGTAGAGAGTTGAGGTCATGTGCACAAGAGAAGAAGTGTGCCTGCGAACGCCTCACATTGGGCGTTGTGTAGAAGAACTGCATGCGCACTATTGGGGACCAGAACTAATGACGATTATAGTTTTGCGACACACCAAACAGCTCATGCGAGCCCAAAATTCTTCACATTTAAAAAGTGAATTATTTGTGAGCCATTTCAGAACCGCAATTGCCATCTACTTCAAGCATCTTGCGTTAGTACGGCGCACCCGATATTTTCCAGTCACTAATGGCGTGCATACTATCACGTGACTTGGCACTCCTAACTGAACTGTTCCGGGCACCGAATTTTTGAGAAAGGAAATGCAAGCAAAGCAGACGACAATATTATTGTTAGACAATACCATTGAAGCACCTGCTTCTAATTATTATTATTTTTTTTAGAGTATGTGTAGTATCTCACCATCTCAGATATTCATACCTCTTCGGCCTGATGTTACGGCATGTAACGGCGCAATGTAAGCAGCAAATAGGTACATTAAATTTAGATGATGCGAGGCATGACAGCATTACACACTTGTTGGACTAGGTGCGCTGAATAAGCACAGCTTTGTTTCAAATTAGCAAAAGAATGTTCTCGAGCAGGGATGCAAACAATAACGAAATCCTGTAGCAGCAAAATTCCTGCAACAACGAAAAATTTCACAATCACCTGTGAAAGCCCAAAGGATTCAGTGCATCTTGCATCCCTCGACAACAAAGTTTGCTGGACCATTAGACCCCATGGTGACTCCAAGTAAAACGAATGTATTCAAATGCACCTTTTGCCAAAATAACTCCATAGAGCGCTTGCACGGGCGCCGCCATATTGAAAATATCACGGCTGCTATCTTGGTTGTTGATTGATCACGTTGACTGATTTGTTTCTCGCCGCAACACGCGGATTGCGAACGAAAATGACTTGCAGGTTCGCATTATTTGCGCATAATGTGAACCACTATGGTGTGCAGCTTAGAAGCGTGCATTAAAGCGCGACCGGGCATGTCCAGTGGCGGCTGTCACGAAGAGTGCGCTTTTATGCCTTTTGCCTTGCTGCACCTTTGCCTTTTGCCTTGCTGCCGGTGCGGTTTACGACAGCACTACACATCACACGTGCTGACTACCACCATACAGATTGTCACGCTAGACTTGCTGGTGATAAGATGTGCCGGCACCATTCGTCGGTTGCTGTCATCGCGTACACCTCGGTGCAACTTGATATTCAGCATCGCTGCATTCTTGCTATCATCGGAGTCTCTCCTGGCCACACCACAAGTTGTGGAGCGTAGTTGGTGTACTCACTCGAATCTATAGCCCTTATCTTTGTTCCAAAAGCTGTCTGTGCACTTCAATCAAGTACGAAACTGAAACTATGTGTTGGCAGTGTTGATAGAAACTTTGTCAGATTGGTTAGATGCAGTGTCATCGCCACCGCAAAATGGTGACCGAGGACAGTGCTGGCTTGCTTTGTGCTCGACTCTATGTTCATGCATCGTATTTGTCCTCAATTAAGTTCACGTGGTGGCACGCCACTTTTATTATCAAGCTCTCATCACAAGAAAGTCATTTTTCACTCTAAAGATAGCATGCCCGAGATAGCATCTTTGCATGCCCGAGGCCTGAGACTGTGAATAACGCCAACAGCGATTAGGAAAGTGCGTTCTACACACGCCGCCTTGGCCACGAGTGGCGCTGCCTAACACTCCCAGGATAATACGTACATAAATACACAAGAAAGTGGACGGGGGGAAGACCGCCTTTGTAGCTCAGTTGGTAGAGCATCGGACGCGACATCCGAAGGTCGTGGGTTCGGGTCCCACCGAAGGCAGGTTTGTCTTTTCGTCCACTTTAATTCCTTTCTACTTTCTTCACAATTACAATACCACAAGTAACTTCCCCTATGCTTTTCTAGGCTTCATTGTCTGTTTGCTCATTAAGTTGTTTCTAACAAATAAAGAACGAGCCCTTGACCCCTTCCCTTTCGTTATTTCATAGCTTGGGCCTCGTTGCGGCAGACTTGGTGCATTAGGTAGCATGCGAGGGCTTATTGGGCAGCAGCCATCTCATCTAAGTTCACGTTCTACGTGACGCCTCCTGGCAAGAAAGTGTGTTCTACACACACCGCCTTGGCCACGAGTGGCGCTGCCTAACACTCCCAGGATAATACGTACATAAATACACAAGAAAGTGGACGGGGGGACGACCGCCTTTGTAGCTCAGTTGGTAGAGCATCGGACGCGACATCCGAAGGTCGTGGGTTCGGGTCCCACCGAAGGCAGGTTTGTCTTTTCGTCCACTTTAATTCCTTTCTACTTTCTCCACAATTACAATACCACAAGTAACTTCCCCTATGCTTTTCTAGGCTTCATTGTCTGTTTGCTCATTAAGTTGTTTCTAACAAATAAAGAACGAGCCCTTGACCCCTTCCCTTTCGTTATTAACCATATACAGAGCCACACATGTCATGAAGTTTTTAAAAGCAGTAAAAAATAATCTACTCGTCAATAGCGTGCAAACCGGCAGTTGGCGCAACAGCCGGCATTCTGTTACAACACCATTGTCTTTCGCTTTTGTTTAGCCGTGGCTCATCCATGCTACCATGAAACGGGAGAAACAGCAGCAGATAGCACGGCCCGAGATCAGCGCAGTACAATCTCGTAGACCATGTTATGACATTTACCTGCTGCGAGAAGAAAAGAACAAGCAGGGATGGCTAGTGAGGACTGCAATAGGACGGAGGAAGGCAGCAGTACATATTCATGTGCACCACTGCTTGCATGCGGCCATGTGCAACAGTTTCGTTGGGCCACGGGGTTTTTGAATCACCACACCGAACACAGTGGGAAGCAATTTTCTCTGTGGGAACGCACGCAGATTTTCAGTTTTGGGGGTGATTTTAGTTGGTTATATACATTAAAAGGTCAGTTTTACTTCGTTAAAATGAGGTTTCAAGTACATGTAACTATGGGGATTTCAAGGGGAATTTTACTTACTTTGTTATATCACATTATGTTATAATGAGGTTTGAGTGTACCAGCACACACTATTTATTGCAAGCCCACTTTAAATCTACTACAGTAAAAACATAATTGCTAGGAAATGTATGGTAGAACACCACTGTTACGTTCCTCAGTGCTGCATCTTTCTGGCTTTTCCATCATTTTCGACAGGCCCTGGTATAGGTACCACAGGATCCAAGGTATTGGGAGTCACGCACTTACAATGTGACTGTGCGACCGCTCCTGCAACTACGTCGCAAAGTGGATGGTGAGCCGGCCAAGTGGCCATGAAAGTGTATGGCCAAGTTGACTTATCACGCTATTTGAGCTTGCTTGACCAGAAGGGGCACCCGTGAAATTTCCACTTGTCGTTAGCAAAAGTATGACCTCTGAGATTTGTGCAATAAATTATAGTGTCTATGACGTGTGTAGTGCCCGCAATTTGCGAAATTAATGCCTTCAAAATTGGCATTTTTTGCTGCCCTTGCATACTTATCATCACCTTTTGTCAAAAGGAGTATTTTACTTCACAATGCCAGATGTACCTGACGGCCAACCATCATATAAAATCAATAGTGCAGTCGCACACTCTCATGACCAGTCTTCAATTGTCATTGTGCGCTTTAAGCCTCATGGACACCACTGAACTTGCCACAGCGATCACCGCCATGCCTCGATGGTGCTGTGCAAGCAGAAGGAGTCTCTCCTTGAGGAAAAGCTGGAGATACTTAACATGGCTGATAAGCAGCCAGTCCAGAAAAGAGTCGCCATTGCCAAAGGGCTTGAACTGCCACCCTCAACGTGTAATGGCATTGCCTCGAACCATGCCAAGATAAAACAGAATGCCACGCTCTTCAACCCGAAAGCCAAGCAGGCCCATGGCACCAAGTATGGGAGCCTCGACAAGTCTCTTCTCACCTGGTTCAAACATACTCGCGCTGCCAGTACAATAAAACCCTGTTAATTCAGACTTTCATGGGACCGGACAGAATGTCTGAATTAACCGAGAATCTGAATTATCACAAGTATGATTAAAACACTCAAAAAATGCTTCTGACACCATCAGACTTTTATTTCTTAAAGAAGTCTGTGACCGCGGTTTGCGTCACAGAGGCAATGTGTGAGGAAATCACAATTCTGCTAAGTTCCTGCAGGTGGCTTAGCCCGCGCACACTGTCCAAGGAAACCATGCAGATGTCCTCTAAAATGGCCATCGCATGAGCAGCTTCCTTCATTGTGCGGCGTGGACATCGTCTGCATCTCTTGGGTCCTCGTCAGCTGATTCCCCTTCGCCATCCAAGACTTCGGCGACAGACATATCGCTGTCTGTCACTTTAAAGGCAATGGCAACATCAATGTCTATTGCAAAGTAATTGCCCAGGGGCACACCAGCACGCATGATGTTTACATAGCGGCCGTCTTGCTCTTCAGCGCTTTCAACGTTGGTAGCCACACCCACGTCAGCAGCGTCGTGCACGAAGCCGCTATGCATGAAGCAGTTGGCGACTACTTCAGGCAGTGTGCTGTTTCACACGCACGTGAGCATGTGGATTGTGTTGAGTAGGCTTACCTCGCACTGCTTGCCTGTCTCCATGCAGAGCAAAAGCAAAATCCGCTTAAGTACCTGCCGTCGATAGCGGCTTTTCACAAACTGTATAATTGCCAGGTCCATCAGCAGCAGGGAAGCCGTTGTGTTTGCAGGGTGGAATAGAAGTTCAATGTTTTTAAGCCCGGACATCTTCATGTGTGCACTGAGGTTGTCCAGCACGAACAGCACCTTCCGAGCCTTGGCCGCAAAGCGGCAATCGTGCTGACGTAGCAAGGCTTGAAAGATTTCGGCGGTCATCCAAGCCTTTCTATTAAAGCAGTAGATGTCCTTAAAACATCTTGGCTTTGCAGCCTTTCCTATCACCAGCAGCAGCAGCTGCTCTGTGCCGATCATGTTCGCAACCAGACGAACTGTCACTTGCTCTGTACTCTGTTTCCTGTCGATGCACGGGTCCCCAAGCAACTGTGTTGTCACGCAGAGCCTCGAAGAACAGCGCTGTCTTATCATTGTTGAAAATGTTGCATGGCTCATATGTAGAAAGGCGCGCGGATAGTCCAGACCACCAGTCCTGCACAACACTTTCGCCAACACGTTTTTCACCATAAGCTGCGGAACAGCAGCCCATCTTACTTCTGTAAGCAGTTGAACCACCCTTCCAACGCACTGAAAGAGTCAATGTTTATGGTCAATGCGAACTTCTCTGTTCGTACACAGATAAGGGGGCCGCTCCAGCACAATACAGCGCTGGAGCAGATTCCAGCGCAACGATGCTTCTTCTAGTTTGGGGTGCGCTGCTGTTCTAAGCCACTTTCTCCTTTCGCTAAACATGTCGCTGTCATACACTTGCACAATTGTGTCTTTGTTCTTGATGTAGCTACTCAGCGTGCTTTTCTTGACGTTGAACTTTTCCATTGCTTCTTTCTGAGATGCTCCCGCTTGCAACGCCTTCAATAGTTGCACCTTTGCAGCCAAAACCTTTGCTTCGTACTTTGCCCTCCTCACTGCGAGGGCTGGGAAGGAGACGGATGCCATCCTGGCGTCACTTGCATGGTGGTGACACACATGAAGAAGACAACGAACAAAATAGAAACACCGGTGATAAATATGAAATAAAAAACCTACAAACTTTTCAAAAAAAAATAATAATAAGGCTACGAAGAGCACTGACCATGCACAAAGATAAGTAAAAATTTTAAAGCAATAGCATGCTGCAGGAGAACAGTCTGCCTCAGCCGCAATGCAAACATGTTGGATGCACAAGAAAAAAGGCAGATCCGTCAGTTGCATGTTGCTGATGACGGTAGCGATGCATTGCCTTTGATTTTGCTTATTAAACCAGCGCCATGTGGCTTTTTGTGTTTGTACGTGTGTGTGTGCCTCCGAGATGCAAACCACATTGTACTTCGTTTTAAATCTCGGAGGCCACGATCCAATCTCAAAGTTGTTTAGGTACACCATCGATTTCGGATCTGAAGCGCAGCCGCGGCGGAATCCACTGCTGCTTTCCCATTGCGACCCAACGTCGGTCAGGAGTTCAAATTAACCAAAGCACGGTCGAATCTGTCTGAATCATGATGAAGATGATGGATGGTGTTTCTTGGCGCAAGGGCCAGTTATGGCCAAACAGCGCCATGCCATGTGGTGAGAATGGTGCTACTATGGGAATGGTGGATATGATATGGCTGTATATTGGCCTGAAGGTTTCTGCAACAGCGGATTGGTGAGTTCGGCAATGTGTATGTAATCTGGCTGTAAATAGGCCTAAAAACAGTCACTGCCAATGGCGTAAAATACATATCTATTAAAATAATGTGAGTGAAGAGTGGGTGCAATAACAATAAAGCTGGCAATGAAGGAAAAAACATCAACCGGCATTTCCCCGAGGGTGAACATGGTTAAGTGCGAATGCACGGGGTGATGCTATGAGGGGGAGTAAAGTTATGATTAAAGTGTAATTAATGAATTTAAAGTGTTGTCATGATGCATTGTACACACACACACACATTTATACACAAAGTATTATTTATTTACACCTCACAATTTCGTAGATGCATAAATGCACACATCGCCGAGCACGTCACACACACACACACTCTACACACGTCGCTACAGATCAGCACCTATTGGTGTTATCGTTGTAGCTCACGGTTAGTACCAGCGCTTTGTGATCCGAAAAATGTACGGTGAGCGGATCCGGCAAGACGGCGCGGACCGTACAGTTCCTACTGAACGCCAAGTCTATGAAGCCACCGTTGATCGTGGTCGGAAACTCGAGAGATGATGGGGAGCGAACGTTTATATACGGACTGACGCGCCGGCGCCACACACACAGCTGCACAGCGACGCCAGCTGCACAGCGCGCCGTGACGTCACGCCGCGGAGAGCGGTGCGCCCGCGCAAACCGCGGTGAGGAGGCGGAGCGCGCGCAGCCACGTGGGGTGTGACGTCGCTGCGCCGTTGCTACAGACGCTCCTCTCCGCTCCTCGCGCCGTTGCTATGGGACGGCGCATTCAGGGTCGCTTATAAAGTGCATTCGCACTTAATAAAAGCGATGACATTGATGATGCAGGGACACCATCACCTCAACAGGGCCCTTGGCCACAAGGTCTGGGAGGCTGGTGCTTTTAAATGGGCTAATTTGCAGCAGCTACCTCCTGAAGGAGGCTGTGCTTATAAAGGACCAGGCCAAATTATTTCTAAAAGCTTCACGTCATCTAAAAACTTTGATACACTGTCAAGTTTAAAAAGGGGGTCTTTCCCTAAAAAGAATACTGGGTGGGAAGGTATGTGCTCGCGGTACAATAAGGGGAAGTATTTTTTCCTTTGTCGCTCTAGCTCTCAGCATTCGATGAGGACATGGAGAACAGTTAATCTGTCGCCACATTTACGGCATGTTGGAGGGTCACTTCCGGTTAAAAGATAAGAGTGAGTGCCGTATGTGTACCCTACCCTTAACTGACAAATTTGCACTTCCTTGTACCTGCTTGTTCTTTCATATGTCCAATTTTACAGTTGTGATTTGATTGTGTGTAGCTTGTTGGCTGTGTGCGTATCCCACTGTCTTTGTCAGTAGTTTCTTATGTGACGACAAAGAAAAGGCTGTAGGTCTGTGGCTGGAGTGGGTATCTTTGTATCGGCGTCAGAAAAGGATACTGATCTGGCCTTCTCATCAGCATCTACATTACCCTGAATACTTCTGTGACCTGGCACCCAACAAAGGATAATGACCTGGCCGCACGTGTAGGCTGAGCAAAGCGCATTATAAAGCTCGTTAAAAACAGGGTTCTTATGTTTCTGAAAGCTCATAATGCTTTGGACAACGCTCAAGGAATCGGTATATATTATCGCCTTAGGTAAATTACTTTGCCTAATACGTTGGACAGTAGAAAGGATAGCATACACTTCTGCTGAGAAGATACTTGTGTTTGGATTTAACGTGCCAGATAGAGAAAATGATGCGCCTACAGCTGCATACGCTACACCATTACTAGACTTTGAGCCGTCTGTGTAAAATTCTGCGCAAGAGTACTTCACCTGCAGTTCACGAAAATGCGATTGTAGATGCGCCTCTGGCACGTGCTTTGATATTTCAACAAACAACGTGTCGCACTGAATGCTCTTCCATTCCCAGGACGGCGCAATGGGTACAGGCGACATTAGAGTACTTTCTTTAAGCGGTATTCCAATTTCTGCTGCCACTTTTTCCAAACGCAGCGATAGAGGGACCCTAACAGAGGGACGGTTGTGGTAAAATTGTGCAGAGGGCAAGTCTGAAATCATTAGATGACAAGGGTGCTTTTTATCTGATTAACCTTGGCAAAGTATGAAAAGCTGAAGTATGTTCTGTGTAGGTGCAATGGCCAGATGTTCGCCTCAACATGCAAGCTATCAACAGGGCTCGTTCTAAATGCGCCTGTTGCCAGGCGTATGCCGACGTTCTGCACAGGATCTAAGATTTTTAGGGCACTGCGTGGCAGAATGGTATACCACGGCCCCATAGTCCAGGCGTGAGCGTACGAGGCTCTTATAGAGGCTCAATAGACACCTCCTGTCACTGCCCCACGTAGTTCGAGACAACATCTTGAGCAAGTTTATTGTGTGAAGGCATTTTGCCTTTAGATGACGCAAGTGGGAGATAAAAGTGAGCTTTGAGTCAAACAGAATACCTAAAAATTTGTGTTCAGCACTGACAGATAGTCGCTCTCCTTTTAGTTCGACAACAGGTTCTGACAGCATACATCTCTTGTTGGAGAAGAGAATACACGTACTTTTCTGGGGGTTCAGTTTGAAGCCATTATCGTCTGCCCATCTCGAGAGTTTGTGTAAACCAACCTGCACCTGCCGTTCGCAGATGACCAAGTTGCAGGACCTAAAACCTATTTGCACATCATCCACACAAACAGAGTAAAAGAGCGAGCGAGGTAAAGCAGTAAGTTCATTTTCACTATGAACAGAGTACAACTCAGTACTCCACCTTGAGGGATGCCTGTCTCCTGCATGAATAGATTTGACAGTACACTGCCAACTAACAGGAAAGGTCCTGTCCGATAAATAACTCTCAATATTCAACAGATTTCCACGAATACCCATTCCAGAGAGATCCCGAAAGATACCAAAGTGCCACGTAGTATCGTATGCCTTTTCCATGTCGAGGAATACCGATAAAAATAGCTGTTTTTGTGCAGAGGCATCCCGAATATACGTTTCCAGGCGGACAAGGTGGTCTGTTGTGGATCGCCCTTCTCTATAACCACATTGGTATGGGTCTAAAATTTTGTTCTTTTCAAGATAACAGAGCAGGCGCCTATTTATCACCTTCTCGAAAAGTTTGCATAAACAGCTCGTCAATGCTATAGGCCTGTAACTATTTGCCGAAGAAGGATCTTTTCCCTGTTTCAGGATGTGAATTACAACAGCTTCTTTCCAAGTAAGGGATGTGACCAGAAGACCATATGGCGTTGTAAATACAAAGCAGAGTTTTTTGCGTTTCAGGGGATAAGTGCTTCAACATTTCAGATGTTATACGATCGGGTCCTGGCGCAGATTTTGTACAACAGGCTAGCGCTGCTTGCAGCTCTGCGAAGGAGAATGGTCGGTTGTATGCCTCACTTGTAGATTTCCGTTCCAATGGTTGCTCTTCCATTCGCATTTTGTGCTTTCTGAATGTTTCTGAGTAGTGTGATGAACTAGATATGGGTTCAAAATGTGGGCCCAGAAAGTTTACTTGGTCCGCTAAGCTGTCTCCCGTAGTATCCACCAAGGGTAGTGAATATGATTGCCGACCGCTCACTCTGCTTACTCTACTCCAGACCTTCGACTCATCTCTATACGAGTTGATGCTAGATATAAACTTGCACCAGCTCTCCCTTCTTGCCAGTCGGCGCGTCCTCCTTCCCCGAGATTTTATATTCTTAAAAGTTATGAGGTTTTCGGCCGTCGGAGAATCACGAAGCACCTTCCACACTTTGTTTTGTTTTCTGCGCGCGTTTCTACACTCCTCGTTCCACCATGGAACACGTCGTTTGCAAGTCATGCCGTTTGTTTGAGGAATGCATTTAGTGGCGGAATCGATCAAAACAGCTGTTAAGTACTCGACCGCAGCATCTACGCTGAAAGAACACACGTCCTCCCATTTTACGACAGTCATATTTCGGAACTGATCCCAGTCGGCAGAGTGAATCTTCGAACGAGGAACGTCTGGAGGATATTCATTTGACTTGGGGACTTTCAGTAGTATTGGGAAGTGATCACTTTCGTACGGGTTTTTAATAACTTCCCATTTAAAATCAGGTAAAAGGGACGGTGAGATGACGCTTAGATCTATGGATGAGTAACTTTCGTTTGGAAAACTATAGTACGTGGGTTCCTTGCCGTTCAAAATACATGCACCTGATGCAAAAAGAAAATGTTCGATCAAACGGCCTCGCGCATCACAACGAGAGTCCCCCCAAAGGTCACTGTGTGCATTGAAGTCTCCCAGGATGATGTAAGGTTCCGGTAATTCGTATATAAATGCTGCGAATTCTTGTTTGCTCAACGGATAATGTGGGGGAATATAAAGAGAGCAAATAGTTATTAATCTGCCCAATATTACGGCTCTAACGGCCACCGCCTCGAGGGCAGTTTTGAGTTGAAGACGTTGGCAAGCCACACTTTTGTCCGTTATAATGGCTACACCACCAGACGATGCGATAGCATCTTTACGATCCTTTCTAAAGATAACATGTTAACGGAGAAAATTTGTGTGCTTGGAGTTTACGTGTGTTTCTTGCACACACAGCACTTTTGGACTATGTTCGTGAAGAAGTTCCCGGACATCGTCGAGGTTTCGAAGAAGGCCTCTTACATTCCACTGAATAATTTGTGTGTCCATATTTAATGTAAAGCGGTGCTGTGTGTACAAGGGATAAAGTGTTTCCTTAAATTACAGAGCCTTTTCTGGCCCTGTAATAGGTGTTTTGCCTTTTTTGGGGTGATCGAGAGAGCCTCGTCGCCCCTTAGACGCATCCTGCGCCTCTTGACATTGAGTTGTGTCCATAGCTTCTGAGGCAATGGACACTCACTCTAGTGAGCGTTGTGTACGACGTTGGGGTTTCGCCTCAGGAGGCGAAGCCTTTGACCCCACCGGTGCGACGGCAGGTGAAGCCTCCATAGCTTCCGACGTGGACTGGTTGCCACGAGAGCTAGTGGAGCACACCGGTTTGGTCAAGTTCAGAGATGGTGGGGCAGCCTGGGCTGCTCCCACCATGGGGGCGGGTGGCAATCGCTTCGGCACACTGTGCGTTGCTCGGGCGACTGCCAGAGGCCGTTGTGGTGTTGCCCCCCGATGCACCACTTCGGCGAAAGATGTTAGTTAAGTCTGGTTTTTTGGCACAAAAGCAACTCAGGCTATGATGCGCCAGCCACAAGGTGTTGAGATATGACTATTATAGAGGTGCGGATCTAAAGCTCATGTAAAAGGCGACATTCTTCGAGAAAATCAAAGACAGCAGAAATGTGTACAAGCGAGTCCTCTCCTAGAAGCAAGGATGGGTGGAGAGGTGTGTGTGTTTTATATAGTGCGCTGAAGTATTTTTGTCTTTGCTTTTCAATGTGAGAACACGAGATTAATAAATGTATAACTGTGAGTGGTTCTTGACAGCCTTCACATTTTGGTTGGGGTTCGTCTGCAAGTAAATAGTTGTGTGTCAGGTGAGTGTGTCCGATTCGCAGTCTACATAATGTTCTTCCATGAACCGTTCTTGATGATGACAGTTTTTCCATTCCCCAAGCACTGGTTTCACTAGGTAGAGTTTATTACTTGTGCGTGTATCCCAGTGTTGTTGCCATTTTGTTAATAGAGCTAGTTTTATTACTCGCTGGCTGTCTTTTAGGGGTATTTTTGCTTTAGTGACCGTTTGGTGAACTGCTAGAGAAGCGAATTTGTCCGCCTTTTCATTGCCAGGTATCCCAACATGGCTTGGGACCCAGCAAAAACGAATCCGCACTTCCTGATTATTTAATATCATATTTAAAATGTCACCTATTAAGGGCTCACATTCAGACCTGAAATGCAGAGCTTTTAACGCACTTAACGAGTCCGTGTATATGATCGCCTTATGTTTACCTGTGATTATTTTCTATACTGCCTCTCTCAGGGCGAAGACTTCCGCTTTAAAAATTGACATGCATTGAGGTAGCCTCATGCTAACTGCGTTTTCCTCAGTCACGATCCCAATGCCGACATAGTTTTTTGTTTTGGAGCCGTCTGTCAAGCTGCACGTGATGACGCGACAAACACGCCGTAAACTCCCGCGTCGCAGGCGAGACAATCAGGCATGCCTTCCTTGTATTCGAAATCAGCAAAAATGCTGCATTGCGGACATTTTGAAATTAATCGCGTCACAATTGACGAGAGGGCACAGCAGTAATCTGTTCTTAAACACCTCGGCGACCCGACAACCCAGACGACTCGGCCATGCTTTTGTAGTAGACCAAGGGGTCCCGAGTTCGAATCCTCAAGCGTATAAGAAGTTTTTTTTTTTTTTTTAGCACTTCTGCCTTTTACCCTTTGATCCTTTATGGTCTCTCTACGCTCCTGAGGTATCTTATTTGTACCGACTACTTCTCTTTAATAATCATACCCTGTCCTGATTAACCCACTCACTGCAACACCTCTGGAAGTCTCCTCCCCCCGGGGAGCCTTTGGACAAAAGATGCATATGGGCGCCCACCATCACCGTGCTTCATCTACGTAACTCACTTGAGCACCAGAACAGGAACTGGCCCCCCTGGTGCAACACCATGGCCAACACCTCCCAAGTTACCGGACCAACCAAACCCTGGACCTACGACGACGACATCAACAGAGCTTCCAGCCACGGATGCGACCACACGGGTATTGGAACAAAAGACTCAAAGAGCCTCTGGACTCGGACAGGCCGTCATTGGAAATTAAACGTAGCGACTCTTAACACGCGAACCCTTTCAAGCGAAGCCAGATTAGCTGAACTACTAGAAGAATTAAGGGGTATTAATTGGGATATCATTGGCCTTAGCGAGGTTAGGAAACCAGGAGAAGGGTACTTATCGCTTAATGAGGGACACGTTCTTTGCTACAGAGGACTACCAGAGAAGCGCGAATACGGCGTGGGGTTCCTTATACACAAAGACATAGCAGGCAACATCGAAGAATTCTATAGCATCAACGAAAGGGTAGCAGGGCTCGTGATAAAATTAAATAGGAGATACAAACTAAAGCTAGTACAAAGTTACGCACCAACGACCAACCACAGTGACGAGGCTGTAGAACAGTTCTACGAGGATGTAGAAACGGCAATGAACAAGGTACAGACCCAATATACGATTGTTATGGGGGACTTCAACGCGAAAATAGGAAAGAAACTAAAAGGAGAACGTGCCGTCGGTAATTACGGAGAAGGAGATAGGAATAGCAGAGGGGACATGCTAGTAGAATTCGCCGAAAGAAACCACCTCCGTGTAACGAATACTTTCTTCAAGAAACGTAGGAACAGGAAATGGACGTGGAAAAGCCCCAACGGAGAAACGAAAAATGAAATAGATTTCATAATGTGCACTGATCTAGGTATAGTACAAGACACAGAAGTGGTTAATAAGATTAGAATTAGTGACCACAGACTAATAAGGGCGAAGATATCCCTCAATCTAAAGCGAACAAGGACAAAGTTAATCACACGGAAACAGGCCAACCTCGATAGCGTCAGGGCGAAAAGAGAAGAATTTAGCATTGCACTTAAGAACAAGTATGAGGCTCTAGGACAGGAAGATAATGAGGATATAGAGAAGATGAACGAAGACATTACTAATCTGATCACCGAAACAGCAATCGAAGTAGGGGGCAAAGCACCAAGACATGTTGTGAGTAAACTCTCGGAGTCTACTAAAAATCTAATCAAGCAACGCCAACAGATGAGAATAACTAACTCAAGAGACATGATAGAATACGCCGAGCTATCTAAGCTCATCAGTAAAAGTAGAGTTAGGGATGTACGTAACCATAACGTGAAAGAAATAGAAGCAGCCGTCAGAAAAGGAGTCAGCATCAAAACAACCAAAAGGAAGCTTTGTGCGGGAAAGAACATAATGCATGCAGTGAAAGATAAGCAGGGCAACATCGTTACTAACTTTAGTGGCATAACCAAAGTGGCCGAGGATTTCTATTCCGAACTATACAGCTCAAATAGGAGTCTCCCCACCATGAGTGTATTAAATGCCGAGCAGGACTACGAAATCCCATGCGTCACTGCGGACGAAGTTAGGAAAGCAATACAGGGCATGTCCCGCGGAAAAGCGGCTGGAGATGACGGCATAACCACCGACTTGATCAAAGATGGCGGAGACTTCCTTATTGGAAAGCTCGCGACACTATACACTCAATGCCTCAAAACTTCAAATGTACCCGGAAGCTGGAAAAACGCAAATATTCTATTATTACATAAGAAGGGAGATGTTAAAGACTTGAGGAACTACAGGCCGATCAGTCTACTCTCAGCACTTTACAAAATATTCACAAAGGTTATCTCAAACAGAATAAGGGCCACACTTGAATTTAATCAACCGAGAGAGCAAGCAGGGTTCAGAAAAGGATACTCTACCATGGACCACCTGCATGCGGTCAATCAAGTAATCGAGAAATCCGCTGAATACAACAAACCCCTCTATATGGCTTTCATAGATTACGAAAAGGCTTTCGACTCGGTAGAGATACCAGCAGTTCTGGAGGCACTACGTCGTCAAGGAATATGTGATAGCTATATAAACACAATAGCCAACATCTATAAAGATTCTACAGCCACCCTGCTCCTCCATAAGAAAAGCAGAACAATCCCAATACAGAAAGGTGTCAGACAGGGAGATACAATTTCTCCCATGCTATTTACTGCATGTTTGGAAGAAATATTCAAAGGTTAGACTGGGAAGAGACAGGGCTCAGGATTAACGGCGAATATCTGAGTAACCTGCGATTTGCAGATGACATAGTACTCTTTAGCAATGATGGCGACGAATTGCAAAAGATGATTGAAGACTTAAGCCGAGAAAGCGCTAAGGTAGGATTAAGGATGAACATGCAGAAAACAAAGATAATGGTAAGTGGCACGGCGAAAAAACGTCTATTCAAGGTCGAAACCCATACATTAGAAGTCGTAGAAGAATATCTGTACCTAGGACAGCTACTTACTGGAGAACCCACCCATATAAAAGAAATCCACCGTAGAATAAACATGGGATGGCGCGCATATGGCAGACATTCACAACTCATGAACGGAAACCTACCACTATCGCTCAAACGGAAACTATATAACTACTGCATCCTGCCAGTACTGACTTACGGATCAGAAACCTGGAGAATTACAAAGAAGCTAGAGAGGAAGTTAAGAAGCGCGCAGCGGGCGATGGAACGGAAAATGATAGGCGTTACACTAAGGGATAGGAAGACAGCCGAGTGGGTCAGAGAACAAACGGGGGTCGCCGACATAATGAACGATATTAAGAAGAAAAAATGGACATGGGCAGGCCACGTGATGAGAAGGCTAGATAACCGATGGACAGTTAGAACGACGGAATGGATACCAAGAGAGGGTAAGCGCAGCCGTGGGCGGCAGAGAGTAAGATGGGGGGACGAAATCAAGAAATTCGCAGGCATCAAATGGAATCAGCTCGCGCAGGACAGGCAAGGATGGCGAGGATTGGGAGAGGCCTTCGTCCTGCAGTGGACATAAAATTGGCTGATGATGATGATGATGATGATGATGTATAATATTCACTGTAATCTCTGTACTTAAATTGTAGTGCACGGAATTCTTGTATTATGTGTTCTGGTGGTGTGTTACTCTTCTTCACATGGGCAAGTGACAAATCACAGAGTTGTGTGAAATCAAACCATGGTGGCACCCTGGGTGATTTTGGAGCCACGCTCAGTACATATTCAGGGACGTCATACATCTGGCAGAGTTCTTCGGACCGTAAAATGAGTGGCCTGATTAGATGGGGTTTGTTCAGGTAGTGTGAGCGTGTGGTACATTTTGAAAGTCGTGACATAATGATATGTGTTCAGGCGATGACTTGATTCTAAGGACATATGACATGGTTAGTAGTGCTCTTCGTTGACACAGCGGGGGTTCATTACAGTATACATACAAACTCTGCACCGGCGACGTCCTGTAAGCACCACACAACAGACGTAGGCCGAGGTGGTGCAAGGGATCAAGACGTTTAAGGGGGGACACTGCTTGTGGAGACCAAAAAATTGCAAAAAAAAAAAGACGCGTCTTTATTATTGCTTTTTTGAAATCTACAGCTACTAATGCAGCTCTACTCTGAATTCCAAGCCGATAATATTAGTATTCTAGCCGCAATGACTCCTTATACAGCGCGTACCAGCTAAAATTGAGCCAAAATCGACACTGAAATGACCTCGCACTGCAAGAGGATAAAGTGTATGGCTATATCTAATTGCAAAAAGAGGACTGCGTTAACCATGCTTTAACCTTTTTTAACATAAAGCCCAATTTGTGCATTACAAAATGCTGAGAGCAGAATTTCGGCTTCCTGCACATATAAATTTGAAAGTTATCAAATTTCTTTGTGTGTGATAGCCACGCCATGGACACTGAACTTTTATCATCTGTGGAATCACTAATTATGATTTAATTTGAAAACTGCTTGCAGCGTTGCACTTATTACTTATTGCATTACCTAGCTATGCAATAATATTCACTTTTAGCTGAACAGTCCTTTTCCTATTGTCTCCGAAAACAATAGAGTGGCAGCTTCGTGTATCTTCTGAACTAATTGACCTACAAAAAAAAAATTTCTTCATATCTGAAATCAGCAGGAAAAACTACATAAGCCTCTATATTTTCATCAAGTTTGGTCAAAAGATGCAGAAAATATCTCCACACGCCATGTCCCCCCTTAATGTATGACTCTCGTGCTGAGCCGTACACAACACAGCCATAGTCTAATATGCTGCGCACAACAGACCGATAGATCCGCAGCATACATTCTTTGTCGGAACCCCAGCGCTTGTGGGATAATACTTTCATGACATTGAGTGCTTTGTTCGCCTTACTTTTTAAAGAAGCTATATGGGGCAGGAAATTCAGCTTTTTATCAAAAATAATACCTAAAAACTTATGTTGTGATTTAATCGGCAATATGGCGTTGTTTAGATTCAAGACTGGGTCCGGGTGCAAGCCTCTCTTCTGGGTAAAGAGAACGGCGACAGTTTTTTGCGTGGAGAAACGAAAGCCGTTTTGATCAGCCCATTTTGTCAGCTTGTTGATGGTAATTTGGAGTTGCCTCTCACTTGTTGATAGGTTCGAGGCGCGACAGGCGGTCTGTAAATCATCAACATAGACAGAGGACATGACTGCGTGTGGTATGACCTTGTTAACGGAGTTAATTTTGATAATAAAACGAGTTGTACTTAGTATGCAGCCTTGCGGTACACCATTTTCTTGGACAAATATGCGGGACAATACGGTGCCCAGACGTACCTGAAATGTTCTGTTCACTAAGAAGTCACTCAGACAGTTTAGTATTCTCCCACGGATCCCTAGATCAGCAAGGTCTCTAAGAATATCATATCGCCACGTCGTATCATACGCTTTCTCTAGGTCGAAAAAAACTGCGAGACAATACTGTTTATATAAAAAGGCGTCGTGTATTTCCTGTTCTAGTCTGACAAGATGGTCAGTCATAGCACAACCTTTTCTGTAACCACACTGGTGTGGGTCTATTAAGCGTTTTGAGTAAAGGAGAAATGTAAGTCTGATGTTTATAATACTCTCATATGTTTTCGCGATACAACTTATCAGTGCAATGGGCCTGTAGCTACTAGGAGAAGTTGGGGGCTTACCTGTTTTTAGAAATGGAACGACTATGGCATGTTTTCACTGTTCTGGCATTATACCTGTTTCCCATATTTTATTAAAAAATTGGAGAAGTGCTTCCGCAGATGCTTGTGATAAGTGTGCAAGCATTGCGTAGTGGATGCGGTCAGGACCTGTTGCTGTTTTTTTTTCCGGCGGAGAGTGCTCTGTTAAATTCATGTATAGTCATGGGATAGTTATATGCTTCATTTGAGGCGGCCGCGAAGAGCAGTCTCTGCTTTTCTGCGGACTCTTTATGCTTAAGAAATCTATCTGTGTAATTTGCAGAGCTTGAGATGTTATAGAAGTGTTCACCTAATAGGTTAGCCTGTTCTTGTATTGTTGTTTGTGCATCTGGACTTGTAAGCATTGGTATAGTGTATGATGAATAGTCTCCTTTAAATTTTCTTACTTTATCCCAAAGCCGTTTAGATGGGAGGGAGCTGTTGATCGATGTGATATATTTTTGAAAAGAACGCCTTTCCGCCTGTCTTCGTATGTACCGCGCTTTCGCTTTTGCTTGTTTAAAATATATTAGGTTCTCGTATGTGGGGTACCATCGCAGGATACCCCACGCCCTATTTTGCTGTTTTTTTGCTTTTGTGCACTCATCTGTCCACCATGGAGTCATTTTTTTACGCAGAGTGCTGGAGGTTTGCAGTATTGTTTTCTCTGCCGCTGAAATTATCACCTCAATAAACTTTTTGTTGAGTTCGTTAATGGACAGTTTTGGAGAAAAGGCATTTTCGAGCTTTGCCTCATTCATAAAGGTTGGCCAGTCCGCACGGTGTAATATCCACTGGCGAGGCCTCTCTACTAAAATTGGGTATGATGGTATGAGTTTTATAAGGCCCGGTAAATGATCACTGCCATATGATGCCCCTATGACTTCCCATTTAAAATCACTAAAAAGTGACGACGAGCAAAGCACTAGGTCTAAACAGCTAAAAGAACGCGAAGTTGGTGAGAAATAAGTAAAAGCACCCGAGTTTAAAAGGCAAATGTCATTCGAGAGGATAAAATCTTTGATGAGTTGTCCTCTGTAGTCAATTTTTTCGCTGCCCCACAGGGTAGAATGGGCGTTAAAGTCACCAACTAAAACGAATGGTTTTGGCAGTTGTGCTGTTATGTCCTCGAGCTCTCTGAGAGTTATGTGTTGATGAGGCGGAATATACACTGAGCAGATGGCGATGGTTTTGTGTGCTAAAACACTGACAGCAACAGCCTCGAGAGAGGTGTTTATTTTAATATCTCGGGTAGGGGTGCCGCCCTGCACTACTATGGCGACACCTCCCGATAGTCGGTTGGAGTGTTCGCGGTCTTTACGGAGTACTGTAAAACCTTTCAGAAATTGTGTGTTTTTCACTCCTAGATTTGTTTCTTGGAGACAGAAAGCAACTGGTGAATACTTGTTGATAATGTCCTTTATGTCACCCAAATTGTGTATTAGGCCTCTGCAGTTCCAATGTATGATGAAAGCCATGATGACTTAAAATTTAGCAAATATACGTATGATGGTTGTGCGGTTAAAGTAAAAGTTGATAGGTGACATTATTAAAACTGAAATAACAGACAAATGCGATGACCGTTATGGTTATCACTTCTGTAGTCCGGTTTTTGGGACTTTGTGCTGTTTGGCGCGCTCGAGAGAGCACTTGTCCTTCTGTGTCGACGACACCGAGGCTTTCGAATCGATCTCCATCGCCTTGTCAGAGGCGCTGGATGATCGAGAGGTTGGCGTTGAGACAGGAGTCTCAGGCCTTGACATCCGATTGATTTTGGGGCCCAGCGAGACCGGAGTCTGGGGGCCCTTTGGGGTGGATGGAGCAGCAGACGCTGCATCCATTAAGGGGGCGGAAGGAGTTCCAACCGGCCCACTTTGTGTGGACACGGAGGACGTGTGAGGCCTCTGTGACACTGCCCCCGACTGCGTCACATCAGCGTAACTTCTACGGAAAAGGTACGACAGCCGTTTTCGCGCTTCATAAAACGATATCTTTTCTTTGACTGTTAACGCGATAACTTCTTTTTTGTTCTTCCAGAATGGGCAAGACCGAGAATATACTGGGTGATCCCCTTTGCAGTTCACACAGAGTGGCGATGACGTGCAATTTTCAGCTGTATGATCACTTTGGCTGCATTTCGAGCATCTTTCCTTGCCTCTGCATGAGTGGGATGCGTGGCCGAATCTTTGACATTTGAAACACCGTCTAGGATTGGGGATGTAGGGTCTCACATTGATTTTCATGTAGCCTGCCTCAAGAGAGGTGGGCATTTCGCTCGTTCCAAAAGTAAGTATGACGTGTTAGGGGCGAAGCTCCTCTTAGTCTAACCTTGTCACGCGTCAGGCGTCAGTCGTAACCCGCGTGCCTCCCGGCACGCGCTCCCCCTCGGCGCGTGCCTCTGTCTCTCTCTCCCGGCGCTGCCTCCCGGCGCGTGCCTCTGCTGTCTTGTGTGTGAGAGAGAGAGAGACAGAGAGAGAGCGAAAGGCGCGCGTTGGCTATGGAAACGCTCTTTCTTAGAGGAACGCTGTACCAGCTCGCAAAGAAGGAGAACGCGCCTTCACCCGCGAGAGACAACGTTGGCGCAGGCAGCGTCTCCTAGCGAGTTTCTTGATTGAGAAATACAGACTGCTCGCGTTGGAGAAGCGTTCACCGGCAACCCATATATATGTATATATATAGGCACTGGATCTTGACTTGCAATGAAATGCCAGTGGGAGATTTCACTTGTGCATAGTTGAACCATGAGGATTCGTAGCGTGCGCGTTAACTAAATTAATCCAGAACTCGGCACGATCTACGATGAACCTCCCGAGCTTCGCCCACTCACCATCATTCACTCCGTGGATATACTGTAATTTTTTTTGTAGGGACTTCTTGATCATTGCGGCGGATAATTATTCTCTATACCTTTATTACATTTTGATCCTGAAACCCCTCAAGGAGCTCATCGTCACTTAGACCTAAGAAGTCCTCCTCAGATATTACTCCCCGGCTGGTGTTAAGAGACCGGTGAACAGAAATTGTAATGGTAGCATCACCAATACGGGCAAGTTCGGAAAGCTTTGACACTTGGTCAATTTCGGCAAGTTCTAGGAGTAAGTCACCACTTGACATTTTGGAAGCTTTGTACTTAGGCCCAATTTTTTCTTTCAGGCACTTGGCCACCAAAAATGGAGACAGCTTTCTTGCTAGGGTACTTTCGCTGTGGATGACATGGTACTTTGGAAAGGATGCTTTAGTCTGTGTGTTGAAATGAAAAGTTGCCTCGGTGCGGCCTCTTTTACGAGACCGATCAAAAACAAACGAAGTTTGTGAAGCCATAAAAACATGTAAAATTTCGGCAACAGCGCCGACCACCCACCACGGAGCCCAACAAGGGGACGCGGCAGGACTTGTCAGCAAGCCTGCACGACGCCAGCCGTACGCTGCTACTATAACCTAATCTAACTACCCAAGGTTGGATACCTACACCAGGTTAACCCTTGCCGCCATGAAACACGGAAGTAAAATGAAGAGAGGAGAGGACAGGAAAGATTAAAAGAAATAGAAGGACGAAGATAAGGGGAGAAAGAGATAGGAAAAGGCGACTGCCAATTTCCCCCGGGTGGGTCAGTCCGGGGGTGCAGTCTACGTGAAGCCGGGGCCAAAGGGGTGTGTTGCCTCTGCCGGGGGGCCTTAAAGGTCCAATCACCCGGCGTCCGCTCAACCCCCAGGATCCCCTTTTCCACGGACACGGCTAAGCCACGCACAGCGACACGTGGGAGGGGGTCGAAACCCCCCCCGTTGGCTCGGGTCCGTGGTGTCGCCACACACCAAACGCCTGCTCACGCAGACGCCCCTGCGGGGTTCGGCGAAAGATGGTCTATCTAAAAATTGTGAGCTTCTCTAAAACTGATATTTTCCCTGACCTTTATGGTGATTATTTTTTTGTCTTTTTTCCAGACTGCGCAAGATCTCGAATGCGCACGGTGGTCACCGCCGCAGTTGGCGCAGTGGGCCTCAGCATTACAATCATCAGCGGAGTGGCCATTTGTACCACACTTTGCACAGGCAAGGCGCCCTCGGCAGGTTTGCGATGCATGCCCGAACCTCTGACACTGAAAACAGCGCCGAGGGTTTGGAATGTAAGGTCTTACATGCAGCTTTAGATAGCCTGTTTGTACTGCATCTGGGAGTGTGCTTGTGGCAAAAGTTAGTATTATGTGCCTAGTAGATAATTCTTTGTTGTCGCGCCTGATTTTGATACGTTGCACCTGAACAACATTTTCGTCTTTCCATCCAGATAAGAGTTCTTCATCGGTCAAATCCATCAAATCTTCATCTGATACGACGCCTTTGACTGTGTTTATGGTTCGATGCGCAGTAATGGATACCGGCTTGTCCCTGATAGTAACAAGGTTGGTTAGTTTCTCATACTGAGACTTGTCTTTCACTTCGATGAGCAGATCACCGCTTGACATTTTCGTGGCTTTGTAGCCACGGCCAATAGTCTCCGTTAGGCACTTAGTAGATACTAAGAATGGGGATAGGTTTCGTGCTTTTTGCTCAGAGTTCTCGCAATGTAGGACATGAAATTTCGGGTAGGTGTCAATTTTCTTCGGAAACATTGCAAAGGTTTCTTCGGTGCGCCACCGTTTAGGAGGGCGATCAGCTGCGAAAGGGTTAGAGGATCCCATGAAATAAGTAGGAAGTTCGGCAACAATGCCAGTCGCCCACCACCGAGCCCAACAAGGGGACACGGCAGAGGTTGTGTTAAAGCAAGCCTTGCCATGCCAACTGTACATTGTCACTATAACCAGGGTCCCTCAATACTCTTTCTGGTCATGAAACTCCCGCGTCACTCTTTGGGAGAGCTTCATATACCGCGCGCAACCGCCGCGTGTGGCGCTGGCGTAGCAAGGAGGGTGACGAGGAGGCCGGCGGAGGCTGTCAGAAGGGTGATCACCATTAGCAGAGTGCAGGCCCGGCGTGGTCGTGTTTGCAGTTGTTGTTGTTGTTGTTTCCTTCAAGTCTGGCACATACCCACCCTGGGGGATTGGCCAAGATGTAGAAGTTGAAATAGTTAAGCTGAGGTACTGCAGTTGTTGCTTCTTTTTTTTTTTCCTTCGCTGTCACCTCGACGTATTTCTCCACGTGGTGACAGCGATGCCTAACACTTGCTGCGTGCCAAGCTGTCGGTCGAGATACAAGGGCCTCGACGAAAAAGTATCCTCCTCCTGTTTACGAGCCGACGCAGAACAACGCGAGTACAGTGGCTAGAACAGCGAGCGATCCCGCGACAAGAGACGGCCGTGTTTTTGTTCGATTCCAAGTACGTTCGCGTACGTGTGTGAAAAACATTTCTACGCCTAAGACATCATTCATGCGGTCATGTGCACAGTGAATGGGAGCGTTGTGTCAATGCCTCACGATCGCCGCAAACTGGTGGAGGACGCCGTACCAAGAATTTTCGAAGGTTTCCCTTCCTACTTAACGAAGCCAAAGCAGTGTTCGCGTGCCCAAACACGGCGCTCACCTGCAAAAAATGCCGTGAGAACATTCTTCAGAACAGCCGGGAACCGAAATTACAACGTTCGCTGCTGCGGACGTCGACAATGCAGCTGAAGAAGAAATTCACCGTTAAGTCTCGCACATGCCGCTGCTTGCTCAATGCGCAGGGCAAAATGTTGCACCACTACCAGTATAAAATTTTCCCTTTGTCACTATTTACAGATGCACTACGAACTGCGAATTGCAGTGGCTGTGCTGACGCAGTTTGCCAAACAGAGGTAGCCGTTTGTTTGGCATCAGAGCTGCAAAGAGTGAAGGCACAATTGGAGGTGCCACCCTGACCAACTTCTGTGCCTTCTGCAAATTGTTGAAGAACACATAGGAGAGCGCATCGAGGAAAAAAAAATAGCATGACAATGACTGTACAAACATTGTAGAAAACATAATGATGGACGACCTCACTTCCTCCGCCATTGTCGGCTGCGCAACCCATTTTGTCAGCACTACGGTGGAAATTGTGCACTTGTTTATTAAGTGCTGTTTGCACTTTTTTAACGCGCGAATGGAACACACTTTTTCGTGCTGCTGCTCGTCCATCCTGTCCAGGAAAGCAGTGAAATAAACTGTTATTCTAAATTCTGTTTTTTTTTCTCTCTGTCTGTCCCACTGTACCTGCCAGCCTAAAATGCGCAGTATTCATTGCGAAATATGTTAGTGCTCATGACCATTTTTATCGATAATTGCAAGTAATTACCACCTCAAATTGGATACAACGCCATTAATTCCGCTGATACTTACCTACAAGACATTGCAACATAGCTAGCGCAATTCGGAATGCTATGCACTGTTACATAAACGCCTACGCAAATTCGCCATCTGTTAAACACTTGGCTGCTGACCGAAAAGATGCCGGTTTGATTGCGGACGTGGCGGTCGCATTTTTCATTGACACGAATATGCTGATTATTGAGGCATGTGCTTCGCATTATAGTACATATTAATGAACCAAAATTTGAGGAGCACCCCTCTACCGCTTGCATCACAATAAGCAATTATTGGCGATTTGAGAGGCAGAAAAATTTCACACATATAAAGCTATAGTTGGATTTAAAAAGGAAGTGTACAAGCGAAACTAGAGAGGCGTGCAAGGAACATTGTAGCTCGAATAACATAGTGATACAGGAGCTCCGAGTTTATTTCAATTTGCGCTGATATTTTTGTCGAAGGACTCAGATGATGCTTTTAGATGATAGTTACTGCGACGGCATAAGGGAATGGAATAAAAAAAATGCAGTAATGCAGGTTCTAACTCATTAGTATTATGAGATTTGGTTGCAGAAAACCAGAACCCTTCAAATGGACACCGCGCATATCGCTAATATCCAGCAACAGCAGGTCACAGCTGTAATGCCAGGATAGCCTCATATACGGGCTTCGTTGTTCAATCAACGTGCTAAATTCTCATTGGCAGCATCGTGATGCCCCAGGGTAAACCATAAAAGCAGATGAATACTGCGGGCGGCCAGCGCACGGCCGAGCGCACCGTAATTTCTAGCCCAAGCTATGTTAATTTGTCATCCAACTAGGCCTATTCACGGTTTTCTGTGTCATTCAAGCCCGAAAAGCAGCCGCACAAGTATTAAGAAAAGCTGGTATAGGCACGAATGCTGACGAAACTGCGTCACTTGACGGACCACCTCCGTCAAACCATTGGGAGCAATCAATGATTTGACCCACTAAAGAACGCCCATTCAGTATTATTTGGCCGACGGTAATCACTGCAATAACCAGTTAGCCAACACAGTGAAGTGCAAAACTCTGGCAAAATGTTTCTCATAGGAAACACTCATGCGAACGCGCAACTGCCCTTTCAAGCACGGCTAACCGGTGCCCTTCTACTCACCGTGGCGCCACTGGTGGCCGTTTCTGTCCCTATATGAAACTTCGGCGGGAGTTTCATGACCAGAAAGAAGTATTGAGGGACCCTGCTATAACCAAATACGGTGCAGTCGAGGTTGGCTACCCACACAAGGTTAACCCTTGCCGCCAGAAAATTGGAAGTAAATGGAAGAGAGGAGAAGACAGGACAGGTCGAAAAAGAGAAAGAAAGACGAAGATGAGAAGAGAGAGACAGGAAAAGGCGACTGCCGATTTCCCCCTGGTGGGTCAGTCCGGGGGTGCCGTCTACGTGAAGCCGGGGCCAAAGGGGGTGTGTTGCCTCTTCCGGGGGGCCTTAAAGGTCCAATCACCCGGCGTCGGCTCAAACCCCAGGATCCTCTTTTCCCCGGACACGGCTAAGTCACGCACAGCGACACGTGGGAGGGGGTCGAAACCCCCCTGTTGGCTCGGGTCCATGGTGTCGCCACACACCAAACGCCTGCAGAAGCAGACGCCCCTGCGGGGGAATCTGTCTGAATCAATGAGACTTTTCATCACAGAACAATGCGCATTTTGGATGGAAAAAGACGCTGCGGCCACCGTAACCGAAATTTCAAATTAACTAGGGTTGAATTAACGATATTTTACTGTATTAACTCAGCAGCATTTTACACGAGAAAGTGATGGAGATAGTCGACAGAGTGGGAATCACTGACTTTGCAGCGTCAAATGGATGGATCGACAGTTTCCGGAAGAAGCATGGCACTACTTATAAGATGTTAAGCGAAGGAGCGGCAAGTATGAACGCAAAAACAGTTGACAATTAGAAGGCCACGTTATGTGCTGTGAGGGGTATGAGCCTTGTGGCAATTAAAATCCTGATGAAATGAGCCACTTCTTTCAGGTGCAGCCATTGAGGCAAATGCAGTAAAAACAGACTGATGGTGCTCCGCTGCTGTGACACCAATGGATCATAGAAACTCAAGCTATGCGCAATCAGCAAATATCAAAACCCACGGTGCATCAAGAACACAAGTGTACTGCCATGCCACAACAGAGCCAACCATTGTGCATGGACGACCTGTTCTTTATTAGGAGAATTTCTTCAATACTCTTGACAAAATCTGCTCCCAGTGCTGGACTGTTCTCATTTATCAAGACAACTGTGCTGCCCACCCAAGAGATCTGTCGTTTCTTCACAACGTCAAGCTTGTGTTGTTCCCTGCGAATACTACAAGACACTTGCAGCCGCTGAATGCCGGCGCCATAAAGAATGTGAAGTGTTCATAGAGAAAAAGCATCATGAAACGCTGTCTCGCATGTAGTCATTGCGGAGAGCAGCTACGACCATTTCTGTACTTGATGTAATGTACTGTGTCGCTTCAGCGTGGACTCCCATGAACACATCAACTGCCCAGCGCTGCTTCTGGAGGTGTGGCTTGCATAAGGATGGCGAAGAGGAAACTGCCATGGAAGCTGAAGAGTTGGAAACAGCCTCTTGTGATCCCGAGCTACTAACTAAGGCTAGGGATGTGCTGTATGCCAAGGCAGGGTGTCTACCAAGCTGGCATTGCTAAATTCCCTGAGATTTCCAGGTTTTCCCTGAGTATTCTTGCGAAATTCCCTGAGTGGCACATAACTTTTTTTTCATGTCGATGCGGGTAGGCACCATGTCACCCATTGTCGTCACTAGTAAGCATGTTTAACTCTTTGAGGGTCAAATTTTAAAAACACAAACAAACAAACAAAAAGAAGCTTTCCCAGAAGGTCAGATTGTGAAATTGTGGATTTTGAATGTATGAAATGTGTAAGGTCGGCAAAACACTGTAAAAAGAATCAGGAGCAGTATGTTGGCGTCAGCATCACTTTTATACTGTATTTACTCAAATCTAACGCGCACCTTTCTTTTTATTTTGGGATAAAACGGGTCCAAAAAGTCATATGCGAGTTGGAATCGAGTGCTGACAAACGATCGAAGCACGTAGGAAAATGGCCGCCTCCTACATGCTTTCGGCGCTGCGAACGGTCACTGTCGAAAAAAAAACAACTAACTAGTGGCGCGGCGGTCTTTGGCGCGCATAGTTTCTGTAGTTTCTTTGTCACCGCCAGCCCTGCGCGTCGCGACGCCACGACACACGATGCGTAGGCCGATGATAATCGCCGCGCCAGCTTGGCCATCTTGCGGCCAACCAAAGTCCAAGATGCCCAGCCGCGCGAGCTTTCGATAGCGTTTGTGGGTGGCCGTAACAGGAGAATAGACGCATTTCTTCCTCATATCCGTGATGAGCCCGAGCCTCTCAGTCGTGCGCGCTGCTTGACGTCCGAGATTGCATTGCGGCAATCTCAGAGACCACGCGCAGACCGTGCTTAAGCTTAGCTGCGCCAGCCTGCGCAGCACGCATGGGAGCACACGGCAGCAGGCGTGAGGGAGCTGCGATAGTACGGAGGAATGCAGCACTGGGAGTAAATGATGTTACTGTCGCTTGCACGCGGCTACGCCCGGCAACGTGCGGCAGTTCCATCGAGATGCAGGACTTATGAATCGGCGCGCCGAACGTCTTCGAGACGCTGCGGATCAAGTGAAGCAGAAAAGCCACAGCGCGGCCGTTCGCGGGCCAGCAGGGGTTCAGTTAGTGGTGCCTTTATTATGCGAGTGCATTCACTACGCGAGTATAACATTTGGTTTTATGAACTTGAGAAGGTTGATTGCTAGGGACTGTTCTTCTTTTTTTTTTTTTTTTCGTGTCACGAAAAATGGGTGCGCGTTACAATCAATGTCTCACTCTTTTTTTTTGTCACGGGAAACTGGTGTGTGTTACAATCGAGGGCGCGGTAGAATCGAGCAAATACTGCAAATTGTTCAATAGTATTTTAGAATGTGGTGTTCCTTGCAAAATGAGTCTACACACAGCGCCTTATCACAGTCTGCGCTCATAAAACGCATCTCTGTTCTCCTCTTGGAGCAACCAGCTGTGTTGGCACACATACGGTACCTCCTCTGCGGGCGGCCGCCTTGGGCAGAGTAAACTCAGTAATCAAGAACAGCAAGAATCTCTCGTAAGCGTTGATAATAAACAAGCTGAAAGCTACGCCAATAAAGATAAAAATCAACTTCTGCCGCCTCTTCAAAGTGGTGCCGATGAAGATAACATCGAGTTTCACGTGCCTCCATTGCAATCACGCAGAGAAACCGAAACCACGAAATGGCGTTGTGCACTGGCATTGCCACAGACCACGCGACGCGCCCCAAGCTAGAAATCAGTTCTGTTTATCTCCACATAAAGTAAAGCCCTAACCACATGTGGCAGTACAACGCGTCACCGCGTGGCATGTAGAATCAGCGCTGCATCCTCTCCCTATTGAGAGGCCGCGCAGCTTCATGTAGCCGCATGCCCTCTACCTCCACACAATCTTTTCCACAATATTTGTGGAAAAGACTGCGTGCATGCAAACGCACAAGATAACGCTCGGCGCTCGACCATAGCGCGTCCAGACACTTACAGCAGACTTTACATAGAACAAGACGCGACAAGCAAAGCCAAAAAAGAAAAAAGCCGGTGCGTGCGAACGGTGAGCGGGGAGGAAGGGGGCACTCATCCCTTCAGTTACTGCGAGTTGCACTATAACCTCCCTCTCAAGGGGCACAGTTAGAGCCAGCGTTACCACGACTTTCATACTTCAGCTGATTTTCCCTGACAGAAGCCCTAATTCCCCAAATTTTCCCTGAGATTTTCCAGAGTAATCATATTCCCTGAGCTTTCCCGGTTTTCCTGGTTTTCCCGGTTGGTAGACACGCTGCAAGGGAGTAGCATATGATGATTACGTTGCTGTGGATGCTGCCGTAGTGACGTAGGAGAGTCAAAGCATCACCGAGGACGTTGTGAATTCTGTCACAAATGAAGCCACTGATTGCGACATGTAGTAAAAGACTGTTTCGGTGAAGAAAAGGAGCTAAGAAGACAAGGAAGAGCGTGCAGTTGTGCATGCCGAATGCCAACGGGCAGATCGAGCGTGGTCAGCAAGCCCGAAGCAGTACATTCGACCCAAGAGAGACGCGCCGAGCTGGTGCCATAAGACCAGCCTGGATGAGTATGGCGTTTCCCTGCGGCAAAAAGAGAGTTGCTGACCGGGCCTTGAGGACTGCTCCCGTGGCGGACATGCCAGCAGGTCAGGGCGAGCAGCTTGGACACACCACCTGTGCCAGGTGGCTTGTCCAAGACCAACCAACTACCACAACTCAAGGCCATGGTGCTGAGTCTGCTTGAGTCTGGCAAAACCGAATGCTGAAGGCGTGGTCACGGTGCCATGTATGTTTCAGTATGGCACAACAATTTGCTAAGGGCGTGGCCTTGGTCCCACGTTGTGTGCATCATATTCTGATGCGCTCCTGAGCGAGCAGTTTAGGATCTGCTCGTGTCCTCGCACACTGCTCATCGTGCCTTTACTGCTGCTAGTGTGCGCTGCCTCCAATGTCGACGATACTGTGAGAGGTCCCTGACGGACTTCTAATAGACCCCGTTAGAACACAGCGGTTATTCGCGTGACTCTTGCCTTGTACAATGGATTGTAAGAAGAGTAATTGCGTTGTTTATATAGGGTCTCTTTTTTTTTTTTTTTTTTCAGTCTCCAGATAAGGCAGCTACATTATTGGTTGTGGACTGAATGTCGAGTAATGAGCACGAAGCATGGTGGACTTTAGTTATGAAGTCAAAAGGAAATCCTCAGATGATGGCTTGCTTCACCAAATAGAAAGTACAAGTACTTAATGTATTTGCTCAATTGTACCGCGCCCTCGATTGTAACACGCACCCGTCTCCCGCGACAAAGAAAAAGGGGGGGGGGGGTTAAACATCGATTGTAATGCACACCCATTTTTCGTGACGCGGCAAAAAAAAAAAAAAAAAAAAAAAATACCCTTAGTAATCAACCTTCTCACATTCATAAAATCAAATGCTGTACTCGCGTAATCAACGCACTCGCATAGTAAACACACCGCTAACGTGTCGCGCGAACGGCTGCGCTGTGGCTTTCCCGCTTCACTTGATCCGTTCGGCGCGCCAATTCATAAGTCCTGCGTCCCGATAGAACTGCCGCATATTGCCGGGCGTAGCCGCGTGCAAGCGACGATAATATCACTTACTCGCAGTGCTGCGTTCCTCCATGCTATCGCAGTTCCCCCACGCTCACTGCCGCACGGTGCGCAGGGTGGCGTAACTAAGCCTAAGCATGGTCGGGGTGTGGTCACGTGGTCTCCGTGATTGTCGCGATGCAATCTCGGACGTCATGCTGCGCGCGCGACTGAGAGGCTGGGGCTCAGCACGCATATGAGGGAGAAATGCGATGATGAGCTGTTTTGCGTGCGGTAATAAGAAACAAACAACTATTTTCCTGTTACGGCCACCCTCGAATGCTATCGAAAGCTTGAGCAGCTGGGCGACTCGGAGATTGCATCGACGACGTAGTGACTTTGGTTGGCCACAAGACGGCCAAGCTGGCGCGGTGAGTATGATCAGCCTACGCATCATGTGTGTCGTGGCATCGTTACATGGGGGACCGGCGGCAACATAGAAACTACAGAAACTATGCGCGCCAAAGAGTGCCGCGCCTCTAGCTCGTTTTTTTCGGCAGTGACCGTTTGACAGCGCCCGAAGCGCGTTAGGAGGCGGCCATTTTGATGCCGACGGCGATATGGTAACGGTGTCGTTCGTTCGCACTCGATTTTAATGTGCATGCGATTTTTGGAGCCATTTTATCGGCAAAAAGGTACGCATTAGATTTGTGCTAATACGGTATTACAGTTCTTTACGGTCTCAAACAACTGTGGAAATAATGCTGCCAGACCGAGAAACTGTCCTGAAACCTTTGAAAGTGTGTTTCCAGCACAGCATGAGTGTGATCACAACCTCGTAGGCTTGCCTGTATTCAAATGTCCAAGCTGCAACAAGAGAAGTTTTTTTTTTGCAGCCATACAAACAATTCATGAAGCCACTATTTCTAAGCATGCAGCAGACATAATACACAGAAATGCAAGGCAAAAATGTATCGCATCAAGATCTGTCACGGAAAGTACTGATGGAGCATTCGATTGGTTGTTTTGCCTTGCTGGCTCGGAGCCGGCAGATGCAAGAACAGCTCGCAATCGGGGCGGAAGAAGCTGGCTACCAACCAAATGTTTCTGTGATCTTGGAGCGGCCGCGCGTAGTGCCACGGCGCAGCCAGCGTAGAAAGCCACAGTGTAACCATTCATGAGCGACATCGGCTAGTGGTATCCAAAATGTCTAAATGCAGCAACAGCCCTCTTTTGCAATGTCAAGTAACTCACAGGAGGGTAGCCTTACATCTCAAGTGTGTCATATCTGCAAAGCAGCGCCCATTTCCAAAAGCAAGAAATTGGAAGCCATGATGGGGAAAGTGAACAGCGGCATGGCACCAGCCATGTCATGTAGGCACGACATGCTTTGTTTCCACTAATTCTCTTCATGGCGATGAGAAAACTTATTGGGTGTATTGGCACATCATGTATGTGCACAAACAGTAATCACGTTCATGTTGGCAAAAGTGTGGACTCTGATGAGCTCGTGCGTGATGGTCACTACCTTTATCATTTGGTGCAGAAAACTTTACTACATTTTCACTAAACACAACATTTCTGCAAAGTGCCACGAACCACAAGAATGAGCCTGGCATAGTTACTTTCTACGACGGAGGCAGCGAAAGGTAGTTTCAGAAGCTAGCGCCACCTCACAGAAAGCCAGCAAGTTACAGTGACCACGGGCGAACAATGGGATCGTGGTCAACGTGCCAGGCATTTCAAAGTAGAGGAGGCGGTGTTTTGCTGCTTTTGTCAAAACGGCACTGTTTTCATTGATTTTCAGAGCTAGCCTCACTCTTTGTGCTGTCACAGCTATTACGTTCCCCCCTGGTCTGCTGAAAAATGTATGAACGGGGTTGCACTGTATTACAGTTAAAGGAGTACTGACACGATTTTGCGGCGGCTCAAAATGTGCATTTTTCGTTTCCTCGCCATGTATTGTTAACGACCTCCAAACAAGGAAGCCAGGAAACACGTACAAAATATTTTAGTTTGGTTTTAATGTTTTCGTCGCCAAGCACTGCAAGCCAGCCCCAGCGCAATGGACACTACGATGACGTATAAGCACAGTCTATTAAAAATAGCCGAAATCGCTGTCAGAATCACTGGACGACCGTGAAATCGTCGTTGTTTGAGTGCCCCACGTGTAACTGGCCACAGACGACAAAGTTGCAGCGACGCTATCACGAATTTCTGTCACTATGTAACTCAGACGTCACCCGACTATGTTGATACGTCACTAGGAAACCGCCCCCTCGAACTAAAAACTGAAAGTGGGCTTTTAAGGAAGCAGTAATAAAAATATATTCATTGCCTTGCAAGGCACCATGATACTCTTTTTGGGGTTCTACATGCCGGTGCTTTCATTTACAGCAATAATACGAGGATGTAAAAAATTCGTGTCAGTACTCCTTTAAGTGCAATAATGGTTATAATGAAATAATGAATATAACAGTAATTCCGTATTCTCCTTCAACTTTGTTATAATGACGTTCAAGCATTTGTGAAAATTCCAACATTTGCATGTTCCTACTAATGGCAACACTCTGTCCTATCTTCTCATGTGCAACATGTGGGCACTAAGAATTGCAAGAATAGAGTGAAGTAGTTTTATAAATTGATGGAAGGGACTTACTTTGCACTGTTGACTTCACATATTCAACAGAAGCAGTATCCCAGGATGATCCTTCCACACTGACAAGGAAAATATTGCTATTAGAAAGTTAAGATCCCAACGTACTGTGGCTAATTAACAGACAATCATGAAACCGCCACATGCTGTGCAATACACATCCTAAAAAAAAAAAGCAAAAACTTGACAAAAAGTGCTTTACATAGAAACAGATACAAATGCAAGACCAACATTTTAGTGTCTTCGACTGCTTCCCAAACACTGCCCATGAAAAAAATCACCTGGGATTTCGGGTTGACTGCAATTATTACAACTTGAGCTAATACTTTATGCACACAGATCCTTGCAGCATATTATTGAAGTGCTTTGCGATACCTCAACATTGTTAGGATTGAATGAGTGCCTGGACATTAGCTTGCACACTATTCCCTCGCATTAAACACACACACACACACACACACACATGCGCGCGCACACACACACACACACACACACACAACCTCATTCGGCCAGTATTGCCAATCAGCGTGCTTCATTCCCTGTGACCCTCACTGTCCTTGCCGTGAAAAATATCTGTGCACATGCAACTGACCAGTTGAATGACACAATGACATGAGTGTGTTTTAATGAAGGAATAACTCAGCATTCCTGAACACAAAGGTAAATGGATCATGACAGTGCAACATGTTTTGAAAGCATTGTTGTTGTTACTGTCTCTATAACCATCGTTGCATTAAACATGCGGTTCAGTGCTCTAGTGCAGCGGCGTCATTTGGTGCTGCTTGCTACTGTGGCAAACACGTCGGCCAGGCTCGTTTAAAGGTTTACTCAACGTTCATAGGTTAACTCTAGTTCGCGCTGTTTTCTTTATTGCCCACAGGAGATCACAAAACATCGTCGTTGCATGATCACGTAGCTGGAATATAACTTTTCACACCGTGCCAAATAATGAGGTATTGAGCATTTAGTGCTTTGTGATTCTGGCAAGTGCAGCTCATGATTTCGAGAGGTGTAAACCACATGCAACTATGAGCTGCACTGAGGCACCGGGGTGTAAGTCAGCACGTCCTGTTTTTGTCTATGCCAGCACACAAAAACAGGATGGGTCAACCCTTCTCCGGACCGTTATCTTGGATCGCTTAGGGTGGCCAAAACAGTCTGTTGGCATTGCAAGTACTTTCACGGTCCCATGATGCCAACTAACTAGAAAAGTCAACATAGCCACGGCCTTGCATGGCCACTCAGCTGGCTTGCAGTGCGCTCTGCGACTCATCGCACATGAGTAGTTCAACAGCAGCAACATAAGAGCGATGTTCCCAATACACGGGACCCCATGATAGCTATATGATATCAGGATTGGGAAGACAAGATGAGAGCAAGCAAAACGCAGCACCAAGGAATGCAACAGTGCGGTTCTACTGTTATAGCCCTAATGGTGTACCCATTGGTGTGCCCATTGGTGTGCCCATTGGTGTGCTCATGCCCTCATGTGGAGGCACAATGGCTTCTTATTGGTACAGCAACCAACCTCAATTTAAACTGACAGACAGGATATCTATAGATTCTTAAATTATGTGACACAATTGCATATAACATTAGACTCTCACCAGTCACAGGGGACATCTGCCAAGGAAAAAAAAAAAGACATGACCTAACAAAAGCAGAAGTCTCACAAAAGCAAAAAGTACCACTTCACACCCTTCATCTGGAATGGTTGCATGTATAGTATTACGTTTCCCCTTTTCTTGGCAACACCCCTGTAGGTGTACTTCAATTAATAAGATAAAATAAGGTTTCATTTAAACACCATTTGAACAGGGCACGCCACAAAGTTTTTCAAGGTGCAGAACTGAAAAATCTTTGAACAATACAATAATATTACTGACAAGCACAGGAAGAAATGTGAAATGGACTAGTATATTATGATGTTCTATTACACAAAATACACAGATAGTTGAGGCCAGTATGTGTATATATATATATATATATATATATGATCACGTAGCTGGAATATAACTTTTCACACCGTGCCAAATAATGAGGTATTGAGCATTTAGTGCTTTGTGATTCTGGCAAGTGCAGCTCATGATTTCGAGAGGTGTAAACCACATGCAACTATGAGCTGCACTGAGGCACCGGGGTGTAAGTCAGCACGTCCTGTTTTTGTCTATGCCAGCACACAAAAACAGGATGGGTCAACCCTTCTCCGGACCGTTATCTTGGATCGCTTAGGGTGGCCAAAACAGTCTGTTGGCATTGCAAGTACTTTCACGGTCCCATGATGCCAACTAACTAGAAAAGTCAATATATATATATATATATATATATATATATATATATATATATATATATATAAACCGCTTAAGTATATATTCCCACACAGTACCATTTTGGCAAAGGAGTTCTGCGGAAACCCGCAAGGCGGAGTAACGTTTATGAGCGTTGGTCCTAGGTTCGAATCCAGGACCAGCACGAATTTTTTGGCAACTAGGAAGCTTTCATTTCTGAGAAATCCATTGGATTTCCTTGTAGCGTTGTGCTACAAAAACGGGTGGACGCTAATTTTTCCCTTTCACAGTACCATTTCAATGGGGGAGTAGGCTTTAATTTTTACTTCATTAACCCTCCTTTACCAAGCTTAATAAGACTGCACACTATTATATAGCTTTCTTTGCAGATTCAAAATATCTAATTAAGTTCTAATGAAAGGGAAGGGGTCAAGGGCTCGTTCTTTATTTGTTAGAAACAACTTAATGAGCAAACAGACAATGAAGTCTAGGAAAGCATAGGGGAAGTTGCTTGTGGTAATGTAATTGTGGAGAAAGTAGAAAGGAATTAAAGTGGACGAAAAGACAAACCTGCCTTCGGTGGGAACCGAACCCACGACCTTCGGATGACGCGTCCGATGCTCTACCAATTGAGCTACGAAGGTGGTCGTCCCCCCGTCCACTTTATTGAATATTTATGTACATATTATCCTGGGAGTGTTAGGCAGCGCCACTCGTAGCCATGGCGACGTCACGTAGAATGTGAACTTAGATGAAATGGCTGCTGCCCAAGAAGCCCTCGCATGCTACCTAAGGCACCAAGTCTGCCGCAACGAGGCCCAAGCTATGAAAATAACGAAAGGGAAGGGGTCAAGGGCTCGTTCTTTATTTGTTCGAAACAACTTAATGAGCAAACAGACAATGAAGCTTAGGAAGGCATAAAGGCCTTAGGTAGCATGCGAGGTCTTATTGGGCAGCAGACATTTCATCTTAAGTTCACGGTCTACGTGACGCCTCCTGGCAAGAAAGTGTGTTCCACATACGCCGCCATGGCTACGAGTGGCGCTGCCTAGCACTCCCAGGATAATACGTACATAAATATTCAATAAAGTGGACGGGGGGTCGACCGCCTTCGTAGCTCAGTTGGTAGAGCATCGGACGCGTCATCCGAAGGTCGTGGGTTCGGTTCCCACCAAAGGCAGGTTTGTCTTTTCGTCCACTTTAATTCCTTTCTACTCTCTCCACAATTACATTACCACAAGCAACTTCCCCTATGCATGCTTTCCTAAGCTTCATTGTTTGCTCATTAAGTTGTTTCTAACAAATAAAGAACGAGTTCTTGACCCTTTCCCTTTCGTTATTTTCATAGCTTGGGCCTCGTTGCGGCAGACTTGGTGCCTTAGGTAGCATGTGAGGGCTTATTGGGCAGCAGCCATTTCATCTAAGTTCACGTTCTATGTGATGCCTCCTGGCAAGAAAGTGTGTTCCACATACGCCGCCATGGCTACGAGTGGCGCTGCCTAACACTCCCAGGATAATACGTACATAAATATTCAATAAAGTGGACGGGGGGACGACCGCCTTCGTAGCTCAGTTGGTAGAGTATCGGACGCGTCATCCGAAGGTCGTGGGTTCGGTTCCCACCAAAGGCAGGTTTGTCTTTTCGTCCACCTTAATTCCTTTCTACTTTCTCCACGATTACATTACCACAAGCAACTTCCCCTATGCTTTCCTCAGCTTCATTGTCTTGTTTGCTCATTAGGTTGTTTCTAATTAACTTCTATAATATGAGAGTTAGTTTCGAGGTTAATGAAAATGCTTTACCATTATTTCCTAGCACAACAGGGCAAAAACCTATCATCAAATTCTTGCTTTAGCCACATAGCTGGATACTACAAAGCAAAAGGTTCACAATGGTAGGACTACATTGCTGATATGGCAAATACTAACAATTATATAGCACATCAAGGCTTTGTGCTCAAAATTAGTTGTCTAATGAATGAACAATAAAAAATTATCTAAGCTGAAATAGAAACATCTGCTCCTACCACTGTGGGCACCATTCATGAATCTCAGTACTGAAAAAAGAATTTAAAATCTAGTGCTCTGGTTACTGAGAAACCGCTACCAAATGCTTCCAAAGAATGAAAGAATCGGGTTTTACAAAAACGCAGAAAAACAAAGGCTTGCAATTATTCAAATGTAACAACAAATTGGGGAAACATCAGCCTTATTCACGAGGCAGGAAACTTTAAACGTGTGGCATTGTTAATAAATTATGACAAATGTTCCTGTGAAAACATAGATATTCTCATGATTTTTTTTTTTTCGTCTCGTAAGATCCACCCCCCCCCCCCCCCCCCCTCTTAAACAGACGGTATATGGTAGCTAATCAATCCTTTCAAAAGTGAATAAGAGATGTAACAAGGGTCAGGCTTGTTTCAATTTAAAGCAAAAGTAAGCATTCAAAATTCAAATGTATAAAAAAAAACATATTTTTCATTTACAATGCAAATTACTGCTTAATGGACGAAACTGTGCTTACTATTTCATTGTAATGGTTGCTGGGTCAATTCTCCACCGCACAGGCTTCAGTCCAAGCAGTGAAAATTCAACACACTGAAAAGGCACTTCAAGAAATCTTTTATGTGGCACCTTGCGCAACCTGTTAGAGGAGAAAACAATGAATAAGGTTAGGCACATGGTGCAGTGTCCATGATGATTTCAAAGGTAAAACTTCCAAGGATCTTTAACGACTGTCAAAGGCTTTTCAAGAACACAGAGCAGCATCCCATGCACGAATGTTTTGTTACAACTTTTATAAAACAAAATGGATAGTTCTGTAGCACTATATAAATAAAACAGTTAGGTTAGAAGTGTCCAGTATTGACGACATTCACTAAATTCCCAACAGGCACAAAACTCCACAACACTAATGCAGTTGCCGGAAAGTCTCTTTTATACACTCAGTATTGTTTTTCAGTTGTCCTTTAAAGGGGCACTGATACCAAAATTTCGCTGCTAAGATATCCTGCGAGATCGATTTTCGTGGACATACAGATGTCATCTACGAAATCTCAATGGCGAACACAGCTCCGAAGATAATTTAAATGAATATTGAAGTTCGCATGCACAATCAAGCGCTAGACGCCGTACATCGCGACATCGACAGCAGCAAAGGTGACCTGAAGGGGACCCCCAACTTCCGCGACGTCACCACTGCAGCCGAGCTCCGACAGTGCAGCTAGCAATGATGACGTCATAGCCGCCATTGCTTAATCGCTGCGGCTGCGTTAGTAGACTGCCGGCGACGCCAGACCTCAAGAAAATAGTTGCCACCCAACAACGATGACAGCAACAGCGACAAAAACGCGCAGGACGTGCGACAGGCGAAAGAAAACGAGCACGCGGCGGTTGTCGTGCGGAAGTGCGTCACAGTTATGTGTGCTCACATGTCCGAACTCGTCTACTCCATCGCGAGCGCTAGATGGCGGCAGTTTTACCGGGCGCCTCGTCGTTTTTTTGAGCTCTCCCAAACCAAAACTGAAACTAGTGGGTAATAAACATGCCGTAAATAATTATCTGACGCGCGCTGGAGCAAATGATGTGCCGTGTTATGGCTAACAGGTTCCCAGCTACGTATTGTAGCGAAAAAACAGCAGACGAAAATTTTGGTGTCAGTGTCCCTTTAAAGTACCTCTTGGAAAACTGGTTGGTTTCACTATAAAGGCAATGCCATACAACACTTTCACCGTTTTAAAAAAGTGGTCTGCTGGAACAGTAAAAATAGAGAAGACTGTTTCAATTTTTATAATTTTCTTCTCCATGTTAACAATTTGATCCTCCAACACTGTTTGACTGCCTACAGTCTTCAAGCTGCTCCTGCTTATGAATATTACATGCAATGAATTCAATACAAACTGGACCCGTGTTAGTATGGCCAGCCACCCAGCGGATACCCCTTAGCGGATACCCCTTCTCTGTGCATAGTCAACATCTTTCTATAGGAAAAAAAATCAGCAAAAAGAGCAATAAAATATACCACATGGAAACAAACCACTGGGCATCAGGAGTAGCTTTAATAGGAACTTCTTACATCAACTCCTTCACAGGGAGAAAAGATATTCATTCAAGTGACGTTTGTACAGGCGAATAAGAACTAGTACCTCCACGTTCTGCACTGCTCAGAGAAGGAGAACACAGCACAGGAAAAAAAAAGCAGCATAGGTGTGGGATTTTCATAAAGAGCTGCATTTGACATTTATTTATGAATTAACGACGCACATGCCTTGGTCATGCAAGCTGGCCATGAGTAAAATAAGGCACACACTTTCTTTCAAGACCATTTGATTTATATGTAAAAAGATCAGACAATCCCTTGAAGACATGCTTCAAACAGGTACACTTTGCATCTTGAATTACCAATATATCAAACTATTTCATGATCCTTTTCGCATCCGATATATCCGTGGACGACTGTATTCATAAACCATTGCAAATATATTCAGGTTTACGCATATTGACTATTCAGTTCTATAGTGTTCGAACTTTTGGAATACATTTGAATTCACAATTATGAAACCCACGTGGAAAATGAAAAAATTGACTGATGTGAGAATTTCATTGTTGTGAACGACGGCAGTGCAAGAAGAAAATTACTGAAAAGCAAATAATTACCGTGAATATATTGTTAGCCTGCTATGGTGAGCCTTGATCTATACTATATTCAGAGCTTCATTGCCGACAGCAAGTTTGATAAATCGTAGGTGGGAGAGTTCACGATTCAGTCCTCATGCATAGAGTGGCACTTATCACTTGCCGCATAGTATGCCAGCTGCGGCGACTGCTTTTATCCTGAGAGGGTAACCGTATTTCCCCGAATCTAACGAGTACCCAGTTTTCAGGAATTCAATGTAAAAAGGGGCATTAAGGCATTATTAAGAGCTTGCAGGCTTATTTTCCAGGTCCGAAAATTTTCCAGTTTCCAGCCCACAGAAACTTTCCCTAGAGAGCCTACATGTCCCCACGTAGGCTCCCAAACATTCCCAATACCCATTTGCGTTACTCACGGACGCAGGCCTCAGGCATAGAGTTAATATACTGACTCTAGAGGCAAAGCTGGGCCGTGGAGGGGGGTCCCGCCCGCGCGCCGCCTTGTTGCAATTGTGTCAATGTGGACAGCTGAAGTACTACTGAAAGGGCTAAAAATAAGTGTAGGTCGTCTCATGCAGATTCCTTTAAAAACAAATAATCCTGCGAAGATTAAGTGTGAATATTACACATACTGAGAGCGCTTCCTAAGAACGTAATTATTATATTTCATGATGCATGCATTCGCTCAAGAAAGCATGGTTTCGGATCACTTCATTTCTGTTTTTGGATGCTAGTATTCGGTTCCGTCAGTTTGGGTGTTGGATGACATATGCGATCGCGCAGCGACATCAGTTGACGTGATGGCGCACTCGTTACAACAGGCCCCTCTTTTGTGACCGTAGCGGGGTAGCGACGGATAGGTTGATGCAGTGCTGTTCGCAGGCACTGGCTTGGCAGCTGGGCTGTTCGATCATGCCTCAGCCCGCCTCAGCCGCAATGCACAGGCAAAGCAACTCGGACTGGTAGGTTGTGCATCGAAAGAGCTTTCTGTGCCCGAAAGACAACCATACAATATAAGGCAAGATATAGGGCGGCACCCAAGAACGGCAGGCAGCGTCTCGACAAGACCCGGTCACTCGTCTCGAGCTCGGGTCTCGTGCAGCGTTGGCGATATGGCTGCAGTGCCAGGCATTCTTTTTTACTACACTTAACATGTATGTACAGTTACATAGGTGTTCTCTGTATGTACGTTGAGTATCGCGCACAGACCGCTCAGACACGGCGATAATCGACAAGGTTGCGCTGGCAACGCAGTGTGTAGTCTCTTGGTTTCTTGCCAACACTGAGCTTCCCAGCTCCATGGACAGCCACCGTTTCACATTCTAAGGCTCCATCATGGGGTATAACGAAACGTGTCCTTCGAAGGCAATGACCAACCAGCTCTGATCATAAATAGGATAGCTACCGCTATCTATCGGTGCTGGTTTCCTCCAAATAGCCTTCGAGATAGGCGTGCCTCTGCGCCATTTCAGAGGCTATGTGTTTACATACTTTGTTGCCAGATTAATACCGGTTACTACACCCAAGGATAGCCAGTGACTTACTAGCTGGCAACGTGAGTGTTGCAAAATGGCATCGACCACGAGAGACCTCCTCTCATACGGGGGCCCTACGAGGAGCTTTGCCTCTAGAGTCAGTATATTAACTCCATGGCCTCAGGCATGCATGAGTTTCTGTGATGACAGCTTGATAATAAAAGCGGCGCGCCACCGTGTGAACTCAATGGAAGACAGATACGACGATGAGATCAAGTCGGATGTAAAGTGAACCACCGCTGTCCTCCGACACCATTTTGTAATGGCAACGACCCTGCATCACTGCATCTAACATATCCGGCAAAGATTTCCTACCAACGCCACCAACATGCTTTTGGTTTCATATTCAATTCAAATGTGCAGGCAGCTTTCGCAACAAAGGTACGGGGCCATAGATTGGAGTAGATACACCAAATGCACTCCACAACTTGCAGTGTGGCGGGGAGAGACTTCGATTACAGCAAGAATGCAGTCAAGTGACCATGCCAGATGTCGAGCTGCACTGGCAATGCGTACTTCAGATCGGAGGTAAACGTTCAAGGAAATATTTCGTTGTCGAGGAGGTCCGAGCATAAAATGTCTACCTAAGCTTGTATGACAATAATTATGCTATGTTACTTACAACTGCAATTAGAAACTCGCATCAGGTGTCAAAACTGCATTGTTTTTGAGCAACACTCTGTTGCTTTCCACTTTTCATTTCTCCACCCAAAAGCATCTCTGCCCTTCATAGTCATGTGTGAGATGTTTTCTCGAAAGAAGCAATGCATGGACACATGATCTGTGAGACAAGAAAGTCTCAGAAAAATATTCCAGGCCTGCACAGAATCCCAGGACAGTGACAGCGTAAGCTAGAGGAGCGACCTTCTAAGAGGCCATTTATATGCTTGGGGATCTGGCCAAGTGATTGGGCCATGAGGTATATCGAAGAGCCAAGTGAGGTTGTTGGTGCTGCGCACGTCGCCTGTCGCGTGACGCATGGTATGATACGACAAAACTGCATCACGAGGCAGCGTTTCATAATAGTGATGACGGAAAAGTTGAGGAAGATCGTTCCATAATGATGATGTTGATGATGCCTCTGTAATAGGTGCAGAGCTACAAAGCATGAACCCCTGTGTTCTTTCAAGTGATTCCTCACACTCGTTATGCAACTAACATTTTTCGACACGTAGGGGCATATTACTATTCTGCAATGTAAAATTACGTTTGTTAATGCGAATCATCGACAGGCTTTATACCTGTATAGGTCCTTTAGCGATGATTTTTCAACCACAGGCGTAGCTCAGTGGTAGAATGCTCGACTGCCACGCAGAAGGATGTCGCTTCAAATCCTCCTTGGTCCTGGTTATTTTTTTCTAAAATTAGTGCGATAGTGGTTACTGACACCGGTGGCGGCAGCAGACTACTATGGTCCCAAAAACGGCCCTAGTGTAAAATTACACTATGGCGCTTTGATTAACAGATCGCTAAAAACAATGTAGAACAGGCAACATCGGTAAAGCCAACGTTTCAACAAGTGGACTTGTCTTCATCAAGATGGCGAACACTATCATGTTTTGCAGTTTGCACACACACGCGGTGTTATTTTGTCGCTGCACACACTAGCTACGTTAATTGCTATGGGCAGGCCGTCTCCTGGGAGGATTAGTATATGTAGCACATCAGTGCATCAAAGGACGAAAACTTATTGCCAGTGCCACCAGGTTTCCACCGTACTTTCCTTGGTAAAGGGGAAAGGCATGCTTAATCGTCGTGGTATAATGGTTTTTGATAAAATATGAGAAATCACTCGACAAGGTCGAGGAAGGGCAGTATAGAGATGAAAATGTGAGACTCAGGAGGAACAATACCAAGCAGCTGATGAGGGGCGCTGAAGGTCAAGTTATAGTTAATGCGGCTTTTAGCTGGCACTGACGGCTTGCTGCAGCAGTAAGCAATGAGTGCACCGATGGACAGCCGAAGCTTGGCCACTGATATTTAGGGCTACAGATCACATATATTTGCATAAAAAAACAATATACAAAACAGAGTGGCGAGAAACGGAGTGCTCAATTTTTAAGTGATTCAATTACTGTGCATCACAGACATGCGCAGTACGTACGTGAAGTCTTTTACGATGTATAGAGGGAGTATTTTTTCATAAGCATTAAATCCTGCTGCACCGCCAGGAGACTGGCGACTTGCATGGCACATTTAGTGTACTATTAACCTGACGTTCTTATAAGTGCACGCAACACGATTTTCCTGAGACATGCGCAGTATACGCATATCACATTTGAACTGTTAAGTAATGTGTGCACTCAAACCACGCCATCAACTTATGTATGATCATTCTCACAATCGCTTCCGTCGGTGAAAAGCAATACAAGCAAAATGCGATTGCTCATGCTCTCTCAATGGTGCGTGGTGTACCCTCCATTAAAGATCTTTTAAATATGCTCATGTCTTAAATGTGTTAGTGCTTTTGTTGCAGGAAAAGCAACTCATATTCACGGGAAAAAGAACAAAGGAGGCTAAACCGAGATTTTACACACGTCGACCATGCTTCTGAACACACGTACACTATGCCAATGTTGTTGATAAGACTGTTCACATGGCGGTGATGGTGTCTTTTTTTTTCTGTGTTTAAATGCATTACATATACTGGTGTTGTCATGAACCCCCTGGTAGCAAGCGGCACATAGCTGTGGGAGAACTTCGAGGTGCAACGGCAAAAAGAAGCAGATAGCAGTCAATATATGCCGTTTTGGTTTCTGGCACCATGAAGAACATGGTAGATGCTATTTACACGGATGTTGACAGATGGCACTCTACATTTTCAATATCCCCTATAAGTAGATAATAAACCACCCACTGCGGCTGGATGCCTCTTTTACTCCAGCACACAATGGTTATTTGGAGCAGTGTATAGGCCCCAGTCGCAGTTTCTGTTTCAGAGAGGACAGGGAACGGGAGGACCAGAGCAATAGACATGTAAACACAACCAGGCATGTGAGCACACAGTACTGTGACAGGCACACTGCATGCAAGCCTCTACATGAACGTCTTGATGACTGTTCACCTGCTATGCTTACTAATGTTTTTTAAAGACTGCACCATCATCCTCAATGTAAAATCTCCCAATCGGCAGAACAAATGCTCTTACAGCGACACAGCGAACAGTGGCGAGCACCCACGAGTATGCCAGCAAACAAAAGCTCAAGGGGCATTTGGTTTATTGTTGTTTACATGGCAGCCGAGTTTATGTCAATGTTATGAGGTGTGCCATTAAAGTGCTCAGCTCTTATGTCACACACTTCAAAATTAATTTCAAATATGCTCTAGACTATATTTGCCCTTGACACATTGTAGATGACATTCGGGTGTCTAAACATATCAATTCTAACGAGTTATCTTGCCCTCAAAAGTGTCAGTACTCCTTTAGATAACCACCACAAAACCAACATTAAATAAGATTGCAAACACCAAATGATGCTTGAGCACCAGCATGTCATTAACACCCTCGAGGTGAAATTACATTAAGTGAAATCTATAGGCGAAATTTACATACACTGTTCGGTCCACCATGAGCGTTTCTCCATAGTCAACCAAGAAGAGCCTGACCAAAAAGAGATGCATAAAGAATACCGTTATAGCACATCAAGCATGCATTAATACTAAAGCAAAGCACAAAAGATTAAACCAAATAAGCGGTTTATATATAGTACACAATTTACTTTTGAAAATCTGCTGACAAAATGTAAAAACCAATACACAAATTTCATACACGCATCTTTCAGCAGTTATCCAGATTCCAGGTCACTTTTTAGACAATGTAACTAGCACCTGCAAATGTTTCCCTGCATACATATGCTGCCTCAGCAGTACTGTACAGCAGAGCCAAGGATACATGACCATTAAGTGCAGATTCTTTCAAAGCAATACATAGTGGTAGTTTTCAGAGATGCTCCTGCGGCTTGCACAGCAGCATTCGCTGCTAGCTTATAATAGGTCACAGAAGGGCACGTTAAGATGCATTTGCTCTCCTGATTGATCAAGGAAGCCTGTAGCTACCACAGCGCCATGTGGAACTACCGAAACAAAGTGTAAATCTTCTGTATTTCATCAACCCAAAGTATGTCGTTACTTAACCAATAAGGATTATTTATGCAACGGCACTCACATCTGTAATACAAATTCATAGGGACAACAAGATTAACATGTGAAGTGATGAGCACATTCAGAACCTTATTAATGACATTCTTCAAAATGTAGGCTACCACGTTAGCTTGCTTTGAAAATGCACCATTAGTGGACAATTTCGAAGGTTTTTCAAATGGCCTTTGTAGTACTGAAGGGTATTCAGCCTGCACTACACCCTGCGACAGTGGTTGTAGAGCAAATCTGTTATGCAAGCACCACCATAACAACTGGCATTAAACAACCAGCACCACAAGTGTTGATGTAACAATACTTTTATGATCTGTAATGGCTGGGTGATTGCTGTGGATCTCTGTGGAGTCCGAAATTTTCTTTGAGGAATGACATAAAGCACTCCCGTTTGTTGGCATGTGCACAACTAGTACTACGTCTTTCCCTTGTTTAGCACACATAAATTGTGATCTCATATAATTTCCTATGCCTATTTTGGCTACTTTTGTGTTTTTTATATAAATTTTAATGCTGAAAATTTCATCACCAGCAGCATACAATGAGCGCGGGTTATTACTGTAAAATACAGAGAGCAAGTGTGCCTCCTAGATGTGAGAATATACCAGGGAAAGTTCAAGAGGCACTCTTGCATGGAACTGTCCCAAAATTCAAGGTGGCAGCTAAAAATTATCACCACCCCTTTACCCAAAGAAAGCAGTGAACCAGAAACAAGCTTCGGTAGAGGGCATTCATTCTAATTGCCCTCGAAATTGCAAAATGGAAATCATTGCAAGGGTGCAAAGTAATACAGGTGGTCCCATTCTTGGATTGGATTTTGGCTTAAACGAGAGCACAACCATAAGTGTTTCTGGCACAGTTTCAGTTATAGTAGCTTTGGGATGATTCGTCATTGAGTAGAACAGGGAGGGAGGGGGCGCTTGTTTGGAAGTGCACGAAAACTCGAGGTCCTCGGACTGTCGGAAGGAGGCACTTGCATGGGTGGGGGCACTCGATCACTTGATCGGCATTTTACAGTACTACAAGCATTATTATTAAAGGTACAGCAACATCCGCCCATTGCATCTACTTTGCCAGCTGGCATTTCAACTGGCTGGGCCTTCACTATCACTTTACCTTCTTTAAAGGGGTTGTGAAAGGAACATGGAGATGCCCGATTGCAATTTTCACTGCTTCAAAATGCATTCGACAAGCCTATTCCGAAATATTTCGGCAGAATATTCAGTGCCCATTTAATAACTGCCATTTGAAACCCCAGCGTTCTTACGTTCCTGAAACGACTATGCGACACTACTGGCCAGCATGGTACTATTCGGCAATGTTATAGTAAGATATTTTTAAGTGCAAAGGTATAGTGAACTCGCATTTGCTCTAAAAGAATCGATTTACTTGAAAACTAGAAAGAAACAGAATACTTAGAAACCGTGCAGTGCTGCCATTCAGAAGCAAAGCTGCAGCACGGTTTGTTTTCCCGTGGCATCCGAGGGCGCACCAATCTCAGAAGTCTGGTGACTACTAACATGACGTCAACTGCAGAGTTGAGGGGAACGCGCACAGTGAAACCGATATCGCGGAGCAATGCATACTGTTTATTGGAGGGCCAGGATCCCGAATACGCACTTAGTACAAAATGTTCAGAAAATGTTTCACGACCTCTTTAATATGAAGTCACCTGTCTCTTACAATGATGGTTTTTAGATCAACAGATGACTACGAAAAGACCTGATCATGTGGAGGCCAACACCTTTGCAGTAAATGAATATTACTGTAAAACCTTACACATAGTGTGCTCGTGGTCCTACTGCATCATTACCATAATTTTTACATGCTCCACATGTTCACTTGAAATGCCAACAAATATCGACACAGTATATTTCCTGGAATGGTGACCTTCATTTGTACCTATTTTGTACCCATTAAACCTTAATGAACACTACAGACTGTTGCAGACTAACAGCAGAAATGCCAGACTGACCTGACAACACATTCAGGAATTTCTTCTTACGTTAGGGTCCTTGCTTTTTAACTTCAGGTTACACATGCATTGTTACAAGAAGCCCTAGTTAAGCCTAGCTCTTTCTATAGTTACTCCACCCAGTAGACACTTCAGGTTACACATTCACTGTACAAGAAGCCCTAGTTAAGCCTAGCTCTTTCTATAGTTACTCCACCTGCTAGACTGAGGACCTCCAATTAGTAAAACTACTACACAGAAAAAAAAAAAAGACACAAGCACTTTCTCATTTTTATCTTTATGGCGGTAAGAAGCTCAAGCCTTCAATCCCATTGTTGCTTGTTCTCAGCGGGAGGGCAAGATATTGACGTGAGCTCTACATAATTCGAATTCAAATGGGCCTGAAATCTTGTTCGAATGAAACAAAGCTAAGTGAATTAAGGACTTACTAGCAACGAAGCATGTGAACGAAGCACATGCGTGCGTGGAAAGGCCCTACCAAAACAGGTACGTTACTCTAATCTGTATTCCCCTTTTTTCTTACAAGTTGAGACTGATTGATTGATTTATGGGGTTTAACATGTTAAAACCAGCTCTGATTATGAGAGACGCCGTAGTGGAGGTCTCCCGAAATTTTCACCACCTCGGGTTCTTTAACGCGCACTGGCATCGCACAACACAAGGGCCTCAACATTTCGCCTCCATCAAAATGCAGCCGCCACAAGAAATCACAAGTAAAAATTTGCTGTGCATTAGAATCATGTACAAAAACCAAAATCAAATCTGAGTAATATATAACCACGTCCACATTCATGGCATTGGCAATAGCTAAATTGGTGGTGAAGCATGTTTTCTACTGTGAGCCTGTGTAGGTTCATTTCGAGCGCAACTAGTATAGGTTAGTATAGGTGTCGTACTTATTCCTAATAGTGGTAAGCCACCTTTATTATTAAACTTAATGCCAGATGAAAGCTACTTTGCATGCTGAATAGAGCTTCCCATGTCTTTTTTGTACACCTGAGGCATGTGCCAGTGAGTAGAGCAAGCAAAAAGGGTATCAAGCGAATGTCAAACAGAAACACGTCTCCATGGAAAAGAAATGAGACACTGTACAGATATTGAGGGCATAATATCAAACTCTGAAGAAACTTGGTGTACATTGTGAAAGTCAATGTAATGGCCGTCAAATCATCAGGCAACTGAAGCATGTGCAGAGGTGATCACAAATAGAGATAAGTTGCTCACAGAAGAAAACTGCCACCATGAATAAATTTCCTATTCTACAAAAGTAAATTGTGCTTGTGTCTTATATTTTTTTGCTCACAAAGGTTGCATGTGCATAAGATTCAAGTAAGCGCAGTTATCAGCTATATGCCTGCATAAAGTTACCTTGAGCAATTCAATAAACACTTCTTGAAACATGTGAATTAGACTCGATGGAGCATTTCCTCCATGGCAAGGTTTTTTTATAAAAACAATGCCGGCTGTTGCTCACAGCATAGTCACAATGCAGTATCTTTGATTTAGCAATCACAAATGCTTCTGCGTTCAAATTACTGGGCATTTTTCACCACAGCAATAAAAACGACTTAGCTGTGACCAAAGCATCAGTTTGAATAAACCTGAAGTTGCAATTAGACATGTATTAACTATCAATATTCAACTCTAGTTTCTTTTATTCATGGTTTAGAGACTCAGTATCTTTGATGCAGCACACCTAAATACAGTAGCATCTTGATGATATGATGACAGTTCATATGAATTTCATAACGACACAAATTTTAAAAATGGTGAGAGACAGCTCTGCAAACAGTGTTTTTACATAATCTTGAGATCTTTATTCACCATCCGCGGTAAAAAAAAAAAAAAGATTTTTGAGGTAATTATAGTGCATCGTCAGAAAGTTCTACTGATTTTCCATAGATAAGGCTTTCAAATGACAAAACAAATTTCTTCCAAAAAAAGAACTTCTTTAGAGTCTTTTCTGGTATCACACCTGCATGGCTTACATAAGTGCCACCAGCTTGAATGCGCCATTCAGGCAGGATGTGTCTCAGACACAGATATCAGAAAATCAGAGACAATTCAGCACAACAGCCTTATCAAATGCAACCTTTCTCTGCTTAAAAACTGCGTTCCTGGCCACGTTCAGTTAAAGAGTGCATCTATTCTGCTTGTAATTCCAAAGTCGAAACACGTACATCTGTTCAAACGTGGCAAGCATTCTGCTAACCGTCAACGCCAAAGCATGCACTGTGAAACTCATGTGAGGAGCTTGTGAAGGTTATCTGAGTTATTGCATCCCTCAGTGAACAAAAAACTGCAATAGTGACTCTGAATGCAACTGAATTGAGGAAATGACTTGTTGCCTTTATGTATAGGCTCTACAAATGCGCATTCTCCTACATCCACCAAAGATTTTCCAAAATAAAACCATATGGTTCAACAAAATAGATTTGTTAAGACTTCCTACGCTCGCTGCAGCACGATACCTAAAAAGGATACAAACTGTAGTGTATGTCAGCATACAGATTTGAGCTTTGGATTAAACTTGCGAGATAATTGATGTTCCACCGCTACCTCACTGGAGAAATCATAAGTTGGGGACGAGGTTCGTACTGAAACAAGCACCTCAAAAACACATGGTGGATGCGCTTCCAAAACCAAAATAAAAATTTCCCACGAACTGACTAATTGATGTATTAACACATGTGCAGAAGCTCCACCCACGTAGCCTTGGTTGAACTGCCACAGAAAGTTGTCGCCGGCTGGCCACCTAACTTTGTGCAGCCCCCCACCACACTTGGTCTTTTATTTCCATTGTAATGCTATCGAGTCTTTCAACCTTGAGTTTTGCGGTCTTCCTCAGGCTGCTTACTTTTCAATGTGCACAATGTCACCGGTTTCTTACGGGCTTTCTGTATATTGTCATGTGGTCATGACGATTTGGAAGCAGCAGAACTCAGACGACGTCATACGAACTGCTTATTGGGTGAACCTGTGCCCAGAAAAAACAAAGCCACTCACACCGCACAGCAATAGCGGCGTGAACAGCCGTTGGTCGACGGAAAGACTGACAAGCGGCGAAATGCGCCCGCTTTTATACATATGTTATAATGCATTCTCGCATTATCTCTGAAATTCTAGAAGACACTCAAATGTGCGTGTCAGGCATGCAAAATTTGAAGAACAGACAACACGTTTCCTGAAGCGATAGGCAAGATAAACGCGGCCTGTGCTGCGGACAACAGAGAGCGATAATGGCACTCCCCACAAACAAACAAAACAAGCAAGATGTCACAAGAAAGTTATAACGGCATTCGCCTTAAACAAACCAAAACAACCGTACGTGTCAATATCCGCTGTAGGGGGTCATTAAATTGGCAACTGCCTCAAGCTTCTGTTTCCTCATCCCCATGTCTTGAAATGTGTGAAATCATGCAACTTCCTGCACGATTTCGCACATTTATAACTATTTTAAACTTTCCTAGTACTGTTTCTTTACCGATTCCAAATGTGCATTGTAAAACTGCCTTGCTATGGGTGCTGCTATCCTTACTTCTTTGTTGATATGAACACTCAAAAGCCCATCTGCCCCTGTCCACTATGCCACGTATGATATGCTACAAGATGTATGACAAACCTTTCATGGGCTGCCAGGGTATCCAACAGGCCAAGGCCGTGGTAAAGGAAAAAACTTTGAAACACTCGCAAATTCCACCGTACTGTCATCACAAGAAAGTGTGATGGTGTAGCTATTCTTTTTTCTGGGGAGCTCACGACACTCTAGGCTCAGTGCAGCCAGCAGCCTATGACTTTTGGCCAACTGAAAGTTCAAGCAACATGCATGAAAAAAATAGCGCAAAAGGCTGTAAGCAATGAAGTTTGCTGAACCGCCATGCATGCGAGTCTCACTATCAAGCCCCCTTATACCCCAAAGGGAAGGGGTCAAGGGCTCGTTCTTTATTTGTTAGGAACAACTTAATGAGCAAACAGACAATGAAGCCTAGGATAGCATAGGGGAAGTTACTCGTGGTACTGTAATTGTGGAGAAAGTAGAAAGGAATTAAAGTGGACGAAAAGACAAACCTGCCTTCGGTGGGAACCGAACCCACGACTTTCGGACGTCGCGTCCGATGCTCTACCAACTGAGCTACGAAGGCGGCCGTCCCTCCGTCCACTTTATTGTGCATTTATGTACGTATTATCCTGGGAGTGTTAGGCGGGGCCACTCATGGCCAAGGCGGCGTGTGTGGAACACACTTTCCTTGCCAGGAGGCGTCACATAGAACGTGAACTTAGATGAGATGGCTGCTGCCCAATAAGCCCTCGCATGCTACCTAAGGCACCAAGTCTGCCGCAACGAGGCCCAAGCTATGAAATAACGAAAGGGAAGGGGTCAAGGGCTCGTTCTTTATTTGTTAGAAACAACTTAATGAGCAAACAGACAATGAAGTCTAGGAAAGCATAGGGGAAGTTACTTGTGCTACTGTAATTGTGGAGAGAGTAGAAAGGAATCAAAGTGGACGAGAAGACAAACCTGCCTTCGGTGGGAACCGAACCCACGACCTTCGGATGTCGCGTCCGATGCACTACCAACTAAGCTACGAAGGTGGCCGTCCCCCCGTCCACTTTATTGTGTATTTATGTACGTACAGTCGAACACGGATATATCGAACTTGAAGGGGATCGCGAATTAGTTCGATATATGAAAAATTCGATATAAAAAAATACAGGCCCCGAGAGCTTACCTGTAGCGGACCATCACCGACAATAGGCGCATTCAAGAATGACAACTAATTCCGCACACACGCTGCAACAGAATGTTTTATTTACATGAAAAAAAAATTGCTTATCTTGGCCTGCTTCTTCGTTTTCGAAATGAAGTTGAAGACGCTAGTCTCGATCTTATCAAGGCTGTCCAGGTGCGACAGCCCGGTTCCCTCCATGTTGCCGCAACAACGGCGAATGACGCCGAACGCTGCCGCCACTTCAGCGGCAGAGTACGCACGTGTAGCCACCCCTCGTCCGGACGATCCTCCTCGTCACTTGAGCTGTCGGCCTGGACATCCTGGGACCCTGCGACCGCAGCTACTATGTCCTCATCAGCGAGGCTCACAACGGCCTGAACATTGCAGTCCGCTTCTACGAAATCGTCCGCAGACACTTCAAATCGAACGGCTGCCAGGAAGAGGGACGACAACTAGCGAAACGCGCCGTCTGTGCGCTCGTCGTCGCCGTCTTCACCGGTTTCCGCAAGTTTCGCCGTCTCGAAGCCTGCCTTGCGGAAGCAGTTCACCACTGTGTCCGTCTTCACGTCTCGCCAGGCACCCGTCATCATTTGTATGGCACCAGGAAGGTCAACCTTCAGCTCAGTGCCCATGCGGAGGTTGACCGGCAGCCTATCAAGGAGTCGCCTCCTGTAGCCGACCTTGAAGGACTTGATGATGCCCTGGTCAAGCGGTTGCAGCTTCGCCGTCGTGTTGGCCGGCAGAAACTTCAGCTCGATGTTTTTGAGCTCGCAGGTGGTGTGGTGGGCCGAGCAGTTGTCCACAAGAAGGCAAGCGCGACGCCCCGACTTACCCAGCTCGACGTCCCACGCTTGCAGCCATTCCGTGAACAGCTGACGCGTCATCCACGCCTTCTTGTTTGAGGCGTAGCGGACGGGGAGCTGCTTACAGTTCTTGAAACAGCACGGTGCCCTTGCTTTCCCGATCACAAAGGGCTGGAGCTTCCGAGACCCATCCATGTTGGCTGCCAGCAGAACGCTCACGCGAACTTTACTCATTTTGCCCCCGTGACACTTGCTACCGCGGACGTCGAGAGTCTTGCTCAGCAACATTTGCCAAAAGAGACCGGTCTCGTCGGTGTTGAAGATCTCCGCGGGAGAAAACTTCGCGGAAATTTCCAGCCACTCCTTCGTCACCCACTGCTGGATGTCCTGGCTGCTGACAGCTTCGCTTTCGCCAGAAATGGTTTTGCCAAAGGTGTTGTAGCGCTGCTTAAATCGGTGAAGCCACCTGGTGTTGTCGGCGAAGTTATCTTCACCGAGTACAGCGGCAAACCATTTGGCCTTTGCCATCAGCATCGGGCCATCCACCGGAATGTTCTTCGCGCGCACTTCTAAAAACCAGGCATAGAGTGCCTTTTCTACATTCCCGTGGGCAGGAGCGTGCACACGACAGGCTCCCGACGTTCGCTGCTCTGCCGCCTTTGCCTTGACATCTGCCCTTTTCTTCAACAAGGTACTCAGAGTGCTCCGTGGTATCCTGAAGTCGTCCACGATGGTCGAACACTTCTCGCCCGCCTCAACACGCTGAACAGCATTCAGCTTCATTGCAAAGTCAAGGGTCCTGCGCTTCTTGACGCTGGCCATAGCTACACGAGAAGTCGACAATTCAAGGAGTCCGCAGCGGCTTTGCACACCACGCATGCAAAAGAGGAATGCTGCACATGCGGTGGTACGTAGGCAACGCGACAACGGAAGCGGACTCCGCCAACAAGGCGCTCGCGAGGCGATGGCCACCTGCAAGGGCAACAGCAAAAGGCGCGAGCTGTGGTTGGCTGATCAAAACTCGCAAAACACCAACAAAAAATAAAAGAAAAGGCGAAAGGAGGAGGACGTCGGCTCCTTCGTTCCTGCTTCAAAGACCACATGTTGTTCCAAATGCTTGCTCCAAAAGATTGCTTCAGAGGCTTGTCCCACTGCTGACTTTGAGTGCTTGTGTGTGACTATATGTCCACAAGCACTACATTTATGACAATGATACCTAAATTAACAGCTCGCCAGTGTATGTTTGGCAAGCTCTCTTTCTTCTATGCCCATTCATCCGTTTCTTAAGAAAAGGAAGGTCCTAATTTTATGAAAGTCAACATTGAACTGTTGTGAATATTATTTGTTTGTATGAAACTTCAAGTCTTACATCTTTACTGTTTTCCTAGATTGTGTTGGTACGAAATCCTCCAGCCAGAGGATGGTATCGGGCACGGGTCAATAGGATACTTGACACCATGGCCGGCTACCGAGTGGAGTAAGTACACAAAAATCTTCTTGTACTTGAGTTGAATGGGTTTCCAAAATTTTGGCAGCCTGCCTTTTCAGTTTTAAAGGGCCCTGCAGCGATTTTTGAACGGCAAGAAAACTCTGCCGATCAGTCATGAAGGCTCTTGTGAACATGTCAGCAAAATATTATTTGACTGCACGTAGCAGGGAATTCACAATTTGGTTTTGATATACTTAGAGAAAGCCCATGGTCAAAAGAAGAGGCATGCCCCGCCACGGTGGTCTAGTGGCTAAGGTACTCGGCTGCTGATCCGGGGGTCGCGGGATCGAATCCCGGCCGCGGCGGCTGCATTTCGATGGAGGCGAAATGTTGAGGCCCGTGTGCTGTGCGATGTCAGTGCACGTTAAAGAACCCCAGGTGGTCGAAATTTCCGGAGCCCTCCACTACGGCGTCTCTCATAATCAGAACTGGTTTTGGGACGTAAAACCCCAGAAAACAACAACAAAAGAAGAGGCATGCAAGACACGGATACAAGGGGAGAAGTGAACAGCACGAACGCTGACTAACCTGGGCTCGTTCTTTATTTGTTAGAAACAACTTAATGAGCAAACAGACAATGAAGCCTAGGAAAGCATAGGGGAAGTTACTTGTGGTACTGTAATTGTGGAGAAAGTAGAAAGGAATTAAAGTGGACGAAAAGACAAACCTGCCTTGGCCATGAGTGGCGCTGCCTAACACTCCCAGGATAATACAAACTAGAAGAGAAGCTCAGGGGAAGATGGATGCTTGAATCGATGAACAAATCGCAAAGTACAATTTAAAACAGGGAATGTCACGGGAGCCGTACTTTTTGTGTACTTACTCCACTTGGTAGCCGGTCATGGTGCCAAGTATCCTATTGACCCGTGCCCGATACCATCCTCTGGCTGGAGGATTTCGTACCAACACAATCTAGGAAAACAGTAAAGATGTAAGACTTGAAGTTTCATACAAACAAATAATATTCACAACAGTTCAATGTTGACTTTCATAAAATTAGGACCTTCCTTTTCTTAAGAAACGGATGAATGGGCATAGAAGAAAGAGAGCTTGTCAAACATACACTGGCGAGCTGTTAATTTAGGTATCATTGTCATAAATGTAGTGCTTGTGGACATATGGTCACATACAAGCACTCAAAGTCAGCAGTGGGACAAGCCTCTGAAGCAATCTTTTGGAGCAAGCATTTGGAACAACATGTGGACTTTGAAGCAAGTTAACTGAAAATAAATGCAACAGTTTTCGAGCTCAAAACTTCAAATATGGAGCAGAACACTTCAAGCAAGGGTAGCTCAATGAAGTACGATTATATTCCAATGGCACATTCATACCAGTCAACCAACTCTGTGAACTAGCACTTGACTCTAGTACAGAGCACCGCCTCCCAATCCGAAAGTAGAACACTACCACTGCCACTGGATCAAGGACTAAGGAGGGCGAGCACCCTGTCAAATGCTCATTTGTAAGTGACAGTTTCAGTATATGATCCATGGCTCACTCATGACCTAACTAGGAGCTGACTAGGAGCCATTGAGGGCAGAATTCTTGCAAAGCGAGAGGAAAAGCCATTGTTCAGACAAGCAGCTGCAAGCCATTCCTGCCAATAGAGGCTCTATTTCATCCCCCTCTTCCTTTGATGGCTGCCTGTGCCACTGCAGTGCCCACCACTGGCAGATGCCATGGCGCAGAAGGACCCGTTGAACATATGTTTGCCCTCCTGATTGGGCTGTAGCTCCCACAGTGGAGCACAGACCTACTGAAACGGAGTATAAGTATCGTACAGAATAATGGTGAACTGCAAGTGTTCAACAGTATGCATTCTTTGTGCCGCATTCAAAGCAATGCAGCATCGTGTCACTGATTGTTGCAGCAAGCGGGTCTGAATAAAGAGTGTCAAACAAACCAACATCCATGGACTGTGCCATGGGTGAAGGATATTTGCAGCGTTCAGCAAAGTCATGCCAAAGGACCACCAGAGAAGGAAACAACTACCGTCAAACCTATTTATAATGAACTTGCAAGGGTTGAAAAAAGTGACTGTTATAACAGCAGTTCGTTTAATATGGACTTGCCTTTCATAACGCAATCATATTAACAACCAAGTCATCTTATTTGTTGCCCAGTTTTATTAGAAAGCGCTAACAACCCCTTCAGAGAAAAGTTCGGCCTTTTTGCTTTGTGAAGTGATGTCCACTGCATGCTTACTTGAAGGGAATCATATCTGCCACTTCTGCGAGTGCACAGTCGCCACAAAATAAATGAATAAGTAAACAAACAAGTGCAGCTGATCCTGGATAAATCGAACTCAAAGGGGATTGTGATATATTTCGATATATTGATCATTCGAAATACCAAATGTTGAAGCTTGTCTAAAAAGAGCACACATCTCGAATTTGTTTCCCCGAGATTGTAACAAGAAGTAGCTTACCGATTTGCTTACAATAGGCAGCAGACCAGCATGAAAACAGTTGCATTTTTTTTTTGCATGAAAGAAATATGTAAGCTTCTTGTAAGCCTTCCAGCTCCTCTAGCCATCCTGGGGCCTTACAGATCAACAAATCCAGTGTCTTCCATTGCGCCGCAACAGAAGCGAATGACTGTCAACGCCAACGCAAGCTCTCGGAGCATGGTACAAAATCGTTCAGCAATGGCGTAGACGTTCATCACTGGTCGGGTCCGATCCCCTGGCACCGGCAACGTGAGCTACAATCTCGGGATTAGTGCAATGAGAAACGGCTCGCGCATGGTCATCAACGCTAATGACGTTGCTTGCTGTGAGCACATCCAAGAGGACGCCCAATAACGATGATAGCTCACGAGATTAATCGCGGCGCCCAATGCCATTGTCAGCTGCGATGACCCACACAATGTCACCACTTCGCACCGCAAAGCACCCTTAAGAAAACATTACACAACAAATATTCACTTGACTAGGCTTGAAGCACCAGTCGTCGTTCGTCTCGTCCTGAGAAGTAATTCAACGAATTTACCTTCCAAATGGGTTGATCATGAGAGAAAGAGACGCATGCAAGAAGTCTGCAAAGCGCCAAATTGCCAAAACAAACACTACCTTCGCAATAGCATTGATGGTTTTGCAGCAAACCGCAACAAGCAAGAACATGGCCTTTGATATTGGAATCATAAAGATGACGTAGATGACATCATCCGGCCCCAAACCTCAAAGACTATGCTTTTCCTAACTATAGGCAGTAGCGCGACAACCATCAGAATGTGCACGTCGTATTGATGCAGGTTGAAGCTGCCCATGCACTCTGCTGGAGACAGTCGCTTTGTATCCAGCTCATTTAGTTCCTTTGGCTGTCAGGTTTTTCAAAAACGTTGCTGCTGCGCATTATGATCTAAAATTCATGCACTGACAAATGCTGCACAAACTCCCAAAGCAATGCAACGACACTGCGTTTTCAACATCATCTCACTCAAAAATGGACCGGAACACTTTAGAGCGCAGTTGAAACATCGCCAACTTATGTGAGGAGGACCACATTTGATGGGTTCGGCGTGGGTCAAAGTTCAATATATCAAAAGCGGCAGTCTGTGGGTGTTCTATATATATGTACACCTTATATGCACTTTGAACGGGATTTTTCAACTGTTCCATATATCCAATAATTTGATATATCCGAGTTCGATATATTATATCTGGGATCGGTTGTAAATAAAGATCTCACACACATTTTTGAAATCTCAACAAGCTGTGTATTTTTTCTTCAATTTTCTTTTGTTAGGCATCAACCACATGAGGCTGAGTGTGCCACGAACTGTGTGATTTTGATTGGAGAGCAGAGTGTTCAAAAAGGTCAATGTCATCAAGTCACTACCAGCAACCACTCAAACTAAGTGTCAATGAGCCACAATCTCTCAACAGCAGCTTAGTAACCACCATCCCTGTCTGGAGAGACAGTGCTGTGTTTACGTCGATTTGGACTGTGTAAAGATCAACAGCTGCGCTAGCAACACATGACCGGCAGTGAAAACAAAGAGCCATATTCATTTATGGCTTCTTGCACATGCTTCGACACGTGGGCAGCTAGCAGCAGTAGAATTTGGTTTACCTTTTTTATCATTAGCATTGGCATTTCAACAACACCTTCACAGCATTTTACATACCTGTGGTGTATTCTGGTTAAGATTTGCATACCCCCTTATTCAGAAGGGGACACAGCCTTTCGTTCGTATACAATGGCAAACAACACCCGCCTGCACGCTGTTGCTAGGATCTTTATACGATTGTAGGTTGACCCATATTTTCAAATTTGACACGCCAATGTTGGGGGGGTTGACTTAGAATTGACACTGAACTATGTACCAGTAGTAACAGCGAAAGAAACGAGAAATCGGGGCCATTATGATGTGGTTAACACTTTGCACCTACGTTTCCATGGTTACAATAGGAGCGTGGTGTAGTAATTTATCATACTGCATACATTTTAATGTCAATAATGGTGATGCCAACTTTGAAAGTCTGCAATAATGATCCATACCCATTGTTCACCATACCTTGAGTAACAAACCTCCGACCATCACATTCGGAAGTGCACTGACAATGAGATATGAGCATGGCTATGTTAGCACCATGAGTTGAATCAAAGGATTTGTTACTACTCATTTTGTTTATTAAAAACAAATAAAATGCTTTCTGAATGTGAGTAACGTACTCATAAATAAAAAGAAATCGCAAGCAACCGCTTCCGTCAGCTGCCATGTTGTTTGTTTTGGCACCCCGCAGTGTAACAGTGGCCGCTGCCGGTTGCTTTGGCAGTCATCACCCACACTAAATGTGTCCTCATAATTGCAAACAAGTTTGCTGCTCATCGCACAGCACACGGTTATTCTTCGTGCTTATACAAAAGCTTTTCTTTTTTTTTTTTCAACATTTATTGCGCGCACAACGAGCGCACAGCTCTTGTAGGAGCATTGATCACTGATGGAAGAGCTGCCGTATGGGGAGTATCGGTAGTTGACAAAAGAACTTGTCTTCATGATACACTTTTTAGGCAGCTGTGTTGGCCTGTGTTGGAAACAATGAAGAAGCTTGTCAAACATGAATACCGTTAAACCTGGTTATATTGAACCTCAATATTGTTGCATGTGCGTAGAGGCCTGAAGACGACGACGACTGGTGGCCGTGCATGCCCTACATGCCACGCTGAGGCATGGACTGAGGAAGAGGATGACGTGAGCATCAACAGCTGGCTGTTCACTTTGGTTGCTTTGAGCCCGCCTTCGCGACCTCAAATAAATGTGCCCTGCATTTGTAGCGGTGCTCAACGGTCCCTTTTAATTTGCAAGAGAGTGGTGGAGATGCTGGGCAAGCTCGCAACAAGGGAAGCATCCCTGCTAGTGCTTCGTCGAAGCCATTGGCTTACCGGTCTTCCGCTACCCGCCACTGCTATTGTGTGGTATGAAAAGTGCTATCGTGTGATACTGCACTCGTGTGGAACGAAAACCATGAGGAGACACTTACGATGTGGGAACGTTTTTGTTGAAGAGTTCAAGGCCTGCCTCGGGGACTCAGTCACGAAAAAGAAGTGAGCGGAGCAGACGCTGTCACAATGGGCGCAACTGCCAGGTGAGACGTGTACTACGTATATTGAAGACGTCTTGAAGTTATGCAACAAGGTGACGGATGCTCACATCTTGGAAGAGGATAAAGTTGGCCTTTTGCTGAAAGGAGTGGCCGAACATGTTTATAATTTTCTGATAGGCAAGCAAAACCTGAGTTCTGTGTCCAAAGTGATTCGTCACTGTCAAACTTTCGAGGCACTCAAGGTACGTCGCATTACACCGAAGTTTGGTCGCCGTCATGACGGTAGCAACGTGGACACCACCAGCTTTGACTTACCATCGACCATAAGACAGATTGTTCATGAAGAACTTTCCCGTTGCGAAGAGATGTCTCATTACACACATGATAACCACACACTCCACACGCATCATGAGATGGTGACTGCACCACTTTCGGTTTCCTGGCCGCCGACAGTTAGTGCAGCAGCCGTCGATTACAGTGCAGCCCCACCATCAAGGATGCTGATACACTGCCCGAATTCACATTCTGACCGAGGTGCTCAATCTGCATCTTCATGACTGCAAACTCCTCATCGTGATGTGCATGAAGACTATGCAAGGGAAATTGAAGATCTCACCTTCTTCAAAGAGTAACCCAGCTTTCGGCCCCTCCCGGTGTGCTACTCTTGAGTTGTCAAGGGTCACATATCGTGGCTTTGCAATTGCTGTAGAACGCACTATGGCTGACTACTTTCTGATCACCAGCGTGATGCTCCTTGGCCAGCTCACTTGCCGTTCGGCAAAGGATATTGGTCAAGCAATTTTTGGAACCACTCCCCGGCATCTGATAGAAGTTTGACGACCTCCCCATGCTTTCCGTTCGCCATCACCACGTCATCACACCATGTCTCCCTCGCCACCAGAAAACTAGCCAGAGCGGCTGATGGAGGCTGTTGTTTTTTTGTGGGGTTTAACGTCCCAAAACCAGCTCTGATTATGAGAGACGCCGTAGTGGAGGGCTCCGGAAATTTTTGACCACTTGGGGTTCTTTAACGTGCACTGACACCGCACAGCACACGGGCCTCAACATTTCGCCTCCATCGAAATGCAGCCGCCGCAGCCGGGATTCAATCCCACGACCCTCGGATCAGCAGCCGAGTACCATAGCCACTAGACCACCGTGGCGGGGCGCGGCTGATGGAGGTGAAGTCACTAAAGATCTGTTGCTAATGGACATACCTCCTGTAATTATGGTTAAAAACAAAATGCATGTTGCATGTTCTTGTGGATGGTGTACCTGCGATGGCTCTGGTGGACACAGGAGCCACAATTTCAGTAATGAGCGCCTCTTTTAAAGATGCGTTAGGACAAAAGGTCGTATTCAGAAGAGACGAAGCTTCCACATTTTGTGGAGTGAGTGGAGAGCTGTTACGGCCCATTGGTGTGTGTAGTCCTACTGTGTCTTTGGTAGGTCATGCTACCACGATGGAGTTTGCAATTATTCCCCAATCGCCCCATGACGTTTTGGGCATAGACTTCTTGCGAGAGTGTGGTGCCACTGTTGATTGTCGAACAGGGGAGGTATTCTTAAGTGGTCCGGTACCACCTGACCTCTGGAAGACCCGGTAGACATTGAGGCTACATTGTGTGTTTATGAGGACACAGTTGTTCCTGCATCATCTGCTGCTAGTGTTTCTGTTGCCTGTTCCGGATTCCGACAGCTCTGATGCCACTGTAAAACTGACACTTAGTAACTGTGCAAAGAAGGATGTGCTGGTTCCACATTGTGTTGTGACGATCAAAAGCAGACGCGCTCGCTTATGAATTGTAAACTCTTCTACTGAGCCAGCAATACTGCCACATGGCATGAAATTAGCTTTCACCTGAGATCACATGTCCTTCGCGGTGGCTGCACTTGAAGACACGCCGGAAGAATCTGATGGCACGGAAAAGGCCCTTCTCACTATGGTAAACAAGTTCGTAGCTCAAATGAACCTCAGTAGACTTACGATTCAGCTATTGCCAAATTCCAATGCATCCCTATGACAAGGAAAGGACTGCCTTTGTAACTCCTGACGGGCTCTTCAAATTTAACGCCATGCCATTTGGGCTATGCAATGCTTCTGCTACCTTCAAGAGATTGTTGTTGTTATGTGGGGTTTAACGTCCCAAAACCAGCTCTGATTATGAGAGACGCCGTAGTGGAGGGCTCCGGAAATTTTGACCACCTGGGGTTCTTTAACGTGCACTGACATCGCACAGCACACGGGCCTCAACATTTCGCCTCCATCGAAATGCAGCCGCCGCGGCCGGGATTCGATCCCGCGACCTTCGGATCTGCAGCCGAGTGCCATAACCACTAGACCACCGTGGCGGGGCTACCTTCAAGAGATCTATGGACACGATTCTGCCTGATTTGAAATGGAACATTTGCATGTGCTACCTCAACGATGTTGTCATCTTTGGGCACACCTTCAGCGAACACAACTCGCATCTCGACATTGTTCTCAACTGCATCAAAAAATGCCGGCCTTGTTTTAAACTCAAAGAAATGCCACTTCAGTGACCGTCAAACTCTTGTGCGAGGACACCTCGTTGATAAAGATGCCATCCACCCTGATCCTCAGAAGACAGCAGCCGTGGAAGCGTTAAGTGCACCGCACTCTGGGAAGGAGCTTTGCAGTTTCCTAGGTCTGTGTTCGTATTTCTGCTGTCTCATTCCCAGGATTGCTGACATCATGTATCCGCTGACACACTTGCTCTGTAAAGATACTCCATCTGAGTGGACTGCAGCGTGCGTTTCTTCTTATCAACAACTGTTGATGTCAAGACCAGTTCCTGAAGTTCCTGCTGACGTCAAGACTGGTTCTTCAGCACTTTAACCCTTCAGCTCCAAAGGGACTTCATACGGACGCCAGCAGCATTGGCAATGGCGCCGTCCCAGTTCAGCGCTATCACGACCGAAAACACGTCATCGCATATGCAAGTCATTCATTAAATAGGCCAGAGCAGAGCAGAGCGGTAGCATTTACCGTTCAGTGGTTTTGCTCTTACCTCTACGGTCGCCACTTTGTAGTTGTCACTGATAGCCACTCACTGTGTTGGCTTGTCTACCTTTGTGACCCTTGTGGCTGCCTTGCGACTGGGCACTTTGGCTACAGGTACACAGCTTCAACGTCTCTTAGCGGGCACAGACTGTCTATCGTGTATGCTGCCAAGAACTATAGGTTGTGATGCCGACGACTCCGATAACCTTGTGGCTTCTCAGTCGCCAACTTTTCCAGACCTCAACAGATTCAGAGTTGAACAAAGAAAGGACCCTTAATTAGCACCGCTCTTCATGGCTACGCCTGCCTCTACTACAGCACATCATTTCTCAATTTTCTGAATTATTCCAGCGCTGGCACACGTTTCCTGCTTATGGTGCCGCAAAGCCTTCGCTCGACAATTCTGAGCCCAACCATCCTATGTCCGACCATTTAGTATCTGCGCAGACGCTCTATCGGACAAAGGAATGCATTTATTGGTGTGGAATGCGGCTGTCTATTGAGATGTATGTGTCCAGCTGCATGCAGTGCCAGAGCTACAAGCGTCCATCTGCTGCTCCAGCTGGTCTCCTGCAGCCAGTACCACCTCCAAGCACGCCTTTTCAGCAAGTAGGCATTGACTTCCTGGGTCCTTTTCTGAAGTCATCCAAAGGAAACTGCAGGGCAATTGTTTGCGTAGACTACCTCACATGCTACTGCAAGAAGGCGGCCGTGCCCCACGCAACTTCCTCTAAGGTCTCGGTGTTCCTCCTGCGGCATGTTATCATCCGACATAGCCCACCTCACGTGGTTATTAGTGACCGTAGACGACAGTTCACAGTGGATGTTGTGGAAGAGCTGCTTCATTTGTGCAAGTCTCGCTTTCGTCACTCGACACCATACCGCCCACAAACGAATGGACTCGTGGAACGTACCAACAGGACACTCAAACATGTTGTCGATGTACGTCTCATCCAACCATAAGGACTGGGATGACGTGCTACCATTTACCACGTATGTGTTTAACATTGCCAAGCACAAGGTTACAGGCTACTGTCCATTCTTCCTGTTGTACGCTCGTCCGCCCCGGCACACACTGGACAGTTTTCCCTTTCTGCCCTGAGGAAAATCCCACTGTCGCCAAGATTCTCTGCCTAGCTGAAGAGGCACATTGTACCGTATTTACACGATTGTAAGTCGACTCGAATGTAGGTCGACCCCCCTAAAATTGCATCCCTCAAAAAAAAAAAACAAAAAAAAATCAAGCATGGTTCGTATCGCGTGCACTCTTCACGCTCACTGTCGTATTGCTGGTCGTGTCGAAGTATACAGGTGTTTGGTCGGCTTTGCCGATCTGGCCAAGCAAATACTGCCTATTGAAGGCGAGGACCTTTTCCTCGTATGCGGCCGGCAACTTTTGGCACACGCTGGTGCGTCGGCGCAGAGAAAAGCCTGCCCTCTTCCTAAATTTCAATGCCCGAGCCCTGCTAACTTTGAACTGAGCCTTTGGTATGCCTGCCTCAGAAGCATAGACATGGGCTTGTTGCGTGATCATATCACAGGTGACCAACAGCAATCGGTTGCATAAATCAGTCCCGTATGCCGCAAGCTTCTTCCCCAGCTCCGGAAAGCGTCGACTTTGGCCCGTGAAATCCACGGCGCTCGGAGCCGCATGAGATTTCCTCACGCTGAAGCTGCCGCTGCCGCACCACACGCTCACCGATCCCAAACTTGCGTCCTACTGCGCAGTTGTTAGTCTCCTCGGCATGGAGAATAGCAGCCCATTTGAACGCCGCTGTGAACGAGCGCCGATAGTTCTTGGGGCCCAGGGCACTCATGACAGACGGCACGATTCAGCACAACACAGAAGCACGCGGCGACACGGCCGCTTAAAAAATTGTACCACACAAAGCGAAGCTCTTCCGTCAACTGCCGATACCCCCTGTACGGCGGCTCTTTCATCAATGATTGATGCTCCCACAAGAGCCGTGCGCTCGACAGATTTTAAAAAAGAACAGCTTTTGTACAAAAACGCGCCATAACCATGTGCTGTGGGTTGAGCGGGAAACTTTATTCGCAATTATGAGAACTCATTCGCTGTGAGATGACTCCATCAAAGCCACCGGCAGCGGCTGCCACGCGATACCAAAACAGACATGGTGGCAGGTGGAAGTGGCCGCTCGCGATTTCCATTTATTCGCGAGTACGTTACTCGCATTCAAGAAGCGTTTTGTTCGTCTCAAATAAACAAAATGAGTACTAGCGAGTCCTTTAATTCAGTGCACGGCGCTAACGTAGCTCCGTGCATTCACGTTAATGCACTTCCGAACACGACGGTGGGAGGTTAGTCGCTCTAGGTATGGTGGCCAAAGGGCACAGATCGGGAATGGCAACTTTCAAAGTCGGCATCACCTTTACTTGCGCCAGAATGTATGCAATGGTAAATTAATACGCTACGCTTCGGCTGTAACCATGGAAACGAGGGCGCAAAGCTGTCCCCACTTAGCAGCACCCATAATTTCTCGTTTCTCTTGCCGTTACTAGCGGCACACGGTTCGACTTCGATTCTAAGTCGACCCCCCAACATTGGATTGTCAAATTTGAAAAAAAAAAAGGGTCGACCTGCAATCGTGTAAATACGGTATTTCTAGTTTACGCATTTTGGCATCACAAGACCAATCAAAGGCACGTTATGACACTCGCCATCGTCACGTCGACTATCGTCCAGGTAATGATTCAGTCAGGCTGTGGACGCCCATACGAAAACGTGAATTGTCAGAAACTTCTGTCCACCTAAGATGGACCATTTATCATTTTGGAAAGGCTCACAGAGGTCACGTACAGTATCGCCCATCTCACGAAAAGTGGTCAAAGAGCTGCCAAGACTCAAGTGGGTCATGTCGGCAGTTTTAAACCGTTCCAGGCAAGATAGACCTCGCCAAGTGGGCTTCGTCTGCTACAAGAGGGATGGTGCATGCGCATATAGGCCTGAAGTTGACGACTGGTGGCCGTCCATGCCCTACATGGCGCGCTGAGGCATAGAATGAGGAAGAGGATGACGCGAGCATCAATAGCTGGCTAGTCGCTTTGGTCGTATGAGCCCGCCTTCGCGTCCTTGAATAAACGCGCCCTGCACTTGAAGCGGTGCTCAACGATCCCTTTTTACTTGTAACAATATTATGAAGTTTTTGAATTCTCTGCCACAACTCCATAAAAAAAACATGTAAAGATTTAGCAGCAGGAGACATCTTTGATATAACAGGCTCCGCCCTACCACCAACCTAGTAACTTTGCCCCAAATATTTAATCTTAGCGCGAGCAGCAGCCAGATGGATCCCCTTCCGTGGCTACCCGCTACCCTACCAACGATGGAGCACGAAGCGATGTCATCACAAATGGCAAGCACGCAGCCTTTGCAGCAACCTTGCTTCTGCAAAGAAGCCTGCGAAACATAACGTGAGATGACGTATATCCGCATGGGCCCCACTTCCTTCTCAATTCCCCTGCATCACTACAGGTGGCGATGCGACTCTTGCCACCGCAGCTGTCGTTTCCTCCTCACTCCAAACCTAGTACAGTAGAACCCCGCTGTTACATTCCAGACTGCTGCGTTTTCCTGGCTTTTACGTTGTTTTTGGCCAGTCCCGGCATAGCTCCCATAGGATTCAATGCATTAGGGGCCCCACTGTTACGTCGCAGTGTGGGAACATTCCCGTATGTTACGTTGCAAATCGACACTCCAAGCGGCCACTGCCGACGGCAATATTGACTTTTCACGTAGCTTGACTTAGCTTGACCCTATTAGCTTCACTATAGGCGACGCCCATTACGTTTCCGGCTTCCGCCAGCAAAATTATGGCACAGCTGTGCAAACTGTGACGGAATCGCGTATAGTGATTACGTTTCCATCGATGATGCCGTTGTCACCTCCGAGGTTTTCTCTCCTTGTACTGGTTGAAGTTTCCCTTGGAGAGACAGTTCTAGTGCATTCATCACCCCCACTTCCTATCTTAAGCATCACCTTTCTTTTTATTAGATGCGAAGCAGCTCTTTGACTAGCCTGTATAATGCTGTCCCTCCGTACCACAATCATCATCATCATCCTCCTCCGCACAAGCGCGAGGCAACGCGCTTCCCTCGGCGCAGGTGTTGGAGCGGTGCCAAGTAGGTCACGCTCCCCCTCGCACGCTTCCCTCACAGGTGCGCGCGTACTTCACTCTCTCCCTCACCCGCCTGAGCGCCCGCAGCTGCCGGCTCCAACGCCCGCTCGCCTCCCGTGTCTGCGTTTCAAACAAACGTTTACAGCAGTAAACGCTACACCGAGTTTCGCTCCAAACTTCTTCCAGCACACGCGTTAGCGCCGTTCAACCCGTGACACCACCCGTGCGCAACGCTGCTGCTTCGCATCCCATCAGGGTTCCCTTCGGGGAGATGGTCCAAGTTTTTTTTTTTATTTATTTTGCAAGCTGCCACTCACTACTGTAGCTTTCCATGTCTGCTTTTTTATTCAGCCATCATGCCATTTGCGCTTCTTTACCCATGTGGTATGCACACGTGCGAGTTGACTCCTGTACCCACGCGTTCAGTCACTTGGGTGTGTCATTGAAAGGTTGAGTGCCTCAACGGAAAAATGGGCCGCCCGTCCCGCTGGAGCTTGGTTTCATCCTGCACGAACAGAGCAGCCCTGGACTGTGTGCAGTTTTATGGGGGTTTTTAAAGCTATTTTCTTGCGGCCGACCGTGCTGTCCCTACCGGAGTGACGACGGATGAGGCGCCAGTGGAAAGAGTCAGATATCACGCAAATGGCAACAAATCTTCGGAGGTAGATCAAAGCTATGCCATCCATGTTTTTCCTGTGAAATAAGTGTTTTATGGGCAATGTATACTTCTAGCTGACCCTTTGTTTCATTTGCGTGCTTGTTTTTCAAATCTTCATGAAAAAACTGGATATAACAATGAAAACCTCTAAACAAGAAAAGTTTTCGAGCAATTGGCAATTTCAATCCAGGTGTAACTGTATTACGGTAAAAGAACACAGAGCAAAAAGATCCACGCATATCCACGGAGTGAATGATGATGAGTGGGCGAAGCTCTGGAGGTTCATCGTAGATCGTGCCGAGTTCCGGATTAATTTAGTTAACGCGCACGCTACAAATCCTTATGGTTCAACTACGCACAAGTGAAATCTCCCACCGGCACTTCATTGCAAGTCAAGATCCAGTGCCTATATATATATATATATATATATATATATATATATATATATATATATATATACAGTGGAACCCCGTTCATACGTTTTTCAGCGGACTGGGGGGGAAAACGTAACAGCCAGGAAAGCGCAAGAGTGAGGAAAGCTCCGAAAATGAATGAGAACAGGGCCACTCTGACTTCAGACAATTTATTTCAGCAAGGTCAGCCATCTAGGTCGCCGACCGAGACCGATAATTCGGACAGCCGCGCGGTACCGCCAGTGCCCCCACAGACTTAATGTATTAAAACGACCGATATTTCAGACGGTTTGTAGCTCTAAATTCGATAATTCGGACTCCGTTCGCGGCAGTCGAGCGCAGTGAATGGGCCGCCATTATAGCCTGCGGCGCCCCTGTGAGAGAAAGTATGGCCTCAGAGATTGCAATCAAAGCTGTAATCATTGAGACTTCGTTCCAGCGTGACGCGCCAATTTTGGAGGCAAATCGCCCCGTCACTACGATCACCGCATCCTGCTACGCCACCCCGCGCGTGCTTTGTGATTGCGAGTACGGCTGGTCGCGTCGGGTCCGCGATCGCTCGATAGCGCTTTCACGTTCCGTCTCCAGTGCTTGTTTACCGTATTTACCCACATAATTTGTGCACCGCTGATATTTAGCCAGCTTTACAAAAAAAAAAAAAAAAATTCCTCGCATATTTTGCGCTCGCCGTCCGGCCTGAACCAGCCCGCCGGCGCGCGCACGGACAGACTTTGGACAGCCGCACTCCTCGCTGCGCAGGCGAGCGCAGTCATACTTAAAGGGGCTGCGAGTGCGATGTCCCTTTTTCCGATTCTTTTCTCCGGAAGCCCCCGGAGCCCAAAGTACGGTCGCTAGAATAAAAGCGCGCGAGTGGAGTCGACGAAAACGACTGAAGCAGAGATCAAACGCGCCCGGCCCATCTCCGCCGCTTGGAGGCGATAACATCACCCCTATCAGGACGCCTGCCGTCGAAGCGGGAAGGAAATGCCCCGCCCGTCTTTAACGAGCATGAAAAAGACGCTAAGGCGAAAGGGGGGGGGGGGGGGGGGGAGGTGTGGAGCGCTTCACTCGGCTGCGGAGTGATCGCACGGCCGCCGAGATAGCGCTGGCGAGCGTCGCCCTATCTCGGCAGTCATTAGCGGACGGCGATTCCTGCAAGCGTGACCAAGACTGTCAAAAGTCAAATAAAAATGGCGGTGCCCGGGCGGGTACGGCGTGCCAGGTTGCGACGCATCATGCGGGAACAGGCCCACAGTTGTGACGTAACAGCGGGGTTCGCAATACATGGGACCCTATGGGAGCTATGCCGGGACCGATGAAAAAAAACGTAACAGCCGGGAAAACGCAGCAGTGAGGAACGTAACAGCGGGGTTCCACTGTATATGGGTGGCCGGTGAACGGTTCTCCAGCGGGAGCAGTCGGTATTTTTCAATCAAGAAACTCGCTAGAAGACGCTGCCTGCGTCAACGTTTTCTCTTGCGGGTGAGGGAGCGTTCTCCTTCTTTGCGAGCTGGTAGAGCGTTCATCTTAGAAAGAGAGTTTCCGTAATCAACGCACGCCATTTACGGCGACGGCTGAAACGATGTACGGGGGTGGTAACGGGCGACAGTATGGCAGGGCACCAGTGTCGCGGTACAACGAGAACAAAAAAAAATTTACACCATCTTCCCAAAGGGAACCCTGATGGGATGCGAAGCAGCAGCGTTGCACACGGGTGGCGTCACGGGTTGAACGGCGCTAACGCGGGTGCTTCGCATCCCATCAGGGTTCCCTTTGGGAAGATGGTGTTAATTTTTTGCGCGTGAACCGACGAGTCAGCGGTGTAGCGAACGGCGGTCGCAGTAGCGGAGCGAGCGGCGGTAGCGGCAGGTGTTGCGGGCGAACGGACGAGGCGGCATCTGCGGGCGCTGCGGCGAGCGCGCACTGCGAGGGGAGCGTGACGTCAACGCGCAGCTGCGGCGTGACCTACTTGGCACCGCTCCAACACCTGCGGCAAGGGGAGCACGTTGCGGCGCGTTCGTACGGAGGCACGGAGGGACAGCGTTACACAGGCTAGTCATAGAGCTGCTTCGCATCTAATAAAACACGACCTTTGACAGCACAGCACAAGAGCTTGTTGAACAAACCCAAGAATAATGGACGTCGTCGTCTTCTAATTCTTCTAGCAGTCCCACAACATAGAATCCCGTAGTGTTCTTTATCGTCATCGTCTTCTATTTCACAGCACATGAGCCATCTAGTGAACACTTCGCGTACTAGGGGTGGCTATGACAGACAACTACGGCAGACAAGCCTACGCCTTAAGGAGCTTCGCCCCTAAAAATTACAGAATCACAGATAGGGCAAATCTGACAGGCGCTACCAAAACATGTGTTTTGGTAGCACCTGTCAGATTTGGTCAAACATGGTCAAAAGGCCTTAAACAGTAGCCTTCTAACAAAGCATGATGCAAACAGCTGTCATTGGTACTTACAGACCCAATCTCTGGAAGTAATGGATTGAGAGGCTGAATGTCCCATTTCGTCATGTGTTCATGAATTTCTGCTTCCATGCTAATGAAGTCTCTTCCACTTTGAGACATCTCTGCTCCCATTGCTTCCCTTATCAAAAATGAAGTAGGTGAGTTCACCTGAAAATACAACATTGTGTTCTAAAAGGCAGTTTGCAAAACCAAGACACAGGAGAAAACAGACTAAAACAAAACAGTCGTTCCAGCTCATTGTTTCTATTCTAGGTACCTACAGTGGACGGAACTCGAAGGGGATCCAAAAAGCTGTTCCATTTATCAGAAGTTCCATTTAAGCAAAGTACACATATTTCATGAACCAAAAACATTTAATCCGTACCAACTCCACCTTACTCATCTAGTTGAGTAGGGGAAAAAAAGGAGTGAAGTGTGGTTTGTTTTGCACGCTAAAGTTGCTTTTTCAAAAAGTAAGCGCCCATGCCTGACAAGCTAGCCAGAAATTCTGGACAACCCTCATGCTCAAAATAGCGCTGCAAAAGTTCAACTGCCTCTTTAGCTGCACTGTCAGATGGCACCACTGCACTGGCAATGTCACCACCTTCATCACCTTCATCGCTGGAGGAAGGTTGATCGTCTGCTTGAACTTCAGTTATCAGTTCTTCAAGCGTCTCCTCACGACAGGTACTAACATTTTCATCAACTGTTTCATAGTCCTGTCGTGTGAAAGGGGCAGAGGGCACATCCTGACAGAACACTGCATCAGCATCAGCATCAGCAGGGCTTTCCTCTTCATCCGCTAGTGGTTCTCGTGCTTGAAATCCCGCATGATGAAAGCATCTTTGGATGGTTGTTGCCTTCACTTGCTCCCAGGCATGGTGCAAAATAATAATGGCTCCCAACAAATCCAAATTGTACGTCTTTTCAGTGTCTGCACAAAGCAGCATTTGGTGAAGCAGCTGCCTGCGGTAGTGAATTTTCACGTTCTGAATCACCCCCTGATCCATAGGCTGGATCACTGCTGTTGCGTTGGCTGGCAAGAACTCGAGGTTGATCGACTTCAGTCCTTCAACGTGGCCGTGGGCAGGGCAATTATCCAGGATAAAGATAACCTTCCTGCCTTGCCTCGCAAATCTTGAATCTTCCACCTGCAGCCAGTTTTCAAAAATTGCCATCGTCATCCATGCTCTTCCGTTAGCATGATAGGTAACGGGAAGGTTTCGAACGCCCTTAAAGCAACGTGGATGCTTCGATTTTCCAATCACCAAAACTTCAATTTTTCGTCTCCGGACATATCTGCACCCACCAGCACAGTAATGCGCTCCTTACTGTGTTTCCCACCACTACAGGCTTTGCCTTTGAAAGTGAGAGTCTTTGATGGGAGCGCTTTATAAAAAAGGCCCATCTCGTCGACACTGAATACGTCTCGCGGCTCATAGTTCAATAAAATTTCCTGAAGCCGTCCCTGCTGCCAGTCGGTGCAAACGTCCTGGTTGACTGCAGCACTCTCACCTGAGATTGCCTTGAAAACAAGTCCGTGGCGTTTCTTGAACCGGCTCAGCCATCCGTCGCTTACGGCGGAGTTCTCAACACCCATGTGCAGGGCAATCTCTCACGCCTTCTGCTCCAGAATGGGACTGCTTATTGGGAAATTAGAACTCCGCGCACGCTTAAACCACACAAAAAGAACTTTTTCTAGTTCTTCATACGGCGTCGTCCGCATCCGCATCCGCTTAGATGTAAAGGTCCCATTCTTAACGGCACCTTCGATCGCTTCTTTGTTTTTCCAAGATCTGCGACAGTGTCGACTTGGGGATGTTGAATTTTTTTGCCACCTCTGTCTTGGACAAGCCGCTGCGATCGAGGTCCTGAAGAATTTGGAGCTTCTTTTCAAGCGAGAGAGCTTGATGCGGCCGCTTCTTCGTGCTCTCCATTGTGCCTATCCACCACACTTAGTCACACATGTAGGCCTAACGCACAACCGACACAGCTCGCGCACGCGCTCCTGCTGCAGCACAATCCAGTATGGGTACGGCTGCTGGATTGGCTTATCTCACTATGGCATTGACTTCGACGATACATTTCATGGTTGTGAGACTACCTTTTGGCATGAGTAAGCCTATGCTGTGCTTAGCATTTGTGCCGTTTAACCGTAGATGACCAATAAGTAGTGTTTCGATTAACCGAAAAATTTTACTGTGCCGGATACAGAAATCCAGCCAAATGATCCCGTTTAATTCCGTTAATGAGGCATTTTCGTTTAACCGAGTTTCGTTTATTGGGAGTCCACTGTATGTTAATTACCACTCTTGTGTGATGCCACATCAGGTATTGAGCCCCACTGCTGCTACGACCGCTTCTTTTCCTTATGCATTTCAGCTGCACAACACTTGGCCCACATGCAAAGGCAAAAGTCAACATATAATTTTGTTGTCATTCTAGAGATCTTACCTTTAGAACAATGACATCCATTCTGGGCTTCCACCCTTGTGCATTTCTAAACGCTTTTATGGCCATGCTGCCTGAAGTGTATCCTGCAAGAGAAAAAAAAAGTGCACTCATTACTACCTATATTGAGACGTTTGGAATACCTTTTATTGATATTTGTAAGGAACACCATGCTTTGTTAACCGACCACTTGCAAATATAGTGAGACAGAAGGTTCACCACATTTTTATTAGGGAAATGCCTTGACCATCAGGAAATTGCGCTGGCACCAGAACATTGCATAAATACTGCCATAGGTGCTCACATGAATTCAAGTTCAATAGTTTACACTACTGGGCATTTTTGTCCATTTTACATACATGAGTAAAACGCTTACCGATCTCCTTCATGTTCATCACCAACAATCAACACTGCTCTACTACAGCCTTTTTTTCCTCTTACGTATGAGAAAAGACAAAACATACACACTAGATATGTGGAGGATATTCTTTTCAAATATTAGCAGCGAGGGAGCAAAGGGAATGCTAGGGGCTCGGAGGACTGAAAATGCCCTATCTTTCAGACCCTGTTGGCATTAACCACCAACCTTCTCATACAGAATTTGGATAGATAATCTTGCTTGTTCATAGACAAATGTGCTGTGCTCCTTTTGCCTTTGCTGGTGCATGAACTGATTTTCTCAAGGATCCGCACCCAATGGGTAAGTGTGACACCATCAATGAAAGGCCATATTAAGCACTTCAGACACAAATAATCTTCAGCAGCCAGAGCAAGAGCTCAGGGCTCAGACAAGTGACAGTGGCTCTTTTCATCTTTCAGCTTAGTTACAACAGGTGTGTCAAACCAAACCTTGAAGGGCCCCTAAACCACCAAGAGGTCGAAATTCAGTTGTGGTGTTGTTTTTGTGCCGGTGTCCGCAACAAACACGTAGCCGCAAGAATTTTTCGAAACGGTGCCGAAATAGCCGAGTTACGCGCGTTTGATTATTAAAATGCGGCGCTTGCTTGTTTCGCTCTCTCCTAAGCGCCACCGGCCGCTTGCCGGTGCCACCTCCTCGCCGAGTGCTCCTCCGAATGTCACGTGATATACATTGCCGATGACGCACCTCCGCGGGCTCCCGCAATCGCGCAAGTGTTTTGTTGGTGCTGTGCCAACGCTCTCTGTTAGCGCTATCCGTCGTGTTCTGACAGTTGTTGCAGTTTCTAGACGGCTGTACCTCACTTGCACTTGCATATAGCGTAGGGCATTTACGAATTCACATGCGAACACCGCACGAATGACACACGACGAGGAAAACAAACAGGCAGGGAGCGCGTGCATTTGCTAGCAGACTAACCGGAAGTAGACGTTCTCCTTCGACCAATCAGCGGAGCTCGGACTCTTCTGACGTCATCAATGTCGTCGCCGCTAATTTTGGTATGCCGGAAATGGCCGGAGAGGCGCACGGGATTGTTTTTCGAGTTTGTGGCATGGCCGCGACGCGTAGCGCTGCCGTATTTGACATCATTCATCGTGACGGCCTTCTCAACTAGATGCCCGTGTTAACTTAAAATGTTAAAAAAAATGCCGGGGGTGGTTTACTGGCCCTTTAACCGTAAACAGTGCCCAAACCGCAATTTTTGCTGGAAAGACGCCAAACCCGGAAAAAGATCCGTTATCAGTTTGAAACAAGGCAGTTCAAATATTTAAGATACCGCTATATGCCAGCATTGCATAATCATTGAAGTGGGTGCTGGTCTTTCTTTTTGCCCTTTATCTGTTTATTTTAACCATTTTTTACATACAAATGTTAACAGCAAGGCTGTTCTAGGTCAACCCTTCGCCGTCTGATCTCAGACACTTCTACACGACAGTGGGCTGATACCGAAGGCAGTGCAGTGCATCTTCCCTTGGCAGTAATGTCCCAAAGGTTCACAGCGTGCGCAGATCTCGAAAGCCATGGTATGGTACCAGTGCACTTTCGTTGCATTGCCTAAGATGACGTCAACATACAATGTGGCCAATAATTGTAGCAGGCCAGGTGGGCGGTGTGAGGTAAACAGTAAAAAATTGAATTGCAAGCAATCTGCACATCTCACGAGCACGTAATGTTGCACAAACAATGGAAGTGTGCCAAGAAATGTACCCAGCGAATTTTTTTTAGATCTGTTGACCTCGGAAAATCGGTGGAGTTGGCCGTCAAAGAGAAATGGTATCAGGGAAAGGGTTAAAGCAACAAGTAAAAATATCTTCAAAAAACAAGGCTTTTAGTGTCCCTTCCCATGCTGCATATACAAGCATGGTGCGCATGTGAAACATAGGAAACGTGTTGTCCCCTGCCGTTGCAGGTGTATGTGGGCCTGTATGTACGCAGGTTACACTTAACAGATACCTTTGTGCAGCGTCAAGTCGCGACAAGCAGGCAGCTCACGGCTCCATTCGGATGCAGACTATTTGGACACTGCTCTACGTGCTAATGTTAATTGGAAGCAAGAGATGCCTGCATTATCATGCCCTTTGAATTTTGAAGGCCCTTACACAGAGTGCTTTTAGTTGAATCCCTTTTCGCAATGTGTAAATGCCAGCGCATGCAAAGGAGGGAGCTAAAAAAAAACTAGGAACAGTGATGGAACTGGGTTCTGGCATTTTGGCACAGCTTTTGCAGTAGACAAATTAGTAGTTAGACGCAGAAATTAGTGCTTTTGCAGCAGAAAATATTTCGGCTCGTAGCAACAAAACTATGACATGAGAAGCCTTACTGCATAAATTTATACATGGAACGAACAAAAAAAAAATATTAGTGAAGTCGATGGGCACTTGGCTGGTCCGGGTTTGTCTCCGGAACACCCACATTTTGCCTTGGTTCGAGGCTTCAGGAAATGCCTTGCGAAGCATGCGAGGCCCAGCCAACACTCTCAAAGTCTCGCACCAAGCTCCAAACCTTGTCTTCTGTTTGCGTCAGTGGCTTTCCTGGTCAAGTAGGCTGGATCGAATCATCACTGCAGATCCCGTTCTCATTCAGCAGCACATTGAGCCTTGCAGTACAAGGCTCTTTCCTTAGCTGCAAGGACCTTCCTTGGTGCACCCCTAGCCACAAAGCTGCCACTGCCGCCGCTGTCTTGCTAAAGCAGTTGCCGCCATTTCGGTGGCAGCTTCGCTTATATGCATGCGCAGCTTGGCGCGACGTCGTCACTCTAGTTGTCGCGGCAGTGAGGCGCAGAGGCCAGGTGCTGCGCAGCTTTGGTGTCAGTGGTTCCTAGGCAACTATCCTCGCAAGGAATGGATGTTCGTCCAGTTTTATTAACAGGATCCAGTTCAAAAACCTGTGAATGGTTGTGAATAGACGTTCGTGAATGGCTGTGAATGGAAAAAAACCTCGAAAGGGACGTTCATCCAATTTTACTAACAGCATCGCTGTTCAAAAACCTGTGAATGGATGTGCTCCGTTTGTGAATAGGGCCTCAGGTGCTCGTGCACTAAGAACATAATCATGAAAAACAATACTATGCATCAACATCAGAACTTGGCCTTAACAGCAACGATTAGTGCTTTGCCTCCGGGCCACATCGCTCGTCCCTTCAACACAAAAGACCACCAAAAATAAAACGTCCATCTTCTTTTAACAAGCGAGCGTTTCGCGAGACATTTAGGTCCACAACCATTATCGGCACCTACATTGCCCGTCTTGCATTAGCATAGTGCCCCCAATATTTACCAGTCACCAACGGCATGTATGCTATCCCGGAACATAGAATTTTGGTGCCGAAACCCTGTGCAGACACGTCTTACTCTCTTCGCATCCATCGAGGGGCTCTCTACTCTGCCACTACTGGTGAGGAACGATAAACGTAGACGCAGCAATTGACTCCAGTGCAAGCCAGCTGCGAGAATGGCCCTAACTTCGACGAATGGATCCATTGAAGACCAAGCGAGCGGCCCGGCGAGCACAGAACACCAAGTTCATTCACGAAGCCAGATCTCTTCTGAATACGCTAAATGTTGACATTCCCAAGCTCAAAGGTATGCGTGATAGTCTTTCTTCAAGTAACAACAGGCTATCGAAGGTCGATGATGAGATCAAGGAACACATACCAGAGGATGAGTTGGCAGTCGAATATGCGAGTGCTGCCGAGTACAATGACGAGGCAATTAGCATGCTCGCTGAATTAACTTGTCAGATTGAGGTGCTGGAACGAGCCGAGAAAGATCGCAGTATTCCGTCGCAAATGCCACCTGTGCAGCCTAACGTCACGGATAACGTTGTTCTGCTGCGCAGTTTTTCTCAATTTAGTCTTCCCAAGCTTGATATGCCAACGTTTAAGGGAGAGGTAAATCAGTGGACTGGATTCTGGGAACAGTTAGAGCAGACAGTTCACCTAAATAACGTCCTCTCGTCCACAACCAAGTTTTTTTACCTGCGGCGATATCTTGCTGGAGAAGCCACAGTGGCCATAGCAGGTCTGCCAACATCAGTCTTGTTATAACTATGCTATCAATATCCTCAAGGAACACTTTGGTGACAGAAACCGAATCGAGCAGCATCACCTAGCCGCTCAGAGGAACCTTGGCCATGTTAAGAAGGCACTGACGTGCGAGGTCCGAGACGACTGTACAATGCTACGCAGCTATACATTCATTGCCTGAAGTCTCTCAACGTGCCTACGCTAAGTTTTTCTACCATGCTTATCGACATACCGCAAAGGGCTCTACCGTACAGCATCGTTCTTGCGTTTACTAGAGAGCAACAAACTAAAGCATTGAGGAGTGACTCATCAGACGGCACACAAGCTGTATCTGAATCGGCTTCAGCAACGGCTTCCTCAGATGCCAAATTGAAGGAACTACTGGCATTCATTCGTGTCGAGTTGGAAAGTCGTGAGCAATGCATGACGCCAAGCGAAAAACGTTGTGAGTGACCTGAAATGGCAGTAAGAGGTACCACAGCTTGTCTTACACAATTCATTTGTAAAGAAAGCACACTGCTTCTTCTGCCGCTCGAAGAAGTGTGGCGCACATGCTTGTGACAACGACCTGTCCCTTGCTTCAAAGAAGGAGAAACTCTCCAAGGACAGCAGATGTTTTCGCTGCACGTCCAGGTGTCATCAGGCACGAACCTGTCAAGCTAATGTGCTCATCTTGCCATGGAAGGCATGCAACAAGCATGTGTGACCCATCATACTGCAAATCACGTGTCGATGCAGATGCATCCAGAAGCTGCACAGCCGTATTCGTTTCACGTGAAACAGTAGTGTCAAACTTCACAGAGTTATTGTGCAGTGGGCAGAGAGTAAACAACACGGATAACAAAGTATATATGCAGACCTTTCGTGCTTTGATCATCCACAATAACAAGCACCACTGTGTCAGAGGCATTCTAGATGGTGGAAGCCAGAGGTCTTTCATCAAAGAAGAAGTAGCCAAGAAGATGAATCTTAAGGCCGTAGGAGAGACAAAAATATCATTCAACACGTTTGGTAGCACACCTCCTTCTCAAACTAAACGTCGGAAAATAGTTGAGGTACCTTTATGCAGTCAACAAGGCACCCAGCTTTGCCTTGTACAAGCTATTGTCGTTCCGGTGATACGCCACGACATCGCTGCACCATCAGCTGACAGTCATTTCGTACAACAGTTGCGTTTGGAAAACAAGTTCCTGGCAGACCGTATGCTCGTGCAAGTTGATGAAGAGCCAGCACTTAGTGTGCTGATCTGATCTGACTATTTGTGGAACATTCTGACTGGTGAAGTTATTCGCAGCACGGAAGTTCAAGGGCTCACAGCCGTCAACACTTGCTTTGGATGGACGCTGCAAAGACCAATTCGTCAGCGAGGTTTTCTAGACCACAGCACTAACTTGATGGTGTATGTTATGCGACTGGACATCAGCGAAGTTGAAGAGCAAAGGGTTTCGCAAATTTTATGATCTTTCTGGGAACTGGAAACAATGGGCATTGAGGACTTTTATGAATCATCTAAAGCCAAGTGTCTGGATCACTTCAGGAAGACCCAAAAGCCAAACGGCAGATACTCTGTCGCACTGCTGCGGAAAGAAGAATGCAAGCATCTCATCAGTGACAATTGCGACACTGCCGTCAACAGTCTACAGAAGCTGGTGAGCAGACTATCCCGACAAGAAGGCTTGCTTGACCGCTACGACACAGTCATACGACAGTATATGTTGCATGGTCACGCAGAAGTTGTGCCCAAGGATGTTCGTGATCACCATCCAGTTTACTACATGCCACACCAGGAGGTCATCAAAGAAGAGTCATTGACCTCCAAACTCAGGGTTGTTTTCGACGCATCATCCCGTGCCCCAGGACTACTCTTGCTCAATGACTGTCTAGAAAAGGGAGCTAAATACTTCGTTTTTGATGGTTTTTTAATCGCCCTGAACTCGGACATGGAAAAAGCATTCCTGCAGACTGAAATACAAGAGCCAGACAGAGACGCCATTCGATTTCTTTGGTTCAATAAGACGCCCAAAGAAGAGAGCGCTAACGTTGTCGAATGGCGCATGACGCGCGTGCCTTTTGGGTCAACGTCAAGGCCATTTCTCCTGATGGCTACTGTCCATAACCACCTAGACAACACTGGTCCTGAAGACGAAAAGCTGGCAGTGAGTCTGAAGAAGTCATTTTATGCTGATGACTTGCTTATTGGAGCAGATACGTTCATAGAAGCCCCTGAAGTTTACGAAAGAACGAAGGCAATCATGAATGACGCCGGGATGAATCTTCGAAAATGGAGAACCAACGACAACACACTACAAGAAGTTTTTCCACCAAAGGAAAGGCCGATAGATGGAGGCATTAATGATACTACAGCTGTATTGGGCATGCAGTGGAATACAGATTGCGACAGTTTTGAATTCACTCTTAAGTCAGTTATCGAATACTTAACGTCAAGAAAGGCAAACACAAAACGGCATCTACTGAAGGCGGCACCTAGAATCTATGAACCTCTTGGAGTACTCTTACGTACACAGTAACAGCCAAGCTTCTATTTTGACACTTGTGGGTCCGAAACATTGCGTGGGACGAAGAGTTCCCCAAAGAAATTGGCACACTTTGGAATAAATGGTGCACCGACTTCCTGCTGCTTGGCTCGATTAGAATTCCGCGCTGCGTAAGAAGCAGTCTCCAAGGAGTCACGGATACGACGGAACTTCACATTTTTGTGGATGCTAGCTTGAAAGCATATGGCGCATGTGCATATCTGAAGGCAACCAACGAGCAAGGCGAGACTACTACTATGCTCACAGCAGCGAAATGTAGAGTTGCGCCGATGAAATTGCTCACACTGCCGAAGTTGGAGTTAATGGGCACAGTTTTCAGAGCAAGGCTACTGAAGTACATCCGATCTGCATGGGATTTCCGTCAGTTTGCTTGTACTATGTGGACAGACTCCAATATTGTGCTCAGCTGGATCTGAGGAAGCGGTGACAAACTGAACCAGTTCACCAAAAACAGAGTGAAGGAAAGTTCAAGTGCAACAGTCCCAGAAGAATGGCGTTACTGTCCTGGACAAGAGAATCCCACAGACCTGATTACCCGCGGCATGTCTGCAAAGTCTCTTTTGGAAAGCTGCGTATGGTGGAGCGGTCCAGATGGCTCCAGCGAATGAGTTTGGAATGGCCTACAGAACCTATCATGGTCTCAGAGGAAAATGTGGAACTAGAATCTGAGCCTACAGTGTTTAATGCACTCATTCATGCTAAAAGGAAAGATGACGTGTTCATCAATTTAACGAGATTCAGTGACTTACAGAAGTTACTATGTGTCACTGCGCTGATATTATGCTTTGTTGAAAAGTGCCGACATGCGCAAAAAATCTCACAAGGCAGAACTTCCACAGCAGAAATTAGTAACGCCGAAGAATTATGGATCCTTTGAGTGCGGAAAGAAATGTTTAAAGAAGATATTGATCAGTTGTCGCACGGAAATGCCACTAACAACGGTTCTGTGCTGAGAGATCTACACCCATTCTTTGGTCCCAAAGGAGAACTTCGCCTCGGCGGAAGACTTCAAGAGATGAACAGTACTTGCCAAGAGAGGCATCCCGTCATTCTGCCATGTGAACATGAGTTTACATGATTGATTGTGACAGATGCACACTGCCGTGTTTTACATGGTAATGTGTCAAGCACAATGATGCAAGTGTGACAACGATTTTGGGTTATACAAGCTAGGCAAGAGGCCAAAAAAGTCATCAACACCTGCTTTTTGTGCAAAAGATACCATACAAAACCTACTGATGTTAAGTATGTGCCTATACCCGCCGACAGAATCAGAATGTCTCAACCATTCGAAGTGGTGGGCACAGATTTTGCAGGTCCACTTTATGTCAAGCAAAGAGAGCTTGAGTCTGGTACCACAAAGTCTTTCGTATTGCTTTTCACTTGCGCGAGCACCAGAGCGGTACACCTTGAACTGACAAGTGGCCTGTCATCAGCGGTTTTCCTCCTTGCATTTCGCAGATTTCTATCATGCAGAGGAGTTCCTCTTACTATTTATTCTGACAACGCCCTGGCATTCAAGAGAGCATCATGAGACTTGCAAGAGATTTGGAGCGCCATGAATGGATCCCCTTTGCCACTTTCCTTGCTTCCCATCGCATCGAATGGAAGTTTATTGTACGTAGTGCACCATGGTGGGAGGATGGTGGGAGAGATTGACACGGTCAATGAAGTCTGCGCTCTGCAAGACACTCTGAAAACAAACGCTCGATACCGAACAGCTAACAACACTGCTGGTGGAAGTGGAGGCTGTAATTAATTCGAGCCCACTGACTTATACATATACGGACGCAAGAGAACCTGCTCCGATCTGTCCAGCCAATTGTTTTAGTCGGAAAATCTCTGTTGGCTGAACCGGTGGACGGCGGCGAGGAATACCAGAGCCGAATTTTGCAGACAAGCCAAGAAGACCTAATTAGGAGACTACGACATAAGAGCGAGTTTATCAAGCACCTGTGGCTTCGTTGGAAGAAAGAATATCTACTTGAGCTTCGTTTGCTTCATCACTACCCAACAGCGACCGATAAAGGCTTAAAGGTGGACGACATAGTGATCGTCGAGGAACCCAATGCCTCACGATGCGTTTGGCCACTCGGAAGAATAACAGAGGTATATCCTGGGCACGACGGACTGGTACGTGCATGCCGAGTCCAGACTCAAGGCGGGAAGATTACCAGGCCTGTGCAAAAACTGTACCCCCCCCCCACTAGAGATACCATCAGTTTCGGTGGGCCGGGAGAATGTAGAAAAAGAATTGAATTAATAAAGGATGGGGGCTCATACAGAAAAGAAGACGACAATGAGGTTGGAATGGTCCCTCGGTGTCTGCGTCAGTCTCTCGTGTTTTTAATAGCATTCTTGACTGCAACGTTCTGAGCGCCAAGTTTTTATGAATGGAAACATAAGCAAACCAGCTGACAATTATTGCTGTCAGATGAAAATACCACCGAAGGCCTTGCTTTTTTTCTTTTTTCGAGCGTTTGTTGTATCTCGTCATCTCAGATATTCATACTTTGTTGGCTTGATGTCACACCACGTAACGACACAATGTAAGCAGCAAATAGGTGAATTAAATTGAGGTGGTACAAGGCATAGCAGCACAACGCACTTTTCAGACAAACTAATTTATTTCTGCTGTTTTATGTACCAAAACACCAGAAATAAATCAGAGACACCGTAGCAGAGGGCTCCGGAAATTTCGACCACATGGCATTCTTTACCAGCATGCTTTGACATCGCACAGTACAAGGGCCTCATGCCTTTCGCCCCAATCGCAATGCAGGAGCCAAGGCGGGCATTGGATCCCCTGGCCTTTGGATCAGTAGCAGAGTGCCACAGCCCACCCTGCTGCACCACTTCCCAGACTAGGTGCCCAGAATAAAAATATATCTGTTTCCAACTAGCGAAACAGCATTCTCATACAGTGAAGCAAATGAACAGAAGCAAATGAACACATACACTGTATGGCGACAAGCAAACCACTATCACATTTGCCTAACCACACTTGATATGGTAGTCACTTTTGGAAAACTGATAACTTTCTTTTTACTGAGCAGATAAGTCCCAAAATATCCCCAATAATGGCTCATAAAGCTGCATCATGTACGAATATTGGATTGGAATGAGCTCCGGGGCATAAAGGCTTCTATCTTAACGAATTCGCAGATGCTTTAGCAAAAACCTTCTGTGAACAGTCCCATTATCTAAATTTTGCCAGCATTAAAACCGATTACTGGTGCTGGATTTAGGAATCAAATTTAGGATGCTATGTGAATTTAGTGCTGTCACTTACAAACAGCTTAGAATTTCAGCACCCGGGTCACTCCTGGCATAGACAAATATGTCACACAAGAGCAAGTGAAGTCGCAATCATACGATGCTGAATTCAATACCTAAACTTTCATTCACATAAAACTGGTCTGGCATCTTCACCAAACTGCTCCTTTTGTGGAGTCTACGAAACAACAGAACATTTCCTTATTTCTTGTAGATGGTTTGTGCCTAATTAGATCTTAAGCATTCAAACTTTGCTTTCTTTGGGAGCCTTGACCCTCAGGCACAGTCAAAGAAGGGTTGGCTACAGTAGTTTCCAGTAAGTTTAAAAGATTTAGTCTAGAGACAGACTTCACTGTTTCATTAATTTTTGTTTTACCACCAGTATTATCCTCAGCTTTAGCTTGTTCGTTCCTCCAATTATTTTACCTGCCTTCTTTTTTAATCGGCTTAATTACTCAAATTTCCCTAACATGTTTTAGCTTGCTCAACATTACTGAGAGACTGTGGAGTACCTGCTTTTTTTCTAGCTACCTGGCTCTTCGCCAATTTCCCTGAGTGGGTGCCTGCCATGTGATCTGTTCCGAACAACGTGGAACTGGCTTTATTTATTTTTTTAACAAACCCCGCGTTTCCTGAATGAGGAAAGTTGGCTTACAGTATTTTCAAATCAACAGTGAATTAGGAAATTTTAAGACTCGAAAAGCCAGATTTAAGGACCACTGAAACACTGATCATGGGACTGGGTGATGCGCAGACAGTCCCATGGATGATGGGCAGAAAAAAGAAAAAAAAAAGCGAGCACATTTAGTTTTGCGCTGCCCTTTCCAACAAACACCTCGCCATGAAATACGTGTAATATGTACTGTCAGCAGCAAAAGTTTTCAGGACGTGAAACTCTCGGAAAATGTACATTATCGCTTAGCTTCTGAGCATAGCGTCGAATTTAATGTTCCAGCCTATACATCACAAGAACCTCTACCCACTGAAGCGTTTCATTCCAGGATATGTTCAGTGGCTAAACGATAATATATAGGTTTTCCGAGAGTTTCGTGTCCCGCAAACTTTTGCTGTTGACTGTACTTACACCTTCAAAGACCATATAACAGAGTACTTCGAAACTACGCAGCCGCAATGATGGATGTGCGCGCGAAACGCGCCAACATAGCGTCCAGATAGCAAACCCATATTTGCGCTCTCATCTTTAGCACGAGCCTGCAGTGGACAAAAAAAAAAAAAATCGTGCTTCAAGACCATCGTGTCTCTTAAAAAAGTCATTTGCTGTCAACGCTCTAAACAATGACGATAAGACGCGCCATCCTTGCTCAGTCGCAAGTCAGCTCATAACGCTTCTTTAGATGTGATGAAATACGAAAACAAACAAAGAGATTAATGTTATCAAGCAAGAAAATGCACTGCAAATCCCCCAGACAGGCACTAAGCAAATGCTTATATATTGTCAACATCAAAAAGAGCGTGTATACATCATCTCTTTCTACTTGTCAGTGTCATGCTCAGTCTTCGCACTGCCTCCTATTACTCCTATCACAAAATGTCATGCGTCTACAACGCAAAACGAATGTACAAGGTCAAATGGTTGGGTTGTTGAAGGCTTCACAAAAACGACTCACAGCTTCAAACGATGGACAAAAGTTGGCGCACATAACATGTGCGAAATGCCAGTCACACAAAGACACGTGCAGACACAACCGGCGCGTTCCGCGTCCCGCGTCTACTGAATTCAACCACTGCAACCACTGCGCCTGCGCGGTCCGCTGGCGTTGCACCAAGGAATTCTGGAGTAGAAGTCCCTGCAGCCTCCAGGGGGCAAATGAAACCAGTGACAGCCACGTTACTAGGGGAAAAAGTAGCGGCACTACTTTTCAATAAAGCAGTAGATTAACAAGTTTACGACATAAAAACGAATCGGCCGTTACTGTGAGTTACCAGACAGCATAAGCGCAGATCAGACCAATCCAAAGTCAAGTGAACATCTGAGTCATGTCTGAGTGTAAAGCAAAAGGGGCATTCCGTGTTGTGCGAGCTCGAAGTACAGTCGGTACAGTCGTACAGTGGCTAGAAGAGTACTCAAAGTGTGGTTGTAGTGAACCTGCGTTACGAAATGGCAAGAGACGAAACTTTCGAGTCACTTGCTCGATAGGTAATGGAGTGTTGTGTTTCGTCTTAAGTTTCCTTCATATTGCTGCTCGTGTTGACGTTTGTATTGAAACCGTCCACCACCGCTTCTTGCAGTTTCTGAAGAAAAGCAAAGGGACTAGGAGGATGAAGAACATCGCTCGTTATTCAACAGCGATACAATGGACACCATAAAAAAAGGAGGGGTACGTTAATACCGAACTAAAAAACACGCTTGCAATAAAATTGGAGGCGCGGCTGCATACGTTATGTTTTTTGGCTGCGCCTGTTGTGCTGGCAGCCGGCAAAATAGGCAGGAAAAATAGTTGCGTCCAGTTTATCTAGAGAACACCGGTATGATTTGTAGAAGGGTGCGCATTTGGGTTGGTTGGTTCATGATACGAGAAGCATGGCGCTGACTAACAACCATATGTGTTTATTGCTTCAGTCGTCATACATAAGTGTGCCCCACTGTCAATTAAATCGCAGAAGTCACGAGGAATCGTCATGCGCAGAGTAGCAATTCAGGTACTCTCTCTTTCAGAAGGAGGGAAATGGAAGGCAGGCTTATACGTCTCCACTACTGTGGATATGATAGGCTTCCGACACAAGTCGAGCACGTTCATCCTGGCGCTTTGATAAGAAAAGGAGGTTTTTGAAAGACAGCTGGCAACCGCAATCATCACAGTGCAGAGGAGACAGTTGGCTCTCTGTGGCAAACTCGTGCAAAGTACTGAAAGGCTCCTTGCACTGGGTTTACAAAACACACTTGAGGGACTGACACAAGCACAATGTGCTGTACAATACAAGCACCTCTCTAAAACAAAAGCTGGCAGATGCATCTTAGAGAAACTCAGCATCAGCTACCACACAACATGGCACCAAATACGATATTCCACGAGACATACAGGAGAGGTTTACGGTCCCAACACGACCAAAAAATGTGCACCCAATACACAACGAAGGAAGAAGGAGAAGCTGGGCAAAAATGATGGTAAAGCGCTTCGGTAACAACAAAGAGGCAGTCTTCATAGACGCTGCCCGCTGCAAACACAGGGCTGTCGCTTGTTTCATCTCTGGATCCCAGCCCACATCACCGACCCCAGTGGAGAGGACATCCCGAAAGAGGCAGCCCACAACGTAGCTAGAGGGCTCACTTTCTGAGCTATGACAGATGTTGGTCCCTCATCAGAGTGTCTCGATGCGTGGGAGGGGAAGACAGATTAACGTGCTTCAGTGACATAACTAAACATTACAAACTGCAGAGGCATGTCTACCCACCACCCCATCCAAAACTTATAGGTTGCAGGCATTGCAGTGGTGACAGTTGCAAACCAATTCATATAAGAGTATGGCACTACTACAAATTATGTGCCCAGAAATATATACGACCGATAAATCCAAAAACTGTGATGCACGCACTACTTTAGAACATATGCTATGCAAATGCCAGAGATTAATACACATTAATGAGAATGCAACCTCCACTGACAGCCTCTGTGTGCATTGGCAGGCCATGCTACTCAGCTCGGCTGTCAATGAGCCAATCTGGGCAATCCAGCGAGCCGAGGAAGTCGCTAGAAGGCAACACCCCTTGGCCAACACCTAGGCACGAACACGCCGCATATTCAGTAAAATTTTTCTGTCCTATCCTGCCCCGGTGTCATGAGGCCATCATCACCGTCCCGCCGACAAATCGTATGGTCACGGGCAACCAATAGGAGGGAACTGCAGGGAACCTTTTTGCCTGAGATCCTTGGCCGGCAATATAGACACTACCATCTTTTTTACTGTTTTCGGCACTTCCTTTTACCTGTGTGCAGTGGTTGCTTTGTTGTCTGAATGGCCAAGAAATCAGTGGCAGCTGGTTCCTTGACGTCACTGTCATTCTTACTGTACTCATCGGGTTGTAGTTCCCAAACTTCATTTCCAGTGCTATAAAACCCCCTCGCCATCAGTGCTATTAGTTTTCTTCAGTAAAACAGATAATTGGGCTAGTTGGTCTTGCACATTTGTAGTAACAAACAGCACAAGATGCACAAGAAAGAGACGAGTCCTTGTCTGCCTCTTCTCTTTTTTGTACATCTTATTTGTGCTGTTTGTTCCTGTGAATATTAGTTTTCTGGCAAGCTCTAGAATAATTCTAGTGCTTATGCATTAGTGAGACATTTCCTGTTACCTTTAGAAAAACAAAATGACTTCGTGGTTACCGTTCTTGGCTGCTGACCCAGAAGATGCGGGTTGAATCCCGGCTGTGGCGGTCGCATTTCAATTGAGGCGAAATTCAAGAAGACTGTATAGGGATGGTGCACAAGAACAACTGGCTCCATCATTATTATGGCAATTAAATGTGGCTGAACTTTTTGTATCAGGCAGGCCAATTGAACATGTATGACCTAGCCAGAAAAAGGAAAAGAAACACTCTACGCATACTACACTACTATGCTTTGCTTTAGTAGTTCTGTGCAGCACTCTCGAAACTAGAGGCCTCTTCGGCTATCCAGGAGGGTGAACACGTTAAATGTATCCTTGCACGCCATGGCATCTGCCAATGGTGAATGCTGCAGTGGCAGACTTGGAAAGAGGAGGCAGAAGTGGGGACCTTATTGGAAGGAGCGGCTTGCAGGTGCGTGTCCGAAAAATGGCATTTCCTTTCACCTGCCAAGAATTAGGCTCTTGATGGCCTCGTAGCCTTGGCTCTGCTGCACGGATCTAGTGAAACAGTACAAGTGAAACTTCGGTTATATGATGTTTTCGGAACTGCGAAAAAGCGTCGTAAAATCTGAACAAAAATTTATGCCCTTGAGTGCGCCACAATCCGCTGGTGCGATTCCCAACAGCCGTAGTGAAACATGGCACACACTTAAAGGTCAACTCCGGTGATCTCAAATTTTCAGTGTATGCTCTCCTTGGTACTATAATAATTTATGCCAAGCCAGGCGGTTGCAGGTCAGTTACTTTTCCTGAAAATGAATTTTAAAAATCTTTAGCAAATTCCCATGCGAGCCACCCTGTGTTTTTGACGTCATCACCTGCAACACTGCCTACCCGAGTAGGCATTCGAGTAGGCAGGCCTTCTCAAGCAAAACGGCGACATTTCAGTGCTCAAATTGTCGCTGTCAAGTTCAGGAGAGCCAGCACATCGTTGGATCACGTCGCCACTTTCATTTTTCTGGAACCAGCCCCGTATTCCCGACGGCGGGGAGGTTGTGACGGCATCGCATATGCTGCACGAAACGTCTACCCGTTTCGCTTTTGGTTTGAACACATCTTTCATTCGTTTGTTTAAAATTAATGGTGAGTTTCTGTGCAAGTTGAATGATCCTAGTTGCTTCAGGGCTATCAGTACTATTGGAAAACAACGATATCAGAATATGATGGAAAATCTGCCGGAGTTGCCCTTTAAGAGTAGACGCGGCCTTTGAAAGTCGAAAAATCACGAAAAACTCCTTTCGGAAAACTGTATATTTGCACTGTATGTGTCATAAACTACATCTCCTGTAGTTTGCAGTGGCTAATTCATCCTAAAACTACTACTTATCAAATATATTAGGAGCAGTGGCAGCTGCTGTGCCGCTCAAACATGTGCTGAAACAGCACAACTTCAAGCGAGCGCCGTTCACGCGCCATTCAACCGACTGGCGCCATTTTGGTTTTGTTTGTGTTGTGAATTCCTGCGCTTTTTTCCACTGCCGTCAGCGGGAGCGGCGGTGCTGTGCTTGAAGCATGGCTTGGGTTTGATTGGAGGGTCTTGTGGGATCATTCGAGTATCCCGAGCTTGGATGCAAGCTGCGATTAGGCCAAGCACGCGCTCCTCGAGAGAGTGGGGGAATGTTTGGCCGCTACTCGCTGCCGTGCGTGATGATGCGGTGGCCTTCTCTGGTGGGTGCTCCGTGCATCGTCTGCTACGGTTAGGGTTAGCGTCTACTTCGTGTGTGCCACTTCGTTTTTCGTTATTGCAGGAGAGAGAGACTGTTGGGCGGAAAGGGTGAAAAGAACGGTGGAGGACCGTAACCGCGCCACTGTACGCCGCCACTCGTGGCGCTGGCGGCCGCTGGGACAGCGGAATGATAATAGATAAAATAGGTCAAGTTTATTTCATTTTTCAAAATCATTAATTACAAAAATAGAATATGCAGAAGAGGGTCCCAAGGCCAGGAGAGCGTACTGGGACCCTCTGTACATGATTGAAGTAGACGAAATTAAAAAATGAGCAGAAATGGTAACACAGTATATAACCTAACCAACATGAAAACTTGGTTCATTAGGCGAGCATAAAAATTTGTTGTGAATATATGTGTGATTTGGGGAAACAAACGTTTGTAGGGGATAAAATGAAGGTGGCCCGCGGACTACCGCCCCGTTATAAAGGGGACGCTCCTAACATTCATCCATCAAAGGCCAGGGGAAGACGAACGAATGGCAGCGGAAAGCCGAAACGAATTGGATTCTCGAGCGCTCGGCCTGAGGAGAGATGACGCTCCTGAAAGAGCCGGTGCGACGAAAGATGCCCGCGGCACTTCCCTTTTCTTCGCCGTTTGGTCCCACCGCTTACCGTGGATTGCCGTGTAACGCAGGTCTGGCACAAGGTCGCGTCGAATAATTGAGGTTTTTAATGCATTACATCTATGGGGCTTTCGCTGGGACGGAACTAATCCGTTGTAAAATGCGGGTCGTTGTAAAACCGGGGGACATGAAACTAGCGTTCCATAGTGTGTAGTTTGTGCACAGCAACATTCTACCGCTTCGTTACATGCCACCACTGTTCGCGCTTGGCTTTGGTGATACAGACTGCTGCATAGTTCATTGCATCAGCTACCTCACAGCTGTCATGTTCTTGCCCTGTGCCATGTGTGTCTGCACATCCATGCACCTGCGACACAGTGGTGCCCTCCCATTGATGTGGACGCAAATGGGCACGGTAGAGTGCAAGCTGTTCGATGGTCTCCTTATCCTTTTCACGTGCTCGGCATAAAGCACTCACCCCCATGTTTGGCACTTCTGCGAGCACTCTTGCATCAGTGGGGTGATAACGTTCTCTCCTGCATCACATGTGTGCCTGCTCATAAAGGGACGGCGGCGTCTGCATGTCTTCTGCTGCAAATTCTGTCTTGCTTGCAGTTGAAGATCTGAAAGACTTTTTAAGGACTGCTGACATTGTTAAACACAAGCATTTGTATGAGATAGGTCCGGTGTTTAGTGTTAAATAACTTACCTCTGCAGACAGAAGCGTAGTGATGGGTCAGAGAACTATGCAAATAAAGGCCTGTTGAAGACCGTCAGGTGGACAGTAATTAAGGATTTTTAATGTACCGTATGCCTTATTGCATCTTGTTTTGAAGCTCCCCTTAAACATGTGCTGTTGACACAACCTCTGACTGCAGCACAAAGTAGCTGGCAGGTGTAAGCACGCTGTGGCAGTCAGTGTATCACAGTGTGCCTACAGTAATACGAAAGCCACTGAAGAACCAGTAAGCCGAGAGCCTGAAGGGTGTCGAGTGGAAGAAATGACTTCACGAAAAGCTCAGACTAGCTGGAATGTGAGCAGGGTGTTTCCTCTTAACTAGTAATTATACGTATTCTTAATGTAAAAAGAACATTATTTATTAAGATATGCCCATAGCCATCCCCTCATCAGGGATGCAATGAAAGTCTGAAACGCAGTTATTTGATCGCTACTGAATCTTGGAAAGACAATTGTGAAGTCACCAGGTGCGAGACTTTGTTGGTTTATTTTCCTTAATTTTTGTTTTTTATTATCTTAGGAAAGGTAACCAGTGCTGGGAAACATCGAGAACAATACTTTCATTTATGCTTGTCAGTAAAGCAAAGGCACGGCATGGGAAATGCCCAGTATTGCTCCGTGTCAAAAATCTTCTGCCACAAACGAAAAAAATAAACACATCCGAAAAGAACTCGCCACAACTTCTTTCATTGGCTTAATTTTGTTATTTAATGGGTTGAGGCGTTCATGCCCGGTGTGAGCCGACAACAGAATAAAGGAAAGGAAGGAGCTTTCCCCTCCCCCCTATTTTTTCCCCCTGTTCTTATCTGAGTACAGACGGAAGGCCAAACCGTTTGACTGCGCTGAGTGGGAGCCCTAAAGAAGGAAAAAAAAAGGGGGGGGGAGAGAGGCAGAAAAAAAAAACAACATAGCACCACATGCCTCAAATACACATTGCCCGGTGCAGTGTCAATGGAATGACCATGCCAGCTCGTGCGCTTTGCTTTCGGGAAGTAGTAAAACTTTGCCTCAGCCTGCAATATTGATGCATCCAAGAACACATGAAATCTTGTTGCTGACCGCCAAGCCATAGTGCGTCCACTACGCAGCAGACATTTGGAAAAAATTGTGGGAAAGTGCGAATATACAGGCACTGAAGCTCCAGCCAGGCGACCGATTCTATCACCTAACAGACACGCGCACTAGTAAAGGTACTCCTAGCAGTGGAGACTTGCAAGTGTACTGCCTCATAGAGTGCAATGCTACAGTGAGTCCCACCGTAGCTCTTTGGTACTGTGGACCTCACAATCATATCGTGGCTTTGGCAATCACATAGGACACTGTAAGATTTAAAATTTTTAGTATTTCTGCACACTGCATTTCACAAAACCTTCCTCTTGATCATCCTTGTGCTTACTCATTTTGCTGCTGTGTTGCCTGTAATCTTTTTCTAGGTGACGGTATATAATTCAAGAGAGCTATGCGCCTTGCTTAGGCCTTGTTCTCCCTAGAATGTCCTTTAAAGGCTGTAATCCAGAAATTGAGGTAAGGCTGTGAAAGATTACTGACACTTTTTTCCACATGCATACAAAGTTCATAATTAACTGCTTTTAACATTTTAGCAATTAATGCAACGTGAAAATGAAAAGGAGCCACCAACATGCAAAATGCCTGGCATTCCAGATGAAGAAATGGCTGAAAGGTAAAGCATTGCTCAGTCATTGTTTATTGCCCACTTTGTAAAATATCATTTTGCTCTTTAGCAATTGTTTCTTTTACCAGTAGCTGTTTCAGCATACGGCCACGTGTCCTCTGAAAACAAAAATGAAAAATATCTCTGACTCTTATATCTAGGAACCATACACGTGCATTTTGTGCATAATTTAGAGTTTAACAACACCTACACACCACCGTTACTAGAACTGTTCCATTTGCATTGATCTGCTGTGCAAACCTAAAAGCTAGGAGGCACAAAGGGCAATTCGGCAGCCTAAGCATTGCAGTCAAGCCTGCTACTTATTATGTGCTGTCGGACAGCATTGAAGTGGAACCTTATGCATGGGCCATAGTTGAAACTCCCAATTAAAGTACTACATGTGAAATTCAGAATGCTTTGAATGAGGTGCTTTACCCAGTGTAAGTTGCCTCAAGAAAAACCATATTTTGAAGTCAAATATTCAATAAGCACAGAATTCTTACACCTGGGCCCTTCACGAGGTTTCGGCATAGCACATAGATCTTTTGGTGGCAGTAATGTAGAAAAAGTATGGAATGGCTGTCTGGCAAGGAAATGGTAGAAATTTCTATGAGAAGTCTACACGCCATAAATAACAGGCCTTGAAACAACATTGACCGTAGTCCATTGCAGAGCACATATTGCCAACATTGGAGGTGCACTACAACACAATGTGGAAAAAAAACATGTAGAAACTTAAGTGAATTATTGTTGTTGATAGTAACTCAGTGACACTATCTTGACATTTCTGTAATGCACCAGCTAATGAGCTGGCTTGCATGAAGAAACTTCTTGAGGAAAACATAGGTCTCATAGAAATGTACTTGCTTGTACTCAGGACATCCTTAAGGGCATTACATTCTACTTGCTGAGGCATGTGCCTGTGGCATAATGGTTAGAGCACTGGGCATCTGTAATAGAGGCCCTGAGTTCGATTCCCACTGTTGGAGTATTCATGTTTGTGATTTACATGAGCGCTATGCTGACGTCACTGATGTGTAGGGGTGTGCGAATATTCAAACCTTTCCAACATTAAATCGAATACTCTTATTTGATTCAGTGTTTGAACCAAATAGCCATTATTTGTCAACCCAAATATTTTTCAACTAGTCCCCGAATATTTTTAAAATGTTTATTGCACTGAAATGAGCAGAAAATTTGCTTCAAATTACGATAAAGTTCATCCACGCTGGCAAATTATAAGCAGTAAGCATGGGAGTTTATGCAGTACAGAAAGCTACTCCGCTTTGGGCAGGCAACTTTTCTGGCTGTACAGTGATCATTCGACCTTATACTCTGTTTCATACATCAGGTGCAACGCTTGAATGCTACACAAGTAGTTCATAGAGGAAAAGAAAGAACCAGGCCTGTGCAGAACCACCGGACAGTGACAGTGTAAGTTGGAGGAGCGACCTTCTTAGAGGCCATTTTAAATGCTTGAGGAAACTAGTGCAAGTTAAAGTCATAGGTATCCCCTGCGCCATAACTGTTATCATTTTGCCAAGTAGGGAAGTACCCACTACGCCATAATTACCAGTGCCTCCGTAATGGGTTCAGAACTACAAAGCGTGCAGCCCTGTGTTCTTTCAAATGATTCCTCGAACTCGTTATGCAATCGATTTTACGCGGCGTGTAGTGGTGCATTGTTATTCTGCCACGTAACATTAAGTTTGTTAATGCGATTCCTCGGCAGACGTTATACCTGTTTGGTCTTTTAGCGAAGATTTTTGAAGTACAGACGTAGCTCAGTGGTTGAATGCTCGGCTGCCACGCGGAGAGTGTGGGTTCTAATCCACGCAGAGGACATGCGTTTGAATCCTCCTTGGTTGTGGTTATTTTTCCTAAAATTTGCGCTATAGCGGTTACGGACACCGGCAGCGGCGGCGGAGAACTACGGCGCCAAAAACGGCCCTTGTTATGATCTAATAACAGCTCACGCTGTAAAAAGGAGTGGTGTACCGCTTTAACAAGCAAATGAGAAACAAAATATGAACTCAGATGTTTCGATTGTTTCCCCAGCAATATGAGCATGCTTTTTTATCAGAGTTGTAAGAAATGTGATATGATTTAAGGCTGCCAGCGAGTCATCTGTTTTTTGCTCACCGCAAGCAATGTGCTACTTTTTGGTTGTGGAAGTGCACAGCGCAAATACAAGCACTAGCTTTGCGAGCGTCGCACCTGATGTATGAAGCGGAGCATAGGCCTATTCTATGTTAGTAAACAGTGGTAGGCACTGGCAGTATATTCAGGCGCTTCTAGCAGCGTCGCGGTGCCGAGACTCGGTGCGGAGACTCCACCCATCGCTTGCCGCCGTCCTGCACTGTTGTGCCACCGCTGCCAGCATAGCATGTGTGGAAGCTGCCTCTGAGCTCCAGGCATTGGAGTGTCGGCGGCGTGTTTACAACTAAGTTTGCAAGGGGCAGCCTCAAGAGGTGAAGTTGCAGTAGCTCTGTAGGAAGTTGTAAGGGGGGAAGGTACCCGGGAGACTCGACTTTTTTTTTTTTTTCAAGATATCTGCATGACACATTCAGGGTATGTTAACACACAAAAATAAGAATAACTGTAAACTTTCATGAAGCTGCATTAATTAGTTCCAGAGTTAATGAGTTATAACTAGGTGGTTGTAACGTTGCGCAAAATTGACAAGGACACAAGATAGGCGTTGTAACACACAGGGCGCAAACTTTCAGCAATTTATTTCGGAGCAGTGTACCTCTTTTTATACTTGACGAACATAAATGCGCATGTCCCAGGAAACAACATCAAACACGTGCACACCCACTCAAAAAAGCAATTTCTTTTGTTGACAATGCTATGGAAGCTTCACTGACGCAACTATCTTTCAATTGTGAGATGTTATGGGCTTCTATAATCAATCGCGTCGTTTCATTTCTACTTCTTGCGATTATGACGCACGCATCGAACACAGGTGCACATCCACAAACTCTGCAATGGATAGCTAACCAACCACCTGAATGATTTTTAACATTATTCGCGTGTTCGCGCAGCCTGTCGTTAATGCAACGACAGGCTGCGCCAACACATTAACGACAGGCTGCGCCAACACGCGAATAATGTTAAAAATCATTCAGGTGGTTGGTGCTGCTGAAAGGCTTTGTGTCCTGGCTCGCTGAAAGGCTTTGTGTCCTGGCTGGAGCCCTACAGATGCTGGTACCACTGCAGCTGCTTTGCAGCATCCAGCATTGCAGCGCAACACCGCATCATGCAGTGCTGTTTCTACAGCAATCAAAGATGTGTGTTGCTCTTTTGGCATCAGTCACCATAGAGTAGTATGGAATGACTGTGACGCATTCTGAGTCTTTGTTCCCAAGCAGCGCTAAAGGAGATATTCCCGTGAGAGCTGCTGGTAGGCAAGCAGCATTGCTGCAGCACTGTAGTCCAGAAAGTTGTGCTTATGTTTCTGTTGTGGCTCACCCTTTGCCTCTGCAGCTTTATGGCGGCACCACGATTCGGCTCTCTCTGGGCAAAGTTCATGGTGACGGTTTTCGTCAGTTTATGTGATATGGTGACATGTCGCCATCACTGTACGCTGAATTGCTGCCACGTCACTTGAATTGTTCCTCAGGGCCCTACCATAAATAGCCTGTGAGCTTCTCAATCAGCGCTTTCATTAACTTCCTCTTCCCACACGGGGGCTTGCCGGTTTTCTGTACAGTGCTTCGTAGTCCACTCCCCATGCTTTTTTGTACATGGTTGAGGCATTCTTCTTTCACAATTGGCACAAGTCCATAAACATTCTCTTCTTTGAGAGCAGAATACTTATGCCGTCCCATCATTGAAGTACTATGATATGATGTTTCATATATGACAACTATATATGAATTGCATCGGTTATCAGCATTCCCGGGGGTCCTGTCAGGCCGGTTCGCTGCAAGAGACTTTATTAGCACCTATGACTACGTGTGAGCCGTTTCTGAACGCACCGATGCCGAGATCGTGGCTGAAGTTGCCTGTGCCGAGGGATCGGACCCGAGCAGTGACAAGCATCTATGCTGCTGCCAAATGACATTTTACCATGCTTGGAAAGCTTGCATCTGCATTCTCAGTCATCTGCTGCTGTTGTGGCACAATGGAAGGCGCTAGATTTGCTGATCTGTGCAAGACCTCAACGATACTAACGATGCTGAGGATGGATTGAGGAAGTTGATGGCCCACAAGAAGATTAAAGCCAAGCTTACAGATTTCTTTCGTACGAGATAAAATGTGATTGTTTTCACATTGGTCTTATGCATATAGTGGCCAAATCGGTAAGCTACTGCTTGTTACAATCTCTGGGAACATATCTGAGACGTGCACTCTTTCAAGGCGAGCGTCAAATAGACCTATTTTGTATTTTGAGTTATTGATATAGTGAACCATTTTTTGATCCCCTTGGAGTTTGATATATCCACGATTGATTTCAAGAAGTACTATTGAATGACAACTGAGCTGAAAAGAGCAGTGGTATGCTGTCTCTAGAAATAATGAATGCATGAAAACTCGGGAGAAATGAGAATGCGTGTATAATTGACACCTCCATTTGAACGCGATGGCGTTAACGAGCTTGTGTCGCAGGATATCCGTTGTCATTGGTGGCATAGGCATCCGTCGTAAATAATTGTCTCGAGCTACCGCTACCGCCATAGCAACCTGCAGCACACCACGCAAGCCCTCTGCCAGGGCATGGGCATCTGATACCCCTGTCACACAGGCGCTTTCAAGGTCCTTTGAACTAAAGCTTCTTTACTTGAAAGGAGCGGGCGCGCTGTCACACGGGTGCGTGGAGGGAGCATTAGTTGAAAGGAGCTTCGAGCTGAGGGAGTTCGCGTTTGTCCCTTGAGGCTCTAAAGGACTACCCTCGTTCGCAGGTGACAGACGGCAGAAAAACATGTTTTACCTTGGAGTCAATCCAACGCGCTTTTATTTAATAAAAAAGCACGTTTCACGGTATCTTAGAATTTACAAACCCTAAAAGTTCTGCTGACAGACGCAGTTTGTCATGCATCGCCCGGAAATCGCACAGCTTGGGGGCAGGTGCACTGTAGCGGTGACGTTGTGGTCAGTTGCTGCGGTGGTGTAGCTAGCTGGGCCTGGGTGTCAAGATTTTGTCTGCTGCAGGCTGAGGTGTCTTTGGCATATTTTCGTACCAACCGCCGGCGACGCAATTTTCTACTGCACATTCGAGAACATGCGTCATGTGCCGGTGCATTTCTAGCTGTTGGGCAAACGTCAGCTAAGTATTTGAATGTTGTTAACGGCGTAAGGTGATACCAGAGAGCATTTTTTCCTTCAGAAGATTCAGCACATGGCGCTAAACTGGGCGCTGCCATGAACATATGATCCTCGCACGCTAAGTGTCTCATCGCACATGTTTGGAGATGTTGCGATTGGAAAACAATCAAGAACAGCAACAAAAACGGAATCGAAGTGCGCATGGCCGGCAAAATACGGTGTACACAGCGGCGCACTGCTACCACTACATTCGTGTTTGGCGAATTATTTCCGTTACTTTTAGGTGTTAACTTTGTTTTATCAGTGTCCAAAAACAAAATATTTGATAAGAAAAAGCAGAAAAAAGCACGCACAACTAATTTATGGGGGCATCGGAGCCGTATTATTTTTCTCATTTCGGAGCGATAGGAGCGCCAAGCGTACGTTATGGCTTTTGTTAAAAGCTTCAACGGAAACCGTGTAGCACCGACTCAGCTCCCTTGAGCTAATGTTCCTTCGAAGTCGCTGTGCTCCTTTACCTCAAAGGAGCTTTGGTATGCCCGTGTGACTGGGGTATCGTGAACAAAATTCAAGTTCTCAATGTAAAATTCGTTAAAAATAAATCGTTAACTATGATTTACTAAAGCTACACACATGATAACTCAATAACTTGGGCTGCAGTTTTGATACATGGAAACTGTTGCTTCTGTTTCTAGGAAAGTTAATTATTTTACAACAAAACTCAATTCCAGCACATTATAGAGAAGGTGCCTATGTGCATGACATTTGAATAGGTGCGCAGGGCTTCCACTTCTTGCGAGCACTGACTGAATTAAGGAGCTATGACGTCAGTGCAAGGGCAAACTGCGCCGCTGTGCTTGCTCGCTCTTCACACCCATGTGATGAATTTGGTACTGTGTTCTGGTGCCGGGCGCACTGCAGAGCCTTCGTCATGGATGAGCACTGATAGGCCATCTGCATCAAACTTGTACCCAACCCCGAGGAAGGCAATGCAAGATTAAGGCAAAGTGTGAACTAATAAAGTGTTGTGTCCTGACACCTACGTAGTTATGTGACTGAAGAGCATGGCATGCGAATGAGAAGGAGATGCAAACGAGGCATGATAGCGCTGTTGCGTTCCTCTCTTGACTTTTCAACCATGTCAAGGTAGTGGCATCTTTAGCTTCTAGAGACCCCCCTGTCACCTGTATGACAGCGTAGTTGTTCCTAGAATTGGAAAGTAATTTTATATAAGCAAGAAAATGTGAAAACGAAACCGATACTCCGCAGGGCAGCGAACCATGCCCCTTCGAATGGCTTCACAAGTGTGACATCGGCAGCAGCATGCGCAAGGTATGATGGTCTCGTCAGCAAGAAGATCAAAAGCATTGGAGAGCAGACACTCGGTTGGTTCGTGACCTTGCTTGCCACGCTGCGTCATGTCCTCATGTGACAGTACGAGCTGCACTAGCTCCTCGGATCTGTCAAACAGTGACAGCTGTGAACCTGGGGAATACATCAGCAGTGAATCACCGTTTGTATACGATCTGCCACCACGGAAGCCAGTTGCCATCCTAGTGCAGCATGTCCTGTTCCATCATGTAGACCAGTGGTAAGGGCATGTTCGTGTTAGCGGTAAGGCTGCTTAACGTGCGCTGTTTGATGTTTTCAGGCAAATGTGCGTGGGCGGTTTTGCTCGCGCACTTCGGGATTTGCTTGCCATAGGGAGAATTGGTCGGCGAGCCATTTTCGTGACGATCGTGTTGTGCGACTTTTCATAAATGACTCCTAGAATTGTGACCCTGTGACAGGTGAACTTGCAGCGAATGCCAGACTGTCCTTAGGGACGAGCAGATATGCTGTCATGGTATCGCAGCTATTCGGCACCCTGAGTACAGACCAGCTGAGTTGCATTGTACAACATTGCCTATTCCCTTTGTTATGCTTAGATGGAGAGCTCATTGAGGTGAACAGGCGGCATTCTACAATCCGATGTACCTAGAGCACACTGACAGGAACAGGTGTTATGAATTACATTTATTTGGTGTGTAAAATTGTGCAGCAACATTTTCTTCTTGCATTTAAAACAGTAATGAATTGATGCATGCACCAGCAATATCGCGCCACATGAAATGCGGCTTCAACACTGGCTCGAGCTTGCGCTCATTGAGATGTGGCCTGCGACTGCTTGCGGTTACCCGACTCACGCTCACAAACACATGCAAGAACGTGCATTTAGGAATAGCACAGGTTGGAAATGGTTGGGGTCAGGCTATTATGTATAATGTCCTCCATTAGTATCAGCTCTGCTAAATTGGACAACCCAGTTGCCGTTTCTGCTGCAGTAATTCATGTAAATGAACTCACATGCTTTTTCTTATTTTTTTAAAGATTTTAGTGTTATCACTCAACATTGAAGTATATAGCACATTAATGTCCTATATAGTGTTTTCACCTACATGCGTGCGTGTCAGAGTTATCTTCGGCCTCCTTTCATTCTTCTTCTTCTTTTTTTTAATGAGAATTTTAACTGCTCAGTTGTTCCCAATGCATGTGTACAACACCTGCTCCATCCTGAATTTTTATTGCATTGTAACAGGTGAGGAACACATTTATCAAATCAATTTAAAAGAAAGGTTTGCGTCACTACTGCTAAATGTCCATTGGGTGCCCCTGCCCTCTACTGTTAACGATAAGAGAAAACATGAAAAAAGTAAATGAAAGGGAGGGTGAGGCATGGAGGGGCACTGTAGGAAGCCTCGCTTGGACATGTGTCAAAATTCATTATGGTGGCAGAAGTCGTGGCTTGAGCAAGCAGCCCACCTTTTCTCTCAATTATGAACTGTATTTCACATTCTGTTTTTTTTTTTTCTATGTCATCGCTCTCTAGGGCATTGGATAACACTTTGGAATAGGGTTACAATATTCAAAGATGTCCACGCACTTGACTTGAAGGACCCTTGTGGTCTCCTGATGGTACAGCACCAACAATGTATAACTGTTTGTGCTGTACACTGACCTCTAACCAACAGAACATGTTAAGGAGACATCACACTCCTTGAAAGAACAAGTGTCTGCCTGTGCTTGGCTGTGGTGATGCCTTCACTGAGCACTGACAGAAGTACAGCCACATCATCCTAACAAACATACACTGACATTTTCCAATTTAAGCCATTTACCTTAAGTTGGTCCTGTTTTCAGCTCCAGGGCACCCTGAAGGCCATCCCTGCAGCTTCTACCAGCAGGATGCACTGAGCATCACTCTTTAGGCATTGAAGTTCGCTATGAAAACTGTGTGCACTGTAATGTCTGTGTACTATTTGAATGCTAAACACTGAAGTACTAAAATAAGTATTAGTACTTCAGTTTTTTTCACCTATTGCTCTACAACAGTATGTTTAAACAAACTTCTCACCGTAGCTTGCATTCCATTTGACTGGAACCACAGTCCATTCTTTCTCTGCTCAGGAGAATCTATCTGAAATCCTTTCTGCACCATGCTGTTCTTGTGATGCAGAGTAGCAATTTTCATTCTGCAATAAATGGATTTGCAAAGGATACTGTGGAGGTGTTCTTGTTTTATAGCAGGTTCACACCTAAAAACTAAATTCATTCAAAGGAACAGGCAAACATTAAAAGCATTTTTCGAGGTACCCTCACTGATAAAGCACATTTCATATTGACTGAAGCTAGCAAGCACTATTTTCCTTATTAAGCAGGGTCAATATTCTTGAGCATTGGCAGTGGTTAATGGGCCCTCTTTAATTTGATCACATGTTGCAATGTAATGTTTTTCTTTTATCGGAGTGACCGGTGCACAACCAGAAAGTTAAGTGCAAAAGGGAAATTTTTTCTGACAAACAGTAACTTCGGTGATTATGTGCATAGGCATGCACAGTGTGCCACATGATAGAGCCAGTTATTGAGCCCACCCCACTTACCTGATCTTTTAGATTAGCTTGGCATTGCACATATACATGTAATTCTAATGATAATGGCCCTTACAATCACTAATTTAAGAAGTAATGATTACGGCTGTGTGGTAGCATTTCCTTTTAAAAATGGGATGTATGAAAGATGTTTAATAATTTACAAAGTGGAAATCTGAAGTGTCTCAGGGACCGGTGGTTTAGAAAGTGGGATTCTGAGACAGCAAGTTGAGATTGGATTGAATATCTCCCACCACAGGGGGCTGTAGGTGACGTAACTGAAACTATATTTCTATTTTTTGAGATATCGAAAGTTGTTCACTCTTCCCTATTAGTCTGGGGAGGCCATGGCCCCCATGTGTGCACGCCTGTGACCAGGTGCGAATTGTCTTTTAATTCCTTTTCTGTTGGTCTCAGTAATCTAACAGAGGTGCTCCAGTGGTATAAAAGGTGGTCGTAAAAATGTCGGAGGGCCCTCTTTAACCTTTAAAGTGTTGCTATATGTGCTTTGCTAGGCAGAGTTTGGGGATTGAAAAGTCATCACCAGCGTATGCATCATGTTCATTGCACAGCTACAGCCTCTCACATCACTTTCCAGTGAAGGTTGGTTTGTAGCAAACATGTCCATTCTTTGATTTTTTTCATTCATTACAAATGCAGTCCATTGCCCTAATAACATGTCTTTCATATGTGTACCATGTCGCATGCCCATCCCAAACACACATTTTGTGTTACCCCACTGTAGATATTCACTCATGCGTTCCGTGATCCACGCTTGCAAATATATTTCAGATATATTCATCTCTCATTGTCACCATAATCCTAAGGACTGTTCCCAAGACTCACATTCTCAGATATTTCTAGTGAAAACGTGTTTAGAGAAGGTGCAATTACTTAAAATTTTCAGTAAGTCCACTGATCACATCTGTGATGTTTTCAGAATTGATAAAATATAACAATTAATACACTAATTAAATTTAAGGAAGTTCTACTATTGTTTTAAACTTCTAGCAGTTCAAATACTCATTAGTCTAGTTTTAATCCACTTCTGTCACCACTGTTAACTTTTCCAACTTTCCCAAGTTTAACTTTCCCAACTGTGGTACAGTCAGAATTTATCAACTAGCAAAATGTGTTCACAAGGTTGAGCATGCAAGCTGTGGACTGGAAAAAGTAAGTCATTTGAGAAAAACAGTGTCACACATTTAGCAATCCTGTCATCACAAATAAGCAATGAAAATGAGCATGGTGTGTTACCTTGCCATGATGCCTTCGTAGGTGAACTTGCTACTTTTAGGGGCGAAGTGGATGAGAAGGCTATGAAAGGCCTCTAAGCCTGGGGCCTTCTGTGATGCCCGGGGAAGGTCCCGCAGAACGTGTGGCACGGCCAGAATTGCCGTCAGGCATTGGAATTAATCTGATCCTTCAAAAATAAAAAAGTTCAGTTGCACATAGTAACTGCTAGATGTGTGGCCACTTGCAAAAGAATATAATACAACCTGTTGACATGTCTAGATGGAAATACCACTGAATTACCTACTGTAAGCGAAGGAAGGTACAGAAAACATCAACTCAGTGAATTTTGGCAATGCAGTAACAATAATGGGATTGCAGTAACAAGCAATGAAACAGTATAAGGACATTATTGCCAGGTCTGTGAAGCAAAAGGTAGCCATGATACTCTTGTTTCAGTTCTCAAACAGTAGCCGGTCCACTATGGATGCTTGAAAAATGGCAGAAAAAGGAAATGATAACCCAAAACCTTCTGTGGTGTTACTTATAATTCTTACGTTCAATCATCCAGTCACATTCTGGTACCTTGCCATGAATACGGGATGGGTGCAGCGGGTCAGGGTGGCCATGCATGTTCATCATGTGGTGGAGGGTGGATCGCCACCTTGCCAGAAAACTTTTTATAGCGATGACTGCTGTACACCAATACGGATGCCGTACTGTGGTCTTTCACTACCCAACCACAGTTTCATGTCATTTCAACCTCCCAAGGGCACTAATCTTCTACAAGCCTATAAGAGATAGGAATATCCAACTTTTATTAACAAAAGAAGCTTGTCATTACCGCTACATAGTTGTTGCTCAAATTTTGCAACAGTGATTGTGCAATGTACGCTGTTCAGAATTAAACACCTGATACAATCCTTCCTATGGTTATTATGGAGCAGGTGTCATCGTTAGGTGCTGGCTTCTCATGAAAGCCTTAATTTCAGAATGGCGATCCATAACCAAAGAATCAATGCAAAGGCCTAGTTCAATGGGATGGTTGAGGGCTCTTTCCAGGCCTTCTTTCTTCATTTTGTTGCTTGAAGAAACTTCTGTTGACTGCTGTATCACATAGAACTTTTTCAGTTTTTCTGCTGCAGTCAAATTTTACATACTTATGTAAAGTTAGTACACACAATATGATGTACATTGTGACGTTTTTTTTCATAAAACTTATAGCCCAAACAACTGTCTTACCCAAAGTACAATTAGCTAACAAAGCAACATTGCACAAATTTGTTGGGCATTGATAATTATTGCACTGGACTGAAGTTGCCTCTAGAGGTACATGCGATTGCTTCCAACTGGGCACTTTTCTCATTGTGACATTAGACACAAAACAAAGTTTGAGGACAAGATTTCCCATTTGATGTGTGCATTGTGCAGTATACACTGTGAGATTTTCACAAACACAAGTTGCCATCACTTTTTTAATTGGTGAGCATGCACTTGCAGAGATGTTTCATGTGAAAGTGTGTCAGCAATGTGCGTGACTGGCTGCAGCAGCCATCTTTACAAATGATTGTTTACTGGTATGCATGCACACAAGCCTCAACGATGGTCACCAACAGAAATACTATATATTGTTTTCAACAGTACTTAAGATGCTTTATGTTTTTGTTTTTTTAGAGGGTACAGCGGAGATACTTGGAATATTAAACTGGCGCTGTCCTTAATGCTTCGTTAAGTGATGGTTCGGCACTAGCCTGTGAGACTTTAAGCCATGTCTTAACATGGCATTGCTACCTTAATCCCAAGTGGCTTCTTTCAATCTCTATTTGTAGCGGTGAGGGCGGTGACCAACTCCCACGCATAGCCGTGTGTGGCTTAGCTGTGTCTGGTGAAAAGGGGTTCCCGGTGGTTGAGCCAATGCCGGGTGATTGGACCTTTAAAGTGCAACTCCGGCAGTTTTTCCACCATATTCGGATGTTGCTGTTTTCCAATAGTATTGATAGCCCCAAAGCAGCCAGGGTCATTCAGTTTGCTCAGAAACTAGCCAATAATTTTAAATAAATAATCGAATGAAGGACGTGTTCAAACTGAAGCTGAAACGGGTAGACGCTTCATGCAGCGTATGCGATGACGTCACAACTTCCCCGCCATCAGAAATATCGAGCTGGTGCCAGAAAAATGAAAGTGGCGATGTCATTCAATGATTTATTGAGCTCTTCTGAACTTGCAGTGACGATTTCAGGACTTAAATTTCACCATTTGGCTCTTGACCGACCTCCTGCTTGAATAGGCAGAATTGCAGGTAATGACATCAGAAGCCATGAAGTGTGTAGATTTGGGCTTGTTGGTAAGACATTGCAGAAGTGACTACAGCGTGCAACACACAAGGACAAGAGAAGAGAACACACACAGCGCTGTGTGTGTTCTCTTCTCTTGTCCTTGTGTGTTGCGCGCTGTAGTCACTTCTGCGACATCAGAAGCATAGGGTGGCTCGCTTGGGAATCCGCTAAAAATTTTTAAAATCTATTTTCAGTAAAACTAAATGACTTAATTGCAAATGCCTGGCTTGATAGAAATTATTGTTGTGCCAAGGAGAACGTATACTGAAAATTTGATTGAGATCAGTGAACAATGAAAAATCGCTGGAGTTGCCCTTTAAGGGCTCCCGGAAGAGGCAACACACCCCTTGGGCCTGGCTTCATGTAGATGGCACCCCCACGCTGACCCACCTGGGGGAGATCAGCGGTCGCCCTTTCCTGTCTCCCTCTCCTGGCATCTTCGTCTTTTTCTCATACTTTACATCTTTCCTGTCTTCTACTCTCTCTTCCATTTTCTTCCAATTTTCCTGGCGGCAAGGGTTAACCCTGTGCAAATAACCAACCTTGGTTAGGCGCATTCGGTTATAGTACTGATGTAGAGCTGGCACGTGCAAGTGACTCCCAACTTGCGCCGACCCCTCATAGGGCTTCGTGGCTGCCACTGCTGCCGAAAATAACACACACTATTTATGCATCTTCATTTCCACCCCTGCCTGATAGTACTGCGTTAAAGTGTGCACACACTGATGAAGCAGTCATTCCCTCAAACAGTCCTTCCCTTGCTACCATGTCGTACACAGTACGAACTCCGAAAGACCTGTCTGAGCTATTTCCTTGTTGCGAAGTCCCTTACTGAAATAATTGGCTTTGGTTATACAGCAAGTAAAACGCCCAATGGCCAACTCCGTCTGGTGATTCACGACACAAACATTCCATAAACTTCCAAAACTTGTAGGCTTTGGTGATACTATACAGATTTCACGAAAGGGAAGGGGTCAAGGGCTCGTTCTTTATTTGTTAGAAACAACTTAATGAGCAAACAGACAATGAAGGCTAGGAAAGCATAGGGGAAGTTACTTGTGGTATTGTAATTGTGGAGAAAGTAGAAAGGAATTAAAGTGGACGAAAAGACAAGCCTGCCTTCGGTGGGAACCGAACCCACGACCTTCGGATGTCGCGTCCGATGCTCTACCAACTGATCTACAAAGGCGGTCATCCCCCCGTCCACTTTATTGTGATTTATGTACGTATTATCCTGGGAGTGTTAGGCAGCGCCACTCGTGGCCAAGGCAGCGTGTGTGGAACACACTTTCTTGCCAGGAGGCGTCACGTAGAACGTGAAACTTAGACGAGATGGCTGCTGCCCAATAAGCCCTCGCATGCTACCTAAGGCACCAAGTCTGCCGCAACGAGGCCCAAGCTATAGAGGCTGGAAATATCCCAAGCTATGAAATAACGAAAGGGAAGGGGTCGAATTTTTCGGCAACTAGGAAGCTTTCATTTCTGAGAAATCCGTATGGATTTCCTTGTAGCCTTGTGCTACAAAACGGGTGGATGCTAATTTTCCCTTTCATAAACGTTACTCCACTTTGCGGGTTTCGGGTCAGAACTCATTTGAATGACAGCGTTGCAATTACGTGAGAAGTAAAGCACGCCTTGCTTCAGCGCAAGTGGCATTCTGCTGGAGCTCTTTGGCAAGCGTTCTGAGGAGATGCGGTGGTATGATGGCACAAAGTACCATGTCATGGTCGAGCAGCAGAGAGAACGTCGCAGCGGAGCTGCGGGCTAAGTGCTTAGCCCGCGTGCACTAAGCACCGTGAACTTTGCCCACTTTGCACCATCGAGAAACTTCGCCCAGCACAGCGACCGCATGAGACCGCGTTCCTTCCTGCACTCGCAAAAGTGACGAGGCCAACGCCAGCGTTGCAATGATATGCGAGGCACCTAGAACAAATAACGTAGTCAAATCAGTGCTACGCAGCGGAAAGATATGGTAGAAACACCGTCGCCCGACCAATGCGGTGTATTCTGCTAGCGGGAGAGAATAAAACCACAGAGCACTCATATGGTAAAACCCCTAGAACTTCGTAAAGTAGCGACACTCTCCTCCTCGGTTCTCCTCTCCTAGTGCTCCCTCTCCGACAGTGGCGCCGCCCGCACTGCTCCAGAGCGTAGCGGGGGACCTTTCGTAAGTGAGTGCGCATGGAGATAATGTGGTGTGCTTGAAGCATTCGTTCTAGCTCTCTGCGTGGCATCTGCGTGGCATAGAAGCTCCGTCCCGCGAGTTGCACGAATTTTTCAACTGTACTGCTTTTCGTGTTGTTATACTAACCCTGAGAAAGCGTCCAAACGAGCGTAACACTGGCCATTTTAACACCGAATGCATCGTGTATGATACATACAGGAGATTTGTAAAGCCCTCACTGTAATGAATTGTCTCGACGTGTTGTAAATTGCATATCTGAGACTGAACGGTAACATTCCGGTCTACTGAAAGCCACATGAAAGTTCAACAATCCGCGTTGCTTTTGTCAGTCAAATTCATCGTTCACATCAAGTGTGCGCATGAAATCTGGCAGGATGAAGGAGTTGTGGCTGCTCTGAGGTTTCTGCGGCGTGTTGAAAGCCTCGTTCCCGTCTTCGGGCCAACCTTTGTCAAAAATATAGCAAAACTTGCGCTGTCACGCACCGGCTTAACAAAGCGAAGTTGGTCGATTTGAAGTTTCATGTGGTCTTGCTAGGTCTCAGTTGCCAGTCTGTATGATCTTAGCTCATCTGAGCTTGGCTCATTTAGTCTTAAGGTAATTAGGCTTGTCACTTAATCATGCTTGATTTAAGTAGGCTTAGTTTAATTATACTTGTCTTAATTAGTGCTAGCTTATTCAGAAATTGTTTGATTATACTTCCTTAAAGTGTTATTAGCCTATTTATGTTTTACTTAGTATTAGCTTAATTAGGTCTGGCCCATTTAGTTTGCACTTGATTAACCATAGCTTAATTTGCTTGCTTTAATTATACCCATCTTAAATAGTCCTAGTTTAATTAGGTTTGTCTTAATTTGTATTAGTTTAATTAAGTTTGGCTTACGTACTTGGCTTACGAACTACGCTTCGCTTATTTTGCTAAGCTTGTCAACGACAATGCGACCCGCCGTCGCACTAAGCCAAACGTGCATCGAGCAGCAACTACATTCTATGAAAAAACGAAAATGGAGAAAGGAATGATTTGAGTTGCGACTATACAAACGCACCTGCATTGTGATCAATAGTGTCCCAATAGAGCTGAAAATGACACAAATAACAAATTCGTGCCATTAGTGCTCGACCATCTGTGCTGAAAGCTTCCAATTTATTTTCATACATCAACGTATCATGGGTCTTTCATTTGCAATTTCTAGGCCAATGTACTATCGTGAGTGATATGAAAGGGAACACAGGAACGCATGGCAAACAGCCTCGAAACCGACTCTGAGCGATACGCGGATGGCGCTGTGGAAAACCAAGTGGAAAGGAGGGCGCTCTTCCACTAACTCATGGCACTCCCACCACACTGGCATTTCTACGAAGTGGCAACTTATTACGCCCTTTCACTGATAAAACGGTATCGTCCGATATTTGTTAAGACTCGGTAATCATCGCAGTGACATGCAGTGATTCGTTTCCTTTCGTTTCATTCATTCTTCTTTTTTTTTTTCTTCACACAAGCGCTTGGTGCAACGCCAAGTCCTGCACCTTGTGCAAGCAAATGCAGGGCAGGAGTGCCAACAGTTGTTAGAACAGCGTTCCCCTCTCCACTGATAGCTGGGTTTCAGGCTGTTTGCCATGCGTTCCTGTGTTCCCTTTCATATTGCTCAGGATAGTACATGAATGGACTTGAGGCACCATGGCATGCGCGAGTTTAAGCACGAGCAAGGCGTTAGATTAATTTGTTGAAACACACAGTTCATGTTTGCTTTCTTGCGAAGTATTAAAAGGAAGATCTTATACGAGCATTATACTCGACCGCGCTCAACGAACTGTGACATATATCTACGACAGTGAAGCGAACATCGAATTGTTCAAGTGGTGGTTTGTGGGGTTTAACGTCCGAAAACCAGCTCTGATTATGAGAGACGCCGTATGTGGAGATCTCCGAAAATTTCAACCACCTGGGGTTCTTTAACGTGCACTGACATCGCATACACACGGGCCTCAACATTTCGCCTCCATCGAAATGCAGCCGCCGCGGCCAGGATTCGATCCCGCGACCTTCGGATCAGCAGCCGAGTGCCATAACCACTAGACCACCATGGCGGGGCACACCGAATTGTTCAAACATCGACAATACTTAAAGTGTGAGAGACTGACAATATATCTCGCATAACCGCGTCGAAATTGTCAAGTTGAGCTCGTACACCGGTGTATCGAAACTTTTTTCTTCTAAGCCCATTCTTCTTACCGGACGGTATACCGCGAAGAGCTTTTTCTTTGCTGTATTTGTACTGGCAGCCGAAGGTGCAGCAGCCACCCGTGCTTATCAAAAGCGACGTCACTTATTCAATAAAACATGCTTAACAGCACCCCCCCCCCCCTTGGCGCGCACGAGGGGCTACGTGTGTGCGCCACACGCATGCTCCCCACCAGCGTGCCATCTCTGGACCAAATATGGCAACGGAGCGAGAATGTAAACAAACGAGCAAAGCGCGCACTCCCACGTGACGCTGGGGCCAATAGCGACGCGGCGTCCGCATCGATGAGGTAAAAAAAGGAAGTGGCATTCTTCAAAGCATGGCGCTACTTTACGAAGTTTTAGGGGCTTTTGGAGAGAGCAACCGCGCCCTCTCAGGCGAAACCACGTGTAAGTAGGGCCTCTCGGCAGAAGGCAGCTCGAGAACGTGTCACGTGACATTGCGTTACGTGATTTTGGCTCCATCGTGTCACATGATATTGTATTATGTGTTCTGCCAGAAACATGTCACGTGACATTGCGTTAAGTATTTTGGGTGATCATGTGACATGTTCCCGGCAAAACAGCATAAAGTGTCGGATGAAATGCTTCTGCCAAAATCATGTAACGCAATGTTACATGACATGTTTCCGTCAAAATCGTGCAACGCAATGTCACGTGACATGCTTCCGCCAAATCACGTAAGGCAATGCCACGTGACATGTTCCCCAAAATGAAGTAACACAGTGTCACGTGACGTGCTGCCCGCAACATCCTAATGCAATGTCACGACACGTTTCCGCCAATGTCACATAATGCAATGACACATGACATGTACCCGCGAAAATCACGTAACGCAATGTCTCGTGACATGTGGCTACCAACATCGCGTAATGCAATGTCATGTGAGATGTTCCCACCAAATCACGGAACGCAACGTCACGTGACATGTTTTTGCCAAAATCACCGAACATAGTGTCATGTGACATGTTCCCCCAAAATCACGTAAAGCAAGTCGCTTGACATGTTTCTGCCAACATCACATAACGCAATGTCGCATGACACGTTTCTGCCAAAATCACATAACGCAATGTCACGTGACATATGTTCTCCCAAAGTCACGTAATGCAATGTCACTTGTTATGTTACTGTCATCACGCAACGTGATGTCATGTGACATGCTTCCACGAAACTCGCGTAACGCTATGTCACGTGACATGCTCCCCAAAATCGCGTAACGCAGTGTAACGTTGCATGTTCCCTCTAAAACCACGAACACGTACATCACGTGACATCTGGAAAAATCACATAACGTACTGTCACATGACGTTTCTGCCAACATCACGTAACGGAACGTCACGTGACGTGCTGCGCCCAAAATCGCATAACGCCATGTCACGTGACATGCTTCTACAAAAATTACGTAACGCAATATGTCACGTGTCATGTTTCCACCAATATCACGTAACGCAATTTCACATAACATTTCTTAGAAATTTCGATTTATATATGCATATAGACCTATTCCACCGGGCCTACGTCACGAAGATGCGGTGGCGCTGTCGTCGGGAGTTTTGGTTTCGCATGGTAGGCATCCGCCGGCGCGCCTACCGTAGCAGCCGCTGCGTTTTCGCTGGTGCGGGCGCTTCTCACCGCCGTGAAATGAAGAAAAAAGTGTTCACCGATGACCTGCGCCGTGGGTTGGTTGGTCAGCAACGCACAAAATATGTGCGATAGGTTTTTATCGGTTTCCTGCTTATGTCTGTCTTAAAGGAGTACTGACACGAATTTTTGACATTCTCGTATTGTTGCTGTAAATGAAAGCACTGGTGTGGAAAACCCCAAAAACAGTGTCATGGTGGCCCGCAACACAATGAATATATTTTTAATACGGCTCCCTTAAAAGCTGACTTTCGGTTTCGATTTCGAGGGGGCGGTTTCCTAGTGACGCATCAACATAGTCGGACGACGTCTGAGCCACGTAGGGACAGAAATTCTTCATAGCGTCGCTGCAACTCTGTCGCCTTTGGTCAATTACACCTGAGGCACGCAAACAACGGCAATTTCACGGTCGTCCAGTGACTCTGACCGCGATTTTGGCGATTTTTAAGAGCCCGTGTTCATACGTCATCGTAGTGTCCATTGCAATGGGGCTGGCTCAATTGCTGTGCTGGGCGACGCCAACTTTAAAACCAAATTAAAATATTTTGTACGTGTTTCCTGGCTTCCGTGTGCGGAGGGCGTTAACAATACATGGCTAGGAAACGAAAAATGTATATTTTGCGCAGCCGCAAAATTGTAACTACGTAAGGTGGGGGACCAGGTGGGCCGCATGGTCCGCCGGGTTTCCAACAAGCGCGGGGGGCTACGATGCAAGGATGCCTTGCGGCTGGCTCATGCATTCGTAACCAGCCGAGTCCTGTACTCGGCTCCATACCTCCACCTACGCAAGTTCGACGAGAATGTACTCGAAGTCATTCTCCGCAAAATTTACAAGCGCGCCCTCGACCTTCCGGTCAACACCTCCAACCAGCGCCTGGGAATGGTGAACACCTTCAAGGAGCTGCGAGAGGCGCATTTGACGAACCAATACACTAGACTCTCTAACACGCCGTCGGGTCGCCGCCTCCTTGCCCGAATACACATTCACCATTCGATACGCACAGAAGAGCGCGTACAGATTCCGGAAGTCTGGAGATATATGCCCTGCACGTGCGCCCTCTTCCGGCAAACATGACACGACACGACCACAATGGCCGACGCCTCGCGCGGGCACCCCTGTCACACGGCGCGTGTAAACGTCGTTCGCAGCAAATGACATTTACAACTAATGTCATTCTGTTTTCGCGTTCCTCGTCTACACGGTCATACAAAATGACATTCGCCAGTGACGTCGATGTTTAGCCCCCGGATACTAGGACAACGAAATGTTACAAATTGTGCCTTTTATTTGCATATTTTCTCTTTGTTAGAAACACAGTGGTAAATATCGGCGGGCTATGTGAAAATATATTGCGATACGATACGGCAGGCAGCATTAACAGGGAAGAAATCCGCACAAGTAGCCAAAGCAAGACTAGCCCAAAGCCGCTTCGATTTCTTCCGTAGCCGGCGATATCGTGGACCGTGCCTCCGTTCCCGTGATCGTGATGGACGACGATCAGTGCAAACGAACATTAATTTCCCTTCAGGTATTCACTACAAAGCGCCGAAACCGGCTGAAACAGTTCAAGCAACAAACGCGCGTTTGTAAACATGGCCGACAGCTAGGAAGCCTCGGAGTAAACTTGGAGTCTGGGAACAAGAATATAGTTGCGCAGATTGCATCAAATGTTGTACTGTGCGTCAGAAAGTTATCAAACGGCCAGAAGAGAAACTGACAAGAACCGTAACGTTGTGTACATTTTGTTTTTCCTTACGAATTTTGCATCTCATTGCGAAGCCCCTGTCGTCGAGAATACCCATTTAGCGACTGAATGAGTTTGGCGAACGCATTCTGTGGGCGAATGCCATTAGGTGTGAATGTCATTCGCTATGCCCGTGTAGCAGCCACAAAAATGACATTAACACATAATGACATTCGCTGCGAATGTCATTACACGTGCCGTGTGACAGGGGTATTATTGGCTCGTCATTATGGTCACAAACACGGAATATTCTACGTGGACGCGTCCGGCCCGCACCACGGGGGTTGGTACACGGCCGCGGTCGTCCACCAAAACATCGCAGTAAATGGACTCACCTTCCGTGCACACAACATTACACACGCGGAGGAGATCGCCATTGCGCTAGCCGCCGCAGATCAGGACTCGCGAGTCATCATCACCGACTCTAGGGGGGCCTGCCGCAATATCGAACAGGGGTGCATTCCGTACTTAGCTTACAAAATTCTGCAAAACAGCAATTACATCGGTGCCCCCGCGCACCGAACGATCATATGGGCACCGGCTCACACGGGCCTCGAGGGCAATGAGGCGGCCGATGCCGCTGCCCGCGCGCTCACTCTCCGGGCACCACCCTCGTACCCTACCGATCCGGACCCCGAACCCAACCCCGCCTACACCTTCAAGGAGATCACACAATTCTATCAATCCGGCCATCAAATTTATCCTAAACCCTGTAAGGGTCTCACGAAGGTGGAGGAGCGAATCCTAGCTCCTTCGCCTTTATACCCGAACTCTATTGTGCCCGGCAATAGTAAAACACTTCGACCCCACTTGCACGGGGAAGTGCCCGCACTGTGAGGAAAGTTCTTCTGACATTTTCCACATGGTGTGGGCATGCCAAAAAAACCCAAACTTACCCCCTCTACCCAACCCTTCCCGGGAAGACTGGGAGGCAGCCCTGCTCGGCTGCTCTGACCTGACGGCCCAACGGGCCTTGGTCGAGCGGGCCCGGGCCGCGGCCGACGCCAATGGGCTCCCGTAAGAGGGAGCCCACCTAGTGTTTGTACGGGGCGGCCCCCTACGGACCGCTCCGAACTCTTCCTGTAAAAAAAAAAATTGTTTAATAAATGTTTTTCAGTCAGTCAGTCCTTTAAGGAAAGGGACGAACCTGTAATGCCGGCTGTTTGGCGCATCGGTTATGCGCCAAACATTTTCGTCACGACTAAGCATATGTGTAATTATTTGGCGTTAGTGCGGCTTGTTTCATTTGAGAGAAATAGCATTGTCACAAGTTTGTCAAGTGTAATGCTCGACACCAAGTTTCTTGGCATAAACAAAGTGCGGACACAGAGCGATGACGCTTACCGCAAAGCGCGCACGACGTTATCCTAGCTCGATGTGTAGGAGTAATCGCGGTCGCCGTGTATTATTGAAGTGGGGAAGCTATGCATAGGTCATACGAATTTCAATCACCCAAATGAAGCAAATAAGAGCTTCATTCACGTAGCCGTGAGCGAAAGGCCGATTACAGCGACGCTTGCAAATTGCTAGTGGCCGCGATAGCATACACACGAGAAGTGTCTTTGGCAATGCTGTAGTGGTTACGATGCGCTTAAATTTTTTTTTTTTCGATTGTCAGACTGCTCGAATGAACTACACGCGTGAAGTTTGCCGCGTCGTTACAGGACTTCACGCCTTCACGATCGGAACTGGGCGTATGGGCAGAGCCGCAAGCCGTGGTTATGCGCCTTGCTGGCAGTTATTTGAGAGCCTTGTCCTTGGCACGTTATTGCTTTTCTTGCGTGTGCGCGCGCTTGAGTTCCTATTCCGTTACATTTGTTTTTGCGCAAGGATTTCGTGTAGGGATTAGAGGCTTTAGGTCCGAAACAGTATTTTAGCTGAGGCATATCTTCAAGTCGCATTTAAACAAGTCTCGCTGTTGCAAGTGGTTCATCCTTCTAGTTACCGAATTAAAGCATGCGCATGAAGCGATGCCGACATATGATAGCTCGCGATCATTCGCATCATATGTGGCAAGGTGCTTGCCCTTTCGATCAGTTTCTCACATCTTGTCATATCTGGGCGTCGGCACATTCTTTGCTACATTCATTGAATGCTTCCTACAGAGCTAACGCAACTTCATCTCACGCGGCTGCCCCTCGCAAACTGTTGTAAACACGCCGTCGGCGTTCCGATGCCCCGTGCTCGGAGGCAGCTTTCGCACACGCTTCGCCGGCGGCGGTGGCGCGACCGTGCAGGGCCGCGGCAAGCGGTGGGCGGGGCCTCCGCGCCGCGACGTCGACAAAAGCCCCGGTTATATCGCCGGTGCCTACCACTGTTTACCAACATGGGAAGTGCGCTCGTTTGGCGGCGTCACCGCTCTCCTAGAGTTCCCTACAGGAGCAGAGTTGCGCATAGATCCGCCATCTTGCACGTCCATTCGCGTTAAGCGGCAAAGCCGCTCCTATCGAATGTAGGAGACGGCGCGGTTCAGCAGAGGCGCGCGCTTTCTCGCTCGTTCATTCCGCGTCGCTGGCCGAAACTTTCGCTTCCAAAAATGAAAAAGAAAGGTGATTCGAACAAACAATCAATTTACCAATTTAGACATAAGTGGTTATAAACTGTTCGATGGCCCTCACTATCGGCAGAAGCGTTTTTTTTTTGTAAATATCAAATGAAAACACTATTCCGGACAAAATGTATAAGCTGAACTAATCTCTCGTTTCACGTCGTACGTGACGCAAGGCTTTAAAATACAAAATAGGTACATTGAAAAACAATGAGCGCAGATAACACAAGTAAAGAAGATTACCTTCACGGCGAATCTTCGCAGATCCATATGGTTATATCCGGCGTAATGGAAACTGGATACGGCTTACAAAATTTTATGCTGCGTAGCAGTCTGTGCTATATTTATACAAAGTGAATCCTTATGCATAATCAAACGCGCACGTTTTCGTTCTTTGGGGTGCGATTTTTGTCACTGGCTAGCCAGCTGTTACCAAGCGGGCGTGAAGTATACTTATCCTGAACGTTTACGATTTCACTATCACAAAAATATTACTAATGAGAGTTGTAATTGCTCCATATAAACATATCTTATGCGAGGCGTGTGTAGGGATGTGCATTCTAAAACGTACTGCTAAGCTGAAATAAATATTGGGTCGCATCGAGCTGCCGACATAACCCGCTGGGCCGATTCCGACAACCGACCACGACCATTTAATCATTTTGCTTCGAGTGGCACTTCCTTTTTTTTTTTTTTGGCACACGTTTGAGAAAATAGTTTCCAGCAAAATTAAACCACACATCACGCTGTCACAGCCAGCGTTATTAGATCACAGCTGAGCCAAATTAGCTATGCCTGAACGTCGAAACATCGCCTCCGCGATCGGCAGCTGCCGTCGTCGATTGCCGAGGCCACGGTCGAACATCGGACAGCGGTGGCGCGGCGGAGGGTAGCGGCCATGGTGGCGTGGCGGGCGTCAGCGCACGCGCTGCCGTGAAGTTGGCTTTCCCTAAAAAGGACGCATTTTGCGCACGTGAGCGCTCTAGGCGAATGGGGGGCGCGAGCGGCGAGTTCTGTCAGAGACGCAACTCTGTTCCCCAAGGAGAACATATACAGTAACTCTACGCTCTCCGACCGCACAGCGCCATAGCGGCCAGGAGGGGCATTTTCTGCGAGTTCCCGGCGCACGCAAATCTTGGAGGCCATGCATTCGCTTTCCGGAGCATAGCTCAAAGTTGCACCGCAAGGCGAGCCCCGTTTACTGTTTGGCTGCTACAGGCAGGTCGAAAACATTTACGATAGTTCAGAAGGAGTAGTTTGGCTCGCAGGGGTGACTTATAAGCCGTTAATCCCTCATACTACTAGAACTGCTCAGTGCCGTTGATCCGTTAGAAATCGGTCAGCGCATTGCGCGGACGAACGTGAATTGCGGCGTGCGTTTAGAAAACTCGTATTAAACTTTGCTTGGTGTAAATTCATATTACATGCGTGTATTGTAAAGCTTGAATTTAGAAAATTAACATAAAGGCAACCTAGCGCGCTCGCTAGTTTTGTGCTCGGTGTGCACAAAGCTTGACATAAGCTTTGGCATAATAGCCGCCTTAAATAATGAAAAATAAAACGGATACCTCACGAAGAAATGACCTTTTCGCTTTATAGCACTGCTAACGCGTCAATTAAGCACACTATAGTCGTCATGTGCATGCGGTGGCGGAGCTGATTGCAGTGCAGTATATTGAGCACTTATTGCTTGGAAAGATTTTTTCTATGCGCCGTCCTAGTCTTCCGCAGACGAACAGACTGGTTTTGTTCTATGGATTGTATGCAAGCAGGTAGGTCTATGAACGCATAAACACCTTCTCAGTCGCCGACTCTTATCAGTTGCACAGAAGAAAAAGTGTGCAAACTTATCGCACCTCCATGGCGCTGACATACGCCTACGACTTGCGTCGTACCTTAATTCCATGCACTTGGACCGGGCAATCGACTAATGCTACGTACGCACGCATGGTCACAAAGCGAAATATCCCCGACTGACCGTTAGTGTTTTTAGACTGCGCGAAATCGTTGCATTGAATAAGTTAAAATGTGTTTTTCGCTTATAGGTCCTCTCATGACAGCCGATCATATGAGAACCCCGAGTCCGAACGATCTATGCAATTCGCGTATGTCGAACATTTTGCAGAGAACTAACTGCGCGACTAAAATACCTGATCCTGTCACCGCCATTGCTGCGAATCGAGTGACGAAGAGCACTTCGAGCTTCTAAAATATTTACCAATGAGTGGCAACTTCAGTGCGTGCGCCGAACGGCTGCAAACCAACGTTGTCCCATTCATCACTGTGTCACTTGCAGGGAAGCGGATAAAATTCCATCTTTGGCACCTTCCTGATAGTGTTCCTAAAGCTACTATAGAATTCATACATGCGACAGCGCGAATAAGTAAAATCACGGCCGGTCTGGACGCGCGCGCTCGCTCTCTCTTTTACGGCCTGAGCAGCTGCCACGACTACAATGGATCTGTTTCTATACAGGACGACGGCGCTTTCCGCGCGAGGGCGCCGCGAGCCAACCCCCCAAAGTGCGTTGCTCTGCATGCGCTTCGTATGGTAAACCAGCTGTTCCCGGCCACTTTACCGTGCTAATTATTTTTTCCCATGTAGAAAGTGGTGGAAGCAGTACAGGTGCGTGTGGGGACAGTCTGGCTTGCTAGGTACTCATGCACTCGGCAAAAGAAGAGGCACACTCAGTGCTACTAGCAACAAGGATGGGCTGTCTGGTTGGTCAAACTTGACCATCTTATATTTGATGGAGGCGAAAATGCTTGGGGCTTGTGCGCTTGGATTTAGGTGCACCCTAAAGGTTACCAGGTGGTCGAAATTCCCGGAGCCTTCCACCACGGCGTCCTTCATAAACATAACGCAGTTTTCGGATGATTGACGGCATGCTGATGCAGATGTCCCGAAGTGCGTCCTTCTGCTTAGTTTCTACAATGAGACGGATTTGCTCAGCCTTGTGGCGAACCGCTCAATTGTGTGATTGTCAAAATGTTTCCCGGAACCATCATATGAGGTTGTGACGTTCTTCGAGAAGGCAGTGAAATATCTTTACCGAAAGAAAATCCTCGAGACACTGCAATTTACTGTTCAGTCATATCTTGAAGATTCGCCGCTTCTGGACTGTCCGGAAGGTGTGGACAAGAGTCACGCCAGAGTGTCGGCGCACATCATCTCTGAAAAGTTTCTCCGGATTCTTCTTGTGAACTACACAAAAATGTTAACAGATCAGAATGACAAGCCTTCTGGCTATATTCACAAGCCCACGCGGAAACATTTCCGGCTGTGAACGATGTGACTACTTTAAACTAGCTCTAAGCATCACGACAGTGTTTTACCAGCAGTGCTTTTTTTTTCTTTTTCAGTTCTTTTGTGCATTATATTATTTTAGTACCAAGGAAAACATTCTGTATGATGCTGAAAGGTTTCTGTGAAAGTTCTTTATTTTTCTTCGCCTGCGACGTACGTTATTGCATAAAAAGATTTTTCTCATCTCTTTACTTGCACGCTGAAGACCGCGTCTGGACACGTGAGAGCTTGGGAATTTATATGCATGCCGGGACTCAGCGTGGTGTGGTGCGAGTTTATTATTATTATTATTATTATTATTATTATTATTATTATTATGTTCCTTCTGCTGTGATTGCGACTCACGGCTACTTGTGGGGAGTGTGACTTTCCCCTTTTCGAGGTATTTATTTTAATAATAAAGCAAGAATTGCGACAGCTTGAATAAAAATGACCATATTTTATCACTTTCAAGTACATTAATGGTTGGCATATGTGCATTTGACGTAAACGTTTTGGAAACCAATTTCTTTCAAAAAAGAATGTTTCGTGTCATTTGTTCTGACGGTCGGTGACGAATCATGTGGCCGAGCCTTCTGAGCGCGACGCGCATCGCTAAGTGCTCTCACGAGCGGCAGAAGCGGGCGAATCAGTGGCTTGTGCCTCTCCCTCGGAAAAGCGGAAAGCACCAGAGTTGCCATATATATGCTTGCTACCGTATTCTCGCATTGGTACCATGCATAGCATATAGAGGAGCTTCAGAAAGTGACGCGGCAAGTCTGAGGCCGAGCATTCCCAGCGCGCGCTAGCCTCCGCAACGGCCGGGAGCTGGTTTAGAGGATGGATGGATGGATGGATGCTATGAGCGTCCCCTATGTAACGGGGCGGTGACATGTGGGCCACCAGGCTCGTAAGAAGACTTAAGAACTTTTCTCTCTCTCTCTCTCTCTCTCTCTTTAAATTTTCCTCATGCCTTTTAAATTTACTTCACTCAAATCGATCATACTATAGCAAAAAACGGAAATTCATAGCCCAGTTCCCTGCCCCTTATGGAAGAAAGTCCATATTTTCCCCTATAATTATTTTTGTCCGTTCTCTCTAGTTTTCTGCCACCAGTATTCCAACCGTCTCTTACTTATTTCAATCGCGGCTATGTTCAGCTTCCCGTTGTTCGCCCTAAAACCCAAGGCTTCCTGTAGGGTGGTGCCCAAACGTACACCTGGGTGGATATTTCCGCATTCAATCAGAACATGCTCAGTCGTTTCCCTATCTTCCTCACAGCATGTGCATTCTTCTTCTTCTTTACTGAATTTCGCTCCGAGGGTTGGCTCGGAGCGCCCCCGCCAAGTTGCAGCGATAGGTAGCAACAGCCCCCCCGTGCGCAGGCCGTAAAAGAGAGAGCGAGCGCGCGCGTCCAGACCGGCCGTGGTAAAATATCCCCGTCGCGTAGGCACGCTCGCGTTGCTCTGGTACGGCCGGCGGCGAGAAGGGAACTCGCAGTTTTTTCCTGCAGCCGCCGCCAGCGGCCACAGCGGCGCTGAACGCGCGATTCGAAACAGGAGCGCACGAGGCCTATACATATATACATACGGGACATGACGGCGATGGCGATGGAAAAAACCCGCCGAGACTGTCCATATAGTTGCTACCGCAATAAAAATTCATATTCGGCTGATAGCAGTACTACTGACGTTTCACTGATGCACATATCTTTTTTACTGTTAATGTAAAATGCTTCTAGCATTTCTTGTCCATTGTTGCTTGCTCTTGCCCGAATTTGCCACAGTGAAGTCTTCTCTCACTTCGCAAGTGTTGCGATGGACTGGCAACGAAAGATTGTTCTCAATTGTCAATTCATGTTCCTTGGCTCTTGGTGTACTGTTCCTTGGCTCTTGGAGTCCCTAGATCGCGTTTCTCGCTTTTTTTTAAGTAGCGACAACTACCTCCTCTCCCGGCACCCTTTCACACGCAGCGCGCGCCGGCCGCCATGTTCTTTTTCCCCCGGAGCGTAATATCCGCCTATATAGGGTCGCGGGCGTAAACGGCTGCTGCGCAGCACGACTCAAGCATTAAGTTTCAGGTATGGGGTAACACGATCTAATACAAAGCAAGAGTGGCTTAGAACTGCACCGTGAAGGTCCTACACAAAATTTATCGCCGTATTTATGAACTCTAGTGATCTACGGTGTCCGTTTTCAACTCATTTTAGATGCGAAGCAGCTCTTTGACTAGCCTGTGTAACGCTGTCCCTCCGTGCCTCCGTACGAATGCGCCGCAACGCGCTCCCCTCGCCGCAGGTGTTGGAGCGGTGCCAAGTAGGTCACGCCGCAGCTGCGCTTTGACGTCACGCTCCCCTCGCCTGCCGCGCGCTCGCCGCAGCGCCCGCAGCTGCCGCCTCGTCCGTTCGCCCGCAACACCTGCCGCTGCCGCCGCTCGCTCCGCTACCGCGACCGCTGCTCGCTACACCGCCGACTCGTCGGTTCACGCGCAAAAAATTAACACCATCTTCCCAAAGGGAACCCTGATGGGATGCGAAGCACCCGCGTTAGCACCGTTCAACCCGTGACGCCACCCGTGCGCAACGCTGCTGCTTCGCATCCCATCAGGGTTCCCTTTGGGAAGATGGTGTTAATTTTTAGGGGCGAAGCTCCTCTTAGTCTAACCTTGTCCCATGTCAGGCGTAACCCGCGCGCCGAGGGCGGCACGCGCTCGCCCTCGGCGCGTGCTGTCTTGTGAGAGAGAGAGAGCGAAAGGCGCGCGTTGTCTATGGAAACACTCTTTCTTAGATGAACGCTGTACCAGCTCGCAAAGAAGGAGAACGCGCCCTCACCCGCGAGAGAACGTTGGCGCAGGTAGCGTCTCCTAGCGAGCTTATTGATTGAGAAATACCGACTGCTCGCGTTGGAGAACCGTTCACCGGCCACCTATATATATATATATATATATATATATATATATATATATATATATATATATATATATATATATATATATATATATATATATATATATATGCATTGGATCTTGACTTGCAATGAAGTGCCGGTGGGAGATTTCACTTGTGCATAGTTGAACCATAAGGATTCGTAGCGTGCGCGTTAACTAAATTAATCCGGAACTCGGCACGATCTACGATGAACCTCCCGAGCTTCGCCCACTCATCATCATTCACTCCGTGGATATGCTGTAATTTTTTTTTCGACCCCAGCCTAACTGTACTAAAGCGGGCTGCGAAAACTGGCGCCTTAGCAACATTTTTACAACGTTTGGGTCATATGCCATCACTGCCTTTGGGTTTAACAGGAACGAGTGTTCCATGGGCATTCGTTTCTTAGGGAGATTTACAGAGCAACGCATGTGCATTGCGAAAACGCATGAACTCTGGGACTGCGCATTCGCGTGCATTATACGTGCAAGAACGGTAGCGCTTACAGACATATGCTAATTACATAAGCACATGCTTTTTTTTTCTTCTTAATCTTTTGCGGCTCAGAAATGTTCAGAGCAGTATAGTCGTTTTTCCGCGGGAATTTCGGCTGCTTTCAGTCAGATAAGGATGCGAAAAGCTTCTCAAGCTCACTTAAAAATATTTACTCCGTGCACAAACCTTAGCAAATACCTATGTTTCCCTTATACCTATATCATGATTTACATAGTGAAAAAACAGTGCTATAATGAGCACATTACTGTATGTGCTATCATGCACATGTTTTATGCACTAACTCACTTTAAATTCTAATGAAATCTTTTATACATTCTTGACTCGTTTCCCTAATCAGTTTTCTTTGAATGATGTTTGATTTCTTATATAAATTGTTGTACTTATATATTTTCTTCAGTTAGACACCCTACTAGCTTATTGCTATTGGACTAACCAGTGTTCTCATTTTTAATGAGCTGTACCATAAACTAGCCCACTTTTCAAACCTCATTTTCTTTTCTAATCTAGTGTTGATGGCAAGGTTATCGTACTGAATTGCGCACATCTTATAATGCTAATTGCTGCACTTCAGTCATTAATATTTTACCGAATCCAATTTTTTAAACACGGAACAGATATAGCTAGGGCACTGACCGAACCTCATTCAAGTTACTTCATCCATCCATCCATCCATCCATCCATCCATCCATCCATCCATCCATCCATCCATCCATCCATCCATCCGTCCGTCCGTCCGTCCGTCCGTCCGTCCGTCCGTCCGTCCATCCATCCATCACAAGGAATCAACCAAACACTTCAGTATTGATGAAAGTTTATTCGCTATACGAGCGCTTCGTGGGTGTGGTGCTTTTCTAGGGCACTTCTCAGGTCGGTGGGAAAATATGGACGGCAGAGCTATCTCCTCTACCGGCACCCTTTGACACGCAGTGCGCGCTTCACGAAGGCGTCGCTTCACGAAGTTAAAAGGCTTAGCTTTTCACCCGAGGGGTTGTTGGCGCTTTGTTATTAATCAGACTGGGCGAAGGAAAAGGACTTGGACGCTAATTTTCGTGCGTTTTGGAGGCAAGTCCATATACAACGAACTACTGATATAACGACCACTTTTCGCGTCACTTTCGAGTTCGTTATAAACAGGTTTGACTGTATTACAAAAGAAACGGCGCAAACGCGCACACACTCTGCACGACACACCGACGGTCCAATGATCTCGGGAACTTCCCGTGCGTCACTGCACCAGTGTTCGATTCTGGCTGCCTTTAACCTCCAAGAAAAACCGGGAACCCAGTCGTCGTGGCAGCAACGTATGCGCAGCGATGTCCATCCGTAAGAACGCGGGCAGTACCGGCTCCCCACGTTCTTTTTCGCCGAAAAGGAGCGCCGTCGGCTACTGCTTGCTAGAGTTACTGTAAAGGGAGCCTATACTGCTTGCAGCCTCCCTCCACAAGATTTGGGGGGGGGGGGGGCTACGCGGATGGCACACACGAGGAGAGGAGCTCATTTGCGCAATTTGTCACGGCCAGGTAGGGTGCAGGGTTGTGAGGAAGCAACCCACTGGTGCACCCGGCGTGGTTAAATGCAATGCGTACGTCAGGTGTTGAGGACCACTTGCAGCCCAAAATTAAGAGTATGCACAGGTTTTGCACCACGACGAATGGGACACGTAAATGTTTCCCAAAAGCAGTGACACTGAGAAATACTTCTCCGAGTGTTGCAAGTACGTTCCGTTCGCTAGCAAGATGCCGGGTGGCCGCCTGTTGTCTTCGGCTAGCACCGAGTTTGAAGCAAACTTGGGGTAACGAAGTTAAGAGCTGCACCGGTATCTACGAGTGCTGGGACGTCTTTAGGTGGGTCTCCTAGCTGGACTTGCAGCGTAGGTATCTAGGACCGGCCCATACATAGTGACAGGAGGGGGGCTTGACGGTTAACATACGCGGGGTTTGATCGGCGGTCCGCGATGAAGTTTTCCGGCGGTGGGGTCTGACGCTCACGATCCCGACTGCAATGGCCGATCTCGTTGCATTGATAGCAGCGGATCAACGAAGAGCGCTGGCACCGCACTGCAGTGTTCCCGAATGTGAGCCTCCAAGACAAGAGCTAAGTCAGCATGGACAGTAGATGGGCAGGCGAGGCGTACGAAGCGTTGAACGTCGAGGTCATTGATGGCGTCTATGAAGGCTTGGGTAAAGTCGGCGGTAGAGTTTGGACAAACAGAGAGGGCTTTCCATGACAAACGCTCGACATGTGCAGCAAGCTCTTGCAGGCTGTACTTGCCCTGTCGCACGTGCTGCAATTCTGTAAGATGTAAGGGCCGAAGATGGGGGTTACCATAGCGGGATTCGAGTGCCGCGACGAGGCTGTCGTAGTCGCCGTACAGTCGGATGCTGGCAGGTGCTCCAAAAATTCGGCGGCAGGAGAACGAAGCTGTGTCACGAGGATCCGAGCCTTGTGTGTTTCGGGCCAGGCGCACAGAGCAGCGGCAGACTCAAACTGCCTAAGAAAAACAGACCACGACGTTGTCCCGTCAAAGGTAGGTGGGCTCGGGAAGAATCCCTGGCAGTGCGTCATGGCGTAATGCGGGGATGGAGGCCCAGCATTGCCTCGAACGACAGCAGGAGCATGAGTAGCGGACGCGGGCGACGAGAGGTTGAAAGCACGTTTCGTGAGGTCGCCGATGCGACTTTCTGTGGAGGACATGCGTTGGGCTAAACTATATTTATATTTAGTTATATTTTTTATATTTTAAATGGAGGACAGGTGGTCAGCAAGGCGTGCTTCGGAAGCCCCGAGGACAGCCGATAGATCATGTGTATGCTGTCATGGAGCGGTGTCCGAAGCGGCAGGGTGAATCAACATCCTCTAGACTAGGGTGTTGGGTGAATATGCGAAGGCATCGTACCAGGATCGGAAGCTTGAGACGGTGGCAGCGGTGGCTGAGCGATCGCGTCGCTTGCACAAAGGGCGTGGTTCAGCTGAAAGTTCGATGATGGCGCAAGCATGGATTGCCGAACCAATTCAATCGAAGTCGCCGTTCCGGGGACGTCTTGCTTCGGGTTTCCATCCCGTCGCTGCCACCAAATGTAACGAACACAACCCACACAAAATAACATACGGAAGTTATTTTCGCATTTGCTGAGCATGTCTACTATCAAGAGTGTGACGGGAGCGCCTCAGGAATATAAAATCGCTGAGTACCTTTACAAGCTCAAAAAATCGCTAGAGTTGGCCTTTAAAGAACGTCCAGGTGGATCGCTGAGTACCTTTACAAGCTCAAAAAATCGCTAGAGTTGGCCTTTAAGGAACGTCCAGGTGGATCGCTGAGTACCTTTACAAGCTCAAAAAATCGCTAGAGTTGGCCTTTAAAGAACGTCCAGGTGGTCAAAATTTCCAGAGCCCTCCACTGCGGCATGTCTCATAGTCGTACTCTGGTTTTAGGACTTAAAACCCCAGAAATCAATCCACTTGAATTTACGGGAAAACGTAATTCTCTTACAAGGAAGCTCAAATAATTCCAGCATTTTTTTGAGAAGGCGCTAATCTTAATCAGTATTAATGTTGTATTATAAGGTGATGCGAACGTGGCTCAATGGCACTGGCGCAGCCAGAAGTATTTTTAATTCAGTTCAATTCGATTTACTTACAAAGCGTTCCCTAGGTTCAAAGGACTAAATGCAGATTATCTCTACCTGACTAGGGTCCCTCCACCGACACATTTGCTCAAATGGACATATGCAGTGGTACATAAAAATACAGCGAAATATAGTGAACTGAAACCAGGAATATACTATATGGTCAAAACACGAAATGCAATACAGAATAAAAAATACGTATTGAAAGATATGATTAACTTGTACACAATTATAAAAAGGTACAAAAATACGAAAATATTTTTAACTGACAATATACTGTGGCACAGCACAAGAGAGTACTGTGCCATATTTTTTTCAAGTAGTGTTACATGATTCGATGTGAATATCGCGGGTGGAAAAAAAAAGGTGTAATGTAGGGTTGAAGTTCGAGTGACGCTAATGGACCTCAATGGCAGGTTGGCATTCTGAGCGAATCAGATCACTTACAAAACTCCGAGGGACATTGATGACAAATCGATTAACTTCCTAACCGACCTCTTTAACGACCACTGGGCCAGTGGCATATTCCTTGAGGGATGGGGACGTACGGAAGTTTTCCTCATCTCTAAGTCGGGCACAAAGCCCAGTCTTGATAGCCCCCGCCCCATTTGACTGACATCATGTGTTGGTAAGGTTTATGAGCACGTGTTGAATAATAGGTTTTCTTGGTTTATCAAGGAAGGGCCGGGTCTCCTCCCTCCGAATATAGTGGGTTTCCGTCCGCATCTCTCAACGCAAGATGTGATGCTTCTCCTCAAATCTCACGTCAGTGACGACAACACTCGCGATGCCAGGTCTATATTTGCCCTCGATCTAGCTAAGGCCTTTGATAACATATCTCATGGCCGCGGTGGCTTTTCTCAGTGAACGAACGGGCACTCTTAAGGGAGCTGAAGTCGGAAAGTTACGAATTAGGTTCGCGTGGAACACCTCACGGAGCACTCGTCTCCCCGTTTTTTTTTTTTTTTCAATATTGGCATGTCGCGCCTTGCTCAGAACTCGATGTGTTACAAAGTGCAATATACACGGATGACATTACGGTTTGGGTCCGAGGCGGTGCCTTAAGGTACCTTGAGGACAAATTGCAGGAGGCGGTCAACACAATTGAAAGGAACATCAGTCGTGTGTCCTTAAAGCTATCAAGTAGTAAATCGGAGCTATTGATATACAAGCCCACCAGAAAGGGCCCGCGGCCCAAGGGCTAGGTCCCCCCATAGTAGGTGGATGTCACATTATTAACCGCTAGTGGGGATAGAATTCACAAGGTTAGCTGTATCCGAACATTGAGCATGCTCATCTCAGCAAATGGACATAACACGGAAACTCTACGTAGATTAGAACAACATACTGCGGCTACGCTCGGCCTCGTTATCAGAGTTTCTAATAGGAAAGGAGGCATAGGGGAGGACAATATACTACTCTTTCATGCCCTCCTCATGAGTCATGTCCATTAGGTTGCATCTATGCACAATTGGCTCGCTGCAGAAAGGGAGGCTCAGTGTCATCATCATCATCATCATCATCATCATCATCATCATCAGCAGCAGCAGCAGCAGCAGCAGCAGCAGCAGCAGCAGCAGCAGCAGCAGCAGTCTGTCTACGCTCACTCTAGGGCAAAGGCCTCTCCCATAGATCTACAATTATCCCTGTCCTGTGCTAATTGTGACCAATTTATCCCCGCAAACTTCATGATCTCATCTGCCCACCTAACTTTCTGCTGCCCCCTGCCACGCTTGCCTTCTCTAGGAATCCACTCTGTTACCCTTAATGATCGACCAACTGTTGTCTTCGCATTACATGGCCCGCCCACACCCATTTCTTCTTAATTTCTATTAATATATCCCTAACACGCGTTTGTTCCCTAACCCACTCCGCTCTCTTCTTGTCCCTTAATGTTACACCTACCATTTTCTGTTCCATTGCTCGCTGCGTCGTCCTCAATTTAAACTGTACCCTCTTAGCCTCCAAGTTTGTGCCCCGTAGGTGAGTACCGGTAAAATACACCTGTTATACACTTTCCTCTTCAGAGACAATGGTAAGCTACCATTCATTATCTGACAATGCTTGCCGAATGCACTCCACCCCATTCTTATCCTCCTAATTATCTCAGCCTCATGATTCCGATTAGGGGTTACCACCTGGCCTAAGCAGACATATTCACTTACTACTTCCTATTTATCGCCAGCTATCTCAAACCGCTGTGCTCGCTCAAGGCTATTGAACACTACTTTAGTTTTCTGCATGTTAATTTTCAGGCCCACCGTTCTACTCTTCCTGTTTAGGTCAGTAATCGTGCTTTTGCAATTCATCTCCCAAGTTACTTAGCAAGGCAATGTAATTAGCAAATCTGAGGTTACTGAGGTATTCCCCATTAACCCTTACACCCACCTGTTCCCAATCGAATGATCTAAATACTTCTTGTAAACATGCTGTGAACAACATTGGAGAGATTGTGACCCCTTGTCTTACGCCCTTCCTTATAGGTATTTTGCTGCTCTCCTTATGGAGGACTATGGTGGCTGTGGAGCCATTGTAGATATCTTCCAGTAGTCTTACGTAGTGCTCGTGTACGCCCTGATTCTACGATGCCTGCATGACTGCTGAGGTATCGACCTAATCAAATGCTTTCCCGTAATCTAAGAAGGCTATATATAGGTGTTGGTTATACTCCGCGCATTTCTCTATCACCTAATTGATAGTGTGAATATGGTATACTGTTGAATAGCCTTTACGAAACCCTGCTTGTTCGTTAGGTTGACTGAAATCTAAGGTGGCACGAATTCAGTTAGCGATTACCTCGGTAAATACCTTGTGGACGACTGACAGTAAGCTGGTCGGCCTGTAATTTTTTAAGTCCTTTGTGTACTGATCCGTAAAACTGTTAAAAGGGCGCTCGGCCTTCCAATCCTTACTAGCACGGAGGATCTGTTAGCATTAGGAACTCAGAAAACATTGGATGAAATTATAGAGGCTCATAACGCACGGCGCAGATCTCTCGCCTCTCTGTCACTCGGGCGGGTCGGAAGATTTTGGCGTGCGTCGGAATGTCTGTAATACTTGAGGAAGAACGGATGATATCTCTGACTCCGTCGTTAGACAAGCGCTTGTAGTCAATCCTATCCCTAGGAATATGCGTCCTCAATTTAACATCGCAAGGCGTAGGGCTAGGACAAAGAAAATCTTGGAGCAGGCACAATCAAAGTCGGGATCGTCGACCTTCACGGACGCTGCGCGTGTAGATAGGAATCGTTATGTGGCGGTTGCGGTCTCCGTACACAGCACATTACTGTCGTCATGCTCTGTCGAGGCAGCCTCTCCGGCAATAGCAAGTTTCTCTCGCACTATGGCTTTTCACATCTATTCTGACTCACTTTTGGCGGTTAGAGCCTTTGCCTCTGGCAGGGTGTTCCCGCTATTTGCTAGGATTCTCAGAGATAGGACCATCACTCCGAACAAGACCACTTGGTTCCCGGCACATATGGGCTCCACGATCAGCGGCATCACCAACTCGCCATCACGATCAGCGGCATCGCCCGGCCGAGTGCGAGGAATTGCCTTCCGCGTAGGGCTTCACGGCCGTGGGTCGTTGGACCACTCCGCCCCGTCCGGGGCCAGGCCTCTGGATGGGATTGCGGCTGATCGAGGGTTGGGGGTCATTCTGGCTACATTAAACGAAGTAAATTCTCAATATCGTTTGGGTCCTAGCGTCTTTCCTCCGCCTCATCCGCATCTCACCAGAGAACAAGAAATTACCCTCAGACTACTGCAAACAGTGGTTTACAACCCTGTCCACTAGCTTGTCCGTGTATATATGAAGATGTCCCCCGACTGCCCGGACTGTGGCTGTATGTGTACATTTGAGAACATGATGTGGGACTACCCCCACATACCCAAGGAACTCAAGGCGAGGCTCACCTCGAGAGAAGACTTTTATTTCGCAAGCGGAAGTACGAAGCGTAACCGTCAACTTCGGGCAATCCAAGGGGCCCATGATACGGCGAGCAGGTACTCCCTGCCTGTCCCAAAGTGGGAGCGGCGCGCAGGGGAGCCGGTGTAAAACCCGGCTCTCTTCTCTCGATCTCCAATAAAGTTGTTTATCCAGAGTTGTGCAGCGCTCAAAATATTTTGGTGTGAGGGGTGTCTTGACGCTGAAGCACCCCCTCTGGCTAGGCCCATGCCCAATGGCACTGATAGCATTCCACTGTTAAAGACGAAGGTTTTTTTTTGTTTTTCTTTTACAGCGAGCCGCTATGAGCACATTACGCAATAGCTGATTTTGGCGACGATGGTGCCCGCCGCCATCGCTGTCGGTGCACGTAATTGCTGTCGTTGACAACGTGAAAAAAAAGTCAATGGCTTTACGGATTTGGGCCGTCCCTGCTGCCCGCGAAGCGGTGGCTAGGCAAGGCCTGGACGCCCAGAGGAGGGAGACCTGAGCCCGGGTCATCAATCTGCAGGACACTTAGTAAAAGTTTTTACCTACCAAGAATACGGATTTGAATCCCGCTCAATAGGAGCGGTGACACGTCCCCCGACTCTCACCACCTGGTCGAGCACCTGCTCTCTCAACCGCGGCTCTGATGAGTAATGTTTCAGGGCATTATATGTTTATGATCCATTGGTTGTGGTTTCCGCGACGTAGACAAAGAAAACAGTAGTAGGAGCGGGAGGAGGCAGGGAAAGAGGTGGATGAAGTAGGGGTGGAAAAGAGGGCGACGATGAAGGAGACGATGACGCACAAGAGGAGGAAGGAGACGACGACAACGAAGGAAACGAAGCAAGAAAAGAAGATAACGATAAAGAAGACGACGAAGGAGGTGAGGAAGGACAATATGAGCAGAAAAAGAGGGCGACAACGACGATGAAAAAAAAAGGCAACGGAAGACGTGGAGGAGAAGGACAAGGAACGGAAGCGCGCAGCAAAGCTCATGTTTATGTCCCGTATGCTACGTCCTCTGCTTTGTGCAGGCCTGCTTCTTATTTATTTTTTTTTTATGAGGAAGCCGCGTTTTTGACTAATTATATTTTCTTTGTCAAGGATAGACTCCACTCAGCAAGAGGCCCGAATGTCGAGTTCCTTTCATTTGGCGGTGCATCTGTGCAATATATTGTGTACTGAAATTCAGCACACTGTAACGCATGTCAAGCTGCAGGTGAAAGCAGAAAGCGGCCGAACATTTCCGACTGTCCTGCACTCTATAAATGCGTGCACAATGCATGAAGCGTGGGAAGGGCCGCCGTGGACTATTGCGTGCACGCTTGCTTGGCACCCTTGAATCCCGGGTTCGATTCCTAACGCCTGGTAAGCTGACGCTTGTGTCCGCTTGTTATGTCTGCATTTCAACCGTAACCTACAAGAAACGGTGAGTCTTGTTCATTGCTCCAATGAAATTTTTGATTAACAAAAGCTGCACATTTATCAGTGGCGCATACTCGTGCATAAGCAAGTGCCGAGCACTGAGGGCATTAGCCACACGCGATCGCATTATCATTAATCGTGACGAGTATCTCATTTTAGTGATCTCCACATAAATTATTCATGTTCATCATACTTTGATACCCTACCATCCAAATCTTAGCATATACCAAGTCAACGAGACGTCAAGGAAAGCGCCGAGGCGTAGATAGATAGATAGATAGATAGATAGATAGATAGATAGATAGATAGATAGATAGATAGATAGATAGAAAGAAAGTTGCTCAAGTTCGCCAAGAATGCTTGGCATTTAATAATCAGGTAGGCATTAAAGCACGCCGTCAAGATCAGTGACGTCACACGTATCAGAGTGAGAACCTTCGAACGGCGTCGCCACCGGCGTTTTCTTTTCGCGCGTTTTCTATAGCTTACCAAGGGTCTTTTATCCGGAGGAGTGGTGCTTTTTGTATTCTGATTAGGCAGCCTACTTATATGTGCGAGAAATATTGCAATGAAACCATATATATATGGTTTCATTCGGCACAGAAACACTTATATAAGTGTTTCTGTGCCGACTGAACGAAAATATCCGTCCGTCCTTCCGTCACGTAAGGGGAATCGGTAAAAGTAGATGTACAGAAGAAAACAAAATTTTATTGACAATGCTGCACTTTTCAAAGCCGAGTGCGATTGCAAAGTGTGACCATGCCTCAACTGTATCAACGCATCGTACCGGCTCTACAAAAATATAAAAGGAGAGCACATGCTAGAATAAAGGCCCCTTCTAGAACAGCGTGTAATGTCGACGTTGATAAGGTGACAGAAAAGGAAGATTCATACTGCGGTGGCGTGGGAAGCGGCCTTCTGATGAGATCGTCCACGTGTTGATGGACGCTAAGGGAGGATCACCACGACCGTGTTGCGCCAAACATTGGTGCCGTCAGCTAGGGGGGCCGCCGTCGGGTGAACCAATCTCCGACACTGACTGCGCTAACATCTTCAATACCGCATTTTCAGCAGTTTTCACACAAGAAAGCAACCCGCCTTCATGGATGCCACCTACTAATACCATGTCACCGATGGCCGCGATAACCTTTTCCTCAAACGGTATCTCGTCCTTAATTGAGAAACTGAAACTGTCCTTGTCAGCCGGCATTGACGAAATCAACTCGAAACTACTAAAAAATACGAAGTGTAATGCTGCAGTATATTTGAAGCTGTTTTTTTTTTTTCACAGTCACTTTCTACATGTCTCATTCCGAATTAATGGCCAACTGGGAAGGTCGTTCCACTCTGCAAATCAGGTGATAAAAATTGTCCTCTAAACTGCTGACCCATATCTTTAACTAGCGTCCCTTGCAGAATCAAGGGACATGTCGTATACTCTCACTTTATATAAGGACTTCTTCGACGGTAACAATTTCTTCCATCCCAGCACGGTTTCAGCAAAGGGTATTCATGCGAAACTCAGCTAGTCATATTCCTCAATGATTTGCATGCTTACCTGGACACTAACCTTGAGGTTGACGCCATTTTTCTGGATTACGCCAAGGCGTTTGATAACGTTCCACGTTAACGGTTATTACAAAAACTACCTCGCTTAAACCTACATCCTAACGTACTACCAGTGGATCAAAGACTTCTTAAAAAATCGCTCTCAATCAGTTATCATAAATAACCTGTCGTCCGTTCCTCTTCCTGTAACATCAGGTGTCCCACAAGACTCGGTTCTCGCCCCTCCTTTGCTTTTGATTTATATTAACAACCTCCCACTGCATGCATATTGCCAAATTCAATGTTTCCTGACGACTGCGTTATCTAACGCCGAGTAACTAACACTAATGATCAAGAAGCCCTCCAACAGGTTCTTAACCACATCCAACAATGGTGTGAAAATTGGCTCTTGACCCTTAACCTTAGCAAATGTAAGCTCCTTTCATTACCTGTCGACACAATATTCATGCATTTCAGTACAAAATCGCTAACTAATCCATACAATCTGTATCGTCTTTCAAATACTTAGGCATTACATTATCTAATGACCTAACATGGTATACACATGTCAATAACGTGATATAACCGGCAAACAAATCACTGGGATTTCTTAAACGTCATCTTCGCCTCGCCCCACATCACATAACGTTGCTCGCTTACAAGTCACTCGTTCGACTTAAACTAGAATACGCATCTGCCATATAGAACCCGCATCATGTACGTTAACCTCATAAACGATCTAGAAGCAGTCCAAAATCGCGCTACAAGGTTCATCCATTCTTCTTATTTGTATGACGTCAGTGTTTCAGCGTTGAAAACTAAATCTGCGATATCACCTCTCTCAGTTCGCCGGCGCATAGCCACTGTATTACTGTACCACAAGTTCTATTACTCATCGATTAATCGTGCACCTTACACCATGCCAGCATCGTACATTTCTCACCTCACCCGCCACACCATTCAAGTTTTTCGTCCACGGGTCCGGACTGTTACTTTTTCAGCTTCCTTCTTTCCACGTGCAGCTTAAGATTGGAACGGCCTTCCCCAACATATCGTCGACATCACCTGTGCATCATCATTCGCTGAAGATTTAAATAACCTTTTCTGTATATAAACACATGTGGCATTGTTATTCATGTTTTGCTGACCCCACCCCTTATGTAATAACCCCATGTGGGGTCTTTAAGGAAATAAAATGAAATGAAGCGGGTGATGGTGGATATTGGGAGTGGGGAGGCAGATTGACTAAACATAAAGATACAGCAACACATTATATAATGCAGAGGTGTATATCTATACACCATCCCATCAAAAACAAAATGAATGTCCAGTGGCGGCAGTTACGAATAAGAACATACTGTAAACCAGTTGTGTGTAATGTATACTCTATCCCGACATATCTAGACAAGCCATGCAATGTCACTTACGCGGCCCAGGAGGAACTCTTAAACATATGCCCCGGGAATGTGAAGGGCGGACGAGTGACAACGGGGAGACAGCCTCTAGTGTCTAATTTAGTCCTTGCACACTTAGCTTTGTTTTTCAAGTGTCTCGTTCCTATGGTGTGATGAGTGAAGTGCTCGTATTTAAAAGTGCGCGCCATAAAAGTGGATATGCGCGCGTTGGTACGCTGTGCTGGTCAGCACAGCCTCAGATCAACTGTTGGCAATCCAGCGGGCCGACTGCACCGCCAGAGTCCAAGGGCTCGTGGCAGACGTCTAGGCAGGATGAAGCCCACCCTGTCAACTTGCCGGACGAAAATAAACATTTTTCACCCATCCACACGGAGTTCTTGGGTATACCCAAGAACTCCGTGCAGGTGGTTAACCAGCGCAGCGGAAGCGCGAGGCCACGGTGTTTATCACTGGTTTTACTTCGGCGTTTTCGCCAGCTACACACCATGCACAGACAAACGAGGTTTTACCAGGCTGTACAGATGGTGATTATACCACATCCGTTGTGTTGGTTCGTTAGTTGCTTGATCCCTGGAAGCCTTAGCGCAACTCACCCAAGGCAATCGGCCATGAACCGAGCGGAGTTTTGAGTTAGAATATAAATAATGGCATAGTAAAGAAAAAAAAAGTCATCGCAATAAAATGAATTTAGTACCTCAAGTTGAGACTGAAAAAAATATACTGTTTTGCTAAGGTTGACGGCAAAGAATAATAAAGAACATGTGCATATGTACGAAGTCAACTCCTACGAAGCGGCACCAAGCCTCACGACCAAGGGGGTGATTCGAGGCATTCCCCTCGAAGACGACGCAAGAACGGTTGACGAGAACGTTGTAAACTCACGGAATCCCACGGCCCTGGCAGCGAAGAGGTTAGGCAATACAACCACTGTCATCGTAGCCTTCGACGGCCTAGAAGTCCCAACACTGGTGCGATACGGAGCAACTCTCCTACGCTGCACCCTATACAGGAAACAGATAGATGTCTGTTATCAGTGCGGAAGACTAGGACACCGAATGGATGTTTGCCCCACTCCGCACGACAAGATCTGTCGTGGATGTGGAGCCCGGAACCCAAGCCAAGAACACCAATGCACCCCCCGATGCATTCTGTGCGGGGGTGCGCATTCCACAGCAGACAAATTGTGCAGGGCGCGCTTCAAAACGCCCTATATCGTCCGGAGGAGAAGATGGGAGCGAAGAGAGGAAGAGGCGATGGAGCTGGCAACCCTGGAAACCACCATCCACTCAACCCAAGAATCCCAAGATGTGAAATCCCAGAGGCCAAAGTCGAGGTCCAGATCCAGGGGCAGATCCAGGGGCAGATCCAGGGAGCGATCAAGATCGCGCAGTCAGACCACCACCCTAAGGCGATCAAGATCCCGGTCCAGGCCACGACGAGATGGCTCAACAGACAAGGTGAGCTGGGCAGATGCGGTCAACTTGGAGCCGAAACGGAGAGTCTCGGGTGTCAAAATAGTCGTGATAGGGAAATGCTGCTAGAAATGCAACGCGAAAATGCTAAACTTAGGGAACTCGTTCAACAACTTTCAAAAGAAATCCAAGAGCTTAAACAAGATCGCAACAGAGTCCCGGATAGGCCGGTTAGCGAGCCAGTGGTCGGAGCAGATACGGAAAACCGACCACCAGCGACTAAGAAAAGGGCGATGCAATCGCAGACTGAGAACAAAGCAGCGCAGGCTAGATCAGAAATCAAGGACACATTGATAGAAATTCAGAAAGCGATAGCCAGCGTGCACGTTGCCATCAACGAGCTGACTGTCAGGGTGGCAGGTATTGAGGAATGGAAAGCAGGCGTGACACCCATGTTAAGCCAGCACCTGCATGTAGCACCGCAGCCGTACGCCGAGGCCATAGTGGGTGGTCTGACACAAGGCACGCCTAATCCAGTGCTTTCCCATTTACATACTCATCATGGCCAACAACAGTAAAAATTTGACAATTTGGCAATGGAACTGCAGAGGTATAGTCAGGAAAAGGCCAGTCTTTCAACAATATGTTCGAACCGCGCTAGTTAAGCCAGATATAATAATGCTGCAAGAAACGGTAGGGGCGTCCGCTTCCATCCCCGGATATCGGGAAATATCGCCCCCACAGTCAAATGACAGGGGGGTATCCACCCTGATAAAGAAGGGTTTGGTAGTGGTAACCCATGAAATCAAAAACGTCAAAATGGACCACATTCTAGTGGAAGTTATCCCAGATAAAACGCGCCGATGCAGCCTATTTGTGCTTAATCTATATAGCAACCCTGCAAGCAAGCGGCAGCGCTTCCTCTCCCTGTTCAAGAGAGCTACGGACCTGGCGGGCCAAAATCCGATAGTAATTGGCGGGGACTTCAATGCCCCAAGTACCACATGGGGATATGGCTATGACACTGCCAAAGGTAAAAGGCTATGGCAATGCATACAAGAACTAGGACTTGTGATCATAACTGACCCAAGAATCCCAACCAGAACAGGAAATTCAGTTTCTAGGGACACCACGCCCGACCTATCTTTGACTAAGAACATCCAAAGAGCGGAGTGGCGCAACACATTAGACGATCTAGGCAGTGATCACGCAATCGTGGAAATAATAATACCCTCGCTATCCGGAATCCCCCCACCGCCCAAGAAATTTGTGTGGACGGACTGGGAAAAATTCCGAAAAAACAGAGAGACTAATAGAAAGGAAGAAAAAATCACCGACATAGAAGCATGGATGTCCGAGCTCGTCGCTGATGCGAAGGAAGCCGCCCAGACCACTATCACAGAAGTAGAAACGGAAAAAATGGACAGCCGGCTCGCACATCTCATTGAAGCAAAGTCATCCATACAGAAAATATGGAAGAGACAGAGGCTAAATCGAAGATTACGCAAGAAAGTTGCCGAGATTAACAGGAAAATAGAGGATCATTGTCGGACTCTTGCTCGCCAGCAATGGGACGAAGTCTGCAATGCCGCTGATGGTCAGCTCCACAATGGCCAGACGTGGAAACTCCTCAGATACCTGCTCGATAACACCAAAAGCAAATCGCAGCAGAAGGATAACCTCCAGAAACTTCTCCATAGCGAAACAGCGACATCCGGCAGAGATGTAGTGGCAGAGATGCTCAGGGACAAGTACCTGCCTCATCGCCGGACTACCCATCACAGCGACTACAAGGGGAAGGCTAATCCTCAGCTAGACGAGGAGTTCAGTGATGCGGACATCAGGAAAGCCTTGCAAGACCTCAATGGGAAATCAGCCCCTGGTCCCGATAAGGTTACGAATAGAATACTCAGGAACCTTGACGACGGCTCTATCACCAAGCTTACAAGTTACATTAACGAATGCTGGACCCGGGGCAGCATCCCCGCGCAGTGGAAGACATCAAAGGTGATCCTTATTCCTAAGCCAGGAAAGCAAACCAGCCTCAACAACTTAAGACCGATCTCTCTGACATCATGTGTCGGCAAGGTGATGGAACATGCATTCCTCAACTGCATTAACAATCACCTTGAAGACATTGGAGCCTATCCACACAGCATGCTGGGCTTCCGGGCTCATTTGTCAACGCAGGACGCTATGCTCCAGATCAAAAACCAAGTCTTAGACGACAGAACCCGAAATACCAAAGCCATCCTCGGCCTGGACCTGGAAAAGGCTTTTGACAACGTCAAACATGCAGCCATCCTCGCCCAGATACAAAGGCTGAACCTAGGAGAGCGGTCCTACAATTATGTGAGGGACTTCCTCACCAACCGCAAGGCTACCCTCGTGGCGGGCGACATCCAAACGGAAGAGCGGATACTGGGCAGTGAGGGGACTCCCCAAGGATCTGTAATCTCCCCAATGCTCTTCAACCTCGTCATGCTGGGCCTTCCGCCAAAACTCGAAGAGGTTGACGATATCCAGCACTCCATCTACGCGGACGATATCACCATATGGACAACGAAGGGCAGTGACGGCCAGATAGAAACAAGGCTACAAGAAGCGATAACCAAAGTTGAGGACTACCTCAGAGACACGGGTCTCCGTTGTTCACCCAGCAAGTCCGAATTACTACTGTACCGTCCTACCCTGAAAGGCCGTCCGCCGAAGGGATACAACCGCTGCAGAAGCTACGAAGACATCGAACTGCGTACACAGGACGGAGGAATTATTCCAAAGGTCAACAGGATTAAAGTCCTCGGAATGATTATAGAGGCCAATGGTGTCAACGGGGAAACCATCGGAAAATTAACTTCTAAGGTGTCAAACGCCATGCGCTTAATCCGGAGGATCACAAGTAAAAGAGCTGGGATGAGGGAGGAAAGCATAATCCGCCTCATACACTCTTTCGTGATCAGCCACATTGCGTATGTGGCAAGCTTCCATAACTGGACCATGGCCGAACGAAATAAGATCGACGCCCTTATACGGAAAGTCTACAAAGGAGCACTGGGCCTACCTGAGTCCACAAGTACGGACCTACTGTTGCAACTGGGGGTGCACAATACCCTGGAAGAAATCGCCGAGGCCCAGAGAATATCTCAACTGGAGCGCCTCACTATCACCGAAGCTGGACGAAGTATCCTCGCTAAACTAGGGATCACCTACCACAGCCAGCACGGCCCGAAAGTTCAACTCCCGCGTCTAGTCAGAGACAGCATCCGGGTCCAAAATATACCTAGAAACGTCCACCCAACCTTCAACCAAGGTCGAAGGAAAGCCAGAGCAACGGCCCTGATGCGCTCTTATGGCAAGGGGGAGGAAGTGCGGTTTGTCGACGCCGCTGCGTACAAAAATCGGCAGGCCTTTTCAGCGGTGGTCATAGACACTAACTCTCAGATCAAAAGCGCCTGCAGCATTAACTCGGAGCACTCGGAGGTCGCAGAGGAAGTGGCCATTGCCCTAGCCCTAGCAGACGAAGGCGTTCATATTGTGCTCAGCGACTCCCAAGCAGCAATCCGTAATTTCGCCAAAGGCAGGATATCGATTACTGCGTACAACATTATTAGAAATTTGGATAGGCCTAAAGACCACAGCTCGCTCATATGGTTCCCCGCACACATTACCTCGGAGGGAGGAGCACCCCCCAACCTTAACGAGGTAGCCCACAATCTCGCGCGCGACATGACCGACCACGCGAATTTGGGCAACAGCGGGGGAGGATGGGTTGAGCGAGACCGTATGACTAGGTACAATGATATTACGAAAATGTATTCTAACTCGAGAAGAACGCTTCCACCACCGCACACCAAGCTTAACAGGGCACAGGCAGTTGCTTGGCGCCAGCTCCAAACAAATTCTTACCCAAACCCAGTCCAATTAAACAGAATCTTTCCAGGGGTATATACCACAAATATGTGCGAGATCTGCAGATCGGCTCCGGCCACGCTAAATCACATGTTATGGGAGGTTATAGGCGATAAGACAGCCGCTAGAACCGAGACTCTTCCGTCTAGGTGGACCGCCGCTCTGCGCAGCTCCACCCTTGACGACCAGCTTTGGGCCGTCCAGCAGGCCCGCGAGGCAGCGCTGAGGCAAAACCTCACCGTCCCCTCGGGGGAGATTTAGGCCCGATCGTTTTAAACCCTGCCGGACCAAATAAAAGTTGTTCACCACCACCATGTGCATATATCGTCGTCGTCTTCCTCCCGTGAGTGGTCTTTCATGATGATAACAGTTTCCGAGCGCATCAGATGGACGGATATTAGTTTCGCCTAGCGATATACGGCTTTGCTGTAAAAATTAAGACACCATGCTGATGGCGCCTAGCGCAAGCACACAGAATACGAGCGAGTGGTATACCACATGCCATTGCGAACAAGAAACGTACGGCACGCAGCAGGTGGTTAGTAACCCATGCTTACCCATCACTTAGACAACTTCTACAGGTGATTCTTGTGTGCGTGTGTGCGTGCGTGTGTTTCGTCTTAGTGTCCCTTTAGTCTACGACAGTTGCCTATCACAAAACGCGTTATACCACAGCACGCGCGTGCAGCTCCGCCTTTATCGAGAAAGTTCAGTACAAGCGGTGCTCCGTGACAGTGGTCCTCTTAGCAGAACTGCCGGTTCTGGGACTAATCTATCTATTCTCAAAACCGTAGCGATAACAGAATGGACCTAAGGTGACTGAGCCACAAACTACGAGTAGTGGAACGAACGTATCGTCCGTCCTGTCACCGATCTCGAGTCTCTCTGGTTGTGGTGATACAGTAATTGCTTCGAGTTATGCGCGTATACGGGATGAAGTCGGCATCCTTTGCACAGTTGAGAGCACGTACCATTTGTGCAAAACCTACTGGATACGTCGTGTGCAAGGACGGCGCACAGTTGCACAGCAGGTGGTGTATCGACGTCCCTGGTCAGGGACATCAAGTAGAAAGAAGCAGGTGGTGCCGCCCTCGACGAGTTCGTCTGACAGCTGAACGCCAGCGCCCGAATCCTGCTCATGGAGACCTCCTCTACATTTGTGGGATTTTGGAGAAGGGCCCGGGCAAATATGAGTGGTGTGGGTGATTTGTATGGCCTGGGAGAACTTAGCAGTACGCACTTTCCTTACCGTGTCCAGAGAAGTAGATGACTGCAGATGTATGTGCTCTTCGCGCTGTGCTGCGTCATTGGATTTAGTGATGATGAACAAACACTTGAGAGACAAGTCGTTATGAAGCTTATATATTTTCAGACATAATATTGGAAGCAACTTCGTAAAGACCTAAGTACGTATCAACAAGAAAGAACAAACAGACCCGAGTTTCGCGCTAGCGACAGTTAAAGTATTAATTCGCCGGCGTTCAATCTTCTGCAAGTGTAGCAGTGATGGGACACCTTGTAGTGCCCTACAAGACATAATAAATGCATAGGCAATATTGAGAGGTATCAAATGCTATGGAACCCACTTTGTTCCCCCTCCCCCCCTTTCGTTTTAAGAACGCTGACGTGCGCCGACGCTCATGTTATGGTGCACTGGAAAGTTTCTGAACGCGAAAATTCGACACCCACATCGCTCAATTGCATCCGTTTCTTCGTTCTTCAACTATTCCGTACGTCGATAAGGTTGGTTATGCAGGCACGTGATTGTAGACAGTTTCGTTTTTTTATATTATGTTTCTGAAACGGCAGCAACTGCGCACTTTCCTTACCGTGTCTTTTATAAAATATTGGTATATAAGTAGCTATGGGCGACATTTTATATGGCACGGAAGTGGCCCAGTTGTTCTGAATGCCGAAAGACGAGTCCTATTTGCACTGTCGTGTTACTATCTGCGACCAAACCTTACATACATACTTCGCACGCACACCTCGACAAGAAGCCTCCTAGGGCATGCTGGACTAGGCTGCCCAGACACCGTGTGTGCGTGTCTCTCCTGTGCAGCTCCAAGATGGATTACTGTGCATTGATTTATGGTTGTCAACATTTAGAACCCCCCGTCCGTAGGAGTTACCTAGACCGTTCCCTGGCAAACGTGCAGCGGTGTCTATGAGTGCATCTACTGGGGTCTCTGTGTCACTCGGAACCTGAAACCCGTCGGTCGTTAAAAAAAAAAAAAATCCTCCGCAGCGAAGGCAAGCGTGCGCTCGGGTGTCAGACGAGTGGTCGCGTCCACGCGGTCTGCATCGGCGCAACAGGCACCCATGGGAAGTGCGGACAGAAGGCGGTGTCCAGGGAGGCTCGCGACGAACAACCCGACGACAGGACGGTGTCGCGCAGCTCCTGGCGGGCCTTGCGCACGATCAGGCTCATGAGCACCACGCTCAGCACGACCTGCACCGCGAAGGAGGGAAAGGTGATCGGCGCACTCAAGTCGAGCAACTCCGATCACCCACGCGTGCGGGAGATGACAGAGCGTGCGTTATTTTGTAATATACCTGAGCTAGGAGCACGGCGTATCCGGTGGCCGCGGTGGCGTCGTCGTCGAGCACTTCCTCCATGGAGCGCACTGTGGTCCCCAGGTACACGTTGATGACCTGCGTCGGCACCAGGCCCAGCGCGGACGCCGTCACGTACCGGCCCAGGCTCATCTGGCTCACCTGCGCAAAACCCCCGCGCGTTGGTCAGTCACACCGCCACTGGCGCCGTGTGTCACTCACAGAGCCAGGGGATGCGCAAGAATATATAATGAAAAATATTTATTTATTTATTTATTTATTTGCTTACGTTCTACGTCGCTCTGGATGGTGCAGGCAGGCTTCACACTATATACCGCCTTGCACGTGTATACCGTTCTTTATCTTAACAAATAAAAGAATTTCGGGCAGAATCAACTCAAGTTATTGTCTGTGTGTGCGAGAGCAGATATGGACACCGACTTATATATTACCACGCACGGAATTCTCGCTTTTGATGTCTTTATCCAGCCTGCGCCCCATTTCCAAATATCGTGACGGCAAACGACTGGGTTATGAACGATGAACGGTATGAAACGCACGTATCTCAACGCTTATGGCTGCGCGTGCATAAAAAAATATAGTAATAGTAGGCGGCTGAATCACTGGATCGAGAGTTAACGAACACAATGTTGCCGTAATAGCAACGGGTGGCCAATATTAGCCAACATATTAGCCAGCACTGTCGCTATTAATTAGCCAACATATGTGGCTACATTCGCCATTAGTAAAGACATTTTTAACCCAGTTAAGCCAGTAGCGTTCGAAGTATGCGAGTAAATGCGGCAGTCACGAGGTTGAGTACGCCAAAATATACTCTCACATTTTAAATCGGTTGCTGAGCTTCTGAGAGAGGGCCGGGCTCGTGGCATGCAGAAAAAAAAAAAAAAAATTCGTGATATAGAAAACGTTTGAAATCCGTACGAAATGTTTATATATTGTTTGGGAATATAGTGTATACGATCGCCTCCAGTTTTCATCGCGTTATGTATATTCTTCCGACAGTTCCGCTGGAGATATGAATTGCTAAAGAACGGCTTGTTATGGTCAAGACACCTGAACGACAATAACGTTCTTTAGTTCATATCTCCAGCGGAACTGCCGGAAGAATATAAATAACGCGAATATGTACATAACCTCTCATCTATTCATGTAGACGTATCTCTCTGGAAAATGCAGGTTAATGCACAGAAGCTGCGCGCGTGTATGTGTACTACCGTTGAAATGTAGTAAAGTATTTCAGTAAACTACGAGCACATGTCGGAGCGCGTCGAAGCGTCGTGGAGAGTTCTGTTGGTACTTGGTATTTAAAGCAGAGGCGTCCGTTCATATGGTGCTGTCAACCGGGGGACGTAATGGCAATAAATAGGCGGACACTGCCGAACTTCCTGTGCCCGCATCCAACCGGCTTTCGGATGCCATTGACCTCGTCGGGCGATTTTGTTGCTCTCCGCGAGAAGCGGCGATAACGGGCTAAGTGCCCCTCCCGAGCTATACAATACCTGCGGACAAAAAATCGATATGTCGCGCGCAGCAATCCACGCCGGCGATGCAGCCGTTTTTTTTTTTTTTCGGGGTTTAAGGGGAGAAACGCCTCTCTCTCTCTCTCTCTCATCGCCATTCAAAGTCCACACATAAAGACGGCAAAGAAAGCATACGGGCCGGTACTTGTAGCTCCTGTACTTTTTAACTGAAGGGCGTAAGTTATCAGATCAAATGGAATAAAAGTGGACGAAGAGATAGCTATAGCAGCGGGTGTTGAACCCATAACGTTTGCATTACGAGCTGTGTCATTCTAGGAGTGCTGGCCCAGGAACTTTCGCACCACGCCAAGGTTGCTGGTTCGGTCCCCACTGTCGACAGGTTAGTCTTTTGTCCGCTTCTCTCTCATAATTACTTTATCCCAGAATTACTCCAGAATACAATTGGCTTATAGATATAATTTGTTTACGTATATATATATATATATATATATATATATATATATATATATATATATATATATATATATAGATTCTTCGGCTGCCGCATGAATGTAAGTATGAGACGTAGCACTTCAATAATATTTCATTTATTCGTCGACGTTTCGGTCAGAAAGGTCAGGCTCTGACCGAAACGTCGACGAATAAATGAAATATTATTGAAGTGCGACGTCTCATACTTTATATATATATATATATATATATATATATATATATATATATATATATATATATATATATATATATATATATATATATATATATATATATATATATATATATATGCGAATATTTGAATTTCTGTATAGTTTTCGAATAGCGTTCGCTTCGACTCGCGCCTATCTTTTACTATTCGAAGTTTGTAATCCAGGGACAAAATGTGCTACACCCTGTGGCAAGCGGCCCATTCCCGCAGTCAATACGCTTCGCCTCATGACACTTGTGTACTACACCAAAGTTCACATTAGCGCGCAGTGGTGAAGCTATCACTTCGGTATGCTGCCCATTCGCGCATTTAGTACGCCTCGCTGCATAGCATTTGTGCTCTACGCTACTGCCTATTTCAATGTGTAATCAGTGCTGGGCAGTATCGAAGATACATGTATCTTAGATACTATCTTAGATACTCTTTGAGTATCTTGTATCTGTATCGCGATACATCTTGAAAGACGTGTATCAGTATCTGTATTTTCGATACATTGAAGAATGTATCGAGTATCTTAAGATACAAGATACTGATGTCGGAACATCACCGCGCGACACTAGAAATACTGGCAGAAGTCCGCTGCTCAAGCAGGTACTGCCGCCACTAAGCTTATAACGCTGATCCGCGGTGTAAACGAACAAACTGTACTCCTTTCTCATGTACTCCTTGGACGCTCATGAGAAAGTACTCCTTTCTCATGGGCGTCCCCACCCGCCACGGCGGCCTAGTGGTTAATGCGCTCGACTGCTGGCCTGAAGGTCGCGGCATCGAATCCCGGCCGTAAAGGCCGAAATCCGATAGCGGCGTTATACTTGAGTCCCGTGCAGTACTGTACTTAGATTTAGGAGCATCTTAAAGAACACCAGATGGTCTAAACCTTCAGAGCCCTCCAGTACGGCATCCCTCATAATTATATCGTGGTTTGGAGATGTAAACCTCAACAATTATTATTGTGACCATCCCCACGAGCTCTTTCATGACATTTTCCACAAGCAGTGAAATTTCCAGTGTGTGATCTTACTTGGTAGGCTGACGACACCTTTTGCTGAGAAACATCGTAACTAATAATGTTACAGCACGATTCGTTCTATTATATATATATCCATCCTTTCTGAGTCACATCGTTTTTTTCGCTGTCACAAATCACAAGGTAATTCGCGCAATCAATGTCAAGAGTATGAGTAGCGGAGGTATCCTGCGACACTTTGTACCGCTACGATGTCTGGAATTCTCTCGTAGAGAGAAATTATTACAAAAATTGCACATTCGTGAATCCGTCGATGACGAGCGCTTTACGCGAGCACATAACTAGAATTTAGGAAGTCATTGCGGTTTTATGTCCTTTCTGTATAGAAGATCCGTCACAAAATATGTCGCTACGAGCGTTCTTACTCCTGTACACTTGTCCCGTGGTCCGGTACTGCGTAAACGGTATACGCGTACGGACCAGGTTAAACTCAAAGTCGTAATTGCGGCATCGTGCCGAGGTTTTGCATCGCCATTTTTGTTATTAGGTGGGAAACCACTACCTGGTTGGCAAGTAGAGCATCGAGTTCCATGAATTACAAAAACCACAAAAAACCGCCGACAGCGTAGCTTATACATAGCTGTCATGTTTAGCAGCCAAAAGAGCCCCATTCAGTTGTTTGGGAATGAAAACAATGTAATTATAGCCAGAAAACAACAGTTGTTGAGATACTAACACATGTTTCATTCAAGTTAAACTTGGTTGGTCGCAGTTCTGAAATTCTAAAGCAAACACTCCTGTTCATAGGCGTTTTCTGCTGCATTATATATGTCCATAATATGAAATTTATAAATGTATCGAAGTATCTTAAGATACAAATGGCAAGTATCGTATCGGATACAATTATTGAGGTGGTATCTTGTATCTGTATCCGAAATACTTCTTGCCCGAGTATCTTGTATCGTATCGCGATACAATTTCAAAGTATCTTTGCCCACCCCTGTGTGTAATGATATGTTTCGCCGGATAACACATCTGTAACGCGGCGAAGTTCACAGGAGTGCACTGCGGTGAAACTAGCACTTATGTACTGCGATGATGTCCATACTCGTGTACTCCGGCGAAGCTAGCACTCCAGTAGTGCGGCGAGGTTGATCGTGCGCACTTCTTTCTTTGCCTGCGCTCATGATCTCAGCAAGGGCGGGTGCGTTTGATAGCATATATTGGTATTGTGTAGAAGGTGGACGTGAAAAGAAAGTGAGGAGGAGGAGGAGGCAGAATAAAACATGGCGTAGGTTGTAGACGCGTGCAACAGAGTATACCAAGGTGTGGGAAAGGGAGGTGAAGGTGTGGAAGAACGACGCGAGGGTGACGAGGGAAAGGAATAAGCAGGGGACACCACAACCGGGCATTGCCCCAAGCCAATTTGAACGCAGACACGTGACCCGGATCATGTAACATGACGTGACAGCTGGCCGCTTGACATCTTCCCGCCAAAACCATGTAACAGCTAGTCACGTGATTGACCTTGTAGAAGCTGGCAGATGCTAGGTCCGCCATAAGCTCCACTCTTCGTGCAGCCTTCCACCACCAAGACGCCCACATTTTTTTTCTAGGAACTTTATTGTTGTTATGTGGGGTTTAACGTCCCAAAACCAGCTCTGATTATGAGAGACGCCGTAGTGGAGGTCTCCGGAAATTTTGACCACCTGGGGTTCTTTAACGTGCACTGACATCGCACAGCACACGGGCCTCAACATTTAGCCTCCAGCGAAATGCAGCCGCCGCAGCCGGGATTCGATCCCGCGACCCTCGGATCAGCAGCCGAGTACCATAGCCACTAGACCACCGTGGCGGGGCATCTAGGAACATTATGGGAGTACACTAGTTGTTCAGGAAACTTATTTTTTGCCCGTGTTTAGCAGTACATTCTCCGTGTAATATACATGGAATTATTTAAAGAGAGATATTCGAACATTGTTCGAAAAATATTCGAATTAGCTTGTCACCCAGAATTCTGCCATTCGCAAAGCTCTAATAAAAATCATACGACAGTAAGACACCCGTCGTATTTGCGCACGAGCTCTGCGTTCAGACGGGAACACTTTGCCGCTGCTGAAATTGTACTGAAGTGCGTAACTGACAAAAACCCTTTAATCAACCTTCTAAATAACTATCAACACGAGAAAATTTGGCTACGTGTGAAAGTTGTCGGGCGTACCGGTATATGGCACAATCGCATTTTTATAAATACAAGGACAAGGAGTTTAATTTCAGATATTATACAATCAGCGAGTTTCAATCGCGATATCGAAACCAAGAGCATTGGTTGCGCAGGAAAAATCCGCCTTGGTAGACAGCTGCTTGGATACTGGCTTGCGAAGCTCGAGGTGGCTGGATCGAGTTGCTGTCACGGCGGCCGAATTTCGATGGGGACGAAATAGATACAGGAAACGCCCATGTACACACTTAGATTCAGGTGCACGTTAATGAACCCCAGGTGGTCAGAATTACTTCAGAGCCCTCCCCCATACGGGATGTGCCTCGTAATTCATAGCTCGTTTTGACACGTAAAAGCCCAGCAATTAGTATGCGCAGGAAATGTGGCCTCTCTGTTGCGTCTGCAGACCACAACTTTCCGTGTGACGAAGAAGTGACGAATTTCGAATAAAGGTGCGTCGCTGAAGGATGTGGTCCGAGGAAAGTGCAAGCCGCTTGGAATGCACGAGTGGACGGCTTATTGTTTGCGTGCGACGTGCGCGGTTCCTTTCTTACATATACAAATAGGCGCGAACCACTCTTTCGCCGGTCTCATGCTGTCTGTATAAGAAGAAGCGCCGCGGTGGCTGCGCCTTTGTTGTTTTACGCTGTAGAGTGAAAAAAAAAAAAAAGAAATCTTGAGCCATTTTGATAAAGTTTATTCCTCCTTATAAAGTTTATTCCTCCTCATAAAGTTTATTCCTCCTCCCTCCTTGAGCCATTTTACGCTCTGATGGTGGATGTGATTAGCGAAGCTGTGCAGCATACCGCACAGAGGTGACGAAAAAAATTTTTTTAGTGAAAGGCACGAACACGTCATATTGTCTTGAGCGGCGGCGGTGATAGTCATGCGTCGCAACGAAAAGCGCGGACACACACACACACACACACACACACACACACACACACACACACACACACACACACACACACACACACACACACACGATTGGTGTGTGTGACGTACGCTTCGAACTTTTCTAGAAAACGCTTAGTGCACTCGTTATTATATCTTTATTATTATTATTATTATTATTATTATTATTATTATTATTATTGGCCGAGTGCTTGAAGCTTTCTGCTCTTCACACAGTTTTTCACTACCTTCGGCACTGGCCCGAAGTTTCTCCGCGCGGCCACCATAAAATCCCGGATCCTAGCTCTTTCTTTTTATTTTTGAAGGAGTGTCGTTTTTATTTCACACAGAGCGAAAGAAACGGATCAGCGCCAAACAACACATGCAAATATGTAAAGGCGATCCACAGGCGCGAGCGAGATGAGTTGCTGCTTTCCATGACGAAGATACCGGCACGACACTCCTTAATTCGAAGTTCGGCAGGGCAAGCATAGGAAAGATGCAGCATATTGACCGCATTTACTGTGCGTCTGACGCGCTTGATTTCGATATCGCCACTGAAATTCAATGGCCGATCGCGCTTTTTCAGGTTTATAAAATGTGGGTACGCCATAAACAGCGGCAATCTGCAACTTTCCCATATAAACAACTACCATCAAGTTCACAAATAAAAAAAAAATGTTAATTAACACGTTTTAAATTAAGTTTCAATGTAGCAACGGCAATGTATGTCCAACTCTCGCTTGCGAAGACGACAGGTACCTTATATACTGTGAAGTAACTTTTACAATGAATTATGTACTGTATATAAAAAAATAAACCATATATCTGATGGCCGTTTTGCTGTATCTAGCCGCATCTTGAAGTGTAATAAACCGACCCCTCTGACCGGTGATTTTCGGTACCAAACAAGAGAAGTTCGTTTGGCGGGTTATTAGCACAGCGCGCGAATGTAGGAAAAAGGTGGACAGAATAAGGAAAAAGAGAACGCTCTGACTAAAAAGGCTTTAAACTAGACAAAGTGAAACACTCTTACATTCGCACGCTGTGCTAATTGCCGTAGTGAACAAGCAACTCCCCCAGGTCTCTACTCTAGTACGCTACCTTTCTTTAGATCGGCCTTTATTCCCGGTAACGCAAGAAAAAAAGAAAGAAAGAAAAAGAAAGAAAGGCGTCTCTCGCGGCCATTTTGATGACACCACAAGCTCTATTCCGCGCGGGTTCTGTCCAGTGCGCTGAGGATTGCGCGTGAGCAGCATCAGTGATACCACGGTTAAGACGACCGCATCAATTTCGTTTGGCGGGAAATTCTCCTCAAATGGTTTATTTTAAGCGCCGCATGTGTCACAGCGCTTGTGCATGTGTTCCATGTCTTTCTTTTTTTTTTCTTCAGCGTCGTCTTTTAATGTATAATCTGGGCTACAATTCGCTATAGTGATCGATACAAGTAGCGCATCTTAAAACACACGCGTGAACTATCACCACCCACGGCCGGCCTTCACAGTGCACAGCCTCCGCTATGACACAGACTCACCCCCGAAATTCAAAGTGAGGCACGGCGCACACGCTCGCACAACTTCCGACCTCCCCCATACGAAACAGTACTATATCTCCGTCGGCTCTGTGAATGTATATACCTCGGTGTACGCCAACGTGCGAGGTCGTCGCGCCGCGCTACAGTTCCATGGACGGCGGACGGGAAGCGCACGACACACGCTGTGTGGATGTGCGGCGCTTCCTCGACGTCCAGCGAAGATAGCCTGCGAGGGCCAGCCGGTCGCGGCAAAGACAGGCAGGAGAAACAAAAGCAAACGCCATGGCCGTCGCCGGAAGCGCGTTTGTGTAACCTCCCCCCCCCCCCCCCCCTTACACACACACACAAACGCTATACGGGATGTAATATACGCAAGCGCAAATAGATGACGCCGCCGACACCATTGCGGCGGCATATGTGACGCATTCTGGGGAAGGCACGTGAGAAAGAGCGCCCGCGGCAGCTTTGTCATAGAGCGTGACCCGAGCGGGAGCACTAAGATATAGCGGAGGGTCTTTGTGTGGCTCCCGTATATGTATAAATGCGAGAGGACCGCAGTGGGCCACGTACACACCCGCGGTATATGGCTTTTCGCGCCACAGATCCACAGGCTCTGCTTCTTTATTGTACTTGTTTGTTTCTTTTTTCTTTTCTCTCCTGACGGTCTGTGCAGCAGTTGCGAACGACTTCCATGTATACACGGCATCGCATCCACTCGGCGGGGATCAGAGGTCAGTTGCCACGACACGTCGCCACGAATCGTCCTGAAAGCCTCGAAAGCGACGAGAGCTGACAAGGAAAAAAAGAGCGCAGGCACGCGCTCCTCGTCGGTCCCCTAAAGTGCTTCGTCGACGACTGCTGCCGTTCACCTCGCAGTCAGGGCTCAGAAGTAAAACGTCTGCGGTAGGGGCGAAGGTTTTCCGTTTTCACGAAGCGGGACCCGGGGCGAAGTCAGATACCGTAACTGCAGTGAGCGTGGCCCATCAAAAATAAATCCGTCCTTTTGGTGACCGAAACTTGGAATTTTATGCGCGCAAGCTGCATTCCAGCAGTGTACTACACGTCTGCAACAAAGTCAAGCCGGTAATGCTATGTATGAAACACGCGCACAGAAACACACACAAAAGGGGGGGGGGGGGGGGACAAATGCGGGGCATGAAGGTGACCTAGCCACAGCCGTAACTGATACCCTTTCTGCTTGCGCTCATTCAATGCGCCCACTTTTCATCACGCCTTCGGTTTGCGTATGAGCTTGTGTGCGCGTAGATGATTTTCATACATGATACTCATGGCCGGCACCATCTTGGCTGTTGGACAAATTATTTCCCAGTCTTGTGTGCCGTGACCTCGAACATGCCGTGACCGCGTAATACGTCAAATGCATAGTCACAGTTATTATGACGCGTATGGTAATACCATTCGTTCGGATGCTATACATACACAAAACAACAACGTTAACAGCGCAAGATTGCAATATAGTGAAACGGATGCGAAATAGCTATTGGAGCAACGAAAACGCAATGTTATTCGTGAACCAACGTGAACTGGATGGTCCTTACCGAGTGTTACATATACGTGCATTTAATTTCGGATAAAGATATCAACTCGCGCTATTTTCGTGTTCAATTATTCTTTTTTATTCTTCTGCACACCAAGGCAATACTTCTACATCGGCAAGTCTAATTGCTTTAAATTGTGTACTCTTTCTCTCTCTCTCTCTCTCTTTGTGCATGATATGTAGTATACCAGGGAAGACAGCCATTCAATGACATCGGGCGGTATAAGGCGAGGGTACGCGCCATACGAAATGCATATCATAACCGTCATCCGTATAGTATACACGCACGCGTCGTATATGCTGTATAAAAGCTGTATATCGCCCAGAAACGTCGCCGGTGTCACAATTAACGAAACCGTGGGCCAGATGCAACACGCGCTGGTTACTTACACAAGGTGCGAGGAGAACGCGGCAAAACGCCGAGATTCGGAAGTCCCCCACAACACACTCCTATCCCAACCGCAGTATATACCTAAATAAATAAATAATAAATAAATAAATAAATAAATAAATAAATAAATAAATAAATTCATCGATGCCAAAGTCAACGCGCTTCCTCTTCACTTTCTCCATCCTCATTTTGCGTGTATATAGACGCGCCCCTCGGCTTCTGTGCGTTTTGCAGCGCTCCGAACAGCGACCGCAGCGTAGCGAAACGAATTTAATTGTCTACAGAGCGAAGCTAGGGAACACTTCGACGAGGCGACGGCGCTGTCTGTGTTTCGACGCCTGTCAATCATCCACACGCGGGTGCGTCAGTCGCGCCCCACCGCAACACGCCTTTGAACAACAACACCTGGATCGTATCCTGCGTTAGTGCATGCCACGACGCCCCGGAGACGATGAGCCTTGAGAGGTAACTCACCAATGTTCTATGCAAGCATCGTCTTCTAATAAACAACTGCTCTAACATCACTCGTTATGCAAACAGGACCCGTAAACACAAAACTTCCTTTACGTGGGTGTAGCCATTATGACGATTTGGGCAATAATTGAAAGGTCACCGCAATGGTGGATAACCGTGGACGTGTTGCGTAGGCTTAGTTCATTATACCGCTGTATAGTAACGATTCGAGGCGGGCCCCTCTCCCATTGCGCGTAAAGCTCCTACTATGTGCATTATTCGTAGAAAACGAAATAAAGAAAATAAGTCAATAATATAATGTCTGAAATATAGGCCAAGACGGCCTGTCAAAGGCGAAGAGCACTAACGAGAGAAAGGCTATGTGAATTGCATATGGTAGTCAGTAATCGGCTATCTGAAGAAATAAACCTAGCTTCACAACTGTGACACCGCTGCGTCATCTCTTTCTTTCTCCCTGACTTACCACTCGTGTCTCTGACCACATAATACGTCTCATATGACATGGCATGACATGGAACTACGTTTCAACATGACAACACACTCGTGTGCTCGTCCAAATAAGCGTCGAAGTCGCTGGTACAGGGTCAACCTGGTTCTGCTAGTTACCGAAGTTTTCTCCCCCAACTTACATCGGCGCAAGTTTAACCCTGGGCAAATGCATGGCGTTCAGAGCGTTCGGCCAATTCCTAGAACGTACGTTTTTGTGAGTTAAAGCTTGCTGGGCTCTTGATAAAGCTTGCTGGACCCTTTGCGCTGCGCAGCTTGCGTTACAGATTTTATTTATTTAAAGATACTGCAATCCCCATAGGGGATTTTAGCAGGGTGGATATACATCGTCATGGTAAAAAAAGAAAAGTTTAGGCAGCAAAACAACAAAGGGTAGCAAACATTGCTTCCAGAAAATACAGAAACATTGCCTCCAGAATACAATACAGATAAATACAGAGCACGCATACGTAACATCAACTACATAAAAAAGGCAAAAAAGAAACAAAATACATATTTGAACGAGATCGTGCTGCAAGTTAGAAAGTAATTAAGAGATATTTGCAGCAAATGAAGACAGCGAAGGTTGAGCAACTTGAGTGTTAGTTAGGTTATTCCATTCAATCACAGTCCGTGGAAAAAAAGAATATTTGAAACAGTTATTTTTTACGCGGAATGGAGTTAATGTTAGGTCATGCCTTTGTCTTGTCGCATACCCAGAAGAAAAAGTAATGATGTCAGAAATATCAATATTATAATGTTTATTTATAACCTGAAATAAGAATTTTAATCGGGAAACATGATTGCGTTCCGTAAGTGTGGGCAAATTGGCTTGTTTTAGGAGTTCTGTTGCAGAGGTACGGGAGTAGTTATTGTAGATAAAGCGGACTGCCTTACGTTGCACCCGTTCAAGTTTTTTTATGTTAGTTTGAGTATATGGGTCCCAAATAATAGCGGCATAATCAAGTACTGGAAGAACAACTGCTTTGTATGCTAACAAGCGAACGGAAGGTATTGACAGTTTGAGTGCCCTCCTAAGAAAAAACAATCTACGGTAGGCATTAGCGGTCACTTTTTCAATGTGTCGATTCCATTTTAGAGTGTTTGTTATGTGCAGGCCAAGGTACTTGTATTCTGTTACCTCAGAGAGGAAAATATTGTTAGCCGAGTAATAGAAACTTAGCTTGTCTTTTTTGTTAGTAATGCACATAAAAACAGTTTTCTCGAAATTAACCGACATTTGCCAATCTTTACACCAGGCAACAACTTGCTGAAATGCATCATTTAGTAACATTTGATCGGAATGACTATCAATTGTGGAGTATAGGACACAGTCATCGGCATATAATTTAATCTTAACAGGTAAGTCATTTGCCATATCATTTATATATAGCAAAAAGAAAAGAGGGCCTAGAACCGAACCCTGGGGAACACCAGAGTCAACAGAAAGTTTATCAGAGTCGTGATTTTTAAAGGTAACGAATTGACTACGTCCACTAAGGTAGTCAGAAATCCAATTAATCAGCTGCGGATTATTAAGAATTATGTTTAATTTATGCAGCAGTTTCTGATGCGACACTTTATCGAAGGCTTTCGAAAAATCCATGAATATGGCGTCTGTTTGTTTCCCGTTGTTTATATTGTTTGCGAAGTCATGTACAGTTTGTACCAATTGCGTTATTGTCGAATAGCCTTTACGAAATCCATGCTGATGGATTGTTAGAAATTTATGTTTCTCGAGGAATTCCAAAATGTGTTTGTGAATGATGTGTTCCAGGATTTTGCATGCAGTTGAAGTTAATGAAATAGGGCGGTAATTTTTGATGTGCTGCTTATTCCCGGTTTTGTGGAGTGGCTTAACTCTGGCGGTCTTCCAGTCGCCCGGCACTTGGCCAAATTCCAAGGATTTCATAAACAAGACCTTTAAATATTTGGATACCCATTCCAGATAACATACAAACGTCGACAGCTGAAGGAAATTAATAGAGACGTCGGCAAATCCCAGGCTGTCTTTAAGAAAGACAACCCGACAATGCTTTTCCAGCAAAGCCGTCCACTAGCGCATTCTGTCTCCCGATAAACCCCTAATGCAGGTGTGAGGCATACGTGATTGATTGAAAGTTAAGCTTTATATCCTACGCCAAATTAGGTTCACGTGATGTTCGACTGCCAGAGATTCTGGGACCGAAACCCTAGGTTTCCGGCTCGATTATAAGAGATCTTGAATTTCGCCTTTACGTCTCTTAAATAATAATAATAATAATAATAATAATAATAATAATAATAATAATAATAATAATAATAATAATAATAATAATAATAATAATAATAATAGTTATGTTTTTCTTGTTCGTTTTCTCCTTGATGTGGATTGAAGTCCCGTCAAGGATATGATCGACGTCGATGAAGCAGGAGGCAGGTGGAGGTAATGAACTTGAAGGTATATTGTAGCAAAATATTTACAGTCATATGTACATCTTGCCGAAGCACACTGATGATAACATAGACATCAACAGCGTCTTACTCTTCTACTTAACTTTTCTTAAGTTAGAGCCTAGAACACTGTTACTACATACAACGAACCTAGTCTCACTGTTCGACCACCGAGTGGTTACGGCCCAGACAGAAGTTGCATCGTACGGAGTCTTACTGATCGATCAGTTAAGTGATTACAGCCTAGACTGAAGGGAAACGAATCCCGTCCAGTCTTTAGTACCTTACGGTAACAAAGAAAGAGGGGAGGTGGCCACTGCTGGTCCGCCTCAACCTTCTGTTATCCAATCTGTTTACCCTCAGATTAAGCCACTCCCTAGTGGGTTGTCCCTAATCTCGACAGCAGCGTCTTTGCAGTTTAAACAGGCCTTTTGGCATTCTTTCCCATCATGGCTCTCCCTCTCCTTATCCCACGCTCTCAGATATTCTCACAATCGAAATATCGGTATCGTAGCAGCCCTGCGGCATTCGGGCCATCTCCCACGCTCATCCAGTCGAACCCTGTCGTTCCAGGAAACACAGCGTGTCTTCGCCTTTCCCGCGGTTCGGACCGTGCACTGCTGCGACTCAACCCTTCGTTCCAGTCGGCGCGCCGAAAGCGCATGCTGGTCGTTAAAGAATTGGTTGGGCCAAGCGCATTGTCGCTTCAAGCGACGGCGCACTTTTCATGCATTCTCCTCCTACGCGTCCGAGCTGCTCTTCCCCGAAACGGCCACTGAGAGGACAAGTACGGTCGCGCAGCCGCGACCCCCCCGAGCGACGTTCAGCGAAAGGGAAGGGTCTCGTACCAGGAACCCCTGGGGGCCAGCGTGGGAGACCAGCCGCTCAATGGGAGCAGTTTGCTTTCCATTGATAATTGCTGTCAAAGACCATGCAGAGAGAGAGCCGAGAAAGAAGCTTTGTATAGCGTACGGTGCTACGCCGTCCCTTCTGCACGATCGCCTTATGAGCGGCAACATAACAATAATAATAATAATAATAATAATAATAATAATAATAATAATAATAATGCAAGATTTGGTTCAGCCAGTTTGTGCTAGGAAAGTTTGGTCATGCATGCAAGTCGTGACGTCAGTGGCGTGACCGGTGACGTCATCACGACGTTATCATGATGTCTACGTGATGACGTCACCACTTGGTCGCATGACTTTTGGTACCATTCGTGTTCTCCATTTTGAATTTCACATCTCCCGTAACCTGGAGGCTGCGTTAGTGCGCACTCCTAACGAGCAACGCGCTGATCAAGCCCAAGTAATGACCACGGATCAGGAATAAACGTGTGTGTGTGTGTGTGTGTGTGTGTGTGTGTGTGTGTGTGTGTGTGTGTGTGTGTGTGTGTGTGTGTGTGTGTGTGTGTGTGTGTGTGTGTGTGTGTGTGTGTGTGTGTGTGTGTGTGTCGCCACTCAAGACAAATAAAATGCGTCTATATCTAAAGTTGAATGGAACACAGGCTCGCTGACCATCAACCTTCAAAGAGGGTAATAACGCATATGCACACTGTACTGACAGATTTTCATGTAGAAATTCGCCTTCGGAAGCTATATGCGAGCGAAGAACGTTAGGGTTTCTAAACTTAAAATGGATCACATGCAGTATGCAATATACAAATGTATATGTACACATGGCGCGCAGCTGCTTATTCTACGACAAGCAAATGCATGCAAGCACGGTCCTTGACGCTAGAACCCTGGGATTCAGAGCTTTAATGCTCTGAATCCCAGGGTTTTAGATGGGCATGAATGCTTATAAGAGGGGCATAAATTCAAAATACTGTTAAAAGGGTCATTGCGTCTTGCTCTTTTGAAGCAGCTGCCTTAAATAAAATCATGCAGCCTTGTGATACATAAACGTTTAATTAAGCGCTTGAGTTTCGAAGCCTCGAGCAGCACGTTAGCCGTGCCTGGTTTTATTCATTGCATAAACCCGCGTTCTTTCCGACACCATTACAGGTAGTCGTTGTTTAAAACTTGCCAAGAAAGAGAACAAAATAAATAAATAAATAAATAAATAAATAAATAAATAAATAAATAAATAAATAAAATGAAGCACGAGGCTGTGCCATGCCTTCATAGTTCGGGTATAGCAGATCAAAGGTATGGCATCCAGATTGTCTTTTCGGCCCCTTTCAACTATCTCGACTGTGTATGTGTCAATCAAGGAGGCAAAATTGAACGCCTCCGTGACTCTGTCCTTCTGTTGTTGTTTTCTTCTACCCTTTGGGTCGTGCGGCAAGGAGTATATTGGGCAGACAACCGGGTGCATGGTGCAGAACCACCACGAACGTGATTCAACTGCCTTAGCTAACACGCCTGCTTTCGCGCCGTTAGGAATACTCGCGCATGTATAGGCCGTCGTTCGGCGGAAAAAGCAACAACGTTGTTCTACGCATGGGTTCTCGAGACTGATATGCATGCGCAAGGCGATACCGCCGTCGTATGCTGTGGAAATCGGAATTCCATAAACGTCCATCTGGATGCTCTCGAGTGGTCTTCACGATCTGAGCATTCTTGGAACTCGGGAGGAACGTCTCATTTCGACGTGCTAGCCTCCTCCAACAAAGATCAGTCGTAGGTGCCCTTGTCCTGTGTCCTACATTTGCGCTCCTCGCCACATAATATCCCTGAAGCCTGCAGCATCTGGCCACACGCCATCGCTTTCGGCATCTGGCCTCGCGGCGTACGTTTTTATCACGGTACCGTTAAGACTGGCCAAGCCGTACCTAACGGTGCGACGTCTCTTTCTGTTCTGCAGCGCTAACCCGTCTCGCGGGGTTGTTCGTTCGCGCGTGACGACTCGCGTCGTTGCCCCTCTTTCGGGGGTACCCTCGCTCCGTCACCAGGCCGCGCAATCCCCGTCGTGGCGGGAACTGTGCCTCCGGCTCGTGCTTATGCACCCTCGCGCAGCAGAGAGCGACGGGCCGTGTCCCGACGTCGCCGCACGGCGTTGCGCAGCAGGAAACGCGCGAACACACCGGGGCCTTCGCAGTGCCGCCGTCGCTTCACGGTCACGGCCGGCACCACGAAAGGTTACGTCCTCCTGCCCCCTGCCAACCGACCTTCTCAAGGTCATCAGCCGCCCTTTGCGTGCTTCGTGCAGCCAGAGGAGCGTGAGTGTAGACGGCGTAGACGGCGTCGCGGAAAGCGAGGGCGGAGGTGCTCGGGCTGACCCGGTCCTCTAAGCGGGGGCACTTAATCGAAGCTAACATTTCGGCACACATTGGAGGCGTTCTTTCGGGCGAATAAGTCTGTTCAGATGAGACAGGCGTTGGGACGGCAAAATGAATTTCAAGATGTAGTCTCTCACACACACACACACACACACACACACACACACACACACACACACACACACACACACACACACACACACACACACACACACGCACACACACACACACACACACACACACACACACACACACACACACACACACGCACGCACACACAGCCCCGCCACGTTGATCCATTGGCCATGGAACTCGGCTGCTGATCGAAATGTTGAGGCCCGTGTACTGTGCTGTGTCTGTGCACGTTAAAGGTGGTCGCAATATCTGGAGCCCTCCACTGCACCGTCTCTCATAATTATATCGTGGCTTTGGGACGTTAAACCCCAGACATTAATCAATCAACCGACAGTAAAACAACAGCTGCAAGCTTCGCAGTCACCGCATGTCGCATTTTGAACAATACCACTATCCATCTATAATCGAAATCCTCGCACAACCGATTATACGGTGCTGCGTAAGCGCTCGGTCCGCCACGTTTAAACTCATCAAGGTGGTCCAGGGAGAGGAGCACATTGGCAGGTGTTATTTAGAAGGTGTTGGCGTAACTCACTAATAAATGTATCTTTTAAAGAAGATAAAGTAAAAGAGCGCCAGTGTCCTAAATCTTATTACTTCGTTACAACATAGAATAAGGCTGTGTGGGTGGGAGCAGGCGGCTGTTTGCTAACAGCTATATTAGGTTCGCCGATAAGACACGTGTCCGGCAACCCGCGGTATCCACCCATGCAATCCAGGCCGCTGCCTGTGGGCTCTCGTAGTCTAGATAACGGTCATGGAGAAACATGTTTACGTGTTGCAGAACCGCTTCGGAGGCATTGACGCGTCAGAGAACTTTTGTGTCTCTGCAGGCCGAGGTCTCCTCCTGGCGAGATACGCGGACGCTGCGGCAGCATGCGCACAACAAAGGCGAAACCGAGGACGCATATGCCGAGTTACCGCTCTATATGCGCAGCTAACCAGCGAGCGTCAAAGAATTACCTTGTATGAATATTATGGCTCCCGTATGCAAAGGAGGAGATACTGTAAATGCATGGGGGCTCCGGGCTAATCTTAACCACACAGAGTTCCGCGACGGATCTGTTTTGCCACGTGCCACAAACAGAATGTATATAGTCGCCGCTATAGGAAACCGAACCCACGACCCCGGCCACATCGCCACGTCAACTAATTTTGCCCAATTTAAAACTGCCGTAAAGAGCCACTTTTCCTCCCTTTAAGTGTGAACTGCTGCTGTTTTTCCTTTTTCATTGTTGTTGAGTGCTGTTTTGCTTTTATTATGTTATTTAGTATGTTTTTTGCCCACCCCTCACGTAATGTCCCTCGGGACCCTTGAGGTACGAATAACCGAATAAACGAATAAACGCTGTTCCGCAGTGACTCAACGAATGCTGCGGTTCAAAACGGAAGGCACGACTTTGACAAGTAGTGCGACGACAGTTACACAAAGGAAATTACGATTATTTAAGCATTAAGAATTCGCATGCGCTTTTCACAATAACAGAAGCAAAGCTCTTGCTGTGTGAAGACGCTTGGTATAAGGTATAGTATAATGCAGGTGACGACGCCTACTGGGAGTTCCCACATCACCTAACTGTGACGTCATAAATTTTCACGGCGTCTGCTATAGGGTCTGCATAATTAACTGCTGTACAAATTTAAGTACATTGTGCTCTCAGGGTTCTGCGACGCAAGGTACCAAGTTTCAGCAAATTTTAGTGAGACGATGTGGCCAAAATGCGCGAAAAAAAAAAAAAGTGGCTGATCTCTCTGTCAGTGGAATCGGTATAACACGAAAGTAGGACGCGTCTTCACGCAAGCAGTTGAATTCCTGTTGTACATCGAGCTGAACTTGCCCATATCTATCGGTGTTTCGATGGTATGGTACCGTTTGACGTGGATTAACACGTCGAGGCATCGCCTCCACAACGTCCATGACAAACCCCCTGTGGTAATTGAAGTACGTAGTTTACGTAATAATTGGACACAGTCGACATTTACGTAAATACCGTGCGACAAAGGCATCAATCATGTCCACTTACGCCACATTGACCCGCCAACGTCGTTACCGACCCTGGGCGCCTAACGCATCAGTTTTCTTGTTGCCATCGCGCTCGGAGAGCAGGCTGCGGGGAAACGCCATCCACGACGAAAGGTACCGGCTCCGTGCACTCTTTGAGGCGCACTTTGGAACGTGACTGAAACGGCGCCGCCATCCAGGAGAGGCGAAGTTAAACACGAGAGGCCAAGTGAAGCACTGCAGATTCGCTTCGCCTGTCCTGGATGGCAGCGCCGTTCTAGGCACGTTCCAAAGTGCGCCTCGATGCGCGCGTGAAGGCAGAGGGAAAGAAGCGATAAGAAAGACAATAAGCTGCGTTCGTACAGTTTCTAACGCGTGCGCCGATAACACAGTGGTAAAAAAACCGGCCATTTTTTGTCGTGGAGCGGGGGGCTGCGAGCTCGATTCGCAGAAATTTTTCTGCATGTTTTTCTTTGTTGTTCTTACATGCAAATGTTACTGCGTCACTTGCGTTGTGGAAATGACCTATCAGGGTCATGGTGGATCCCGCACAAAACACTTCCGCGATAAAAAAAATGGAATCCGTGGCGCAACGCTGACATTCATGCGCGGAGATTACAGCGCGCAATTTAAAGTTCAAATTACGACTTTCGTTATTTCTTCTATTTATAAACATACGCCGGTGAAATTACTCACTTATAGAGTTATCAAATAATAATTAATCACTCTAAATCGATTTATTGTTTCACTTGTGTCTCGTTCAGTTGACGGTTCAAAATGTTTCGGTCTGGTCGGAGGCCATGACTCCCGAAGGCGACGCATAATGTTCTGTTGCATAATGCTGACAGCTCTTTATTAGAACGGAGTGGAGCGTGCACTCATCCGAGAACAAAGGAAAAGCGCGGGCATTGAAAACAGTGTGACGCGATCGAGGCCTTGACCGAAGGGTGGAAGAGAATGAACGAACGGTTCCGAAAACAACGCGTCTATATTAGCTGGCGCTGCTTCAGTGGCCGAGTACTTCCCTCGCTGCTCCTCATAATGCACGCCTCCATGCGACGACGCTGTTCCCGATAACGAACATGTGTGATTACGATAAAGCTGGCTTCCGCGTCAGTAATAAAAAGCGTGAGTATACCATGGTATTTCGCTGGGAAACCACCGGACGCATACAGTCTGCATCGGTCGACGTGACCGTTTTACGAGTCGTCGTTAATTATTCTATAGAGTTGCGTATCCTATTTAGTCCGGCTTTCGAGCACCTGTTTTTCCTCCCCTCTGCGTCGATGTAGAAGTTGGCAGGGTTTCTTTTTCTTTTTTTTTTTCAAATCGCCGCGTAAGGGCGCCCCCCTCCCGCGACTGGCTGAATGCCAAAGGCGGAAGCCTTCGATCAGGTGCGACACCTGCGTGCATCTCCTCTCCCTGCGCGCGCCCTTCGCCTGTCGCGCGCTATGTTGCAGCACCCCCACAGCGTCACACACTTATCCCGACCGCACATCACTCGTGCATTGCTGCGCAATAATAATAATAATAATAATAATAATAATAATAATAATAATAATAATAATAATAATAATAATAATAATAATAATAATAATAATAATAATAATAATAATAATTAGTATAGTAGTATTCACGAGTCGTTATATCCGGAAAATGAAGGCAAGCGAAGCTTGGCGAGTACGTGCGTGTACTCTCCTTTCTTCCGTCCCTTCTTTGTTTCCTATTTATTTATTTATTTATTTATTTATTTATTTATTTATTTATTTATTTCCGATTTCTTTCCTTATTATTATTGCGTAGTGTGTACTTCCCTACTTGGCGAAATTATAAGAGTTATGGCACAGGGGATACCTACCACCTCTACTTGCACTTGTTTCCTCAGACGTTTACAATGACCTCTCAGAAGGTCGCTCCTCCAGCTTACGCTGTCACTGACCTGCGGTTCCGCGCAGGCCTGGCTCTTTTTTCTCATCGACTAAGCGTGTCTTGGGGAAACGCGACCTTCAAATATCACATCTAATACCAAGTTTTTTCTTAGTTAACAGAGGGAAGGGTTTGTGTGGAGGCCATTAGATAAAGCAAGATAAGGCAAGTGCCGCATGTTCCTCGAAGAAGATACCGCATCTGCACTGCATATATTTTTAAAACACAGCGGTGGGACTGTTCGTCTCAGGCTGCCCGAAGGCGAGACCTGTTTATTGAACGAGAGGAAATTATTTATCAGAATTTATGGCTGGCCTTGCCATTTTGTGCGCACTGCAGCAACGTGAAGCTCTCTCTAAAGCATAGCTTTTTTTTTTTTTTCAGTACTCTGTCCACTTACATTTTCTCTCCCATAGCACACATGATCCTAATAAGTAATGATATTCCTTAGATTCGGTCAGGAAGGAATATTCGGAAACCTCGTGTGGCGAAGTCTCCAAATCGAATATATCAATCGAATTCGGCTTCGAAGATTCGCGCAACACTAGAGACAGGGAGTGAAAGTAATTAGCGGCCCTTCTTTTCTGACGCTTACCCTTAATAGCGGCACCGCGTCTGGGTTCTTTGATTTTAATAAAATGTTCTTAAAATGCTTTCGTTTTCCCCTCTTTCCGTATTCATAATCCTACCTCAACCCCATCGCTTGTTTTCGTTGTTACCACTGCGCCATTAAGGCGCTTTATAAGCGCTCTGGAATGGTAACCATTGCGAAAGACTATCATAAGGCTTGTTTGTAGATACTGCACTAATCTGTTCAAGAAGCGCGATAAGGGGACAGGGAAGATAATGAGAACAAGCGAAAAGGATAAGTACAGGTTTGTGAACACGAGCCTTCACCCACTTATTCTTGGGACTCAGCGCGTTAAATTGGGAGCACCCTTTCTCTATATTACATATCCTGCTTACACTTTCCATATAGCAATCAACGACCAGCTCTATTATGCCACAATATCTTGTCAGCGTAGTGAGGTGCCGTTGTGTACTTCGGCTGATTCGAGAGTACCGCCGCTACAGCGTCCGTAAACAACGATCGAGATGGGCCAACACGGATGGGCGGCGCCGCTTGTCGCCTCTCAGCGCAGCGGGCCGCATACACATTGACAACACGACAACACCGGTCAGCGAGGCGACGATACTGCGTCACAGTGCAGCCGGTGTTCAGCAGTCGTGCAGGGCGGCACGTAGCAGCTGCTTCCCTCCACATGCATGCTCATCGCAAACGGGTTGGGAGGACGACAACGTTATAAATCAAGTCTCCTGCCGACGGACGAGCGTGCATGAAACGTCGGCCGATTACTCCGAGCGTGCGGCGCCGTACACACCAGTGACGTACACACAGGGCCGCCTACATGCAAGCACGTATATATGTATACATACGGCAACGTGGTGAAGGCTGGGCCGTTTTATCCATCCTTAGGAGATAAGGGCGAGCTGCATGCGTTTTTCTGGCGTTTACAAACCACAGTCTTCCTCTCAAGTTTTTGTAATAAAGTCATCTGGACCGAACCTGGTTCGTGAAAGTACTTGGCTCTCTCCTTTTTGTGTTTTATAATAATGATTTACCTGACAAAGTGTCCTTCCGCAAATGACTCTTCGCGGATGACGGCGTGGTCGGCCGAAACGCTGCCTGTCCGATGGTCAACCAGTTTTGCAAGGAAACACACACAAAATCAAACTGCTGATGCGTGTACAGTGCGTTTTCAGGGCGCGTCATGGAAGCCCAGCTGGTCGAACTTTCCGAAACGCTCTGCCATACTGCGTGCCTCATACTCGCATCGTGGTATTTGCACGTACGGTCCCAGCAATTGTAAAGCCCGTGATTGCGCGGACGCTGTGTCGCTCGATCCCGTGTATAGTTCAGCAGCGTGAGTCTAACGCCGCCACCGACGCACTTGGCGATGGCTCATACGTACCACCTGCTGCGAAGCTGCAAAATCACTTCGTCACCTCGTGGTAGGGTGGGCGCATCCAGGACTGCATCACAGTTTACAGCTTGGTCGCTCGCGCTTCGTGCTGCGTTCTGGACCGTACTACATCTCGCGCCATGTTCACCTCAAAGGATCATCGTCTAAATACGCTGTTGCCTACTTGTCTAATTTTTAAGGAAATTATAGCGTTTACGAGATCATTTTCTATGAAAGTGCTCTGGAAGATCACCGTTTTCTGTTTGTCTCATTAAATAACAACTGGCATATAGTCATGTTCGGCTGACGCACTGATAGGAGAAGAATAGTAATGTGCACCTCCATGTTAGCAAAAAAAATCACAGCATATCCACGGGGTGAATGATGATGAGTGGGCGAAGCTCCGGAGGGAATAATCGGTAAACCGTGAATCTTTCGCGTAAATCGCCCAGTCGATCATCATGTAAAGGCGTGAGAAACACTGTATTCGTACGCTGGGATCTCGCGTTTAAGGGGGATATGCTGTGCTAGAGCCAGGCCTGCGCGGAACTGCAGGACAGTGACAGCGTAAGCAGGAGGAGCTACTTTCTTAGAGGCCATTTTAAACGCTTGAGGAAACTAGTGCAAGTAGAAGTGGTAGGCATCTCCTGCGCCATAACTTATCATTTTGCCAAGTAGGGAAGTACCCACTACGCCATAATTATCAGTGCCTCCGTAATGGGTTCAAAGCTACAAAGCATGCAGCTCTGTGTTCTTTCAAATGATGCCTCCACCTCGTTATACAATCCATTTTCGCGTCGTGTAGCGGTGTATTACTATTTTTCAACGTAACATTACGTTTGTTAATGCGATTCCGCGGGAGACATTATACCTGTTTAGGTCTTTTAGCGATAATTTTTCAAGCACAGGCGTAGCTCAGTGGTAGAACGCTCGACTGCCACGCCGAGAGCCTGGGTTCGAATCCAGGCAGAGGACACAACTTTCGGAATTTTTTTTTTCATAAAAGTAGAGGTGGCTACGTACATCACCAACGAACACCATGGGATGTACAGACCCACGCCCTAAGGAGCTTCGCCCCTAAAAGCAGAGGCGTGCGAATATCACATTTTTCGAATACGAATCTAACATTACCGAACCGAATATAAAATATCTAAACAACAGTGCGCCTTTAGAAATAACATTTATTTCCCACATAATTATGCGAATAAAGCGCACAAATAACCGTCAGCGCAAAATAGATGACTGCGTTATAGCAGGAACACATTGTATAGATTAGCTCGTCAAATCTTAGATTAAATACTGCATCATAAAGCAAGTGACAACAAACACTAAAAGGTCATCATTAAAGAGACATTATAGGAGGTGAGGTCGCTGCATGCAATGCATGTCAGATATAGATCCTGCAACGGAGGGAGCTGCGAATGCCGGGCGAACGTTTTCGTTGCAGTACACCGCCATATTTACATGACCACCAACGGCGCTACATAACAACAACGTGGTTGAAAATGATCACCGTGATAGCACATGCTGGCGGCGACAAGTTGTACGTGCAGGCGCACTCGCGCCGTTGGGTGCCACGACGCCTCCGTGCAGCAGCGATGCTTTGCCGGTTTCGGCACCAAGCGTAAAGCCCGGAAGATCAGTCATTTTCGGCAACATCACTGAATCGTATACTGAAGCTTTGAAAGTTCCCAATACCTTATTTTCGAATCGAATGCCAATGTTAAAATGTAATGTTCGGCGAACATTCGAAACATTCGCACAACCCTGCAAGAATGCGAAGAACGTCGGCGTTTTGTTGCCTTCCACCCCCCGTCGGTGAGCGCGTGCCGTGGCTGCGAATCGAACCCAGGTCCTCGAGCTCACAGCAGCCACTCATGGCAAACCACAGCGAGTGAGCTATCCGTCACGGCGGTCACTTGACAGCTGACCGGAAGGTCGCGGGGTCGAATCCCGGCCGCGGCGGTCGCATTTTCGGTGAAGGCTAAAATGCTAGAGTTCTTTTTACCATGGGTTATCGGTGCACGTTAAAAAAGAAAAAAAAAGAGAAAGAGAGAGAGAATCAGGTGAGAGAAATTTTCTGGAGCCCTCCAAGACGGCTTGCTGCATAATCGTGTCATGGTTTTGACACGTAAAAGCTTAAAACTTAGATTTAACAGAGTCAAAATAGCCACTTTCATAAATATGTGTGTGCTGCGTGGTAAATCGAGCTTACTATCTGGGTATGCGTTATAATAAATTACACGAAGACTAGCTTTCGAACGACATCAAAAGTATAATGGAAGTTAATGTACTAGAACAAGAAACGGAGGTTCGTTACATCCCACAGAAAACTCATAGAGCGCTGCGGACTCCTTTATTTCTTTTCTCTTTGACAGATAACTAAGTGCCCGTATCCTCTTTCTATGTCGCTAACACACGCGCGCGCGCACTCGCGCGAACCCACACTGTGTTATGTTAAAGCTCTTCGGAAAAACAACAACAACAACAAAAACCAAACAGGCGCCAGCTGATGGTGACGTTGGATATATGCATGATTAGTGAACAGGCTAGTTAACATAAAGCATACTTGCAAAAAAAAAAAATTGCTCGATCGGCTGAAAAGACGGTATACGCAATTCCCATTCCAAAGCTGGGTGCGCAAAGGGTTTTCTGTCGCACTCACTGAGGTGGACACATGTGCAAGGTGCGAATGCTGCGCAGTCTCCCTGCTTCCAACGTGAAGTTTGCAAAAGTCGCCACAGCCGAGCGGAACACGCGCAGCGAGCTGAGTTTTGACTTTTTTTTTTTTATACAGGAACGCCACCAACGCCGAAAACTGAATACAAAGGTATCGTCTTATAACCCCTGCTTTTGCTTCCCTTCCCCAGATTATGGGGCGCACACGTCTCAGCATGCCGCAGCTTGTGCTACCTATATCAAGTGGCAGGTACACTTCGCTCTGCGTACGGAAGGGGCATCTTCTACACTCACTTACTGCGCGAAAACTAAGCTCATAGCATGGCCACAGTGTCAATAGCATTGACCTTGCAGTGTAACACTCTCCTAAAGATAAAGAGGCCGGAGCAGATGCGCCGCGCGTCCCCTGTGCGCGCGCGCCTGAGATAGGCCGTGCGTAAGGACGGCCGCCAAAGGTTACTGGAGCGGCGACGGGCGGCGGCGTCCTTGGAGGTCAGGCCTGTTTGGGAAACAGCGCAAAGCCGCCCCAGGCCCGATCGGTCGGGAACCGGTCTCCGGCGACCCTCTGAACTCCGGAGGGGGGTCCTTCTTCGCGAGACACCCGGAAGAAGACGCAGCGACCTTTGCGCGACCGGATTTCGAGAGAGAGAGAGAGAAAAACGATGCAGAGCACCCGACTTCTCGTTTTCAGGAGTATTGAACTCCCGGAGACGTTGTGACAAAAAGAGGCAAAAACTAGGGTCACGCGCTATTACATTAGCGCGTGACTTAAATTTTACTTGGAATAACGGTTTCGCTCGCGCACGTTCCGACGCGAAGTTCGCTGTCGCTAGACCGAAGGCGCGAACAAGAGTGTTTGTTTCGCCGTGGTATCCGTGATAAACGAAAACTGCACCTGTGGCTGTGACCTCGCGTGGCAAGAGGTGGAGCAACCACGTTGAAACAGGTCCCCCTCCGCCAAAAAGGGCCTTGCACACCACACACACCCGACATCTCTCCAACCATTCCCCTAGTAAAAACAGACAAAAAAGTAATTCTACATACGCCTCCCACCTGTGTGCCAGACAGGCACTCATCTTCGAAAAAAAATGACGCTTATCCAATGTCCTGTGGTAATCGTTTTAAGGAATCTTGAGGATTTAGAACACTGAATTGGGAACGGGGGGGGGGGGGGGTGGTAAGGGTTAAGGGTGAATCCTCAGTAACCTCAGATTTGCTGATGACATTGCATTGCCTTGCTAAGTAACTCGGGAGATGAATTACAAAGCATGATTACTGACCTAAACAGGCAAAGTAGAACAGTGGGCCTGAAAAGTAATATGCAGAAAACCAAAGTAATGTTCAATAGGCCTTGGGCGAGCACAGCGGTTTGAGATAGCTGGTGTGGCACTGGAAGTAGTAAGTGAATATGTCTACTTAGGCCAGGTAGTGACCCCTGATCCTAATCATGAGGCTGAGGTAATTAGGAGGATAAGAATGGGATGGAGTGCATTTGGCAAGCATTGTCAGACAATGAATGGTAGCTTATCATTGTCTCTTTAGAGGAAGGTGTATAACAGCTGCTTCTAACCGGTACTCGCCTACGGGGCAGAAACTTGGAGGCTAAGAGGGTACAGCATAAATTGAGGACGACGCAGCGAGCTATGGAACGGAAAATGGTAGGTGTAACATTAAGGGACAAGAAGAGAGCGGAGTGGGTTAGGGAACAAACGCGTGTTTAGGACATATTAATAGAAATAATAGAAGAAGAAATGGGCGTGGGCGGGCCATATAGTGCGAACCATTGGTCATTAAGGGTAACAGAGTGGATTCCTAGAGAAGGCAAGCGTGGCAGGAGGCGGCAGAAAGTTAGGTGGACAGATGAAATGAAGAACTTGGCGAGTATGAATTGAGCACAGTTAGCACTAGGACCGGGTTAAGTGGAGATCTATGGGAGAGGCCTTTGCCCTGCAGTGGGAGTAGACAGGCTGATGATGATGAGGAAGCGGATGCTATATATGTGGCCCTAATTTTGAAGCCCACTTCCGACGTTCAACGCGCAGACGACAGAGCTACACCGCGACCACATGCCGGTGCACAAACCTTGATGTCGCGTCAGAGGAAGACGCGTCCGTGTGTGTTTTCACCCACACAACTACCGACGTTCAGAACTACGCGTCGCATTGTACTCATGGACTCGTGATTAGTGTACATCCAGAAGCATTTTATTGACCAAGAACGGAAATCTGGGCGAGTTGGTGCGCTGTAAGCTGGTCGAAAATGGATTTCATTGACGTCAAAGGTACACCTATGCTGTACCGCACACACACTGTCGCACTACAGCTCTCCTTATTTGACGTTATCAACGCGATGGCGCTAAGTCTCTTGCTTCGAAAGCGGTGTAGATCACCGTACCACCTCCGAGCCGTAACCCTACATGGCTCCAACAACAATAACTAATTAGCGGATTGTCCGTAGTCGGCTGTTGAAAAATATAATAATTGATGCGATACGTTCATGAGAGACGCCGTAGTGGAGGGTTACGGAAATTTCGACCACCTGGGGTTCTTTAACGCGTAACATCGCACAGTACACGGGCCTCAACATTTCGCCTCCATCGAAATGCAGCCGCCGGGGTCCGGATTCGATTCCGCTACCTTCGCACCAGCAGCCCAGTGCCATAGCCACTAGACAACCGTAGTGAGGCGCTTGTTTGTTGGACACAGCCTAATGAATCCAGCAGACAGTAGGGCCAGAGAAAGTGTAGTGTTTAGCTGTAGTGCAGTGCTTATGACATAAATGGAAAGTATAACTAATGTGGACGAAAACAACACACGTGCTGCCGGTGGAGTCCGTCCGTTGCTGTTGCTTATACCTTGTGTGTGTGTGTGTGTGTGTGTGTGTGTGTGTGTGTGTGTGTGTGTGTGTGTGTGTGTGTGTGTGTGTGTGTGTGTGTGTGTGTATCCACGCATGGGAAGGTGCATAATATTTTGTAGTTTTGAAGCAACACAGTGCACGTATGAACCTACTCAGCCGACACCGTGGTCGCCGCCTCGGCGGCGCACCGTAGCGCTGGGAAAGGCAAGGACCTCGTTTGATGCGTGCGATGCGGGAGATTCCCGCGCTCCGTTGCAAACACGCGTAGCGCGGACTCGCCTGGCGCATCTCGGAAGCAGCAGCCACTGGATTTCCTCTACCGTCGAGTGCGCGCGCGCGGGTGGGAAACAGGAGCGCAAAGGTTGTATTATTATTACTGTCGGCAGCCACTGAGAAGCGGGTCAGCCTGGCGGAAGAGGGAGCCGGACACGTGCCACGCGCACGACTGCGGCCAGCGCGCCGCCAGAACACGGCCGGGTGAAACGAACGGGCACGGAAGGGAAGGGGGGGATACACAAGCGGCGGCAGCGGAAACGGGGACAGCGATCGCGCGGGGCGAAGTTGCGCAACACGCATGAGCGAAAAAGTTACATTCCCCGCGCCTGAAGACCCTCGCGTGGAGAAACAACGTGTATATATATATAAATAACACGATTTCCTTGAGACAGTTTACCGGATCGCAGCATAATCGGCGGCTTTGGCCGCTGAGCGGCGACACTTCGCGCGGATCGGTCTCCGGCCGAGCTCGCACCGTACTGCTGTTGCCGATGCGGCAGTGTACACATCGACATGCTGTAGAATGCTCCGAGCAACCGTATGTGGAACGAGATAATGCAAGAGTTGTTATAGTATATATACTTATGGCAGAACAACGCGAACAACGAGACGACGAAAGAAGAAACAGGACTATATGGCCGATAGAAGGATCAACTACACTATTGTGTCGGAAATAGCACAAGGCAGAGAAGAAGAAGCACAGAAAAGGGAAAAGGAGAGGGGAGGAAGCGCAATGCGATATATATGGAAGGGGTCTCAAATCCACCTCAGATAGCAGGTAGCAGTCACGAAATTTAGTCCTGCAAGGGCCGGGTCACCGAAGGCTGGAGCGAGGGAAAGCGGTGAAGTTTGAACAAAAAAGTTAGTCTGCGTTATCACTTGAAAGCTATAGTATATTTATCACACATCTCATATATGAGTCACTTCTAAGGGGGATTTGGCGTCAGGATTCGAACAACATGTCACCGCCGATCTCCACAATGACTAAGACCTGGACGTCGGGTCTCATGGGACGAAGACAGTCATGTGCGTGCCGGAACGCTATAGGTCCGCGGGCGGCGTGTTTGACATTTCTGCTATATATATGATGACTATACTGCGGGCCAAGAAATTATTTACTTAATGATGAACAGCTCATACATTACGACAAACGAGACATAACATTTTCAAGACATACTGGCATATTTTGAACATCTTATATGTGTATTGAGGGCTAGGGTTCCCTGCAGCAAAAACTCGAGCAAACTTTGTATTCTTGCGATACGAAAGCCGCTCGTCCTAAATCTAGAACACTATATATTATGGTGTGTTGCCTTATTGCGAGGCTCCAGACAGTGAAAAAGCCGTGCCTCACAAAGAACCGCTGCGTTGATACATATTGGAACGTATGATCTTTCGTCACAAAGAAAGATTGAAACTCGGGGGAGTGGTGAAGAGAGGGCTGCAATAAAGTATGCTGCAGCCACACTGCTAAAGACTGTATGAATTATAAGGTTATGTTACGACACAGAATTACTCAGACTAACTCGTTGGACTCGATTACGTTATCACGATCGAAATCAGACTCAATAACGTTACCGAGAAATTTAGTAAGGCAGCTTACACAGAAAGTACGGCATGTCAGTACAAAAGGCTATAGAGAAATGAATTGAAATCGCCATGCTACTTCAGGTGTACATGAACGGACTCAACCGAAAGAAACGCACACACGCCTGTATGGTATGGTTACCTGCCATGGTATGGCTCAGATACTATACGGCGTCGCACGAAGGCGCGAGTTCGATTCCCAGCCGCGCCGACCCCGTTTAGATGAGGGCAAAAAAGTAAAAGCACCCGTGTGCTTAGATTGAAGTGTGCAAGTGTGATTGAAGTGTGAACTCGCGGCAGCCAAGGGTAATCAATAGCCCCCAACTACAGACCGTGCCTCGAATTCGTAATGCATGGTTGCGCCACGTCAAATCCCAGACATAAATAATGATATCAACCAATAATGTCCATAATTAGCAAGAAGTTCTCAATAAATGGTCTTGCTGTCGCGCTTCTGGTATATCATTTGTATTTGAAACATTTCAGACGCAGTGGTTTCCTTCCCTACTTTTCTGGACCGTGTCTGGAGGACGCGCTCCTCAACCAGGACGCGCCTGTTATACCGACCTGTATCAATAGCTATACTCCCGAACGCCTTCCAAATAAAAACAAAAGATAAATAATAAAAGAAACTCTCACACCCCACCCTTTCTGTAAAGGTTCATCAGTTGTGTTTGTGCACATGCTTTCCGTTTTTTTAGCTTTTTTTTATTTAATTCGGTAATAACCATTTAACAAGAACGGAAATCTGGGCGAGTTGGTGATAATTCATTTTGACCAGCTTACAACGCAAAAGGGACGAAGATGAACAGACAAGGTGACAACACGACAAGGTGACTCGTGTTGTCACCTTGTCTCGTGTTGTCACCTTGTCTGTTCATCTTCGTCCCTTTTGCGCTGTAAGCTGGTCAAAATGCATAACCATTTAGTTAACGGCTCATTCCTGTACTTCTGTATATCTGTGTTCCTGTTATTTGTTAATGATATCTATACATACGTGATGTTCGTTTTTGTTAAAGCAGATTAATCCAACTTCATCATTGTTATTTTATTAAAACAGTTTTATTTCTACTAGTTCTGTATTTTATGTTTGTATACTTTTAATTCTCATCTTGTATCCTTTTTAATGATATAGTACCATGTGTATTTTTCCGCTGCAGACCTGATATAATGTACTGTATCATCACAATGACGTTATTATTATTATTAATTATTATTATTATTATTATTATTATTATTATTATTATTATTATTATTATTATTATTATTATTATTATTATTATTATTATTATTATTATTATTATTGACGATTGTATTTGAAGGCAACTTCGTTTTCTTTAATTCTGGAGAGCTTATGCTCCGAATATTGATCGTAAGGTTCCGCAGTCGTATTTTCATAATGGAATACGAACAGGCCCAAACTGCAACCTTAGTCCGCACTCATTCTGATGATTTCGTCGTCCCGGGCACCGAGTGAAGTTGCCGATGTGACGTTGGTTGCCGCATGCACGTCACGTCGTGTGAACAGCGCGCCGTGTTCCGAGCGCTGACTCCAATTCTCGAAATATAAAAGGGACGTTCCATCAAGCAAAGAGTGGCTGTATCAGGTAACATGAAAGAATTGGCATGGGATCCATGGATTCCGACGAACCGAGGAGGGGTCCCGCACTACAAGCTGTCATCCTCTCGGACTCTCGTGGTACACGTATACAAGTAATTTCTGCCGACAGTAATTAGCACGCAAAAAAGAAAAAAAGAAACTTCCAAAAACTGAAAACGTTAACATTTCAGCGGATATCTTTGGACGTCACTATCAGTGGTAACCAAAGAGTAGGTGCCCCATAGCCAGTGAAGCACTTCTGTTAATCAGCAACTACCAAAAGAGACAGAGGCCATTTTCGCTCTTTATGGAAGTCGCCACGCCGGCCCTGTGTGTAACAACAGGACCTAATCGCGCTGAGGCAGCCCTTCTTTACAGAGTCAGAACACGATCGGCCCCGCACGGCCGCATGGTCTCTCAAAGTCAAGGGCACTGCTTCTCCATTGTGCGTACAGCGCGGCGAAAAGGGAGGCATTGATCACTACATCTACTCCTGCAAGTCCTTTTTCCCTGAAAGGAGGAGACTCACGGACAACACGAACATGTACATATGAACTTTACAACTCTATCCCGCCCCGCCATGTGATAATCCCTCATGAGGGGGGTCTTTAAGGAAATAAAAGGTGAAGTGAAAACAAAAAAGGGGTTTCCCTACACGTATATTGAACAACTTGTGCTTCTAGAAGGTGTGCGGAGGGTTCGCAAAAAGAGTTTGTCTCTTTTTAAGCAAGACTAGGTGACGCATACAAAAACAACGACGCTTAGCACCTTCCGAACAGGTCTGCCAGCCAGTAACACCGCCTGTACAGCAACATCATCATCACCACTATCACCACTACCGCACGTATATAGTCTGCAAGCTAGACGAAGGTGATAACTGTATGCGCTGCTGATATCAGCTGGCGAAAATAAGGGACGAGCTGCATTTCTCGTTTCCCCCAAGTTCTGTAAACAAACAACGACCCAGAATGCAAAGTTTGTTGACTGTTGAATTCGATCAGTATATCCCAACCGAAGTTATTAATCCAGGAGAATCAAACGTTGACGGACCTTGAGCGTCGTGGGCAACGGTGTCCATGCTCTCTCTCTCCCTCTGTGTGTGTGTGTGTGTTATAATTTGCTGCGCTGTTCCTGAATCACTTTGAGCAGCTGATGCACTCTGAGAGAGCCAAATGTATCTCTACCCATGCTTTTCTTTCTCCCTGTATTTACGTACAACGTCCACGTATATATATATATATATATATATATATATATATATATATATATATATATATATATATATATATATATATATATATATATATATATATATATATATATATATATAGTCGACTCATTAGTGCGGGAATCGCGTTAAAGCGTGCGCAGTCGCCTGTTCTCATCCCGCAAGAAAAATCCACGAGTCAAAAGTCCATCCATGGCAAGAGCCACGAATGCGCGCAGCGCATCACGGACACGCGTGCGGACACGGCAGATGTTTGCGGCGGGGTCACACTGCGCCGCGAAATTAAAACCGTCTACGCGTCCGCGGCGTGCCCTCATTTTTTTTCCCCCTAAAATCCACGCTCTTTTCCTTATCGTTATTTATTTATAGCCGTCATCCGAACAGTGCAAGGTTCCCAGAACTATAACATGCATAGCGCGCGGGTGCGCGGTGCATTCGTGGAGCAAAAAACGAATTAAATCCGGACTGCCGTCATTTATATAGCAGGCTTCTTGTTCTTCTTGGGCTCAGAGCCGGTGTCCTGGATTGAAGCGTTATTCCATCAAGTTACGCAGTCTCATTTTGGTTAAGCAACACCTCCGGGGCAGCTGCAGTTGCGTGCGCCTTCGGGACCGTGCGTTTTGCTTTCGTGCCCACGCTGCGGCACCGTCCGCGCAGTCGCACGCCAGCGACGCACGCAACCCAAAGTTATACCGCTCGACGGGTAAGAGTAATAATAAAAATATACGTTAAAGAGGCAGAAAAAAAAATACGAGAGACAGCGAAGTGAACCGGTGCGTGGACACGCTATAGGCATGGCGAAGTTCACATATAGTTTTATACACGCGTGCAGCGCCATATGCTTCCCCGCCTCATCCGGCGCGCATATGCGATACGGCATTTTGTGTAGGCACGCCACGATGACACGTGTGTGAGTGCTCTCGCGGCATTATTATAATGACTTCACATCGCGCATCGTTTAATGTCAGTATAATCTATAGGATAAATGTGGGAAATAGGAATAACGGGAAAAAGCATAGGAAGTGGGGCCTCGTATTGCCACGACACCTTGCGTGATGGTCCTTGGAGGGAAGAGACTCGCACGTGCAGCACGCAGTGCTGAGCAAAGAAAAAAAAAAAAGAAAGAAAGAAAGGAAACGATCGGTGAGTATGTATACTGCAGGTATGCGAGCTGAACTCTGCGCAGCACGCGCCGAGGACAGTCCGTGTGTGCGACGCTTTCTGTATACTCATTATGTAATTTAACCAGTAAGGCCGTGACACGGTTTCCGGACAAAGGTGATTATCTTGGTCTCTCGCAACTACAATTCACATGCAGCGGGCGAAGTGCCATCGGACACGGAAATCGTAAAACAAAAGAGACGTATACTATACAACGGCGATGGAGAACGATGTGCCGTCGGTGGAGCGCTGTGTATGCACAGTGAGAGCTCGTTTTGTATGCGACGGTATAACTTGGCGGAAACACCGCGATTTGCGAACGGTAGTGTCCCGGTGTACCGCGCTTACTCGCTTACTACTGGCGCTGATTAACACACGTTGGAGATGACGTTGTCTAAGTAACGGCTAATGCTATAGCTGAGTTATGGCTATAAATTTTTGCTAATGTTGGCTTAGTATTCGCACACGTCGGCAGTGTTGTCATATGTTGGCTATCCGCTGTTGCTTAACAGCAGCGCAGTCTTCATATGATATCAGCGCAGTGGTGTGGACAGCAGCACGAGTTTGTTGCGTGCATGAAAATTTCTTTATATGACGTGTGAATAAGACCGTGACTGATGAGTTGGCAACGGCGCAAGCTCACACGGCGCTGCACGCATATATAACCACGGAACCACATTTAACCTGAACTGAACCATTCGGTTTGCTACCCTCCACTACGAAGAAGGGGGAATTAGAAATAAGCACGGAAAGAAGAGTGCAGAAAAAGCAGAGGGAGTAAGAAAGCCCTGACCGACCTGCGGTGCGAAGGCACTTTGGGCCGGCATTATGACGGTTCCAAAAACGGGCCAACACGGCCGCTAGCGACAGCCTGTGCGCACTGTAGCGTGGACAGCGGCTGTAAGTAGCGCTGTCGTCCATACCGTTTCGGAAGGCAAAAGATATCATGAAGGCGACATCAAGCCACAGTCGGCAAAGTAGCGTTGTCTAGAGTCGAGAAAGATCAGGTGGAGATGAAGGCGTGGTAACGGTTCTGCAGTCAGTTCAGACGTGTGCGCTGCTATAGCTTGGCCGTTTCTATCAGGCCTGTAGCTATAGAAATTTTCTTCTGGGGGCACTTGCTGAAGGCCTTCACTGTTTGAGGAAAGCACCTATTTTTTCAGTAATTGTTTTTGGTAAAAATTAGTATTATAAAATTGCGTGACTTTTTAAATGCTATATTATTAATAGTTTTGCAACTTTAGTTTTGATATGAATCTTCCTAATAGTATTAGTAAGGGTAACCAAATTTTAAGGGGGGGGGGGGGTGCCCAGGCCTCTAAGGCCTCCCTCCTAGCGATGGGCCTGGTTTCCATAAAGATCTTATGACTTAATCTGAGAACTCATAAATGTACATTGTTGCATGATCTTGAGAAAAGCACGGAGTATTGCACGCCCTTCTCCTGTGCAAATCGAGCAGCTGCATCGGCATTTTCATTGGTCATTATTATGCCTCCGCCTGGCTTGGAAGCTACAAAAATGTGATGTTGAGTCCTACCAGAATTGACCTACTTCCAAAATTACTACATTCCACATGTCGGTCGGTTAAAATAAAAATAATGGGCAATTTACGCGGAGAGATAGAGAGAGAGAGAGAATATTTTATTAATGACTCCGGAGAAGTTAGCCTGGTTAATGGCCTGGCTTGCTACTCCAGGTGTTTAGCGGTGATTATGATATTTACAATGATCACGTGTAACACAACATGTACATGCAGTCACACTTACTCACACACTCATATATACATATGTACACTATGCGCAGTTTACAGCGTTTCGTTGAGGCATGTTGCCCGTAGAAACGCTATCAACGCCTTAGTGCTGTGTAGTGCGCAGGTGCTGTCTTGCCACGGGCCTAGGAGATGCCGCAGCTCCAAGGTTGAACCGTGTAGCAGACGAAGCGCTGCTTTCAGAGTCTTTCTCTCGGAGTCGTAGCGCTGGCAATCGCGCAGGACGTGTTCAAGGCCCTCTCGTGTGTTGCATGTAGAGCACAATGAAGAATCATACTGTTGTATCTTATGCTTGTAGTGTCTTGTGTAGGCTACATTAAGTCTTATTCTGTGAAGGCACGCTTCATCTCGCCTGTCTAAACCTCGTGGTACATGGAAGCTGCAAGCTGGGTCAACCTGCATCTTCCACGTACCACGCGGATTTATCTCATCTTCCATCTTGCGATTTCAGTTATTGGAATTTTTCTCTAATTTCGATGACTTAAATTTTCAAACAGTCGTGTATTTGTTTTTGTTTTTCTAAAAACACGAAGGCAGCACGATTCTGCGCACAGGCAAGGCCTTTGTCGATTGCCGCATTCAGAAACGCAATCATTATTTAACTATCAGTGTACAAATTCACAAGGCCGTTTGTAGCCCACGGGACGAAGCTTTGATGCGCACTCACGCACTGCTGTCCACAACATACTCTCGCTGTAATGAACCTCAACATCTGCAGTTACACCGTGGACACCAGTTTTACAGTTCCCTCTTAATTTTTGCAGACATGTATACCTTATAGCAACAAGGCGAGATACGAAAGTACATACGTCAAGAATTTATCTTGGGAAATATCTAGTTACTGCTAAGGGCTACAATAGAGGAAAGCAAGAGGGAAAGTGCAATGAAGACCACTCTGAATCATCATCATCACCATCAGTCTAAGTCCACTGCAGGACGAAGGTCTAATTCTCCCAATGATCTCCCAGTTCACCATGTCCTGGGCGAGTTGAATTCACTTTATGCCTGCGAATTTCTTAATTTCATCGGCCCATCTGACCTTTTGCCATGCCTCTGCCGCATTTGCCATCTCTTGGTATCCATCCTCTTGTTGGGATTTTCCAGCAGTTGTCGGTTATACGCATTACATGTCCTGCACAGGTCCGCTTTTTCCTCTCAGTAACTGACATAAGGATATCGGTTATTCCTGCCTACTGTCTGATCCATTCTATATACTCACTTTCTGACTCCTAAAATTATGCCTATAATTTTTTTCGTTTCGTAGCACGTTTTGTGGACCCCAGTTTCAACTCGAGTTTCTTTGTTGTCCACCGTGTTTCTGCACCGTACGCTAGTACTTGGAGAATGCGGTGGTTGTACACTTTTTCGTTTAAAGGACAGTGGTAAGTTGCCGGTCATGATTTGGGAATGCCTGCCATATGCATTCCAGACCTGTAGTCTTATTATTCGGAGAATTTCCTTTTCGTGAGTAGGAAGGAAGGAAAATGAAAAAAAAAACAGAAAGGCAAGGGAGGTTAACCAAAGGCGTCCTGTTCGCTATCCTACACTGGGGGAATGGGAAGGGGCAGCAGAAAGATGGGAGAGTAGGTTCTGCTGTTGGCTATTGTCCCAGATATACGTACTCTTGTACTCATTCTAGAGTATGACGGCCAATTTGGTGGTTCGGTGGTCGATTCCCGCGCTTTAGCAAAGGTGTTGAGCATAATTTGGTTTTTCGCCTATTTATTTTTATTCCTGCTTTGATACGTTCTCTATTTAGGTGATGAGTCACTTGTCGTAGTTCATCGCCATCGTCACAGAAAAGCACGATATCGTCTGCGACCCATGATTTGCTGAGATATTCTCCGTCAGTTTCAATTGCCCTGTACTCCCAATCTAGTTGCTATAGGATGAGAGTGCAATTGGGAGTCTCTTTTTTAAAAAGGTACGCAGCTTCCGATAGATCGCGCGAAGCCGCATGAGTGATATTATGGCGGAAACGTGTCACATGACATTGCGTTGCGTGATTTTGGCGGGAACGTATCACATGATCACCAAAAAATCACGTAACGCAATGTCACGTGACGTGTTTCCGCCAGAATAACGTAACACAATGTCACGTGGTATTGCATGACGCCTGACAAATTACGGCCAGCTTAGACAGCTTCGCTGTTAAAACTGGCACGACAGAGTTTTTACGATTAGCTTAAGCAGCTTCACCGCTAATTCGTGTGATTGTTCGAGACCATCTGCCAAAAGAACTCTATTCTCCAACAGAGACTTGTGCCCCTAAAACCAGGGGACTCACATAAGAGATGCACGATCATTTCACTACATTAGGAAATATGCGCGCGAAACAGCGTAGACATATAACGCAGCAACGCTACAGATGGAAGACGGCGCCACTTTAAATCGACAAGAAGGCGGTTTGGAGCTGCGTAGGAATCGCCTCACGCAGCTTTGCTAAGCGCTGCGTAGGCGCGCACTCGCTCATCGCCGAGATGACTGTGCGGGGTTGCGGCGAAAAGGACAGCAACACTCGGACATCTCGAGTAACGTAAACATCCTTAGCTGCACGGCTTGCAGCTCCTCATGCGCAGACGCATCAGTCAGCGCTTTTGCTGTCCTGTATCGCCACCACCCGGACTGGATGCCCAGGTGGTGCTGACTGTACGGCATCGCATGACGGAGAAGCAGTGTGCGACGAGCGCGATGCAACCAACACACACACACACACACACACACACACACACACACACACACACACACACACACACACACACACACACACACACATATATATATATATATATATATATATATATATATATGCCGAGCCACGCGCTGCCCGAAGAAGACACTGGCAGTGATGATGATTATATACAGGTGAAGATGACGAACGGTGAATATTTTGCTCACATGAATGCCCCCTCGCGCGGAAGCGGCCAACCTGGCCGCTGTAGGTACGTCGGATATGAAGCGAGTGTCCTCTCTAGATCCAGTAATTAATAAAAATTGGAGTGAGTGGACGAACGTACGACAACATTAATTAGTTCCAACGTTTCGGCCGGGGTCCAGCCTTCGTCAGGGAGTACCAATTTTTCCTCATCGCCTATAGCTCCCGTTGCGACATATACGTATATGTGCGCACACCGTGGCATTGGTAATCCGATTTTGCGAGGCCAAAATCCGTCACATTGAACAGCTGTGCCGAGCACCCTGAACTCCCATGCATGCATATACCGCAACGGCCCCGACACAAATTGCGGTAAATTGCGGGGCTATTGCGGTATATGCATGCATGGGAGTTCCGGGTGCTCGGCACAGCTGTTCAATGTGACGGATTTTGGCCTCGCAAAATCGGATTACCAATGCCACGGTGTGCGCACATATATATGTCACAACGGGAGCTAGGCGATGAGGAAAAATTGAATAGTCTGAAACTTTGCTCGTCGGCCTCGATTCCACGCGTTCTGTCACTCACTCGGAAAGTGCACAGGGGACCACAAAGTGCTCGTCTCCGAAATGCGCGCTCGGTGTGCGAGCCGAATACACGCGCGGTTGAAAGCTGGGTTGTTGTTCGTTCTGTTTTTGCAGCCCCGAGTGTGTCTCTCTCCTTTGAACGACGCCAATATATATATATATATATATATATATATATATATATATATATATATATATATATATATATATATATATATATATATATATATATATATATAGAGAGAGAGAGAGAGAGAGAGAGAGAGAGAGAGAGAGAGCAAATAATCATGCTGCGCACTTGTGCCACTCAAGCGCTAGTGTTTAGGGTCCCGTTTCAACAAACAAGGTCACTATCGGTGTCTCGAGAGTTCAAGTGGAAGCTGAAAAAAGAACGTACCGCATCTTCTGCGATGTCTTCTTGCTGTATCAGCAGCCCCGTATTCTTTTCTATTCTTTTTTTTTTTCTGTGATAACATCCTGATGACTACCGCGGAAAATATGGGAAGCCGGTAAGCGGCACGTCGGCGACGGGTGTCAGCGTTGGTGACGTCTTGGCCACGGATCTACAAGGGAGCCCCAGCTTTTTTTCACGACTCAGGACAGAGAGCGCATTTAAGAAAAATTAGACTCGATCCAGATAAGCGATAGGCAAAAGATGCTGATAAGCCGACACTTATGTACACTTCTCTGTTTTCCCTTAAATATGTACTACCTACACCACTGCGCCAGTCACCTTGAGCAGGTGACAAGCTAAAAGCAGGCGCAACGCCATTCATTCGTAAGGTGACTCGCGCTGCGGCTGCTTTTAGCTTGAATGTATGAGCCGCCTTAAAAACATCGCCACCAAATTAATTAATTAATTAATTAATTAATTAATTAATTTGTCATTTTAGCGGCGGCGCGGTGGCGCCGTCAGACTCCCGGAAGTTAAGGCGCGCGTCTCGTTTACCGTTGTCATGCGGATTGCGAACTGTTCCTTCTTTCTTTCTCTCTTTCTTTTTTTGCGCAATGCTCTGCAAAAACAAAAACAAAACAGAAAGGAAATGACGCAAAGCGGGCTTGTTTATGTGAAACACGGAATGAAAGTGTGCGTGTGTGTGTATGGTTTTACAGGCATGCAAACAGCAATCAATGACAAGGAAAGTACACATCATCATCATCATCATCATATTTTAAGTACACTACAGGACGAAGGCCTCTCCCAACGATTTCCAATCCACCCTATCCTGAGCGAGTTGGTTCCACTTTATGCCCGCAAACTTTTTTAATTTCATCGCTCCATCTAACCTTTTGCCTGACTCTTTTACGTTTTCCTTGTCTTGGTATCCATTCCGTCATTCTTACTGTCCATCTGTTATCTTTCCTCCTCGTGACATTTCCTGCCCAGTTACACTTCTCTCTTTTAATTGATATAATAATATCAGCTACTCCTATGTGTTCCCTGATCGTCACCGCTCGTTTTTTATCTCTTAGCGTTACCCCTATCATTTTTCTTTCCATTGCACGCTGCGTGCTCCTTAATTTCAGCTCGAGAGATTTTTTCCTCATCTGCCATGTTTCTGCAGAGTGTACGTTAGTGCCGAGAGAATGCAGTGATTGAATACTTTCCCTTTAGTGGCAGTGGCACGTTTGCAGTCATGATCTGGGAATGTCTCCCGAATGCGCTCCATCTCGTTTGCATTCTACGGAGGATTTCCTTTTTATGGATACGTGTCCAGGTGTCCCTGTTAATAACTGTTCCGGACATATGTGTTCGTTCACGCATTCTAAGGGCTCATTGCTAATTTTAAATTCCTGTTCGTTAGCTAGACTGTTGAGTATAATTTTGGTCTTTTGCCTATTCATTTTCAGTACCATTTTAACAATTTCTCAGTTTAGATTCTCAATCAAGTTTTGCAGTGCGTCACCGTCATTGCTAAAGGGCACAATGACGTCTGCAAGTCTTAAATTGCTGAGATATTTTCTCTATTCTTATTTCCTTTGCTTCCCACTCTAGACGCTTGAACGCCTCCTGTAAACATACAGTAAATAACATCGGGGAGGCCGTATCTCCTGGCCTGACACCTCTCCCGATTGGAGTTTTTCTGCTCCTCTCATGTAGGAGTAGTGCGGCTGTGCAACCTTTGTAAGTGTTACTTATGGTTTGCAAGTATACGTCAGGTACCCCATGTCGACGTAAAGCTCCTAGACCCGCTTGTATTTATATGGAATCATATGCTTTCTCGTAGTCTATAAAGGCCATATAAAGAGGTTTGTTATAATCAGCCAACCTCTCTATTATTAGGTTGATAGCATGGCTGTGTTCTGTTGTTGAGTAACCTTTCCTGAAACCAATTTGCTCTCTAGGTTGGTAAAGTCGAGTGTCTCTCTTATTCTAACAAAAATTACCTTGGTGAATAGCTTCAAGGTAAATAGGTATGAGGCAAATACAAGGTAAACAGCTACAAGGCGGTGGCGTAGGGAGGCATGGGCTGACCAGGCTGAAGCCCCCCTCGAAATGTTTCCAGCTAGCGCTCCGCTGTATATATGCTGGGCTATATATAGAAATTGCAGCTCCGACGCCCTCCTCCACCCCCCCCCTCCCCCGAGCCCCTCCCGACCCCTCCCGAAAAAAATTTCTGGCTACGCCGCTGCTACAAGACACCCCGGCAGTAATCATGACGTCATCACTTATCTTTACACAGGGACTTCACGCCATATGATGACGTTACCGCAGTGGTCGCATCTTTTTGTGCCATTCGTGTTCACGCCGGTAAGCCGCACGGTCGACGCCAAAATTTTCTACTCGTGAACCGTCTAACGCTTTCGCAATAATAATAATAATAATAATAATAATAATAATAATAATAATAATAATAATAATAATAATAATAATAATAATAATAATAATAAAGACGTGCATTTTAGAGCTTCAAAACTTGCAAAACCTTCTGATTTCGAGGCACGTCGTACAATGGTGGGCTCGGGATGCTCACGATTCCTCTATAGGGAACCGTGTTTTGCGACGTGCACCCACACAGGCGAGCGTTTATGCATTTCGCGTCCGTCGAAGTGCGAACACGCCGCAGCTGGTCCTCAACGGCGGTCGCTGGTAAACTTCTGCGCAGACTTTGGGCGTGGTGGCTATGTCCTAATGGGCGAGCGGTCACTCGAACGACTACACACACCGCAACAGCGTCACTTGCGAGCAGCGCTTTCGAATACAGTGAGTGACAGATATAACATACCAGTGTGTTTGTCCGCGTTCTCCAATTTAAGAAATTGTTACACTATCCACTCTATCAGTAATAATAACGGTCATGATTGTCCCGCATGCAGTTGCATATTTTCTGTGTCACGATTATCAACGAAAACACCAGCCCACGGTGTCCTGAGCGGTGTACGACATACGCAGAATACGAACAGCGATACGTGCTCATTAGTTCGGTCTAGTGGCGGCCAGCGTCGCGTTTTTCTGACGAGCGTGCGATGGAAATGGTCCGAGAAAATGCCGCGGCCGCGTTCTTGATGGCCCACGGTCTGGCGTCGCGTGTGCTTCTGGAAGCGAGCAACGCCGGCGCCGCGCTGCTCTGGGGCACGTATTGTATCCTATACATAGCCCAGCCAGTGCTATGCAAGTCACGATCAGTGTGTGTACAACAAGAAGAAGGTTCTCGTGGGTTAGATGAATGAAGACAGCGCGAAAAGACGGCAGGTGTATGAATATTATAGCACAGTACGTGCCATCGCTTTTGTGACATGTATGTATGTATGTATGTATGTATGTATGTATGTATGTATGTATGTATGTATGTATGTATGTATGTATGTATGTATGTATGTATGTATGTATGTATGTGGAGGGAGAGATTCCAAATAAGTCGGTATTTCGCAGAGAAAAATAAGCGGGAAAGGAACTGCCAACAAGGAGGCCGGTCTTGCTGCCAGTTCACGATTCAAGTCAAGCATGAGCACATGTGCTTCAAGGAGGGGATAACGTGGATTCGCACATGTCTCGGCACACATACGAGCCACAGCCCACACACGGCACGAGTCGAGAGCGCCTGTACACGACGAAAAACTGTCGCTATACGGTGAATTTGCCCGCGATACTTTCCTCTTCGCGTTGTCGGCGCGGTGCGCAATGGTTGCGTGCTTTCTTACGGCGTTGTCTTTGGAGCGTGTCGGTTACGCCTGCTCTGCACGCAGCGCCTGCAGCTGCCGTATCGCCCTGCGCACGTCTGCACTACCATATGCGGCGGTGGTATATCTGCAGGACCATGTTTACGAAAGAGAGCGGGGGGTGCCGTGTTACAGCTTGCACACACCAGCAGACATCTAGCGCGCTTGACGGCGGCACGCGCGATGCTGCAGTGTACGGCCGCTCCACATCCAAGGGCGCTCGCAGATGCGAGTGTTGAAGTTGAGGGAGAGCGTTGCGAAAGGCATAGCGGACTGACAGCAGCGCAGGGAAACTCCTTTTGGCGCTACGAAACCCTGTTCGTGATGGTTTATTTCCTTTATTTGTGCATGCTGCAGCGCAAATTGAGCGCGCTGCAGTGTGCACAATACGGCGAGAACTAACCGTCCGTCGCACTTGTGTACCCATGATCTCATGTTTCCTGGGTACGCAGGCTGTTCGAAAAGTAGGGGCCGAAACGTTAACCCGGCAAGGCAACCCGAATTGTGGCGTTCGTTTGAAGTATGTGCACCGGCGACAACACAAGACGACTGCGTGGGCGGAAGGCTCTGGATACTCAACTACATAGAACTCTCAATACAAAATTCGGCACGGCGTGCAGGGAAGAAAGAACACACGGGCGCCTATAAGCTGTATTCGCCTACGCGTTGTCTCAAGTTTATTTATTTATTTATTTATTTATTTATTTATTTATTTATTTATTTATACAAAAACGTACATGCGATTAAAGGAATTAATGCACTTAGGACACATTGCGAGCAGTACAAATACGATGTCAAAAGGGGAAAACGAAGAAAAGAAAGAAATAAAGCAGGATAAATTAGATCTGAAAAAGTGTTCATCATGCATCCGTGACATATGCATGTGCTGTCTATCACGCACATTGGGAGGCATATCACTGCTGATGCATTCCGCGTGCCACGAATAATGAACAGTTAATCTGGCGTTTCAGTAATATGCGGGACAATGTGTCGTCGAATGAGGTTGCAGCGCTGTCCCACAGTCTAGATGTCCTATACTGTTTTGAATGACGATGCGCGATAACCGTATCTCTCAAATTTTCTCGCACTTGTCTTTCCGCACGTGGGAACTTCTCAAGTAATGCTGTGGGTTTATGCGGAGGTTATGGCACAACTAGTTGAGCAAGGAGTTGAGCAAGGAGCAAGGAGCAAGGATCTAACCAGTCCGCCCAGCGATAAGTCCTTCTGAAGCACACGCGTGCGATTCAGTTCAGTCAGTGCAAAGGTACATACAGCAAGAGAACGCATGCAGGGGAAGCAGTTTCACGGCATTACTTATATGTTGGTATGCTCGGCAGCAAGGACTTCCAGCGGCTCGCCAACGTTTCAATGACATTCGTCGGCGAGTGTGTATCGACTGTTACGAAGAACGAAGAATTCTAGTGAGTAACTGTCATACTTATTGCAGGTTCATGACTAGTCCTATATGATAAAATGCATCGTAATTAATGCGAGCTCTGACAGCATGTCGAAAGTATGTTGTAGCACGGGCAACGTTGCACACTAAGCAATGAAAACTGTAACACCCAGCATTTCGGCTTCCCTGCCTGTCAGTGAAATATTGAAAGTGGAATTGACAAGGGCTCGTTTCTTGTTCTTAGACACAATCTCATGAAGCTAACAGACATCCATTCATCAGAGTGTTCTCCACTCGCTCAAAAAAAAAAAAAATCTTTAGAATTACAGAGCTGACCGCATCGCCTATATGCTCGAGTGAGGCAGCGGTTGCGTTGTGATACTTCGGCCTCTCGCGTCGTTGAACATCCGCAGTAAGCGTATACATGAAACGTGAATCCCGCGGGAAAAATAAACTTTCGCGCCGTGCACGTTATATACCGCCAAAGCGAAACCGTTGTTCACTATATAGCGCAATGATCGCGACAACGAATGACGGTCATTATTACATAGCTCGGAGATTGCGAGTCGGTCCGATTTCTCTTTGCGCTCCGAGCAGATAAAGGGAAGGGGTGCAAGTGGCATTAACATTAAAAACGAACTAAGGTGCTTTAATTGTTCTTTCCTTTTTTCTTGGCCTACATCGATCTGACAATACATTGTTCGCACTACCCATAACTAATAATAATAATAATAATAATAATTGCAGATATAAACTAAATGCTTCTGTTGCGCGCAAAATACGCTTAGCCATCTGTTTGCAGCTTATTAATTTGTCACGCACCCCGAGTGTTGTTCGGCCAAACAGGAGGAGGACCCTGTATCAGTGGCGCAAATATGCGCTAGTGTCCATCCAGTGCAGGCATACTGCTCGCGAGGTCGACGACCAGACTATTGTGCAATATACCTGCAGGAAGGATGAGAGCTTTGCGCGCGGTTCGGTCCGCCTCGGTTTCGCGTAGTAGGCAGCGCGGTTGAGACTCACCGCGAACATAGCGTTCTGCAGGCCGAAAGGGATGGGCGTGAGCCGGGAGATGATGACCACCTTGAAGGCGTGGCCCGTGTCAAGCAACGCCAAGGTGGAGCGCACCACCTCGCTGGACAGCAGCCGAGCCATGATGAAGCCCAGGAAGAAGCGTTTCATCACCGTGTGCGCCACCGAGATGCCGACGGACGCGGCCGCGGCTGTGACCGCGACGCCCAGGACGAGACCGAAGTGGTAGCCGCAGGCGAAATTGAGCAGGATGTAGCCCCAGGTAAGCGGGAAGGCCACCAAGGTGTACATGAGCACGAAAACGAGGCACACCGTCTCGCTGTCTTGGCTGTCCAGCCAGACGAGGCATTCGCGAACGTACAACTTGCCCCAGAGCAGGGTGAGAACGAGTCCCCCGAGCACGGCAATCGTGGTCAGCGCTTTAAGCAGCCAGTTCCGATCGCAGCTCAAGAGAGCGGCAAGCGCCGACTTCTCTCTGGCCGGAGGTGGCGGCAGATGCTCGACAGCGACGACGGTGCAGGGCGGGACATCGTCCTCTCCGTCCGGCGCCCAGCCACGGAGCGATAGCAGACGACCGTGCGCGGAGGAGACCATCGGCTCGCCTGTCCCATGTGAGGGCCGCTGCGTGATGCTTGTCCGGCTCAGCCTCCGCGTTTGCAGCTGGAACGGCGTGGCTCTCGACGGCGCGCGCGCTACCGCATGCTGTGCAGCAAAAGTGACAGGGAACGACGAGACAGCGACCCGACTCGCAACGACGCCGACAACACAACCAGACCGCTACTTGGCCTCCTGCTCCTTTCCCGTTACTCGCCGCTTGCCACGGCCCCGACCGCGCCGACACGTCCCCCCTCATCCTCACTGGCGCTTTGCGATCGCGGCGCCGCCACTCGGTATGCGGAAGACATTCGTGGAGGAGGCGGCACGATTCCGCTCTCCAACGCGGATAGCTATCTCGGAGGCAATGTCGGAAGAGTCCCTAAAAGGTGCATGTAGCGCCGTGTGCGCCGCTGATGTACGATAAACCCCGTAATACAGTTGGCGCTTGGCGATTCACCAGCTACCAAAAGCGTCGGATGTACTGCATGTCTTCACCCCCGGCGCACATGAAGCCAAGGGGGCCGAAATGTAGACGCGTATGAAGTGTATACGTCAAATCATCGTGCGTAGATATAGTCTGACATTATTTTGCCAATAGATTACAGGCGCACTGAATACCTATCTCATGTCGCAGTTCTTTAGACTTTAAGATCGGGGCTGGTAAACTGAAAGCAGCTTTTCTGCTCACAACGAATTAAATTCGTCACAACGAATTAAATTTTATTGACTTTCAGTGCCTGAACCACAAACGCCTTCTGTGACTTCTAAGCAAACGCAGGAGTGCGTTGCAGCACCGGCAATGACACCTTGCATCGATGCACTGTTTTATTTATCCGGCAATCTTCAAGATTCTTCAAAACTGGAATCAAGTGGCACAAATTTTTGCTAACTGGAAAAAAAAAATGATGAACTCATGAAAAAAGTCATGTGCCTTCATATCAACTGGCCTGGGACACTCGCTTTAACTCAGTGGTTACACAACATCAGTTACGAAGGAAGCATCCTTATACGCTAAATTGCACAAGTGCGGTGTCCTGTAAACGTATTTGTGAGGTGAACGTCTTTTTTATAATCTGTCGCCGCAGTTGCACCTTCAGTTTTCATTAAAACACTCTAAAATACACTTGATTCACAAAGGCGGTATAATACACAACGGTTTGTCACCTCTGCTGCGAAGTCTACACCGATGACCCGGTGAACAAAGAGGATCGCTAGCTCAATAAGAGCAACAACAAAAAATGTTATCAAGGGGAAACGAGGACCATTAGGAAGCGAGGAAGGAGAACAATGCTGAAAAGCAAGAACCTTTGTAGCAACACCGATCACAGACAGATGCGCGAGTTATCGTTTTTGAACCAATGACGTAAAGCGGGTTTCCTCGCTATCCTCAAAGGCTTGGCGGCATAGCCTCAAATTATGTGCTGGACCTTTCATCCGTAATTTCTCCCGCCAGGTCGGACGCGCAAACTTCAGTCGAATAATAAGGGACAAAAACGAGCGTGGAGAAGAGCTGGGGACAAGTACAAATAACCGTAAAAATATAAGGCTATGAAAACACGGGTTTTTTTAGGAAGTCAAATAGAAGGAATTTCTATCCCTGCATATTGTCAAATCAATGAGCGCTAATGCGAAGTATGCCTAGATCAAATCCAGCACAAGTTTTACCATAAATAAACGTACTCTTGCTCTCATAAACAATGCTCATTCAATCGGCTGGTGGGAAGCCGAGCGCAAGGAACCGTTAGCATTGCCAGGATTTTATTTTGTGGAAAAAGTGGTTGGGGGGAGATCCGCCTGTGTACGTGCGCTGCGAGGAAACCCGCTTTACGCCATGGGTTTAAAAGCGATAACTCGGGCATCTGTGGTCAGTGTAGCTACAAACAACTCACGAGAAACAAAGCTTCTTGCTTTTCAGCATTGTTCTCATTCCCATACGTTCCTACTGGCCTCATTTCCTCCTGATCACCTTTTTGTTCTTGTTATTGTTCAGATTGTGAACCTTAAGTGATCTTACTGATTGTATACCATTACCAGCTGATGGGTGTAGACTCGTAGCAGAGGATATATATATATATATAATCAGAAAGTCACAGTGACAACCATATTATTTAGGATTTATTCCGACGTTTCGGCTGGAGACCAGCCTTTTTCAAAGGTGAAAAAGGCTGGTCTCCAGCCGAAACGTCAGAATAAAAGAATAAATCCTAAATAATATGGTTGTCACTGTGACTTTCTGATTATATATATATATATATATATAGCAGTCATGGTGGTGAATAGGCCGGAGGCGTGAAGACAGAGATGAGTAGTAGACCCTCGGGATTGGCAACAAAAATGCGGAAAGCGTCTATTCAACGTTTCAGCCGGAGACCGGCCTTCATCAGGAATATATATATATATATGGCACTCGGCTGCTGGTGCGACTGTCGCGAGATCAAATCTCGGCCACGGCGGCTGCATTTCAGTAAAGCCGCAATGTTTAGGCTACTGCGCCATGTCGGTGCGAGTTAAAGAATCCCAGGTGGTCGAAATTTCTAGAGCCTTCCACAACGGCTTCTCTCATAATCATAGCGTGGTTTTGGGACGTAAAACCCTATAATCTATCAACTAGTCCGGCCTCCACACAGGCCCTTTCACTTGGTGGACTTTCGGTTTCTCTAAAAAAGGCTTATGGATCGCAAGCGCTTATAGTCGTGCATTCGTGCGTGGTCTGTAGCCGCACATTCATTGCACATTCATCGCTTAACTGCCAAATTTGCAAGGTTGCGAGTTAGCTGAACGTGACCCACATCATTTTTCGTTTGTTGGTATTTATTTCCTTCTCAACTCTTTGTGGACCGATTTAAACTTCTGCTTCTATCCAATATACTCCTGCACGCTCAGCAGTCCTGTAGCCTAAGTGGATTCTCATTCGGTTTTTGTAGACACTCTCCACCCATAGCTATACACAGAGAGCAACATGCAGTGGAGGCTTTACCACTTGTCTCTTAGCATTTTCTTAAGAGTCGGAGATATTGATGGATTTGAGTTATGAAAGCTTGTACTGGAAGGAGCACAACTGTGTTTTCTGTTTCAGACCTTGGAATGCATTCGCGAAGGCATTTTTTTGACGTAATCATTGAGTATACAGTATGTAATTAAGGAGCAGAAGAAACTTCAACCACGCCGTCTTTCTGACTAGGATAAGATCATCTGTATATGCCAATGAACTTCAGCAAAGGCTTCCAAATCGACAACCGCGGGATACGGGAGCACCTCTACTACCAAACTACAAGACCATGCTGCGACAACTGTGGGTGCTTGGAATCGGCCGGGCATTCGGTCAGAATTCCGTACGGATTTCCTTGAAGCTATGTGCCACAAACGGGTGGATGCTAATTTTCCCTTTCATAAGCCTGTAGGAAAGCCCATCATACAAACAAACAAGCAAACAAAAAAGCAACGTGTCCAGAATCTCTCTCGAAATCCTAAGATGCTTGCCCGAATATTTGTGCCCACGCACACTCCATCAGGGCAACCTCAGGTGCTCGATTTATTCTTTGATGACGATCAGTTTGAGCATGTAAGCAAAATCAGCGCGGAAATCAAGAGGACAAGTAAACCTAACAGTTCTTGAACAAAGATGCGAAAAGTCAATCCTTGTTGTGTTCTTGTCGTCGTCGTCGTTGTTGTTGTTGTTGTTGCTGCTGCTGCTGCTGCTGCTGTGTTGTTGTTGTTGTTGTTGTTGTTGTTGTTGTTGTTGTTGTTGTTGTTGTTGTTTCTCATGTTTGCCTCCTAGTAGGTTCAAATTCAAATTTATTCGTTTTGTAAAAGCATAATTCGCAGCGACAGAATATTTAGGAAAGGGTCTCAAGGTCACGATCGAGAGACCTTCCTTGCACGATTGATGGAGACAAAATAAACAAATCAGCAGATAACTACAGATTTTCATACCACAGTTTATTACCTAACCAAAAGAATAAATAGGTATATAATTTGATAACACCGCAAATTATGCAAACAAAAACGAGACAGAAGTTCATGAGTATATAAAGTTATACAAATTCAAGCTAACAAGCAATGATATAACAAAATGACGAAGAAATAAAGATTCGGAGCAACACTGAAAGCACGCAAATAAAGTTCGAATCTATAGAACATTTTTTTTATTGTGTAGAACCTTCGAGGCTCCATTTCAGAACGTTGGATTACGATTTTATCATCACATGAGTAATTTTATGATTTCAGGCCGTCACACGGTTACACGTACAGGGGTGTCTGCTGTATATTGTGTTCAACTTATCAAGCGCAACAAGGAGGATACCGTAGTTTTTCTTAATTTTTCTTTATTCGATATCCATTTCGGTGAAATTGATTCTCCAATCTCTACTTTCCTTAATTTTCGGGTCTTCATCATCTCCTATGTTGTTACTTCTTGCACACTTTCCGTCTGTTAGTCTGACTGCTCGCTCTTTTGTACATTTGCATTATTCGGCATTTTATTTCAGTTTAGATTTTCTGTCTGTCTCGACTAATTAAATCCTCATCGCACATACATGTTGCCGATGTCTGGCCCACAGCCCTTAGTGGGTACGTGCCATGAAGAACATACCATCACCACCACCATCGTACACATTCGTGTTCAGTCAAAGGCTGTGCGTACTCTGACTTGCTAACGGGTATGCAACGTTATCCTTTTTTTTTTCCCGCGTTACACGCGATGGTGCTTCATCGAGCAGCTAATGCATGTTGAACCAAGTGTTGTCGCTCGTATAAAATGGGAATGACGTTGCTGTTTGAACTCGCATATTCCACTGGTTACACTCGTATTTGCTTATAGCAGACCATGACGGACAGTACCTTTCTTTCTTTTTCTGTTGCTCCACAGAGCGACTGTATTGATGCTGTCGCAGATACGTAAAGATCGCTACTATTGTCATTGTTGTCTCACGGCTCTTGTGCGAGCGGCGTTGATTCCTCTTCTGCCACAAGAGCAATCTTTTGTCCTTTTATGCGAGCAGGGTTTGGCGCGCATGCCGTCAACGGTGGCCTTTGCTGTGTATTCTTTCTTTTGTTTTTCTTTCAACTTCAAGTTGTATCCAGCCAGACGCTGAAACCCTGCTTTCGACTTTTTTTCCCAAAGGCAAATGGATCTCGAAGTGGCTTTCCAGCAAGTAACGACGCGCTACGTCGGAAGCGTTCACGGCCTCTTCAACTTTCTTGAAGCAGTAAGGCTCTCGTCAAGTGCTTCTTGATCGGAGCATTCAGTACGCTATAGCGCGCTGCGCTGTCTATTGCCGCGCTTAACGCACGAATTCTAAACAGGCTTCCGTAATTATCAAAAATGCCGAGTTAACCGAGCCAGTACCCCCTTTTCATTAGTACGTGCGCCAGCCGGTGAAGGCTATAACGGCAATAAGGAAACGTTTTGAATTTTGAGGGTCCCTTATTAATTTGTTCGTTGCATGTTTCTTGCAAATAATGGTGTTAGAGTATTGGAATTATCGAATACGAGTCAAATTCTAGTCTTTGCTGTTCGACTCAGAATTGATTCGATAATGTACTAATCTCAGCTGTCGAATTTTTGTTTCGGTTAGAATATGAGGGATATAAAATAATATAAGGGGTATCAAAATTTAGTGAAGTCTGGCGCGGAATTAGTGGTCGATGCAAGCGAGGTCTCTTCTGAGTGATTGTAAGCTGAAGGGGCAGCGATAAGAGAAAGCCGATAAAATAAATTGTAAAAAGCATATCAAATAATTTGCACGCCAGTTATATCGAGAGGTGATGGGACGTACTGTGGTGAATATTATTTGGGGCATGGTAACATTCTTTTTTTCTCGGTGGCCGTTTTTACGAAGAGTTACAATGTTATCGCTCGGTGCCATATCGGAAAGTTTTCGTGTCTTATCGCTGATTTCACAGTGGAATGTTTTTCCCTGTGAGCAGATTGCATGCTCGGCACGGATTTTAGATTACGTCCATTTTGAAACGCATACGCGAGCGCCAGCGATTAGACAGGAATCCACGATGATGCACGTGCAAACTGCGGACGCGTTTGACCCACCAGGTCTCGATGACCGATGGCTGGTTCTTGTCACTTGTTATCGTGCTGTGAGGGTTGACTCTACAGTGGAGAGGTGTGCCCGTGGAAGAGTTTATTATTTACCACCTTTGCTGTTCTATTTCTTTGTGTCTCTCTTTGTGTCTTTCTGTGACCGAAATAATTCCACACAAACTCCCTATTTCCTTGCGTTTAGAAATAACATGTTACTGAATAATTTTATTCGGTGCCCGAAGGACGTTACATTCGAATATTCGTATTCTGTGCGGAAACATCGCTGTTTAGAGGCCCCTCCATATAAGTGGATATATGTTGCAAGTAAGAATACAGATACAGGTCTGCAGTGATTATAGAACTGTCGCGAAGCACGGCACACGACAGAGATAAGAGAAACATATTAAGCGCTTTTCTTCTCTCTTACACTCGTCCATCGTCTGTGTTGTTTACCTATAATGAACCTGAACCAACTATAGCTCTACTGAGAACCCTTGTGATTTCATGTCTGCTATCTAGTAGTGATGCGGAACTATCGATAGTACTATCGATACTATCGGTAGTTGTGTCACTATCGAACTGTTGCTGGTTTAAAAAAGCATCGATGCTGTCAGTAGTTCAGTCACTGTCGAACTATCGATGGTGTAAAAACTATCGATGACACCATTGACAGTATTATCGACTGCGTCAATATACCGTCGGTAAGTACAAAATTACCGGTATCTTTTGCCTATACAGCTGAAGTTTCTGACCTACTCGATCCACCGCAGATCTAGAAAAGTAAACGAATGAAGGTAGAAATTGCGAACCAACTAGTAGTTCCAGCCACGAATACGTGAACGAAAGCGAATGCGCCCGAGGACGTCCAAAACAAGCAGAGAATGCAATATCGGCGGAGCAAGGTTGAACAGTTCACCGCGGAAAGGAACCGTTACATGCGCGAAACAGAGCGGCTTGAAATTTATATAGCGTTTTGTGATGTATGAATAAAACTTCACGAAATAATTTGTTGGTCAGGTGTAACTGGTTACTCTTGAGTATGAATTTATTGGTGGACATGTCCCGGCATCTTTAGGGCGGAAATAATTTATTGCATTCGCCAAAAACTGCTTCCGAATTAAATGAGCTGATTATTGCAGACAATACACTATCGCAAATATTTTGGTGATATCGCCGGCCAACAAAAGGGCACTTATTCAGGAAAAAAATCTATAGCGCCACCGATTGTGCTACCGATGGTATAACTGTCGATTGTACCTTGATTTTTCATCGGTAGAATTACTATAGATAGCCGCGATAACCATGATAATGTATCTCCCCCCTTACCCAATGCCTTCTTGAAAGTCTGTAAGGTACTGTAAATAAATAAATAAATAAATAAATAAATAAATAAATAAATAAATAAATAAATAATAGTGATCGGGGAAGCAGTTTAGAAGAGGCTGAAATTACACCAGTACTGATAGAGGAAGCAATGAAAGCTTTGAAAGAGATGCAAGCGGGAAAGGCACCCGGTGAGTATCAGATAACAGCAGATCTCTTAAAGGATGGTGGGCAGATTATACTGGAAAATCTGACAAGCCTGTATACGCAATGCCTAATGACTGAGAATATACCGGAATCTTGGGAGAATGCGAACATCATCGTAATCCATAAGAAGGGCGACACAAAGGACTTGAAAAATTACAGGCCGATTAGCTTACTGTCAGTCGTCTACAAGATATTTACCAAGGTAATCGCTAACAGAATTTGTGCCAGTCATGCAGGCATTGCGGAATTAGGGCGCAGACGAGCACTTCGTAAGACTACTGGAAGATGTCTACAACGTATCCACAGCTATCATAGTCCTCGATAAGAGCAGGAAAAATACCTATAAGGAAGGGCGTACGACAAGGGGACACAATCTTCCCAATGTTATTCACAGCATGTTTACAACATGTGTTTAGAACACTGGATTGGGAACAGATGGGTGTAAGGGTTAATGGGGAATACCTCAGTAACCTCAGATTTGCTGATGACATTGCCTTGCTAAGTAACTCGGGAGATGAATTACAAAGCATGATTACTGACCTAAGCAGGCAGAGTAGAAGAGTGCGCCTGAAAATTAATATGCAGAAAACTAAAGTAATTTTAAATAGCCTTGAGCGACCATAGCGATTTCAGATAGCTGACGAGGCACTGGAAGTAGTAAGTGAATATGTCTACTTAGGCCAGGTAGTGACCCCTAATCCGAATCATGAGGCTGAGGTTATTAGGAGGATTAGAATGGGGTGGAGTGCATTCGGCAAGCATTCTCAGATAATGAATGGTAGCTTACCATTGTCTCTGAAGAGGAAAGTGTATAACAGCTGCATATTCCCCGCCACGGTGGTCTAGTGGTTATGGCACTCGGCTGCAGATCCGAAGGTCGCGGGATCGAATCCCGGCCGTGGCGGCTGCATTTCGATGGAGGCGAAATGTTGAGGCCCGTGTGCTGTGCGATGTCAGTGCACGTTAAAGAACCCGGGGTGGTCGAAATTTCCGGAGCCCTCCACTACGGCGTCTCTCATAATCAGAGCTGGTTTTGGGACGTTAAACCCCACAAATCAATCAATCAACAGCTGCATCTTACCGGTACTCACCTACGGCGCAGAAACTTGGAGGTTAACTAAGAGGGTTCAGCTTAAATTGAGGACGACGCAGCGAGCTATGCAACGGAAAATGGTAAGTGTAACCTTAAGGGACAAGAAGGGAGCGGTGTGGGTTGGGGAACAAACGGTGTTAGGGACATATTAATAGAAATTAAGAAGAAGAAATGGGCGTAGGCGGGGCATGTAATGCGAAGACAAGACAACCGTTGGTCATTAGGGGTAACAGAGTGTATTTCTACAGAAGGCAAGCGTGGCAAGGGGTGACAGAAAGTGAGGTGGGCAGATGGGATCAGGAAGTTTGCAGGGATAATTGGGCCCAGTTAGCACAAGACAGGGATGATTGGCGATCTATGAGAGAGGCCTTTGCCCTGCTGTGGGCGTAGACAGGCTGATGATGATGATGATGATTACGATCGATTGCATTATCGATAGTACTATCGATATTTTTTCTACACTATCGATAGTTTAAAGAACTATCGATATTATCCATAGTCAATTTACCGATAGTTTTACATCACTACTATCTGCCCACAATCTGGTATAAGGCGGCCGGGTACAGTAGCTCTAAGCGTGTGCGTGCGTGCGTGCGTTACACGTGTAAAATTGTAGCACGCAGTTTGGTGTAACATTCGCCTTCCTTACGAATAATTAATTACCTTACAGGACGGGACACAGATTTTAGCTGTTTTAGTTATCGCTTGTTTGGCGAATGTAAACGATTGGGCATGACAAGTTGCGCCCAAAAAATAATAAAAGCAAGAGAGAGAGAGAGAGAAATAAGAAGTAAATGTGTAGGCGCATAAACGAATAACAAAAAAAAATGTGCAGCTCTTCTTTCGAAATAAATGCTGGCAAATGCAGAGCGACCAAATTCTAACGCTTCAAGCTGCCAGGCACGCTAAGTTGATCCCAATGGCCTGCGTCGACTGCAACAACAACAACAACAACAACAACAACAACAACAACAACAACAACAACAACAACAACAACAACAACAACAACAACAACAACAACAACAACAACAACAACGAAAAAACAATAAAGAGAAGAACTGCAAGAGTAATTTAGGGAGATTTGTAACAGTAGGCAAAAGAAGAAATGCGGTACAAACAAAATGTTTCAAGTTTCAAGTTTCGTGTTTTAAGTGAAAGGGCACTGGTGTACAGAAAATAACTATTGCTATCCCGTGCTATATATACAGTGCAGAGTGTATTATATTTTAGGTGAGAGTCTTGTTATGCATTGTACAAGTATGCGTAAACAGAATTATAATCTGTCACTTTCTAGAAAATATGAGCACCATCAATACATCGCACCTCGGGAATCAGCCCTCGCGAAGCACTGCTTGGTATATACGGCGCGCGGCCACCCCGCGATAGACTTCGATTTATTTATTTATTTATTTATTTATTTATTTATTTATTTATTTATTTTGCTCTGTATAAACACTTGCAGATCCTGGGCTCCATGATCGCCTGCCTATACTTCATGTTTGGCGTCGAGTCCCGTAGCCAGCAGTTCTTGTACCTGTCGGCCATGACGTACGGCATCAACGACGTCCACTTCATCTTCTCCGCGCTGCTCTCGGAAGCCGATTCCACCTTCCTTCCATCATCCATCTACGTGAGTTGTTATATAGTATATGTTGCCCATCAAACGATCGACTCGGGCATTATACATATGCAATGCCCACACAGTAGGATTAGAGAAAAGTGAAAGGTAGGAAATTAGTATTTCCCCCCACAGCCGGCTCTAGGATTTCGGCTATATAGTGTGTTGCGCTGTTAAGTTGAAGGATGTTAGTTTGGTTCTCGACCACGGCACATTTTGCTTTTCGGTGAGGGCGAAATGCAATAACGCCCGTTAAAGAACAATACATATATTAAATAATTTCCCACTATGATGTACCTCATAGTCATACATGCCCCGTTACGGTGGTCTATAGTGGTTATGTTACTCGGCCGCTGATCCTGACGTCGCGTGATCGAATCCCGGCCGCGGCTGATTGAGATGGAGGCGAAATCTTGAGGCCCGTGTGCTGTGCGATGTCTGTGCACGTTAAAGGACCCCAGGTAGTCGAAGTTTCCGGAGTCCTCCACTACGGCGTCTCTAACAATCATATCGTAGTTTTGGGATGTTAAACCCTAAGAGATCAATCAATCAAACATGATTCTACTTACCAATACCGCTGTATGCCTTGGCTTTGGTACATGAAACCTTTCATATTAATTTATTTATTTCCTTCCATGAATTCGGTTCACGCCGGGGCGTATTTATTAATCTTTTCTCGTGTTTTGTTAGCACGCGTAGACATCCCTTATGTGAACCTAGCATTTACGCAACTAAATGAGAATGTGAGATAATCTTTCTCATTTAAATGTGAACATCTGACAGAAATCTGTCTGTATGGGTCTTGATAACTGCAATGTCGCGTGTGGTGTTGAGATTTTCTGTACGTCGTTTTTTTCTTGTTTTTTTTTAACGTTTCAAGTAAGAATGTGCCTTGGTTGATGTTACCTTCTTCTAACTCTTAATATCTTTATCGTTTACTCGTAACGATTAAGTAATTACACTTAAAAAAATAAGACATCGATGTAAAGGACATAATTGTCGGCAACCGTTTCTGTTCTGTGTAATGATGCTGATAATTAATCACATGTTTTTCCTCGATTACGTTAAATGTAACATTTTTATAATTTTCTGAATGCCGAAACTTAGGTCAGCCATAGCTCAAGGTGTGGAAATCATCATAGCAACATCTATAGAGTAGAGTACACTTTCAAGATAACAGTCCCAAATACGTATACGATATGAACATAATTTTTGAAACTCCCAAGTTACGCTTTTCTTGCACTATATTGTGCGTCAACGTTCGCCATCCTCATGGTGCGTTTCGACGACAGATATAGCTCGACGCTAATATCATATTTACTAAGAAGGATCGTGCCTCGAGCACTGGCTGATTTCGGTTACGTAATTACAACATTAGATGTGATTAAAGAGATTAGGTAAATAATAATTATGCTTGTGTTTAATTTCTTAAGCGAACTGAGTAGGTCGTATTAGGGACTCCCGACAACCGTTGTCATTATTGGTTACCGAAACAAAGTTACATGTGCAACTTTTCCGCCCCAACCATATCGCACCAGCATATCAGAAAAGAGCTGGCAGCGCGCTGCTGATAATGAGTCTACGTCGGCATACTTGCATGTCTAAGATTCACGAGGTGATAACCACGGTAAGCGATGTTCTTCCGGATACTTCGTCCGGCGTTTTCCGTGCGTGGTACGGGATAGGAAGGCAGCGCGGAGTGGATCGGAAAGCAAGGAAGAGCAGCCGATTTTCTAGTTGACATTAAACGAAGAAAACGGTCCTGGGCGGCTTACATAGTGCGTAATACAGACAACCTACGTTTAGTTACAACGACGGAATGGATACCGAAGGATAGGAAACGCAGCCAACGACAGGATTCGGTGGGCTCATGAAATTGAGAGATCTGCAAGCGTAGCACGGAGTCTGCTCGCGCAAGACAGCGAAAATTGGATTGGGACATGCCTTCGTCCAGCAGTGGGCATAATAGGTTGTTTCTAGATGATGGTGATGATGATTTTTTAAATCTGGCCAGTTGCAAACGCGTCGTGATTATCGCTGTCATGCGTTGTTCCTACAGTGTTACAATTTGGGTCGTTTCAGTTCGTGATGTATCAACTGACGGCGTCGTTCTGCTACATCATCAACGCCATTGTGATCATGCAAACGTACAACAGCCCCGGCGACTGCATCTTTGGAGGGGTGAGGAGCTTTATTCGCTTAATTTCAAACTTTGATTCTTCAGATACCGCAAACCTCCTGTCCTCTCGGTCCTTCTTCACTGGAATAGATCTCAGAAATCTTTCTCCTTACCCGTGGATTACCATGAAAAAAAAAAAAAAGATGACATGAGGCGTGTTTCGTTCGTCATGAACCGCCACAAGCAAGGCAAATAGATGAGGCGTATAGGATGAGGACAACGTCGCGATTGTGCTGTTCTTGCCTACGTGTCGTGCAGGATATGATTCGACACTATGGTACTTTGTTATAAAGGTCTTTCGTGTCATGTAAATTTGTGCTGCTCATAGTGGTTCTTTCCGGAATGTATAAGCGAAGTTAGGGGGCTTGAAAAGATTCTTTGTATGATAGCTGCGTCACTGGACCTGCTGTCTGGGCCTTTCGGTGTACTATTCCATACATTGCGGTAGCGGGTAACGGAGAGGAATAATAGTGAGGAACTGTGCGTCTGTATGCGCTTCTTTCATCTTGTTTCCCTTCCATGTTAATTGCTCACTTTGTGATCCATGCGATTCGTAATCATACGGTCGGGCACATCGCGAGAAGGCGGGTACTAAAAAGGCTGGGCGACAGCCGTATATGCTTATATGTTGAGTCGATTATCAAAGGATACGCGGTCAATGGAAGCCATATGCGCAGTGTGTGGTGATCGTGCGATGCGCAATGCGACGACCGTTTTTCGCTTCTGCCATGCCGAGCGAAGCGTCTGTTTGCGTGATTCATCCTTTGGCGCCCCTTTCCTTCACGCTCTTCCAATACAACCATATGTTCTACTAGCCGGATTGATCACTGGTGCAAGTCAAATTTTGCTTTGTTAGAGCCATCCACGCCCACATAAGCTGTAGTAATGGCGTCGTATAGCGTGAGAAACCGAAGAGAGAGAGAGAGAGAGAGCTCTTTATTGAAAGGCAGAGAATTTAGCCGGCGTTGAAACATCGCTGACATGCTACTCGGCATAGGGAGGGAGTTTGGGGAGAAAAAGACGAGCAGAAATAAGTGCAAAAAAAAAAAATGAAGAAACAGTGAAAAAGAAAGGAAAAAGAATGTTGGGCTTTTTGTTTCTGTATAATGACCAATTCCACCCAACGATGAACTTGAAGTCATGGCGCAAATGGTTAGACAGGACCGAAGAAGACACGTAAGACACAGACAAGCGCACCCTTGGATCATTCTGCAGTTTGATCATTCTGCAGTAAGGTGATAGGATGCGTTGCTTGATGGGTGAGTGATGGTGACGATGGAGATAAAATTAAACTCTTCGAGTTGGCCTGTACTTTGTAAATATGCAAATAAAAGGTCCATCGCACATCTCTGTTGCGTGGGGCAAGCTAGAGTACGGGTTGTGCTTAACCGCGGATTAGCATTATTTATTTTTGCGTTTCGTTCGTTACTCATACTCGGGCGCCGCCCATCACGTCGCGATTGTATGGCCAAGAATGACGATAGAAGAGGAAAAGCGCAGTGCGTATCCGAAATATGCTCGTACGATTAGTTTTGTTTGTACAAATCTTTCGTTTTGTTTAGCTTTACATTTGAAACGGGTTTTACCGACTGCAGTGTACGTCTATGCGGCGGAAAAGTTACTCATGGTATCGCGCGGGGCGTTTGAGCGTCGTACTTATATATGCAGAATATACGTCATCTGAAAAGAGCGTTGTACCAATCTTTCGCCACTTCCGGGTGACCCCGGGACACGTTAAGCTAGCAGGCAAGTTTGTGAGAATAATGCGTAATTAATGAGCAAGTGAGGTATCTTAACTCTCGTACACTGCTCTTAAAATCTATCTGGAAATTCATACGTTACACGTGCCTTCGAGTTCACTTTTCGGGCCGATGAGTGTGGCATGGCCAAATGTGCTTTTATTCTCTTCTATTGCAGCTCGGTGGGCTCATCTGCGGCCTTCTACACGCAGGTCATCTTGTTTACACATTGAAGTGAATCTATACCTGTCTCGAAAAACACGTGTTGTCTGTCGGTGGAAGGAGTGTGCCTGTTCCATGAAGCTGGAAACTAGATGCAGGGAGCTATAACGCCTCACGACCTTCGCATTGTGGAAGCGTGCATTTGGCATATACGACCAAGGATGTGGTCGTCGCAGCTCATGTCGCCAGTCACGACGTCGATCCTGTCATATGCCGCGAGTTGTGCGCAAGCGTGTATTTTCGGAGGATGACCGAAATAAATCGTATCCAGCCACGCCAAGCCTACTTGGTGCTTGTGGTGCTGACTGAAGCTAGATTGCGTGAAAACCTGTTTAACTATTAATATGACAAACTTCACTCACCGATTAATTAATTAATTTGACGTGTCATCATTTGGCAAGGTCATTATAGAAGGGAGCGTGGCAACAACAAAAGCCGTACACGTGGCATCAAACGAAAACATTAAGCGCAGTCGTCATTAAAGACTAACGCGCACAGCGCTAACCGAAATCAATACGAATATGCAAGTAATAGCTCGTAGAAAGCATTCGCTCTATTCATTAGGCGGGCGTGTGTTCAATGAAATAAAATGAAGGCGCTCGTACGAGAATGAGCTGTAGACCCTGCAAGCCTTGTGTTGGCGACCGATTGGAACAAACCGCTGTCAAGCGATGTCTTTGAACTATGGGCAGAAAGCTGCCGGGAGAACGTTAAGTCTACACGTGTGAGTTGGTACATAGCGCTTGGTGCGAATATACCAAAAGCGCAAAGTATAAGCAGGAAAAGTTCGAAGTGGGAAGTAGACAACGGAACAGGAAGGGTGCTAGATACTAGAAACTGACTTTATTTGTAGGAAAATGCGTTCACATAAACACAACAGAGCATGCGTTACAGAAGTGATTTCCCTACACACACCCTTATAATTCGAAAGGCACTCCTTATCTTCTAAAATTTTGTGCATATTCAGTATTGACATTCAGACGCACCATCTAATTTCAATTCATGGGGAAACCATTGCGTGACAGCGCAGCAAGCCACTCGCAGGTAATCTGTCCAACTACACGTGACCATATTTGTCCGTAGAGAACGGGTCTCTTCGCTAGACAAGAGAATAGATGCTGCGCCGACGCTTTTGTCCTGACAAAGTTTGTAGACACAGAAGGCTTCCGTATGTCGTTCCTTTTGCGTCCTAGCTTTAATGAAAAAGGGGGCGTAACAACAATGTTACAATAATTGCTAGATTTTAACGTGCCAAAACCGCGATATACATATGAGGTATACGCTGTACAGCAGTGGACTGTAGAAATTTCGACCACCCTGGGGTTCCTTGACGTGCACCTACATCGCACAGCACACGGATCTCTAGTATTGTCGCCTCCATCCAAAATGCAACCACCACGCGTCCTGGATCTAGCGCGCGTGCTTCAGGTCAGCAGTCTAGCATCATAACCTCTGCATACCACCGTGGTGGACCAACCATGGCTTACAATGCATCGGTAGGTTGCCGCCGCGCCTCTAGGAAGCAAATTGACGTGTTCACGCATCCTATCCTTAACGCACCTGCCTGAATGACCGTTGTATTCCTTGCCACAGGTGGTGGGGATCTTATACACAAAGCGTGTGTCGCAACGGCAAAACCGTTAAACTGGCGCGTTATCGCACACAGCATTTCTGTTACTTTGATGGGCGACATGCTTACAAATGTTGGCCAGCTTGCAAGGCGCAGGAAAAAAAAAACAAAAGCAAATTGGCAGCATTTCTAGTCGACAGGATGCGTGAGCACGTCAAAGACTTCCTATATACTGGTACCAATCTTGTAAACATTGAGGTGGCGCCTCCGTTTTCAGTAAGTTTTTTTTTTTTTATTGCGAATGAGCTTGCTATGGTGTGGTATGTTAAATGTGTGCTGCAATTCCTGTGTTGTGTATGAACTAAAGTAGTGTTTTGTGCTATCTGTTGTCGTGTATTCGGACGAATATAACTGGTCGAGGCATTGTAGCGGAGGCCGTCTTTGTTTAAGGAGACGAGAGCGCTCCCGATGGAGTCCTGTGCATGTCCATATGAGATGGGGTGCATCTGCGTCCGTCACGGGAACAGAACAATACGGGCACGTATCACCAATTGGTATGGTGCACCAGGTCCACGCAGAGATTACGCAGTAACTTTATTGTAATTGAGAAAGACAGGACGCAAAAGGAAAGAGAGATTGTAAAAGCCGTCCAGACAAATGTTTCAGCGCGTCATTTGTTGTATTGAGTAGCAAATAGCTCCGTTATCTAGATAAAGTTGGACGCGTAGATTGCCTTCTAGTAAATTGCTGTGCTGTCATGCATGCTCCGTTGTGTCCATGTGAACGTGTATTCGTCAAAACATATATTGGTTAGTCCAGCACTTTTCCTGTTCCTTTGTCTACTTCCTGTTTCAAGTTTTTTCATGCTTACTTTTTGCTGCTATCATATTCGTATCCCAAATGACTTAACGGCTGACTCGGCGTAACCTCACCCTCTCCTTCATATTTGAACCATATATTGCCCTCGAAAGTTATGTTAAGAATTCCTGACACTACGCTCTTATAGAGCACGATAAGAAAACAATCGCGTTCTGAAGAAGACACCGCCGTGAGAAAGCATGATGTCAAAATATGCTACTGCAGGTAATAATAGAGCCGCCAATGTCGCATGACAGATCGCCAACTCTCTCCTGCGGGTTCTGACGCCGCATTTGTTATGTGCTTTTTGACGCCTCTTATTATAAAACTGCGACAGCCCATGTAGAGGCTCTGGAGCGAAAGCTCCAAAAAACACACGTCAGCGCGTACGCCCCCCCCCCCCCCCCCTCGCGATTTTTAAGCAAACACGCAAGGGGCAGTTGCTAACATGTCCCACTCGTTGGTTGGTTGGTTGCTTTGCCACTGGAAAGTCTAACATCTAACGAAGCTTTGGGTAGGAAAATAATTAGTAGTAGAGAAAACAAACCAAGAAGCCCGGTCAATGAGATGAATTTAGCAAACGAAATGGAGATTGATAAAATACTACCTTGCAAATGTTGAAAGCAAAGAAAAATAAATAAAATGTGAAGATTCTGTCACCTTTCTTTGTCCTTCTCTATAACTTTTGCTTAAAGTTTATATATTATCTAGAAGCGATGCTTCTGTATGTAAGCTATAGGCGCGAACGCGAAAAAAGGAGTCGCAGCATTACGCGCACCACAGGAAGAAGAAGCAAGGGAAAATAAATTCTGGAGATGTTTGCTCCGCTACCGTGCTATATACTGTACACTATAAAGATTAAATTAATGTCCTGTTTATTTTTATCTGCTTTGAATCCAAACTTAAACAAGTTACTGACAATTTGCAATTTAAAGTCAAAGATAACATGAGCGCAAGTGTCCATAAATATTGTCCCGATAAGAAAATTTGGAGTAATCCGCCCTGTTTTCGTCAGTCCCCAGTGTTGGGTACGCGCCATATAAGCGAGAAGAAGAAGAAGAATAAGAAGACAAACGAAGCGCATAATTGATACAGGGTACACTGAAGGCGGTCATTCCCAAAACTTGCCGAGCGAAGTTATTTTCTGAAAGGCATCGCACTTCTTGCGTTCTCAATTTTAAATAAACAGCTGTTGGTGGGTCTTTCATAATGAAAGGCAAATATATAATCGTTGTCGTCGCCACCACCACCGCCACCTCCTCCTCCTCCTCCTCCTCCTCATCATCATCATCATCACTTTCACAAATTTCACGGACGAAGAAACTGAAGTCTATGTTGTTTGTTGTTGTTTTGTGGGGTTTTACGTCCCAAAACCAGTTCTGATTATGAGAGACGCCGTAGTGGAGGGCTCCGGAAATTTCGACCACCTGGGGTTCTTTAACGTGCACTGACATCGCACAGCACACGGGCCTCAACATTTCGCCTCCATCGAAATGCAGCCGCCGCGGCCGGGATTCGATCCCGCGACCCTCGGATCTGCAGCCGAGTACCTTAGCCACTAGACCACCGTGGCGGGGCAAACTGAAGTCTAGAGAGGTCACCTTTGAGATAGGAGAAATCGTAGTGGGCCAAAAACAGAGCATTTTGCCGTAGTTGACAGTTAACTCTGCTTAAATGAGGCGTCGAGGGTTGCAGTCCTCGTGGAGGAGAAAAGCTGCAATTTCTGTGTCCTAAGCGCCGCGTTGCAGAGGCAGCTCATACTCGAGCTAATTGGTTAAGAGTGAAGGGTGAAAATGAAAACAATAGGGCAATCACCTGGTGCTCGCGCACCCTGCAGCTTCGCTATCTGAAGCTCAGCTGAAATTTCCTTTAAATGTGAAACATGATGGTTTAATGGAACAACTCTGTGCCGGGACGCTCTGTCACGCTGGGTTGATCCTGATGGTCTGACTTGGGTGGCACCAAGCGCACAAGCCTTGTCGCTGTTTTTCACTAGTCAGGCTCAAGAGACATCAGCAGTAGAACGTTGAAGATGGTGTGAACGAAATGGACAAGACTGACGCCGAGCCCAGTCAACTGCAAAAAGCACAAAAAAAAAGGGACGGGTAAAGACAACGATGAGTCGATGATAGAGACTCGACGAGCGACACCTACCCCGGCATGCATTGCATGAGGTAATGAAATGTCTCCGCCGAACATGTACAGAAGGACTCCCGCAAATCCATAGCCGATTCCGCCACAGCACTGGTACAAGGCATACTGCAACAAGCAAGAGCAATATCAAGCGCCGTGGACTCGCGTGACACGGTGCTGCCAAAATGCAACAGAGCACTGATACGACATAGCAATACGTTTGCAACATACCCGAAGTTCGGCGTCAGTCGCGCGAGACAGGCTCAGAGCGAACCGGTTTCTTGGGTTTCTTAAAGGGTGTATACGCATCGAGTTTTAGGAACGAATTCGTAAGCCTACCTTATCCTTATCGCTTGCTTTCCTTATCGCCCTTGTAACAATAAAGCAATGTAAGGGGAATGAAATGGTTATCAGTGCGAAAGACTATCATAAGACCTCTTGTTAGATGCTGAACCAATTTGTTCATGAAGCATAAGAGCACAGGGTTGATAAGGAAAACAAGGGATAAGGATAATGTAGGTTTATTAATACGGGCCTTCGTCTGTAAGGTCGCCCCGCCACAGTGGTCTAGTGGCTATGGTACTCGGCTGCTGATCCGAGGGTCGCGGGATCGAATCCCGGCCGCGGCGGCTGCATTTCGGTGGAGACGAAATGTTGAGGCCCGTGTGCTGTGCGATGTCAGTGCACGTTAAAGAACCCCAGGCGGTCGAAATTTCCGGAGGCCTCCACTACGGCGTCTCTCATAATCAGAGCTGGTTTTGGGACGTTAAACCCCACAAAAACAACAACAATCGTCAGTAAGGTCGCGCTATAGAGAGCGCTACTTTTTCAAAGCTTACGTAAAGAGACAGTGAACGATGCTACGAGACATACAATGCTGCCTCAGCTTTGGGAACGCACACGAACGTTCTGTAAAACGCCCATATGGTGTGAGGTATTTCTTTCATTTGATGCTTCAAAGAAGGGGAATGGATCAAGGGGCCCGCCGGGCCCCTTGATCCATACCCCTTCTTTGAAGCATCATTCATTCCCCTTCTTTGAAGCATCATGATCCATTCCCCTTCTTCAATGTGGTCGTGTCTAACAAAAAGTTTTCGTTAGACACGACCACATTGAAGCCAAGAAAAGCATAGAGGCCGTGCTATACTTTTAGCACTGAATTGAAATGTCCGTGAGGTGTATTGCGCGACACACAGCGTATAAGGAATGTGCACATAGCGTTGAGACATTCGATGTCTGCAAACCTCATGCGCGTCCTCGGTTGCTGCTTTGTTCAGAGAGTGAAGAATGCCGGACCCTATAGAGAACTAAAAAAAAAAAAAAAACCCTTTTCGCCTGGTACGTCTTCGCCTTATAACCAGAACAAGTAGTTTCAGTGGAACAGCTCATTTCTATGCGAAGAGAACGACCATTTATTTATTTATTTATTTATTTATTTATTTATTTGTTTATTTATTTATTTGTTAGTTAGTTAGTTAGTTAGTTAGTTAGTTAGTTAGTTAGTTAGTTAGTTAGTTAGTTAGTTAGTGATCCATCGATCGCCCAATCTGTAGTAAGAGGTGCACTTACGAAAGTGGTGCGGGGCAAATGCATCTGGGTGGATGGGGACGTCAGTGCAGAGATGATGACAAGCAGGCCATTGAGGGCGTATGCAAAAGCAACCAGAAAGGTCATGTGTGCGTACCACTCGGTGTCAGTGAGCTTACGGGTCATCAGCACGTACAACACCACTATGGCCACGGCGGCGGCCTGCGCAGTGTAAAAGCAAAGTACACCACAGTGTAAAAGCAAAGCACACACAGCAACTTCGCGCTTCCCGCGATGCCTCCCGCGAAGTTGCTCTGTGTGCCGTTCCCATGTCGAGACGCTGCTCTTTTACGGTTCATTCCATTCGATGCAGCCGAAGTGAGAGATCTAGTGGTCGGTATAATTCGACAGCTTTCCTTTCGGCTCTCTACCAACTCCTTTGGCTGTCGTGAAGGTGTCCGTGGTATTCTACGAGAGATCGAACATGCATGCCCCGATGGCATCGCTTGCTTTGTCTGGTTTCTTTTTTGTTTGTTTTTGATGTCTTGTGAAGGCCAATTCAAACTGCCTGGAACCGGAAACTGTATTACCGAAAAACCTTCTCAGCTCGACAAAGCAAAATAAAAAGAATTAAAACAGAATTGTGTATGTGGCCGCGCGGGCGTCCTGCTAATGCTTACCGAAACATTTTCTGTTTTTACGGCCGAGTTTAAAGCGAACTAAAAAGATTGTATCGAAAACCTTTTTTCGATCCCTTTTAGCACACTTGATTGCAGATTGCCTTCATGCAAGCACGCTCAACGTAGGCAACTTTGGTCCCTTATATTTTGCGAACGAAGCAAATGGCGACATTGCATCCGAGTTTTCTCTCACATAAGAGAACTTTCAAAAAAGGTCTTTCCTTTTTTTTTTCGCAAAAGGACCAGTGGTTCTTTCTTATCTTATTTTTTTAAATGACCTTTTTCAAAGAAAATATGCCAATATAGCTCTTTTTTTTTCTCTTATGCTTTTTGTAGGAAGTCAATATTTTGCAGAGATGTTGGCAATAAAGCATACTACATATGGTACTTATTTTAAGTTTTTCTGTGAAGCACGAGACCACGCTCTTGTGCATTGAATTACGATCGCTCTCTCATTTGGGTCATATTTGGGATATTTTTGCCCCGAAGCAAACAGTGGCACGTAATATCATCCCCATGTTTTGCCGGACATAAGAGGACCTCACCATTTATTTTATTAGTTGAAAATGACCTTCTTCGGAAAAAAAAAAAAAGACGTGCTGCTTTAGCTACTGCTTTCTTCTCTTTCATTATTTGTAGGAAGTCAGCCTTTCACCGGGACGTTGTTAAGACGATATTCTACATTTGATATTTCTTTCAAGCTTCTTTAAGGAACAAAGAACGTGCTATGGTGGATCCAATTTGTAACTTTTATCATTTGAGACGAGTTTGGCATTTCTTAAACACTTTTTTGTTTTCTTTTGCGTGCTGCATTAACACTGAAGTAATTTACAGCCAACCGTACTTTAAAAGGACTGAAAAAGGTGGTCGATATAAAATTTTTAGTTAGCTTTAAATTTAAGCATGAAATCGGAAATTACTGCGGCAAGCAATACCAGAACATCAGCGCCGCCACATTCAAATATTTATTTATTTATTTATTATTTTATTTTATTTGTTTCTAGTGCTGGGAAAGCTTTTCAGTAATGCAGTTTCCAGTTCCGAGCAGTTTGAAATGGCCTTCATAAAACAAAAAAAAAAAAAAGGAAACGGAAAAAGCAATAATGTCGTTGGGACATGCATGTTGTATCTCTCGTGGAATCACCCAGTAAATTAATGATAGATTGTTACCTTGAAATAGCAAGAATAAAACATAAAAATACTGATGCAATAGCATATCAGAGAAGAAAACTCTGTCTAGCCATTCAGCGTTGTCTGGAAGAAAAACAAAATGATTTAATAAATGACAGAGATGGGTACTCATAGTGTACGCAAAGCTTAAGATTTTATGGTACAGCCGAACATTGCGAATATAAAGGCGCATTCACAATTCTTATTCCCTTTATTGTGGCATTCAGCTCATCGACTAGTAGACGTTTCCTACAGTGAGATTGCACTTTATTAATCTGCGTACATTCGTGAACTCCTCAGGTTTGTGCAATTTTCCATCCACACCTAGTAGCTGAGGAAAAAAGTCACAGTTTCGCCGCAAGGGCGAAGCAATGAATGCGAAAGCAAGAAAATGTAGTGCTATACGAAGTGAGGCTCGCAGCTTCAGGAGCAATATTAATTGTAGCAAACACGCACTTGCTAAGTGAGCGCCTCCCGTGGGCAGCGCGTGCTGGTACGAAGGGCTTTATACGTTGTGTGTCACAAAGCTACACATACAAAGCTAGTGTAGGCCGCTAAATGAACAAACATAAGCTGAGCGCGAACTATCAAGTGAAGCACGCACGAAACGAACGCACAGATACACACGGAACGAGCGCGAATAAGCTGTCACAACGTATACTCTCAGTTTGAACAGCGCTCCTGTTGCAAAGGCAGCCGCCCGTTGCGCTCCTCGCGCCATCTCGCTGGTAATGAACAAACGCTTATAAACGCCTGCTCCGTCTCTGAGTCCTGCCAGCGGTAAAGGGTGTGTATATAAGGCTCGCCGTTAGCTCCTTGGAGGATCTGCTTTTTGTGGCGTAGTGGTTAGCGCCGCGCGCTGCGGAGCGAGAGATTCCCGGTTCGATTCCGCGCTTCGGAAGCATTTTTCCGAATTATTTTTCTTTGGGATATATATATATATATATATATATATATATATATATATATACGGTTCATGACGGCGGCGACGGGGACGGCAAAAACCAGTCGAGACTGTCCATATAATTGCTATCGCAATAATAAAGAAAACTGCACTGTTCCTACTGCAAAGCGGTTCTCGAATGCATGTGCCGTTTCGTGTGAGCCTCGTTTATTCGTCAGCGTGGTCTTCCCGTGTGTTTAGCGCCGCCAGCAACACGACTGAGGCGCCGCCGACCAGCCGCTCCACGTCTGGATTGAAGAATAAAGTCCACACTCCGTAAAGACGGCGCCAAAAGTGTATTTCCGCTGTTGCTACGTAAGCGAGCCCTCAAGTGCATTTCCGTCTAGCCGCGTTGGCTAGACGCGTTACTAGAGTTACAGCGCTTTATGCCAAAGGGAAAGAACACTTTTGCGCGCTCTGCATGTGCGCCGTACGTCATCTTTCGGCCTCCAGTCCTCCGCGGACGCTAACCTATAGCGATGCGCGGTTTGGCCCGTGGCTTGGATGCTATCTACACACGATCAAAACGCGACGAGCCAACACAAATAACAGAGCAAAAACGATACACGGAATGACATATAATCAAAACCAAGAAATGAAAGAAGGCTTCCAGTCAACCGAAAAGTTCATGGCTCATAGCACTTGCCGAACTAAATCTCACCGAGGGAACGACTTAAAGAGGCCCTGAAACACTCTTTGAATATAGTCTAAGAACCGTGCCAATCAGTCGTGGCGACTCCTGTACGCACGTGAGCAAAATATTCGTGCGCTGAATGCAGCAGGGAATTCGCCATTAGGTTTCAGCTTGAAATCGCTTGCTTTCAACAAATGACGTCACAAGTGGCACGACTACATAGCTTAAATTATTTCGTTGTTCTGAAAGTAAGAAACACACGTTTTATCTAGTTGTTGAATTAAAAACGAACAAATAAGCCGTTACTGAGGACATTTCTGCGATTATGGGATCACTAATGCTATGGTTCTACTTCAAGCGACGGAGTGGACGCTTCTTGTGAAGTCATATGTTTAAGAGCAGGCGGTTTACAGCCGTATTATAAACCAGACTGTGAATTCCCTGGTACGTGCAGCCCACTAATATTTTGGCACACGTGTTCGCAAGAGCCTCCACGATTGATGATTTGATTGGTTTGGGGGGTTTAACGTCCCAAAAACCACCTCCGATTATGAGAGACGCCGTAGTGGAGGTCTCCGGAAATTTCGACCACCTGGGGTTCTTTAACTTGCGCTGACATCGCACAGTGTACACGGGCCTCAACATTTCGCCTCCATCGAAATGCAGCTGCCGCGGCCGGGATTCGATCCCGCGACCTTCGGATCTGCAGCCGAGTGCCTTAACCCCTAGAGCACCGTGGCGGGGTCCACGACTGATGGGCACCGTTTTCAGACTACATATGTTAACAAAATAGTTAATACAGGGGAAGGGAATTTCTGGGGAGGATAGGGATTCCTCCCTACCCTCCACACTTGTGGTAAGCGTAAGGGGTACAGAGGATCTTTTGGGATCCGTAGTACACATTGACAGGATCAAGAGCAGCGCACCATTTCAACAAAAGTGAGTAGTCCTTGCGCAGTGATGACGTACTGCAACGTGAAATAAACATGCTGCGGGACATCAGTGAAGTCATCTTCCTCGTCGTCTTCATCGTATACGGGTTGACGCACCTGTGAGCGAAGAACGTCATTTTTTAGTTTATCGGTCTTAGCGTAATATCGTAGTTATCGGAATAGCGGGATGGGAATGCGCATGCGCAGTACCGTAAACGGTCGATACCGTTTAGCGTGCCCGCGGTATTTCGCAGATTTAACGTTACCGCGTTTGCGTGTTTATCGTAGTTTACGTAAAACATGGCGGCGGTTTCGGAAGCTCGCTTCGAATTGAATTTGGCGTTGCTGCGGCAGGATTCACTTCGTTCGCAGTAAATGCCTGTGTAAAATGGCTTCGCTTGCCTTCATGTAGCTTCGACGACGCAGTATTAGGGAATTAGGGATAACTTAGCCGAATTTTCGAGATCGCTTCCCATTTCGAACGTTGCTAGGCCTAGCGAGAGAACATTTGTTTACATTTCGGCAACATGTCAATTTATGCTCTTGGCGCTTGATTCAAATAAATATATGTTTATTTATCTTTATTCTCGAAGTTAGAATGCCGCCGCACGCGGGAGTGTAAGTGAACATTTTAAGTTTTATTTCTTTTCACTTTATTTAACGCATGTAGCCTTAGCTAGCGGCGCCACAATCACAACCACTGGGCCGCAAACGCTATTCTGCTAAACTAAAGCTCGCTTCTGCAACGAATGTTTGCGATACGGTAACGCTAGTCTCTTAGCCCCGCTATGACGCTAACGCGCTAAACTAAAAATGTCTAATATCGTCGACCGTCAGGATGGAAATTAGGCGAGTACGCACATGGTCAAGAGGTTTCAGGAGAAATATTTTTTATTATGTCTGATTATGGAGACACTTGCCACAGTGAGCCCAGGCTGAACATTGCAGACTTCGTTTTACGCCTCCTTCCAATATCTTTCAGACGTGGATCCATTAGAATTTACATATATACTGACTTGCCTCGCCCTAACCTAAACAGGATAGGCAAACGCTCTCGCCGCCGTCGTTGCACGCCATACATACATACATACATACATACATACATACATACATACATACATACATACATACATACATGCATGCATGCATACATACATACATACATACATACATACATACATCATCATCATCATCATCATCATCAGCAGCAGCAGCAGCAGCAGCAGCAGCCTGTTTAGGTCCACTGCAGGACGAAGGCCTCTCCCAACGATTTCCAATCCACCCTATCCTGAGCGAGTTGGTTCCACTTTATGCCCGCAAACTTTTTAATTTCATCGCTCCATCTAACCTTTTGTCAACCTCTGTTGCGTTTTCCCTCTCGTGGTATCCATTCCGTTGCTCTTACTGTCCACCTATTATCCTTCCTCCTCATGACATGTCCTGCCCAGGTCCACTTCTTTCTTTTAATTGATAAGATAATATCGGCTACTCCTGCCTGTTCCCTGATCCATTCCGCTCGTTTTTTATCTCTTAGCGTTACCCCTATCATTTTTCTTTCCATTGCACGTTGCGTGCACCTTAGTTTCATCTCTAGTTTTTTCGTTATCCTCCACGTTTCTGTACCGTACGTTAGTACTGGGAGAATGCAGTGATTGAATACTTTTCGCTTTAGTGAGAGCGGTAAGTTTCCAGTCATGATTTCGTAATGCCTTCCGAATGCGCTCCAACCCATTCTTATTCTACGGAGAATTTCTTTTTCATGGGTAGGAGTTCCTGTTATTAACTGTCCCAGGTATACATATTCATTTACACATTGTAAGGCTTCATTGTTGATTTTAAATTCCTGTCCCTTAGCTAGGCTATTGAGCATAACTTTGGTCTTTTGCCTATTCATTCTTAATCCAATTTTTATACTTTCCCTGTTTAGGTCATAAATCATGTTTTGTAGTTCGTCTCCATCATTGCTAAAGAGCACAACGTCGTCTGCAAATCTTATATTGCTTAGATATTCTCTGTCTATTCGAATTCCCTTTTCATCCCAGTCTAGACGTTTAAAGATTTCCTCTAAACATGCAGTGAATAGCACCGGGGATATTGTATCTCCCTGTCTCACACCTCTCCCGATCGGGATTTCTCTGCTTCTCTCATGTAGGAGTAGTGTGGCTGTGCAATCTTTGTATATGTTGTTTATGGTTTTCACTTATACTCCAAGTACCCCTTGTCGACGTAGAGCTTCTGGAACTGCTTGTATTTCTATTTTTATTTTGTATTTCTTGTATTTACATACATACATACATACATACATACATACATACATACATACATACATACATACATACATACATACATACATACATACATACATACATACATACATGACCACGGTGTTAGGTATTTATTAATCGTACGTCAAATGTACGCGGCACGTAAGCCGTGAGGTCGAATGAGCAGCAGCCTAACTTGGAAAGTTGTTGAGTTGTTAAGTAGGAGAAAGCCAACCTCGCGAAATCTTACGGGTGCGTATCAAGAAAGGAGCAACTCGTTCGTTTAATCGTAAAATGCTGAACTCACGCATTAGCTATAGGACAGATATGTATACCATCCCGCTGTTCCACCAACTCTCTCTATACTCACGCTCTTCTTGGCAGCCCGTTTCGCCAAGGTCTTCGCAGTCGTCTTACGGGACGAGTAGAGCGTCTTCCGCTTGGCGTAGAGGCTCCTCCTAGCCATCTCTGTTCCTTTGAAGCCCCAAGAGCCAACCGTGAGCCGATGGCAGTGGTACCTACATTTCTCGAGGACGCACTCTCATCGTAAATCTGAAACAGAATGGTAGAGGTATACTTGCAGCTGCATGGTCCAGAACAACTGACCCAGAAGCCTCTATTTCTATATTGTGCTCCTCTCGGCGCCTGTGACAATTACCGCTCTGGCAGCATCCTCACCATACTTTCTACACCAATACCCTTTCATTTACAAAGTGCCGAGTAGGTTCTGGCCTTTTTTTGCAGCAGGCGGATGCCTCACCCATGCTGCGAATATTTATTCCGGCATGGTTTTCTCTGCACGCAGCCAGTTTTTGTGTTATCTACAGATTTTGCCTTCCGATGTGGCATTTCGAAGCATTCGTAAGATTAAATGGTTTTTTTTTTCATCCTACGAATCCATGTTTACCGTCCCTAAGTCTCTTAATTTCTCTTTGACAACTCCTTGGTTGTCACGCATGAACGCCTTCTGATGGCGGCGCCTTCGCGCACTCCACAAAACATCGCGCTTTCCCGTCCCTCACCGGCAGTTATTCGGCTAGCCCCGCCACGGTGTCTAGTGGCTATGGCACGCGGATGCTGATCCGAGGGACGCGGGATCGAATCTCAGCCGTGGTGACTGCATTTCAACAGAGGCGAAATACTAAGGCCCGTGTACTGTGCGTTGCCAGTGCACGTTAAAGGGTCCCTGAAACGTTTTTTTTTTTTTTTGGCATTCTGTCATTGATTAGGCAAGACAATTGTGAAATCATTCACACCATAAATAAAGCGAAGCACCCTGCGCTAAAGTAGCTACGGGCTTATTTCTGTCGCCTTCCTCCTTACCACTGCTGTTCCTCCTCAACTCAAACAGCTGCGGAGTGCGCGAGCGACGACTGCGCCTCCCACGTCAGCCGCTATGCAGAGCCCTCCGTAGCGACATAGCGCCGCGATGTCCTTACTGAGGTCGCCGGCCTCGGCAGTGCTAGTCTCTGTGCGCCGGCGACTTGTGTGTGCGCCGCCGGATGCCGCGACGATACCGTTGGCTGCCCTTCAGTGCTCGTGACGTCACGTGGGTTCCCCTTCGTGGCACCCATCGCATGTCCCGTGGGAAGGGGCGGTTGAAAACGCTTCGAGTTGAGTCGCGTCGATCTCTCACGATGTGCGTAATTAAAACTTCGTAGTAAATTACACGCTTAACGCGGAGTGCGGATATTGTTACGCTAATGATCAGAAGTACTCGGGCTATCGGTGCAACGCATTTGTACAAAATCACCAAAACCGTTCCAGGGTCCCATTAAAGAACCTTAGGTGGTCGGAATTTTCGGAGTCGTCCACTATACAGCGTCTCTCATGACCGTATGGTGGTTTTGGGACGTAATATTCCAAAATCAATCAATCAATCAATCTGTTCTTCGGCTAGACAGTTGACGACGAGGCTTTGATTCACCAACATTCGAAGGCTGTACATTTAAAACACATACACAGCAGTTTGACCGCGACGTCACCTCTGTAGATGGTCTGATTGCCCGATCAGCTATCAGTCCTGATTGCTTCACTATATATGGCGTGACCACATCCCGTGTGAAAACCCCGGAATTAAACGCGTTGAAAGACTTTGCCAAGGCGTTCTCACAATTATCGAAGCACAGAATTCTGTAATCCGTTTATACGAGCTAGAGTTATTGTTGTAATAACAACAGGAAGCGCTCATATGTATGCAACTGATCAGTTGGGCCGGCGCGTGTCTTCGCGGCTGCCCAGGATCTGCACGGCGCCCCACTTCCAATGCAGCGAGACATGTTAGGCCTACTAATTGCACACTGCCTCGCAAATATACACGCGGAGGATGTTATGTCAAGCTGCGTAGTCACGCTTGCTAACATCGCGCTTTTGGTGCCTAACGTCCCGAAACCAGTCAATGAAGCCTAATGGAACCCATTCTAAGACGTTAGGGTTAGGGTCAAGCGAGATCGCGCTAGCTGCCTGCAGCCGAGAGGCAATATGCTCGACACACAGTCCCAGTTTGAGCTCTGTGCGCCACGTAACGCTACAGCAAGCGTCTTGGCACAATGCACGCTAAGTAACAGTCTGTCCAGGGCGAAACAGACGTACCTTTCAGTCGGGAGTCTCCTTGACCGGGGCAGAACGAACGCGGTTGGTAAATAAGGAACGTGCCCACTGCACGAACGAGCATGCCCCGAGGATGAAGAGGCACGAGTACCACGAGCATGGCAGCGGCACTATGAGAAAAAAAAAAAAAGAAATGGCAAGAAAGAAATTTTTGTGCAATCTTCAAACCGAAACAAATTTGTTTGTTTTATCAATGCGTTGCACGAATGATCAATAAAACAACGGGCGGTAGTACAAGAAGACCTTAAACACGCTGTTTTAAGATCCAAAGCACACGAGGAGAGACTAAAATAGAGTTTAAGATAAGCAAATTAGTTAATGCTTTAGCAATACAACCATGTGAAAATAATTAAGGAAAAAAATTAACTCTTGTACTGTTGACTTAGATTGAGAAAGAGAAGCAACATTGATTTATGGCGCGGGGGGAGGGGGGGCGGGGGTGTTCATCGCAGATAGAAGCTCCCGGCAGAAGTGGCATCAAGAATAGAAAAAAGAAAAATACTATCAGGGCCGATGCAGCAAACTGGCGGTACTAAGTCGCTTGTGTGGCGAAAACCTTGCAATCCCGGCTGCGGCGGCTGCATTTCGATGGGGGCGGGCGAAATGTTGAGGCCCGTGTGCTGTGCGATGTCAGTGCACGTTAAAGAACCCCAGGTGGTCAAAATTTACGGAGCCCTCCACTACGGCGTCTCTCATAATCAGAGCTGGTTTTGGGACGTTAAACCTCACATAACAACAACAAAACCTTGCGAAAATGTTTGTCACAAAATTCGGCAAAAATATCAAAAACTCGCGTCCTGTTCACGTGGTTGTGTGCCATAATTGGCATGGAAGGGTATACGAATGTGTTACTAACGTGACTGATTGGTCGTGACGTCAATGACGTGACATGCTGCTCAGTTACGTCACCATTAACGGCATTGAAATCACGTGAAGCTCACACCCGCACTGGATATGGGCATGAGCCACACACGAGAAAGAAAGAAAGAAAGAAAGAAAGAAAGAAAGAAAGAAAGAAAGAAAGAAAGAAAGAAAGAAAGAAAGAAAGAAAGAAAGAAAGAAAGAAAGTCACGATATGCGGGTGTGAACCACACGCGGTTCATTCACCGAGAGATACAAAATTAAAGCCGGTTCCACGTCCGGGAAATCTGAGTAAACAGCTGAGCTAGAGCGTACTTCTAGTACACTGTAGCTTACCTGGGGCAAAAGTGTCAAGCTCACTATCGCTATCATGTATAGCACTATCATTATCATTATCACCATCATGCAGCAGTGGGCTGAGGGCAAGGATGTGTGTGGGGAGTGGGTCGAGAGGGAAAGCGCGTGGTTCGATTTTCCCTTTTGCGCTACCCGAGAATTTTCTTTCTTTCTCTTTTCACTTCCTTTCTTCTTTCTTTGTTCATCTGTTTCTATAATGTCATTCGCATTATCACTTTCATGTAGCCTCTCCCTCTCTCACCCATTTTCTGTTTCTCTCGCCCACAGCAAGTTGTGTAACAATCATGGGTACAACATAATGATATATGGTTCCCATAAGCGCATGTTCTGCAAGCACCGATGTATTAGAGTGGTTGTGAAGCTTGCTTCCTGACCATGGGTACCCAGGTGGAAATCCCACATCGCAAGGAAGTTTTTTTTCTTCTTTATGCTCGAAGCTGCGAACGACACCGACGACGACGGCTATACTGCGGATCAACCTTGACGCTAAACAGATCAGCTGTTTAAAAAATCCCATCGCGTTTTTCGCTCTATTGTAGTGTTCTGTGCGGTGAGTATGCGTGCATATAGAAAATATTCTTCTGTAAAAGCTATTCCAGGAGCACGCGACCCTTGATCACACGATGTCACAGCACAGTAAGGTTCGACACCATTGCGCGCGCGCTGTGCGTGCGTGCGTGTGTGTGTGTGTGGGGGGGGGGGGCTTTCGTATTCTTTTTTTTAATTGCGAGTATCCTAGGAAGAAAGGCACGCAGGCACACGAAGCGGATCCTCGGAAAGTTATCACGGGTTTATTTACATTTACTGCTTGTTGAGAAAGCCGCGGCCACTACGTGTAGAGCTTGAAGAAAAGATGCATGAGGTGAAAAAAGTGGCACGATCCAATCAGCATCGACACCACCTGCAAAAGAAGTCAGCAGAAAGTAAAAAAAGCTCCAGCAACATGGTAGCATCGCCTGCATTGACCCCGAAATGTGGTGCCGAATTCGCAAAGATTTTCTTTCGTGAGTAATCTTTGCCACTGGTCAGCCGGTTTCGCTATAACGGCTGAAATTTTCACCTATAAAAACAATTCTATCGCGTAAGATGGTTTTGCGAATATGGGCGTGGTTTCGAAAAAGCAATTAACGGTAGTGAAAAATCACCTTTTCAACAACAACAACAACAACAACAACAACAACAACAACAACAACAACAACAACAACAACAACAACAACAACAACAACAACAACAACAACAACAAAAGCGCAGGGATGACGTGTTTTGTTGCGCATGCACGCTGAAACAATGGGTACTACACACAGACACAAACTATTACAGACATCGAGCTTTTAGGAAGGTCACAGCCACTCGAACCCGCAAGGGCTAGCTGAGAGCTCTCTATCTTTCTCTCTCTCGGACGCACACGTTCGGCGAGCATGTGTGTCCCATCGCCATCAGTCGAGTGTTTCTTGCTCTTTAACAATGTTGAATCTCACCCTGAATGCCAATTCCTCGAATGAAAAGTATCTTGCTGCCCTCCATTAACATTTTGTATGTCGGCGAAAGAAGCCTTTCTCAGCATTTCGCGCTACAGGGCTTGTGTTCCTTCTCGAGATTCAGCGGCGTATGGACACCTGGCTTCACTGTACCGCTGCGCAATACTATAATTCCGCAGCTAGAATGGCGATCGAACTACATGCCCCGCCAGCGTAACAGTGTCATCTATAGTTTTTGTCGAGAATGCGCACACCCCGACAATATAACTTTCCTCTCACCTGTCTGTCTGTCCGATTCTGAACGAAGCACAGTTGTGAGCTTATGTGAACTTACCCCTGACGTGTTCAACTGTTCTGCTTCCGCGACGAGCATCATGGCACCAATGACGTAGGATATTGTCCCGATGCACTGATGGAGGACGTACTGCACGAGTGTAAGATGCACAGTTTTCATTTCGCGACGTTGCTTTGATAAAATTTTTTTGTCACTCTGAGGAACTTCATCCGACATCTGGATTGACTATGCGGCTGCTTGGGTGCCTTCAGGTAGCGTACCGAGGGTTCATATCATTCATAAGTTGCTTTCACCCGAAAGTTCACGCACTACGTCACGCTTGCGGGGGGCAGGACGTGCAAAGTCAGCCAATATGGTCCAGTGTAGTGCCGCTGTCTTACACACCCACCGAGTTTTAGCACATTCCTATATAAGCGTTTCGATGAGAAAATAGCGCCGCACTATTTCAAATGCATGCTAAGAGTAACACGCAATGCGAAGATGTGAGTTCACGTGCCTCCTGCAACGAGCTGCCTTTTCTCTACTTTATCCCTTCTGTACATCAATTAAATGAACAAGTCATTTGCACTGCAGCTTCCCCGGCCTCGATCATTTGCTGCTTTAGTATGATTGCAAATGAGAGAGTGAAAGCACCTCGAAGACGCGCGCCGTCAACAGGTGCCAGTCGATAACTGCGAGACCTGTCATCAACGACCTCAAGACCAGCACAAGGAACCTCGAGGGAATATTTAATTATTCACTTATGACGTAAATATAGGAGCTTAATTGCACTCGACGCGGCGATCTTTCAACAGTGTGGTTCAAGTTCGATAAAGCGGTATATTCATGTGTGCATTTAGGAGGCGACTCACGAAGAACAACTGCTGCAGGATCACCGCAGAGGAGTGGTTGAGGATGCCCGCCAGCAAGATGTGCAGCCCGTTGAACGCGTACGCATAGCTTATGCCGTACAAGAAGGACTCCGCTTTGGTTCCCAAGCTCGTCATGGACATGATGCCAAACAGTACGATGCCGCCCACCTGAATAAAATTCCAGTTATAGGTATAAAGAAGCGTATTTATCACAAAGGAAGCAGTGTATGGTTGTGAATGATAACAAATACTCCTTACAAACCTTACCATCAGGGGTACCTCAGGGCAGCAGAGTGGGGCCGCTACTGTTTAATATTTATATCAATGATATAACAATTATCAGCAGCTGTGCAGATTTTGTAATTTATGCAGACGACACTAACATGTCTTTTCATGGTAATGATTTGGATGAGGTTGTAGATACAGTAAATAACATTCTCAGTGACCTTTTTATATGGAGTGGTGTTAATGCGTTAGTGAAAAAAACACCGCAAAGTCCAAAGCTGTGTTGTTCGCACCGATGCAAAAAGCTGTTTGTCGTAGCTTGGACATACACTTATAGGGCCCGAAAAAATTCAAGTTGTCAAAGAAGTTTCGTCATTGGGAGCAATTTTTAATGAAAATTTCAAATGGGACCAACAAGTTAATAATATAACCCGAAATATAGCGAAGGCGTGTGACATTCCTTGTAAATTACGACGGATGCTTCCACTGAAAATCAAGCCTTTTATCTATAAGGCGTTGTTCATCTCACACGAGCTATTGCAGTCGTGTGGGGAGATACGTCTAACGAAGACAGAAACAAAATATTGTTATTACAGCAAGAAGCGGTTCGCGACATTGCAGACGTAGATTATAACGCACGCACCAGCGAATTGTTCAAAGAACTTAATATCTTACCAGTTAATCAGATATACCATTTTAATTTTATGAAATACAAGCAAAGCTTGCTACCAAATAACGCTTGTTTTCTTAAATTATGCAGTCTTAGAAAAACAACAGAATCGCATTATAACATTAGGCAAAGGGTCTGCTGGTACGAACCTTATTGTCATACCATTCACGGTTCAAGGAGACTCGAGCACAACATTCTGCTTGTTTAAATTGATTCGAAGATAAAAACATTGCTATCTTTGACGTGTCTAAGAAAGAACTTTAAAAACTCATTCAATATAGTGGATTCTAGTTCATTCTGTGTACATGAGTAACATTTCACTTGGGTACCTTTTTTTTTTTTTTGCACACCCTCCTCCTTCCGGTTTTAAGGCTTCCACCTATATCCTTTCTTTCTTGTGCACTCGTTATATGTTAAATTTTTCTGTAGTCTTGTTAGCCGCTTACCAACGTTTGAATGTATGCTGCTTTATTCGTCTTCTGTTTTGGATAAGCATGTAACCCTGTTTGTTATAATGACTGGTCTTTTCTGTGATTTATGAACCTTGTGTAAAACTTCTTAGTACCTGAACTCCGCGAAGTTTTCATACCAAGAATAAAGGGGTAGGCGCCTCGTCAAGCTACTAAGAGAGCAGCCTTTCGATCCTATCCTTGTATTTTCTGGATCGCAAATTTTTGTGTAAGAAGTAATGCTCAATAAAAATTGATTTAATTTGAAATTGATTTAAATCCACCGCTAAATATACAGGTGTAGTTGTGAAGACGGATCCTGAAACGTCGTTACCGCCACCGCGTCTTTTTTCTGCGCTTTCATCTTCACCGCTACGAGCATGCAAGCCCATCGTTTCGAGAGAGACACTGCTGCCCACCATGTCGTGCCGATGCAGCATTACGCACGTCGCACGAAATCACACTGTTCTTGGCCACGCACCGTCGAGCATGCTTCTTCTTCTGTCTCGAGAAAACCTTTAAGCCGAAGGCAACTGCCGCCCTCAGTGGTGCAACAGTGTGCGTTTATTGGCGTATATGCTGGAGCAGTGCTTTATCAAGCGGCAAAAAGCCGAGGGAAGACAGGGGCATTTGAGGATGTTTAGGGCCTTTAGCTCAGCTGTGAGTAAATTAAGAACCAAATAAGGAGAAAAGTAGGGGAAAAAAAGACAGTCTTGTTCCCTTATTCACTTTTTTTTTTCCCCCCGTTGCTGAATCTGAGATTAGATAAAGCGATCTTGCTATCCAACCTCGCCCAATATGCTGCTTTTATGCGGCAGGACTTGCAACCACTTCGACTTCTTATAACTTACATCAACGTTGCGACGCTCTATTAGGAAATATATCAGAATATTACAGGAAATATTTGCAGAGCACTTCATACCCTGAAACAATTCGCTAACACAAGCACCGACCGGCGGTGACAGAGAATATATATACAGAGAGTGAAAGTTATAGAGCCAGAAAAAAAAAAAAGAGAGAGAAGCGCCTCTTACCCTGCGAATTTGATTATGGCGTGAACGTTCGCGAAGTGTGCGGTACGCAAGATACAACGGTTTAGAAAAGCAGACGCCATCTAATCAAGAAGACCATATTACTGACAACAGAGAGCGGCCAAATACAACGAGCACTTTAAAGGTGCTGTGAAGTGGTCTGCAATATTATAAGTGGTCCGCAAGAATCAACAACAGGTGCCAGCAAATTGTGATGGCGAAGTGAACAATGGCAAACGTAGCGAGACGCTGAAAAACAGGCTACACGGCAGAAATTCCCGATCCCCCTCCTTCCCCCATCTCTCCCTTCCGTTTGCAGTATACTGCGCATTTTGTTGCTTTTTAGGGGTCCTACTGAAGCCACTTCGGCGGGGGTAGTCGTGCGGGAAAGGTGCAGCGGAAAAAAAAAAAATCCACTCAGACCCTCACCATCTCAGCGAAGTTGAACATGCCATTGAATGTTGCGACGTAGTCCTCAAATGTGATATCGATTTTTAAAGTTTTATGCGATGATAAGTCCATGACTCTCTACACGTCCACCTGCAAAAAAAAAAAGAGATAGAGCGAACACTTTAACATAGTATCGTCAAGAGGCTAATGTGTCTCGCATTATTTCAGTGCCCAATAAAAGGAGTCGCGCAATTCGCTACTATATGTAAATAGCACATGTATGTATGTATGTATGTATGTATGTATGTATGTATGTATGTATGTATGTATGTATGTATGTATGTATGTATGTATGTATGTATGTATGTATGTATGTATGTATGTATGTGCAAAGGACAAGGTAATCCTAGAATTTGACATAAATTCAGGTTCAGCTAGGTACATCGTTGCTTTGCGTGCGTTGAAGTCTCTGTTCCTAACGTCCATGACTGGGAGGAGTTCGCGGCATTCGCTAACACTGCACGGAGTCAAATTTCTGCGTGAAGCTGGCTGTCCTTATCCATGAAAAACTCTACATTTTGCTGCGCGCAGAGCTCATCCATATAAATGCGCCATTCCTTCGCGTATACCTATCCTCGTATTGTGTTTCACTTTATCTCAGTTCATTTGAAAATACAACGCATGCAGGTTGTGAGGCAGGCACAAACGAGAGAGCCAGCTGGCTCAGCTCCACGGTGCTCGCAGCAGTATCGTCTTAGATGTAACGACGGTGCACGCCATGAACTTAAACGTACAGCAGTGGGCATGTTTGCAAATTCGCACACAAAAGCTTCGAATGAAAGGGAAGAAGTGAGCGCTGACTTACGATGTACTTGCCGCTAGCTTTCTCGAGACGCGGCTCAGCAGTTTCCGGTGGCTGCTTTTCGCAAGGAAACATACTCCATGCCTCAGCAGCGCGTTTAGGATGACAGTAGCAAAACAAGAGCACGACGTAGAACGGTAGTGCCGCAGCGAAGTGCACGGTGGCGATCAAATGGTTCTTCATCTTTGTCAAGAGACGACGGCCTCTGCCACTCGGAAGATCCGGAACCTTCTCGAGAACACTTGCGGATGATGTCCATAGCATCTTTGATGGCGAAGGTAGCGCGCGCATCGTTCTTATGGCGTGCACATGAGTTTTTCTTTTTCTTTCTTTTTCGCTGTATCTTCAGAACCTTAACCGTGTGACGCCAGAGACACTGCGCGGCTCCCTTAGCAGTGCCGTCTTCCTTAGACTTTCTGGTAAGTATGCAGTCAGCTGGAAACAGAGCGTGTAATTCAATGCAGCATGCATGCGTGCGTCATTCTTCACTAGAGAAAACAGGAACCAAACATAAGATCTTTAAATGAAGCGCTGATGATGCTGAAGAAGACTGCATGGAAGAGAAGAAAGAAGTACAGAGATTGATGTTTGTCTTGCTTTGTTTAATCTGCAGAAAGCTCAGTGCTGTCCGCAGAAAAAGTGTTTTCAAGATTTCAAGAATTGCCAGAGCTTTTTTTTTTTCGCTTGGACCGCTTGTCTGAAGAAAATATGTAGGCGCAATTAAAAAGATCAGACACAGAAGAGCACGCTGTGGACAAGACAAACGCTGGTCTTGCATACTGTATGGTGTGTTCTTCTGTGTCTCGTCTTTTTAATTGCGTTCACCAGAGTACGAACCAATTAGCCAAGCAACAAGTTCTGTTAGGAAAGAACTTTTCACCGCAGCCAACATTTTCAATGCAGCAAAGATTTGATTTCTGGGGTTTTACGTCCTAAAACTACTCTGTGATTGAGAGACGCCGTAGTGGAGGGCTCCGGAAATTTCGACCACCTAGGGTGCTTTAACGTGCACTGATATATCACACAGCACACGGGCCTCTACATTTCGCCTCCATCGAATTGCAGCCGCCGCTGCCGGTATTCGATCCCGCGACCCTCGGATCAGCAGCCGAGTACCTTAGCCACTAGACCACCGTGGCGGGGCGGTTCTGATGGAAAGTTACGCGACCTTCTGCATACGTTACTGCTGAAATTTTATGTAATTGAGGAACATGCAAACTCTTCTGTCCCAAAGAACCCAGGTTTTCATCAGAGTAGTGCCCCGCCACGGTGGTCTAGTGGCTAAGGTACTCGGCTGCTGATCCGAGGGTCGCGGGATCGAATCCCGGCCGCGGCGGCTGCATTTAGATGGAGGCGAAATGTTGAGGCCCGTGTGCTGTGCGATGTCAGTGCACGTTAAAGAACCCCAGGTGGTCTAAATTTCCGGAGCCCTCCACTACGGCGTCTCTCATAATCAGAACTGGTTTTGGGACGTAAAACCCCACAAAACAACAAACAACAACATCAGAGTAGTATCCTTCGGAAAAGCAGACGGTGTTGCACAAGGAATATTGAAGTCTCGCTTGATATACTGTGTTGATGGCTATCATGCATTGCTTCATTTTCATTCACGCGGATCCCTAACTTGGCTTGTTCTCTCTAACGTTATAGTTTTAATTATCCTGAAGTAATCGAGCTCATCAATGAATCAATATTATTTAAAGAGGTGATAAATTAGACATAAAAGAACTATCGCCCCATATCTATTCTCCCTGTTTTTTCAAAAGGCCCTGAAAAAATTATCTTGAGCCAGGTGTCTTTCTTCTGTCAAAAATACAGCAAAACTTCAAACGCTCAATATAATTTTCGTAAGAACAAGTCCACTGAATTAGCTCTTCTTGATCAAAAAGAATATATATTGCACAACTTCGAGCATAAACTGTTAACATTAGGCTTATTTGTCGACCTTACTCGGGCGTTTGACCACATTAATCACATTATACTCTGCAAACTAGACAAATACGAAATTAGAGGCGTTCCACTTCAATTGCTGAAATATTATCTTGGCAACAGACGTCAGTTTGTTTATCTAGGGTGTACTGTATTAGCAACCAAAGAAATTTATTGTGGTGTCCCACAGGGCAGTATTCTGGGTCCGTTGCTCTTCAATTCATACGCTACCGATATTACTTCAATCTACGAAAGCGCGAAATTTATATTTTAAGCAGATGACACAAGTGTCTTCATTTCATCCAGTTAATACGCTAACTTATTTACCATGACATATAATTTTCTGTGCAGTCTATCCCATTGGTCTATGGAAAACTGTTTAATTAAGAGTAAATGCGGCATAAACAAAAGCAACAATTTTTCATACAAAGGATACGAGTCTTTTTTCACATAAAACATAGTGTACAGATCTACAAATATTGAACTTGTGTGTACTGTAAATGTGCTAGGGGTACATTTTACAAGCACTATGCAATGGGAGGACCACGCACGCTCGATACTTCAAGAGCTTGGCCGAATAACATGTGTTGTAAGTCGTAACAGATATACTTAACCTGCCTCTGTGAAATTACTCATTTATAATGCGCCATTTTTATATCGCATTTATTATGGGCATATCTTGTATGGAACACCACGACTCAGTTTAACTTGAATAAATTATTTCGCATTAAAAAAAAAACTATTACGTGTCGTTGCCACGGAGTAAGATAAGAGAGGAGCGCCGACTCCGCCGCCGCTCCACGCATTCACTCGGGACAAACCGTGCAACGCGGAACGCGGCGGTCTAACTCATTCCTTTGCTCCGTGGTCGTTGCTAACTTACCGTACCTGGAGCATACTGAAAGCCTTTTTGAGAAATATCGCATAACTGGAGTCCATCACATCTATAAATGCAGACTCTTGCTGGAGTATTATTTTGTGCCAAACGAAATAATACATTGCTTGTAAAACTTGCCAACCTCTCGGTCAATTTATACCTTTGCTTTAGAATATGATTTAGAATATGGTTTTAGAATATGGTTTTCAAATGCTATGTAATAATCTCCCAAGACTACGAAACTCATACGACAGAGCAGGCTACAATTTAAAGAAAATAACATTATCAGAATTTCACATCTTAAAGCTATCTCGTTCTCTAGAGTGTTATTAATGTTGTTAATGTTATGTGGTCTGTTTTTCTTTTTCTCACATATTGTGAAGTGTATATCATTTTTTCTTATGCTGTATTGTCTGATTAATGAAACCACTTGTTTAGACTGTTTTTTTTTCTTTTTATATAATGTATAATTGTGATCCTCTATGCTCTTTGTTTTATTACACAAAGTGCACGTTGTGTTCTACCATGCAGCCATACTGTGCTAAGGGGGTGAGGTTCCTTCAAGCCGTGTAAGTACGGCTTTTTTTTCCCTAATCCACCTCCATTCACCAATTATTGTACATGTGTAAATGGAAACAAACAGCTCTAACTCGAGCGTTTCCCCGTAGAAAGTCGATGGAATTCGAGGGAAAGGACTTCTGGGGCCGGATTCACAATACCTTTCCTTTTTCTTTCGTAAGTGCTTTTTTTTTTTTTGTCATTGGCGGGACTGATATGCTGTAATGATATGCCGAGAATCAAGATGGGCTGGAATATTATCTTACGAACAGTCTCATCCTAAATTGCTTTTTTGTGAATACGGGCCATGGAAAGTTTTCTTTAGAAGCGAAGTCAGTATAGATTCCTGCAATATAAGAAAGCACGCAGTGCCGCACTGACTTTTTTAGAGCGAAACAGACAGACTTCCGCGCTCATTTTGCAATTGCTTATTCGTCCCGCGAAAAGTAGCAACCAACAAAAATAGCGGCTGTTCTTCGATGCGTCCCTGCACAATTCATATAAACATAATTAGGATAACTTAACATGACCGCGTAATATGATTTCAATTGTGACTCGAGAGAGAAAAAACTTTATTAAATAAATAGATCAGGTGATATGAGTATGTTATTTACAAAATGATTTCTTTTTCTTCCCCGCTGCCGCCCGGCGGTACCTGGCCCATCATGCGCAGTGGGTTGAGTCAAGCACCAACCAGCTCGTGGAAGCGAACGTGTCTCTTCTTCGCTGGGAGCAAGTCATCGAACATGGCTGCTACGTTCTCGCATACTTCTCCCGCCGACGAAGCCGTCCCCGCACCAAAACACAGCGTGAGCGATCGAGGGCACAATTACCTTCCCCTCGCGGTCGGTGGAGCACTTTTGGGCGAGAGATGGTCCGCTTCGCAACTCGTTAAAGCCGACATGGATGCTGCTAGTGTTCGCGAGATTCGTGGTTACTCAAGAAGCTTGTAGCGAGACGTCTTAATTCCTAGCGATAAATGAGTCAATCCACAGTGCGCCCATGTATCAGAACAGTGTTTAACGTTACGTTTCTAGCTGCCACCTCCCTTCTCTCTTTTCTTGTCCTTTTCTCTCTCTCTTTTTTTTTTCTTCCTCTGTTACGCAGTGAAAGGTGCTCTGTCTCTGGAAATATATCGGCATTTGGCGTCATATCATTAGGGTTACTAATTGCCCGCTGCGCGAAAACTAAAGAGTAGGAGCAATTATGCATGCCAACGTGAATGGTTTCATCAAGGTTCCGTCATTAACCAATTTGTTGCTGCCATTCTGCAGGTGGACGAGGCGGTTGAGGAGAACAAACTGCAAGAAACTGCGGGTTCCGGGGCGACGCCTCTACTCATTGAACCAAATCCGCAGTACATCACCTCACCACAGGGTATACTGACCGCTCTGGAGACGGTAAGAAATTTATTAATCCAAAAGCCGGTTGCGGTAGAACACATTTCGCTTGCTTGAACTTCGAGGCTTCCCTGACAGGAACTCGTTAGCAGAAGTATAGCTGGTCCAACCAAAGGGATGACCCATGTAATGGCTTCGGAACTTATGTCGCACCTTCATAGTACAGCTTTGCCGCTATGCAGCAGATACATTGGAACTTTACGATATTGTGTGACGAGTGTGGTATACTCCGAGACACGACATCCGAAATTAAGCTTTTTTTTTTTTTCAAGCTTACGTTATTGCTTGACTGCTTTGCGCTCATTCACATATGTGCACGAACTTGCGGGAGTTACGCAGCAAGGCGGTTCTTGTGCATTTCCAGCACCGCTTGTCAAGCTGCTCATGTTGTCTGTGTCTTCGCTTATGCCACCAAGGTACTTGTCCTCTCTACAGCGAAGCTGTACCTAAGATCCCGGATGTTGTGGCATAGATGAGCAATAAGTCTACTTTCCTCAAGCTTCCCGAAATGGTGGTAGCCGCCCGCGCCCTTGGACACGCGGGCGCCTCGAGGCAACAGCCAACTGTTAATGAAATAATAGAGAAAAAGTCATATCCTTCCTTTTTCTCTTTTTTCATGAGCTGCCTGCGCGGCACCATTGCTCAATATCTTGCTCGTGCTGCGATTTTACCGACAAACAGTCGCGTCCTCGCTTTGTCATCGCAGCTGGGGGCGGCCACCTTGATGGTGCTGTACCTGCTGATGGGGCAGAGCGTGACGTACCAGTGGTACGCGCACGCCGCCTTCCTCCTGGCATTCACCTACTGCCTCAACAACACGCTCATCATCATCTCGGCCATGGCTTCGCCTTCCACCCAGAGCCACCTCCAGCAGACTCTCTACGTGCGTATATACGCTTGTGCGCGGTGCTCTGCCTGGCACGCATTTTCCCCATACCTCGTATCAAAAAAATATGCGATGCATATTGCCCCTCGTTCAGTATATAGGAACCTTTAGTGGTATTCGCTGATACATATCAGGCGTTTAGTAGGTGATACTGAACACTGAAATATGATCTGCTGCATACTGAACTACAATTTCACATTTCGCTTCGTTACTCCAGTACTCGCTGTACCACTGCACGGCCGGGCTGCTCTTTCTCGTGGGATGCGCCGTTTTTTACGGTGTCGACAGAGGGGACGGCCTGCGGTTTAGGAATTTCACAGGCGTGAGTATAAAGGTGTATCCATGGTTGATAAGGTGTTAAGTGCGTGGTAGCAGATCACCTAGGTTTCATGTATCGACGCAGTGTTGGTGCTATGTAATTTTATAACGCGTAAACATTGACAAAACAAAGATACGCCCGCTTCATGCTTTAGAGAATGCACTTCAGTTAGACACAGCAAGAAACGTTTTGGATCGTAAGGTATATCTCGCAAATTCGGAACTGTCTAGCACTTAGCTCAATAAGGAGGACAAAAGAACGAGATCGACAAAGATGCATGCATGAAAAAAAGAATCATGTTTCTACCAAGTATCCAGCAGCCCAGACGTTTAATACAAAACATTGTATAATTTTTGGGTCACCCATAAAACCCGCGGCGCGGTTCCCGAAGATTTTTTTTTCTGCGAATGCCATTTTCTACTGGCTGGTGGCCCTCGCTAATATTTCAAGCCTCGGGCTTGGCATGGTGTTTGTTTTTACGGACGACTCGATATGCGTAAGAGCTGTTTGTCAGAACTCAGCCTCTTTTTAAAGCTTATCCTTCTTAAGTGGTATTAGCCGTTGACCCGTATTCGCAAAGGCTCTTGCGCTAGAGTTGTTCATAAGAGAAAATTTGCTCCAATCCTTTAACAAAAGCAGCTGGAAAATGACAAATATCGCATATGAAAGATGAACTTTCCGAGTTCTGGAGCAGTTGCAGTACCGCCCGCACTTAAATAAACCTCTGAGGTATAAACGCTCTTCCTATACGTGTTTCGTCATTCCCCTTGCTTCCACCATCAATCGTGCAAGGCTGCTTTTTGTTCCAGAAGTACAACGTAACTGTTTCGCACAATTTTGCATTTGTATTCAAGTATGGAATAGCGCGGTTCTGAATGACTGCGCCGTTCGCAAAACGAAGCTTGCGATCTTTTCATTTTTCAGACCATGCTGCTCGGCGTCGGAATACTCCATGTGGGCCATGGTCTGAGCACCCTCGCGTCGTGAGTACACGCTTCCCTGTGCATCGGTTACACCGACGGACAGCACAGCCCAAGCAGTCGCCACGCCACGAGCCGTGACCTTCGACGCCCTCCAAATGATTGTGTACTTGTGTGTTCTTAAATTATTTTCTTGTGTGGTTGTAATTAAAGCGTATCGGATTGCGTTGCGATATAAGCTTGCTTCACTTGCGCGCAAACAGCTTGCGCATTGCTTAAATCACGCCTGCAGACGCTTCACGACAGCGGGCACGTCGACTCGTTAGTTTATTGAAGTGTCGATCGTGCTCGCAGCTCGATTCAGTTGCCTTAGGGCGATTCAGTTGCCTTAGGGGAGTAATGACTCCTCCTGCCCATTCGAGAGAATCCGCCGTATCTCTCTCCGGTAATCATGAAGAGCTGAGAATGTGCTCCGGTGTGATACATGCTACAATTGACAACCATGACAACGACACACGGGTCCAATTACATATTATTCAGGAAGCGAAAGCATGCGACTACTTCCCCATTTGGATGGATAAAGCCATGGTATTTAGCTGGACTTGCGCTTTTATCAAAACTTTTTGGAAGATGTCTTCGCGAATGAAGCTCAAGCTCAAATAAGCAACGCAGTGAGTGATTCTTACGGGAAGAGTAGCTGGGCTTTGCACGAAACGTCTCGTCAACTGTCTCTTTCCGTTCGTCTTCCACATAGTACACCGCAGTTTCTGGTTGAACTCTGAACAATAGGTTTAGCTTTATAAAATTTACCCATACAAGTGCTACAAGAGAACCTAGAGTTATTTTCACAAATTCCCTGTCCGTGTGCAGCGCACTGAACGTGACCAGAAAACGCCTATTTCGAGCAGATCTTATTCATTAGCTCGTTCATCCGATACGTTTTCTTCAATCTAGAGGTATACAGTTACAGTTAATCTTCAATATAGGCAAACAGAACACTCACTGCATGCATCGCCTTTCCTTTCTGTGTCCTCGTTTAGTGCGCGCTGTTTTCCTTATTCTTCTTCTTATCCTTTCTGAAACGGCGCGTATACCAATGCAGGGGATTGGTCAAGACAGCAATGGACTCAAAGACTAATATGTTTTGGAGGTTTGGCGAATCGTACAAAATTACATCTGATAAGAATTAGAACGAGATTCTTTCCTCCTAAGAGCACCAAGTGCTAATGGTTTTGTTTATACGAGGGTTACTATATTATATATTACACACCATTGTGCTCGTTAAGGTCCGTTCTTTTAAAATTCAGTTTACGTATTAGTTTATAATTACCACAGTGCCACCCCCTTCGTGTCCCGTTAGTACGTGATATAGAGTATGTGCCTCTGAGTATAGTACTGGATGCATAATAAGCGCAGGTGTTTCACGTGCCATAAAATCACGATACGATTATGAGGCATGCTCCGGAAACTTCGACTGCCTGGGATTCTGTAACGTGCACTGACATCGAAGTACACAGGCCCCTAGCATTTCGTCTTCATCGAAATGCGACGGCTACAACCGCAATCAACCGCGTCCTTCGGGTAAGCAGCCGAGCGCCGCAATCACAGTAATACCGCGGCGGCCAAGATGGAGAAGCTGCTTATGGCACCAGTGGAAATGCCAATCAAATCAGTCGCATGCGTGACGTTGCTAGCACATGCAACGTCTCATGGGCAGCGCAGTGGCTGGAAGCTGTTTTGGTCGAGTCGCTTCTATTTGTAGAGATGCGCGTATTTTAAACCTTGGCGTGATCTGCACAATTCGTGCAGCGCATTGATGCAAGTCAGTTAATTGTTTTGAAGACTGTAGTTACCAGCTCGCTGCGTTTGTGGCAAATCATCAAACGGTTTCAGAGCCACTTTTATCTTCCATTTTGGCAGGATAATTGTCCACAATATAGGCAAAATAGATTTCGGAAATCACGACCTGTTTGATGGATTGAAGGTGCGTATAGCCAGTTTTTGAAATTGATGTAGCTCTGCTCGTGAAGTTTATGTTAGCGAAGAAACCGAAGAGTCATAACGGTTAGAACCGTTTATTCTGATGATCAGAACGTGCCACTACATGTAGATTTCGATGAACACGAAATAGGAAGGCGCACACCTACACCGAGACCCGCTGCTTATACCTTCAACGAAATAACGACGCACTACGAGCTGTCAAGGAGGGCCTTTCCGCTCCCCCACGCTAAACTCAATAGGCCACAGTCGTCGGTATTGCGAATGCTCCAGACAGGGTCGTTCCCTTCGAGAGGCAGACTGAGCCTTTATTCACCAGACATAGAGCCACACTGTCCGGATTGCGGCGAATCGTACTGCTCGCCATCGCACTTGCTTTGGCAATGCTCCGCTTTAAGCGGCACAGAAGAAGACTGGGAAGACACGCTGCGAAGCGGCGACCACCAGACACAACTCCGGGCCATCCAGAGGGTTCACGAAAGGGCGGAGGCTCACGGGCTTCCCGTCCCAACGTGGGTGCGGCCCGCGACCCCTGCCGACCTCTAAACCAAGAGTGGTTGGGGAGGGGTTCCTCCGGACTTAATAAAGTTATTTCCTCCTCCATGTCCTCTCCGCCTTCCTTGGCTTCATTATCCGTTGGCCCTACTAGGTTGTAGCTAACAAATAAAAGAGCCCTTGAACCATTACCCTTGTTTTGTTATTTCCTACCATGTTATGAGAGTCGGGGATGTGTAGCACTGCTCCAGATGAGCTGGGTTCAAGTACACGCAGGCATGTTTTGTTGTGTTCTTTTTTTTTTTTTGTCTTTCTTTTTGTGAGCGACAGCGGTCACGGAAACCAGCGCTGGCGGCGGGGTGACCAATTTCAGCCATTGTAACAAACCCATTAACGACTCGCGTTGTAAAAACGTTTTCACGAAGTGTCCACATTTGTTTAAGGTTGCTGTCTCTTGTTGACGTTTTCTCCCCGCTATATATGATTGTATGTGCAGAGCATATATGATTGTATGTGCCGTAGCTGTCACCCACGTCAGATGCACAACAATAAGCGTAGAGGGAAGATATATGCTGTCCGTCATTAATTTTCTTCTGACGTCGAGCACATGCACTCGCGCACCACGGGCGACTGCTTTTAAGAGTATCTGTAAGCGTTCAAACTATGGTAGTGACTCACTCATTCAGGCCATTTGAGACCGCATTAAAACGTATTCTCTCACTCTCGTTCCCGTCTATTCGCAAGGCGACTTCGTTACTAGCGCGTCTAGGACCAGAGCTGCTGACGTTCATGTGGATTCCTTCAAATATCAACTTGCATGAGCTGCTTGAACCGACGTATCCCTTCATCTTTCTCCATCTCTTCTGAGCTTGCTATCAGCATCACGCCAGGATGCACGCGTGTTTCACATTGCCGCAAGCGGCATCAGCTCGTTCGACAGTGGTGTTTCTACCGCCATGGCCACGGCACCAGCCACGTCCCCGTCGCGGGTCCCATTAGCCTCAGCTGGAGATCCCTTGGGTCTCGCACTAAAGCCGGTGAGAGAACAGAAAGGCGGGCCATAGAGTAACACGCACATTTTGTGGACCTCGGTACACAGGATCCCAAACCTTTGTTCTTAAATTATAAAATGTCTCGTTGTTTTGCCGCATATATGTACATATGTCCTTCGTGTGCCGTTATACGCGCCTGCGTGCTCTCGTGCGTCGTTTCACGTATCAGAACAACGTAACGAGTGTTTTCGTGATTTGTGTGCAGTTTCGGCGGTTTTTGATTGCGAATAACGAGCCACATCCTGAACATCCGGGCAGCATGAGGAGCTATGTGAAGCCTGGGGGAAAATTCTGCAATTGTTCACTTAGAGATGTTTACTTTTACAAGACGTCATCAGAGAATCAGACTTAATGGAGCCCCCGAAATCAGAAGTCATTGGATCCTCTTCGTTACCGCTCGTTCTCGAGTTATAGCACAGCCTCCTAATTATGGCTCGACCCAATCAGCGGGGCCAAAATGGAGAGTCCACTAGGTGGAGAGTTGCTGAAAAGCTCCTCTGGGTTTTTTCTTTCCGTACGAGAAGTACAGCTAGCTACTATTATTAAACCGCTTAGTCACGTTGTACGTAGCTTGCTACGTTTATGTACATTATTGGTGCTAACAATGGTGATGTATTAAGGCTGTAAGATCATCACATCATAACATCAGCAGCTGAAGGGCCTGACTGACGCGACACCAAGTGGTATACTGCATGGTCTTATGGGCAGTTAGTCGTGCCCAGTAGCACCACCGGGGAAGTTTCGGCTCCTTGAATGGGTGTGGTTACATGCTAGACGAAACAAAATGCAACGCGTTCGCTGTACATTATTTCACACAGCGACCTATATGTACCTGCTATGCGAACTACTTGTCGAAGAGCAGGTACAGCGACCTACCTGTATCTGCTCTTCTACCTACACCGACCTCTGGGTACGAGCTACGATGTTCCGTGAAAAAGGCGTGTGTTCTCTCCTCTTCCCCCCTCCCCCACCTCAAATCTTTTGTTTTCTTTTAACCATGACTTCGTTACTTTGACCGTCTGCAAATATAGGCACCTGCTCCTCTCTTTCTTGTTCAGCCAGATGGAACAGATGCAGGAGCGCAGGAAGGCGGTGTGGCCGACGTCAACGATGTCCCGCAGCACATTGAAGTCAGTGTGCGCTACATCACCACAGCCCAAGGCACGCTTACGTGCTTGGAGGCAGTAAGTGCTGCATGCGGTCTGGTATACCAGTGAACTACCACAGCTCGAGTGAAGTGCTGATGTCACCAGTGGACAAATTACGAGAACGTTCGTAAATAAATACTACTCGCGAAAGTGCGAGAGACATTCCATCGTTATTGCGAACAGAGTCACTTCTAGCAGAAGCACATGTCCGTGCCTACTAGGACCTCTCTTCATTCTTCCACTTTTCTAGGCCCGTATATGCCGTATTCTCACGGACATCCTCCAAACTAGGAGTGTTCAACGACTCCCGTTGTTTTGACGTATTATTGCGAAGGCGACTAGCCAATGTCGAGTTCGAAGGGATCGTTTCGTGAATCTTACGCCTGATGTCCAGTATCATGATCGGCTAGCATCCGTAATTCAGGGGCCCTTACGTGAACGCAGGAACAGGGGGACTGAGGGGGAGGTATATTGATATCCTGGAATGGGGGGAGGCTGGATATGCCTCTTATACAACATGTGGTCATTTCAACCGCATAATACGAACCAGTTTTTCACAGGCTCGCTAAGCACAGAACCAGCAGATCATATTGACCAGCAGTGGGTGGTTCGGCTAGAATCAATTTCAGTGTTGCACGAAGATCAAAGCACCCTAACATATTTTTCGTGTGCGCATATAGGTTATCTCTTATCTAGCCACCTCTGCATAGCACATTGAACACCAAACAGCTGTGAATGTTAACCTTGAGCCTCGTACCAAGTTACCTACGCCAGTACTTAAGTTCGCACGCTTGAACGATTCGTGAAAGCATGTTTGAGAAAGCTGACTGTGCCTTGTTTGAAGAATTGACTGTTAGATTAATCAGAACTGTCCGGAAAAACTGATTGTTAGGAAACTGTTTGTAAGGAAATATACACGTAGCATATATAACCATGGCCAGACTGGAGGGGATACTCGGCTTGACGCAGCCTCTCCTCTCCGCGAGATTGCTTGGCTCACAGCAATGAAGTACGCACTATAAAATAGGTCGGAATGAGAATTCGTACAGTATGCCAACTAACGTTTGACCTAAAAGCTGCTCTTTGCCACAGACTGATCAAATGCGGATGTCACCACTCAGGAAGCCGAAATTGAACTGTAAAGGAGCGCAGCTGCTGCGACCTTCCGCATAGTGCCCAGTGTGACATGTTCCCCTCGCATTGCCGCGGAGGGCCAGGATGCACAAGCGTCGTTATCAAACAGCGGTCTTTCTCGTCGGCACACGTTAAAGAACCCCCAGGTGGTCCACTCTTTCACCTCCTCTCTCAAATCCCCACGGACGCTGAGCCGGGCTCCCTGTACATGCTGTAGAAATGGGGTCATTTTCTTAACCGAATCACAACTATTATTATTATTCTCGGTGCTTCTGACTCCTGATCACACCTGCCGGAACAGCCACATTATAACGACGCTCGTTCGTTTTCACACCGCAGTGCGAGTGAAGCAACTTTGTCACAGTACGTTTTTTTCCTAAAAAAAAAAAATGTGTGTATATGCGGGTGTGTGTATGGATAGAGCGGGGGGTGGGGGGAGGTGCGCCTGTTATGGCACTGACGTGCTGGTGAGCGTGACTCCTTATTCCGTGCAGACCGTTTCGCATGTTCCGTGCAATTTGTAAGTGACACCACGTGGAGAGCGACCTTATCATTTGGTATACGCTATGTACAGCCCTATGTACAGCCGTAAAGTACCAACACGTTCGCTATGTACGCGTTGTACAAAATGGTTCGCAGTTGGGCGCGGCCGCCATCATGGTGCTGTACCTGCTGATGGCCCACACCATCACGTACCAGTGGTACGTCCGCGTGGCGTTCCTGCTCGCCTTCACCTATGCCCTGAACAACGTACTCATCATCATTTCTGGTGTGGCGTCGCCCTGCACACAGCTGCATCTTCCCGAAACGCTTTTCGTGAGTGCTGCCTGTTGTCGCGCGCTATCATGGCAACGCATGCGTGTTATAGATCTGTGATTTTAAATAGCCGCCCCGCGGGCTATCGCAATCCACACAGTTCTTCTTCCTTTTGAATATTTTATTAAAGTTTCAAAGCTTACAAAGCAATCGCACTTGCCCGCCGACCCGAAGATCGCGGGCCCGGCCGCGGCGACCGCTGCGGAGCACATGGAGGCGAAATTCTAGAGGTCCGTGCACAGCGTACGTGCCATTTAGTGCACGAGAAAGAACCGCAGGTGGTCGAAATTTCCGGCAGCGCTCGCGATGGGACTGCGCATCGACGCTAATCTAGTGCAGGCATAGAGGGGCTTGGATCACTCTGTGCGCCTGCACACACGGCCGGTCTGGACGAGCGCGCTCGCTCTCTCTTTTACGGCCTGCGCACGGGGGGCTGTTGCTACCTATCGCCGCAACTTGGCGGGGGCGCTCCGAGCCAACCCTCTCTAAACCAGCTCCCGGCCGTTGCAGAGGCTAGCGCGCGCTGGGAATGCTCGGCCTCAGACTTGCCGTATCACTTTCTGAAGCTCCTCTATATGCTATGCATGGTACCAATGCGATGAGAATACGGTAGCAAGCATATATATGGCAACTCTGGTGCTTTCCGCTTTTCCGAGGGAGAGGCACAAACCACTGATTCGCCCGCTTCTGCTGCTCGTGAGAGCACTTAGCGAAGCGCGTCGCGCTCAGAAGGCTCGGCGGCATGATTCGCCACCGACCGTCAGAACAAATGACACAAAACATTCTTTTTTGAAAGAAATTGGTTTCCAAAACGTTTACGTCAAATGCACATATGCCAACATTAATGTACTTGAAAATGATAAAATATGGTCATTTTTATTCAAGCTGTCGCAATTCTTGCTTTATTATTTAATAAATACCTCGAAAAGGGGAAAGTCACACTCCCCACAAGTAGCCGTGAGTCGCAATCACAGCAGGAGGAACATAATAATAAAATAATAATAATAATAATAATATAATAATAATAATATAATAATAATAATAATAATAATAATAATAATAATAAAACTCGCACCACATCACGCTGAGTCCCTGGATGCATATAATTCCCAAGCTCTCACGTGTCCAGACGCAGTCTTCAGCGTGCAAGTAAAGGGATGAGAAAAATCTTTTTATGCAATAACGTACGCCGCAGGCGAATAAAAATAAAGAACTCTCACAGAAACCGTTCAGCATCATACAGAATGCTGTCCTTGGTACTAAAATAATATAATGCACAAGAAGAAGAACTGAAAAGAAAAAGTCTGATCAACCCTGATGCTGCACATATCATTAGTGGAGGCAGTGCCAATGCAAATAGCACTTAGAAATGGCTCCGTAAATTCGGTCCCGGATATATGAGGCTATACGTTTCTGCGAACTGTGCGCCGTAATCGACTTCAGGACTACGTTTTACGCACTGCCTATCACGCAGCACTTGCCACTCATTTTAGTCGGATTAAAATTTGAGTTGTACACAGAGGTGCCTTTGAGACCATTTGGGTGGCTAGTCACTTCTGTCTAGTTTTAGTCGTTTCCTGGCTTACATGTAATTACGAAAGGGAATGGGTCAAGGGCTCGTTTATTTGTTAGAAACAACCTGATGAAACCAACAGACAATGAAGCTAAGGAAAGCATACGTGAAAGTGTTGTAGTTCTTAACTGTTGTTGTTTTGTGGAGTTTAACGTCCCAAAACCAGTTCTGATTATGAGAGACGCGTAGTTCTTAACTGTAGTGTAGTAATTATGGAATAAATCGAAAGAAATTAATGTGCACGAAAAAACACACCTGGCGTCGGTAAGGACCGAACGTGCGACCTTCTGGTAACGCGACCAATGTTTTGCCAAGTGAGCTACGAAGACAGTCGTTCTTCCATTGAACTTCTATCATCATCATCATCATCATCATCATCAGCCTATTTAGGTCCACTGCAGGACGAAGGCCTCTCCCATCGATTTCCACTCCACCCTCTCCTGAGCGAGTTGGCTCCACTTTACGCCCGCAAACTTTTTAATTTCATCGCTCCATCTAACCCTTTGCCTGCCTCTGTTGCGTTTTCCCTCTCTTGGTATCCATTCCGTCGCTCTTACTCTCCATCTGTTATCTGTTCTCCTCATGACATGTCCTGCCCAGGTCCACTTCTTTCTTTTAATTGATATAATAATATCGGCTACTCCTGTCTGTTCTCTGATCCATTCCACTCGTTTTTTATCTCTTAGCGTTACCCCTATCATTTTTCTTTCCATTGCACGTTGCGCGCTCCTTAGTTTCATCTCTAGTCCTTTAGTTATCCTCCACGTTTCTGCACCGTACGTTAGTACTGGGAGGATACAGTGATTGAATACTTTGCGCTTTAGTGAGAGCGGTAAGTTTCCAGTCATGATTTCGTAATTCCTTCCGAATGCGCTCCAGCCCATCCTTATTCTACGGAGAATTTCTTTTTCGTGGTTGGGAGTTCCTGTTATTAACTGTCCCAGGTATACATATTCGTTTACATATTGTAAGGGTTCATTGTCGATTGTAAATTCCTGTTCCTTAGCTAGGCTATTGAGCATAACTTTGGTCTTTTGCCTATTCATTTTTAACCCAATTTTAATACTTTCCCTGTTTAGGTCATTAATCATGTTTTGTAGTTCGTCTCCATCATTGCTAAAGAGTACAATGTCGTCTGCAAATCTTAAATTGCTGAGATATTCTCCATCTATTCGAATGCCCTTTTCTTCCCAGTCTAGACGTTTAAAGATTTCCTCTAAACATGCAGTGAATAGCATCGGGGATATCGTATCTCCCTGTCTCACACCTCTCTCGATCGGGATTTCTCTGCTTTTCTCATGTAGGAGTAGTGTGGCTGTGCAATCTTTGTATATGTTGTTTATGATTTTCACGTATACGCCAGGTACCCCTTGTCGTCGTAGAGCTTCTATAACTGCTTGTATTTCTATGGAGTCAAATGCTTTCTCGTAGTCGATAAACGCCATATAAAGAGGTTTGTTATATTCGGCGTACTTCTCAATTACTAGGTTGATAGCGTGGCTGTGGTCCATTGTCGAGTAACCTTTCCTAAAACCAGCTTGTTCTCACGGTTGGTTAAAGTCGAGGGTTTCTCTTATCCTTGTAGAAATTACTTTTGTAAATAGCTTGTATATTACTGGGAGTAGGCTAATTGGTCTGTAATTCTTTAACTCCTTTATGTCACCTTTCTTGTGGATAAGGATTATATTAGCATTTTTCCAACTGCGCGGTATACTACATGTCTTGACACATTTCGTGAAGAGCGATGCAAGTTTTTCAAGTACAACATCTCCTCCGTCTTTGATCAAGTCGGCTGTTATACCATCTTCACCGGCTGCTTTACCGCGGGCCACGCCTTTAGCAGCTTTTTTGACTTCGTCAGTGGTTATACATGGAATTTCAGTATCTTCCTCTGATTCTATTTCTTTTAAGGTTGTATGGTCTGTCTGAGAGCTGTACAGTTCCGAGTAGAAATCTTCTGCTACCTTTACTATTTCGTTGAAATTATTGATAACGTTACCTTGTTTATCTTTTAGTGCATGCATTTTATTTTGTCCTAAGTGCAGTTTCTTTTTGACCGATTTAATGCTGGTGCCTTTTTCTACTGCTTTCTCTATTTCTCTCGTGTTAAAGTTTCTTATATCTCTTTGCCTGGCTTTACTGATCAACTTCTATATGCGTATAATTCTGGGAGTACTCAGCGCCATTCGTAGACATGGCGGCGAGTGACGCTCTTTTTGCCAGAAGGCATACGAGTGTGTGTGTGTGTGTGTGTGTGTGTGTGTGTGTGTGTGTGTGTGTGTGCGTGTGTGTGTGTGTGTGTGTGTGTGTGTGTGTGTGTGTGTGTGTGTGTGTGTGTGTGTGTGTGTGTGTGTGTGTGTGTGTGTGAGATAACACATTTGTTTGGGATAACACATTTTTATTAATCATATTGGATTCTAAAATGAGATGATATTCGAAGTTTTCGACTATATTCGAGGTGATACGAATAATCTGAAATATCGCACGTGTGAACCAGCTTACCTTGCTTAAGAATGACCGGCGGTGCCTACGTATGTAGAGCGTCATTAGTGAAGGTGCATTTGTTTTTTGATATTAGATACTCGATTCGGTATTGGATGCTGGGTATTCTCACTCGATTCGTATTATAAAATTGTGCTATTCGCGCACCCCTACCAAGAACGTGTTGAATAAAACAGTTCCCGTAGCCTCAGCATCCAGCAACCTCGTGTGGTCTGTGGTCATGATGTCCTCTTATGTAACATCATGCGCGTCGTTTACGTTATTATTGGCGCGGAGGTTGTTACATATAGGTTTTAAACGAGAAATTACGACCTTTCAATTTCTTATGGTGTGCATATAGTCGGTTGATCGTTATTTTATTTTACCATATGGATAAACACGATAGGCACACCTCCAAAGCACCAGCATATATACAAGCAAGCTTTATATATAATTTTCGCATACTGTGAAATTTCGCTTAATGTTTCGGTGATTCTTACCAGTGCACATTTGGTTAGGAACGCGACAATCGCCATTAGAAATGGGATATACCGTTCGTATTTATTTTTGTGGATCGTCGGGGAACGTTACCAACATGGCAGTTCGTTCACATGCAGCGTGGTTCTTATACGATATGCGCTGACTGTGGCAGCTTATATGCATCACCTAGCTATACTGCCTACGCCACTGATTCAAGCTGCTGCAAGTATCTGATTTGATCTTGCTGTTTTCTCTTCCGTAAACATGCTAAGCAAGTTAAATAAAGAACATGAAACGTGCGTAACTATTTGTAATAACAAGAAAAAGGTTGTTGTGCCATATATACATTATGTGTCGCATGCTCTGAAGAAAGTTGGACGCAAGGTAAATACTGATGTTGTATTTTCTGCTCCGGAAAAATTGCTCAGCATATGCAAAGCTACAGATCCGTTTGCCAAGAAGCAAGTATGCTGTAAGAAGAATCATCAGTCCCATTTTGTGTCATATACAAAGAAGGTTGTTTATCGTTTTCCGTTTTCTTGTGGAAAGGTTTACATCGGACAGACTGGAAGATGCCTGAACGAGAGATTAAAAGAGCATAGGCAGAAAGCAGGTCGCTATCGTGATGGACATGTCTCTATTCATTGCAACGATTGTGGTTGTCAGCCCCTTTTTTATGATTGTGTAGTTGTGTACAGAAGTGCTGATAAGATACCAGAGAAATTGTCGAAGCTATCCTGATAGCAAAAGCAGGGGATAGATCTGTCAGGAGCCCTTCTGTTGCTTTGACGGAAAGCGAATTGGAATTTCTAGATGCTGCTCGTTTCCACGTGTGATGACGGGGGATCTTTCTGTGCGTGATCATATATATCGTGCTTTCCGGAAATAAACCACGAGTTGAAAGTTAGCGCTCGTGTTGTCGTCTTCCTTGTCCGTGTCTTCAACCGCTATGTTTCCTTCAAACGTAAACACGCAGCGTCATATTTAAAAGGGACCACAAGAGTGCGTGACAGGCAGCCTCGTACTATGCATAGGGTGCCTGAATGGTTTCCCTCAGGCGAGGGAAGACCATTCAGGCACACTACCGCATCTGCGGCGCCGGCCACAGTGGAATCACGTTTAAAATAAAAGGAGGGAGTGGTGCCGCTCATTCTACTACCAATACTCTAGTTACGAATGCACCTGTTTTTCCTGACGCTTTATTATATCCACTTTTTGTTGAGGCATTTCACCAAGCAAAGATTTCTTCCTATAAGTTTTGTTGTAGTTGCACCTTCGAAATCGTTCCGGCTAAATGAAAAGCACAACAAATTTAACGATCAGGTGCAAATCATATGAAAGGACGACACCCCTCTCTTCGACACATGCGCATGTCTCGGAGACGTCTGCCACGCGCTCGCATGTTCCCTTTCCTAAAGATGGCATCTGTAAGTTTCATATGTATGCATGTTCATCCTATACATAGTGAGAGCACTTTTGGCAAAGTTAACGTCGTGGCACTGCTTTCAAGTGGCGTTTACCATGTGAACGCTGATCCAATATCTGTAGATGAGACAGGATAATGTGTACTATACGTTCGCAAGGGTTGAGGCTTGGGCTTGTTGGAAATTCATTAGAACGGATTTACAGCGCGAAGACACAAGGACAAGAAGGAAGACGACACACCGCGCTTGTCCGACACAAGGAGAGGTGTGTTAGACAAGCGCAGTTTGTCGTCTTCATTCTTGTCCTTGTGTCTTCGCGCTGTAAATCCGCTTTAACGTATACTTTTTGCCGAATAAAAGCGCCTTTATCAAAAGCACTATATAAACCAGCTTGCCCCAAGAGCCCCTGCATGTTTGTTTCGGTTCGCAGTATTCGCTGTACCACTGCATGGCCGGCGTTCTGTACGTGATCGGTGGAGCCATACTCCACAACGTGCACAAACACGACGGTCTACTTCTGAGGGTCCCTGCCGGGGTAAGCGATATATATTTTAAAGCCCGAAATTAAATAAAAGAGTATAAGCACTTCGCAGTATTTCAAGCCACTATAAGCCACCTGTGCGACTCCCTTTTACATAGCCATGCGGTGGGAGGCACGGCACTCTGGCTTGCGCAGTTGCCATTTTAGGTTCCAAAGGCGCGCATTTGTAGCGTCTTATTACGTGTGTGTGTTAAGCAAGCGGTGACGATAACACGAACTTGTGTAGTAAAGGGGGGGGGGGGGGGGGGGAGGATGATGATGATGATTTGTGGGGTTTAACGTCCCAAAACCAGCTCTGGTTATGAGAGACGCCGTAGTGGAGGTCTCCGGAAATTTCGACCACCTGGGGTTCTTTAACGTGCACTGACATCGCACAGCACACGGGCCTCAACACTTCGCCTCCATCGAAATGCAGCCGCCGCGGCCGGGATTTGATCCCGCGACCTTCGGATCTGCAGCCTAGTGCCATAACCACTAGATCACCGTGGTGGGGCCGGGAGTGAGGGGGCGGGGGGGGAGGAGGGGGGTAAATACATTGCCGTAGATGTCAAGCAGGGGCACACACGTGATATGCTTTCACGTGTGAATAACCATTTTGTTTCAAAGGTTATAGCTTTAGGAGGCGCCATAGCCGATTTAATCCACGAATTCATTTCCATGGCCATTTACAAAGCATATTTCGTTTGTGTTATTCGCCATCAATCAGCCGGTCCGCCTGCATGCTAATGATATGACGAAATGTCACGATTAAATATAGGCACCTACTAGCCGTTCTTATGAACAATCATAGCGTTTCTTTTCTTCTTCTGTTTTTTTTTTTTTTTTTTTTGCGCACAGGGACCATTTTTAATATCACCAGCCGCTAATGGCCAGCCGATCGCGTCGATGAATACCGGCCGCGACAGCTGCATCCCGATGGAGGCGAAATGTTGAGGCCCGTGTACTGTGCATGTCACCAGGTGGTCGAAAATATCCGGAGGACTCCACTATGGCGTCTCTCATAATCGCAGCTGGTTTTGGGACGTAAAACCTCAGAAATTATTATTTACTATTTCGTCGATGGCGTACGTAGGCGCAGTATCGTTCGGACCACTCGCTCAATGGGATGGGTCTATTAGCGCCAACCCGGTTATTGTCTCGTCACGTGTCTAATGTGCACTCCCTCACGTGGGGGAGCTATACAGAAGGTACGAGCTTGCGAACTATAGACAATAGGCATAGGAGGTCATTGATGACTGCCCCTCGCCTGCACACAGCGTAGAATATAGGACAGTTTTATTTCTTCGAGCTCCTCCAGTATAGCGAACTAATTTCAGAAATGATTTTGGTAAGATACCAACAAGGACGCTTCGTGAATTTGATGCTGTGTCTAACGACGTTTTCTTTGTGCAAAGAAGTTAAACGGCAGACCTTCTGTCTTCTTTTTTCAGGTTGTTCTTACTGGCGTTGGAGTGATCCATTGCTTCCACTGTCTGGTCAACTTCATCAAATGAACACGATGTAACGAATATATATGTTAAATAGCGTACCGCGTACATTGAGGAAACAACGCGAGCAGCAGTCCAGGAACTCCATGAACGCATCAGATCAACGCTCTCTCTCGAGAAGATAACTTACAACACGAGCGAAACGTACATATTTCATAGTTTTCACCTCTTCAGTATCTTCAACTCGTCCTTCTTTTTTTTTTGTGCTGTTTTTGTGTTGGCTCATATAATAGTAAATATGCAAATTTCTTTTTCATTTTTTTTTTGTTTTTGCGTAGAATGGAAAACACTTTTTTTCTTTTCCAGCACAACGAAAGCTGCACATTTGTGTTCTGGTCATCGCGACAACTTCATAACGCCGTTTGCCCGTTCACTTTCATGTGGAGGTCCACCACTACGGTCTAATGCATAGTTATGTCGCCTCGCTGCTGACCCGAAGGACACGGGTTCGATGCCGGCTGCGGCGGTCGCATCTTGGGTGGTGGCGCCTATGTATACTGTGGCTAACAGCGGTGTTCGAGGGATTTTTTACAGGGATCGAAGCGCACGCTGGAAGCTACACGTGGAGGCATGAGAAGGGACAAAGATGCTACTACGTCCGCGCGCCACATAACCCGAGCATTTTCTTTTCAGTTACCGCTGCATATGCCTTCAACCTTCCAGTATGATTACAAGCGCTCCGCTAGTCGCAGGAAAGAATCCATGCGCTGGAAGCAAAGCGCAGGTAACGACACCCCACAGCGGTCGTATGCTGCAGTGACTGTACTGTATAAAGCACAAGAAGAGCTATATATATATTGCCCTTAAGCATGGTCGCTCCATGGAAATGCACTAGAAGTGACAGACAAATAATGCAACGTCAAGCGTATCTGCTGGTACTGAAAACCAGTACGTTTCCTTAAAGGGAAATAATGCAACGTCAAGCGTATCTGCTGGTACTGAAAAACAGTACGTTTCCTTAAAGGGACATTAAAGCAAAGACAAAAACGCTATTTTTCTCGTATTAGTAAATTACCTTTTCATTTTACCAAAGGCACCATTATCGCGCGGAGAGAAGGCCTGGTAAGCTGCCAGGCTTGGTAAGCCAGAAAATCCTCGAAAAGAAACTACAAATGGCGACGCCGCTGCTAAGTGCCACCACTAATATGCGTCACATCACACATCTTAGACGGCGTATACTAAGGCCTACATAATTAAGGTTAAAAGAGATATACATCGCGTTCTAAGGAAGCCAGAGGAGTGTTTCAGGAAATTTGACTGAGAGAATGTGGTGAGAATACGAAAGAAAAAATTGGCAGATCCCACGTGCAGTGGGAATCAAGGAAATGCGAAGCACGCATCAGAAACGTAAAATGGATCTGCATTGTTGTCTCGCTATACCGAGTTTGGTACATATGAAGTTAACGAAACGGCCGCAAGAGCACCATGACTGTGGCATGTAAACCCTGCCACCCATGACACGCATGTCATGATTGTAATGTTATGACCTGTCATTTACGTTCGTCATGCAATCGTGTTGTGCTATAGCCATTTTGGTATACATCCCATTAACGAAACGCGTGGCATGTAAATCATGCCAGACATGCGTGTCCCAATTTTCATGTTCTTAGAACGTGTCACCCATGGTCGTCATACATTGTCGTCTCGCCATACCAGTTTTGATATATATCCCATTAACGAAAGAGCACAAAGATCGTGGCACATAAATCATGCCGCTCATGACATGCATGTCGATTTTCATGTTATGACCTGTCATTTATGTTCGTCATGCAGTCATGTTGTGGCATACAAATTTTCGTGTACATCCCAATAACGAAACGATCATGTAGACAGACAGACAGACAGACAGACAGACAGATAGATAGACTAGATAGATAGATAGATAGATAGATAGATAGATAGATAGATAGATAGATAGATAGATAGATAGATAGATAGATAGATAGATAGATAGATAGATAGATAGATAGATTGTTCGCTAAGAAATGCTTCGCATTTAAAAAAAGAAAGGAATGGGGTGTTCGTGAAGTCATCTTCTCAGTGTTTCGGCGCGGAATTGACCTAAAGTTTCTCTTCAAGTATGCACATAAAATGACGAAAGTAGCGACGATAGAGTTAGCGAAGAATAATTTATGAGTCTAAACCACTTTAGTATTTCACTTTAGGATCTTTTTAAGCAATGTGGTGGGGTCAGAGTGACGAAGTCTATATATTTTTAAAATAGCACAAATGACGCACCGCAAGATGGAGGAGGACACAGACAATTGCGCTGGACTAAGAACTGGCAGTTTTATTACCAAGACAACTGCCAGTTGACTGACACTGTCACTTAAAAATATGAATGTAAACCAATTCCTTTATGAAAGGGAACACGCGAGCGCGTGGCCTGCGATGGCTGCTTGCAGAACAAGGGTACGGCCGATAGACTGCGCGATTCTTTCTCCCGATGGATAGTTTTCCTGATATCTAATATGTAACGCCGCAAACGGGAGTGCTTTCTTTTTACTTCCACTGGCTAGCGCGCCACAGTCGCCGCAGAACGGAGGCCAGAAGCTCGCGTGCTCCCTTTTATAAATAAAGGACCGCATTGTACACAGGTTTTAGCGCTGCGTACCGAAGTCTGAGCAAAACTGTCGACAAAATTCAAGCATATATGTTGCAAGTTCAATACATTTGGGCGCGGCTTGTGCCGACCTATATAAGACACAGCTTAGTTAAACGCAGTGGGCGTGAAAAACACGTGGACGTGTCACCACGAAATGGAAGCAACAGGTCCGTTTAATTATACGTCGATGCAACAGCGTCACGAGAACTGAATCAATGTGCGTGCGGCACTTCTTGATGAGAGAATATACATGATTTCGCACAGCGAAGGGCAACACCTTAATACATTTAAAAGGACACTGAAGGCAAATATTAAGTCGAGCAAGATTGAAATATTAAGTTTGTGTGATAACCAGTCCGCCATTCCTGTCGAGAAGGGAGCAGTTGTAAGCGAAGAACACGCGGAAATTGAGAAATTCGAGTGGCGCCGGGCCTCTGGGCACCGTTTTGAAACGACGTCATCTCGTCCATTTTAATACTAGACTACTGCTGCAGCTTATAAATAAAAAAGTTAATTAGATAACTTTGACAACAAATAGACGTGCAGTAGCCACAGTTGCTACATATTACGGCCGTGCAGCTCACTGCACCGTAGGGTAGGCAGCCGAGACTGACATCGAGTCCTCTTTTCGCCGCGAGCGATTCAAATTGAGCGGCGGCACCAGATCAGCGGCAGTTCTCAACGAAAAAAAAAAAAAAAAGTTTATTGGCACGCATAAATCGATGCCGGACTATATCACACACGTCAAGACATCGATCTAGCCACGTCTAATATTTTCCTTTAGTGTCCCTGCTTTCATACCCTCTGCTCCGATAAGGCATTCGCGCTGATTATAAGTGTTGAGAAACGGATACATAAACAGTAAAACAACGAAAGATCAGTGGACCTGTTGAATACCACATGCTATTCCATTGAGAAGTATGTGCACGGTAGCAACATGAAGTGACATTATATATATACATGTTTTGTCACTATATATACACAGAATCTGCAGGTCAAAATCAAATTCTACCGCCTCGCTTGGGCTACAAATAAATCTAAGCACGATTTCAGTAATTCTGGCATTGAAAAGTATCGCAGTAGGTCCAAGTTATTTTTTTGCTACGAAAGAACAAGCCACGTAAATGCAGTTTTGTGTCTGCTACACAGAAAACCCCCTTAGTTAACGGTCATTAGACCTTGAAACGGTTTTGGCAATATTGCGCGAACTCAATGAGCTGGTAGGGCAAGTCCTTCTGATTATTAGCAGACAAGTTTCAGTGCTTTACGTTATGTGCATAACTTTACAAGATTTTTAAGTATGTCTGTCGCTATACAAATCGAATTAGATAAACAGAATGTTTCAACCGCCCCGACACGGTGGTCTAGAGGCCAGCACTCAGTTGCTGATTCGAAGGTCGCGGGATCGAATCCCGGCCGCGGTTAAAAGCGAAATGTTGAGGCCCGTGTATACTCTACGATGTTAAGGATCCTTAACATCAGCGCTGGACCCGTGCCACCGAGCCTTCAGCCATGTTCGAGCACCCTTCGACCTGCCGCTACCACCGTTTCGATCTGTTGGCGTCGAAATATGGTTTACCCAGTTCGAGGCGGTTCTGGAATGTAACAGCATCTGGATCGAGGAACTCAAGTTCGAGGTGCTGCAGCACATTCTACCACTTGACCTCCAAATCCACCTATAGGCCTCGTGCGCTCGTTTGGCGGCGCCACCGCTCTCTCCCCGCGCAGCGCCACAGCGGCCAGGATGGGCATTACCTGCGAGTTCCTGGCGCGCGCAAATCTTGGAGGCCACGCATTCGCTTTCCAGAGCATAGCTCGAAGCTGCACCGAAAGGCGAGCCCCGTTTACTGTTTTGCTGCTACAGGCAGATCGCCAACGTTGACGATAGTTTAGAAGGAGCAGCCTGGCTCGCGGGGGTGACTTATACGCCGTTATAATCACACATACTGCGAGAGCTGCTCAGTGCCGTCGATCCGATAGAAATCGGTCCGCGGATTGCGCAGACGAACGTGGATTACGGCGTGCATTTAGAAACTCACATTAAACTTCCCTTGGTGTAATTCATATATGCGTGATTTGTAAAGCATAAATTCAGAAAATTAGTCTAACGGCAACCTAATGAGCCCACTAGTTTCGTGGTCGGTGTGCACTAGAGAAAGCTTGCCTGGTTGCTTTGCCTTATCAGACGCCTTAAATAATAAAAAAATCAGAAATAAAACGTGGAGAGCTCACGTAGCAATGGGCTTTTCGCTTTAATTTTATAGCACTGTTAACGCGTCAAATAATCACGCTAGCTAGCTGTCATGCGGTGGCTGATTATTGCTTAATTGGAATGATTTCTTAGGCGCCGTCCTAGTCCTCCGCAGACTGGTTTTGTTCTATGAATTGTATGTAAACAACATTTCTGTGAACGCATAGACACCCTTTTCGCGGACTCGTCAGCTGCACAAAATAAGAAAAAAATTGTGCAAACTTATCGCACCTCCGTGCCACTTACCGTGTACGCCTATACGACGGAATATCGTACCTTAAATCCCTGCACTTGGAACAAACAGTCGACATATGCTACGTACGCACGCATGATCACAAAGCGAAATATCCCCGATTGACAGTGTTTCTAGAGTGCGCGAAATCGTTGCTTTGAATGTTAAAAAATTTTTTTTTTTCGTCGTCTCATATGACCTGCCGATCTATGCAATTCGCGGATGTCGCACATTAAATTTGCAGAGAACTGCGCGACTAACGCACCTGATCCTGTCACCGCCGTTGCTGCCATTCGAGTGATGAAAGAATTCCGAGCTTGTAAAAAGATATTTACCAACGAGCGGCAGCTTCACTGCGCGCGCCCAACGGTTGCAAACCAACGTTGCCCCAATCACCATCGTTTCATTTACAGGGAAAGGGATAAAATTCCATCGTTGGTACCTTCCTGATAGTGTTCCTAAAGCTACTATAGAATCCATACACGCGACAGCGCGTAGATGTAAAATATCCCCGCCGCGTACGCACGCTCGCGTTCCTCTGGCAAGGCCGGCCGTGAGAAGGGAACTCGCAGTTTTTTCCGGCGGCCGCCGCCAGCGGCCACAGCGGCGCTGCACGCACGATTCGAAACAGGAGCGCACGAGGCCTATAAGATTCAACTGGTGCAGTCCAACCCCTTACGTGGACCAGTAGCGCACTCGGGATTTTTGCCAGGGGGGGGGGTTAAATTTTTCACGAAGGGCCGCGCAAGCGACTACACAGTTGTTGCGTGTGTAAAAAAAAAAGTAAATAAAATGCCAAAGTGACATCAATGACGATGATTATTTTTATTATTTTTTTCGGCGTTTTGTAGACATTAGCTCCACATTCTTCTAGGTCATAGGAGCAGTAACGGAGTGGGAGGGAGGTTAGGTCGGCTTCAGGGGGGGGGGGTCAACCCCCCCCCCCCTTGTTCCCATGTCGGTGCGCCACTGACGTGGACATGCGAGAGGCCGTACTCAACTATTTTGGTGCTACGTACCGCTCTCGGCCACCCTACACTGACACCACTCAGCATCAAGCTTTCAACTTTTCTCATCTGCTCCAACGTCCTGCTCGACACAGTCGACGTCCCACGACTCACATTCTCCGCCGGCTGCCTTGTCGCAAGCCTGCACAGAGTCTGCAAGCACCAACCTGGGTGGGTCGCGCAGCACACCATCCACAAAAAGCGAGGATGACATCAGGGCATAATCAAAAGAACGCGTGTCTGATGTCCCACGGCGGGAACCACCCGGATGTTCGCCAACAACCACGCAAGCAGACGACCACCATGACACCCAGCCCGAAACGTCTGCACTTATCACAGGCGGTTGCACGACCACAGGTGCACTCAGATTCTCATACAGGGTCACGCACGCCAGCTGTCAGTTGCAGCGTCCCTCCTCGTGGGCAATCTCCACTCAAGGTGAATGACCCAGTAAGCATGCTGGCCACTTGCTTGACTTCAACGGCCCCGATGCCTGATATCAAGTGCTGTCGTCCCGCATGTCCGGACATGACACTTCGGTGCCGGCATTTTGGACGTAGTCTAACGCCTCAGTCGGCGTCGCACATTCGCCCGTATTCAAGCCTGTCTCGTGGACGAGATATTTACGTCTCTCGTTTTGCCCAATCAAAGCACGACGCCTCTGCATTCTACAGATGCATGTGCTCTAGTGCACGCGCTACTGCCAACTACCGGTCACATCAATGCCGTCGGCCCGTGTACCGTACTCGACGACGTGCTCCACTATGCGTCCAACGAACCTATCACCATGTTTCTTTGCTGGCATCCACAGCGTCCTTCCATCGCGACCCCCGTCCGCTACGCGGCTCTCAGTGCCGCCCACCTGAGCTGCAACATTGACTATACACGTCTCCTAAGTTGACGACTTCGACTTCCTGACCGACAATGCAAGAAGTGCAGCTCATGCATATAGACTGACCTTTAATTCGCCAGATCAATTTTCGGTCGCGCTGAGCGCTAGGGGGGAGCCTATTTAGCGGCGCAGCGGTTGCAGCCTAAGAAAAAAAAAAAAAAAGACTATGAGTGCCGCGTTGGCTCGAGGCGCGAGCCGCAGGAGAGATTGGAACGCGCTAGTGCTCGGTCTGATGGGACGCTGTAGCCGCTCGGTTCCTTGGTTCACAATAAATGCAGCAACGACGGCACGGCTATGTCAGCCGCCGTCACACCGCTGCCACTCCCTACAATGTCACAGGAAAGCAACGTCATGCATGACTTACTTAACTGGCTAGTCTAGTGACGAGTAATTTTTCCATCTAAATTGTGAACAAATGTTGTTTGTAATGGATGAAGCACTTTAGACCGCGAGTACAGCGAAGCTGTGCGTTTATCGTTAATCGTGATATAACTGGGAAGGGTAATGTCAAGTTCACTATAACATAGCAATGTGTTCGGCATTTGGGTAGTGGGTCGAGGGCAGGAGTGGTCGGATTTTTCATTCTGCGTAGCCCAAAACGGACGGCAAGGCTCTCTTTCTGCCTTCGCATAACTATATACTATCATGCGGCAGTAGGCTGAGCGCAAGGAAGTACCTCTTGCGGGACACGATACACCACACCTTACGGACGTGAAGCGCAGACCTCCGTGAAGATGGCCAAACAGCGGAGCTGTGCGCTGCCGTTTAAACTCGGCATCTCTGGCGCGCCTCACGCTCTCCCGCACCAACGCGAGTTCCTCCGCTGACCTATCTTTTTCTAAATAAAAATTTCTTTGCAAGCTATATGTAGTTGGTTTATACCGAACCTTTAAATGCACTGCTCGACAGAGCTACTGTAAGGTGCACGAAGAAGATGCAACAGGAAAAGAGCGCAGACTACCAACTGTCATTTTAGGAGAGAAGCTGCTTAAGCTAACTGTAAAAAAACTGTCGCACTGTTTAAGCAGTAATTTGTCACGCATCATGCAATACCACATGACAATGCGTTACGTGATTTTTGGGGGAACATGTCACGTGAAATTGCGTTGAGCTTTTGGATGATCACGTGACATGCCGCCAAAATCATGTAACAAAATGTCATGTGACATGTTCCCACTAAAATATCACATGGCTATCAACTGACCTGTTTCAGTAAACTATCGGCCAGCTTTGCTGTTACCTGGTATTGTGTGACCTAGCCAGAAGCTGCTTACTTTTTTCTTGAGTGCCAGCAAGATAATATAGAGGCAAGTTACATATGTGCCACCTAGAGCCAAAGAACATCTCCGATACATGCGTATCTTGTCATTAAGTGCGTATGCTTATCTTGGTGTGTGAGATGATTAATGAATATTCTCAATCACGTGGGCTTCCCCTAGAAGGGGATGTGCCAGCACAGTTCCTCAGGACCTAAATAACATTCCCTTCCTGCCTGCCTGCCTCAATCACATCTGATGATAGTAACCCTGATGCAAACAGCCGTGTCAAAACACACACAAATGCATAAGAGCTCGATTATCAATATATGATGAGGTGTGTCTTTCCAAAAAGGTCAACTCTCAGTCCGATGATAACGATGGCGCGCTAACACACTTGTCAACATTGTGCCTTATAAAAAAATGCCTCTAAATTTCTTTTACAGTAACTATCTCTTGTGTTAGTCATTACGCCGATCTTGTATATAGGCACACATCCGCAGATTCTGCAGTGATGGTCAAGGTGGCCTCCTGTCTTGCTTTCCACAGCTAATTTGTGTTCACGTGTCTGGACGTTAATGCAGCACCCCGTCTGTCCAATGTACGACCTTCCGCAAGATAACGTGATCCGGTAAACGAAGCCGAGCGTACGTTCCACAAACTCAGTCTCATGCTTCTTGCATGGCGGCGGCTTCTACTTGTTTATCAAGGCAAAAATATGTTGCGGATGTAACTTATTAGCTTCCTGGCACTAAAGAAAAAACAGTTGGTAGACTGTGCTCTTTCCTGTTGTGTATTTCACTTTCAGCATTGTATGGTGGTGGCTCTGTCGCACTGGGTATTTAAAATTTCAATTTTTTTCCTACATCACAAATGATTGGCACGCCTCACACTCTCCCTCCTCCAACGCAAGTATTGGACGGCGCAACTTACGTCAGCCTCCTCCCCATTCTCCTTTCATCTGCACCCTCTCACAGCATTGTCAGTGGTCAGCCCGATTTTCACGCGCCCTCTTTACGTCGCTCCAACCCCTATCCCCTCTTGAGTTCTCTCCCCTCCTGCTAGGTTACATGGCTCCTCTTTAGCGAGGTTCGACGACAGCCTGGATCTGCACAAACAGCTGCATTGTAAAAAAAAAATGGAAACAATTTGCTATCACAATTTAATGCCCCACTTGGGAGATTCTGGTGAGCAGTTAACATTGTCTGTATACGTCATGTGCTGCATGTTGTCAGCTGAGCGACCTAGCTGTGTTGATCACGAGGAATGTTTCTTATCTTTTCTCTCTAACACCATCAACCGACTTTGCTCAGTTGTAAGCTGCGAATCGCGTGACCCGAGATATGTCAAGCTGTGTGGTGTACTTGTGTAAGCAACAGGTGAGAGGAGTCACTGCAGCACATCGATTCAGTGTGCTTTGGCTATCCAATTAACGCCAGGATTCGCACCTTTGCGGCCATAATTTTTGCTCAAAGATACCACAACTTCCCCATACACGTATGGGCGGTAATTTTCAGCAAACTTTTCTTTGTGCACATACTTCTTGGCGCTTCCAGATCATCAGCATTTACCAGAGACAAAAATGTTTGCGACCATCGACCGGGATTGTAGTGGCAATAGGCAGTTCAACATTGAACCATATGCTCGTGACCGCGGTCTACACGATAACTCGCGAGCCTTAGCATTTGTTCACGCTAGATGCCACATCATGATCCCCGTGATAGGCACAGATGTTGCGAACGAGAACACAGCGACTAGACAAGTAGAGAAGAAACAGCAGTGCTAAGGACAGTGACACAGAAATGCCTGTAGATGCCTTGATGCAACGTGCTTCGCCTAATTTATGGTGCCTTGATTTGATAATGCTGTAGCCTAACAGTCAAAGAATTTTAAAGAACTGTCTCAGGGACCCTTTAAAAACTACCACACAAAGAAGAACTGCATAATCTACGATTTCAGCAGAATGGTCTTGAATGCTTTGTAACCTTAGCTCTAGATCTGCCACTGGAACTGTCCAACGATTGTTGCATAGCCATCGAATCAGGTTGTCAAAGTAAGCAAATACAGTTGAACCCCCTTATAATAATATTTAAGTTGCATGAGAATTCTATTGTTAAAACTGATAATTGGTGTCCAGTAGGATCTTGTGACAGGACACAGCTGGTAATAAAAGACATTTGAAAATGGCCTGGTTGGTTTCCCTATGTCTGCTATGTGAACCACATTGAAATCCAGATCGAGGCATGGCTACAAGAGAGACACTGCTACTAAGGTCAACTTTTCTGATGTCCCTTGAGAATGTTCACCAATAAGAGACATGACCCAGAAATGTTCACCCTGTGAACCTCGTATGCTCCAAAAAACTTGAAGATAAGCAATCCTCAAACAAGTGAACTGTACTGTCAACCAAAAAAAGGTAAACGGACCAGGCTTAGGCATTTGGAGTGGCTTCAGGACCACAATGCCGTACTAAGATCTCGCTCTGCACGCTCAGGTCAAGAGTGCCCTGAGGGACATTAAACTTTGCCCTCACATTAAGCTTCACCCGCTTTAAGAGTCCTGCAGCCACTAAGGCCACCTAAAGCATGGTCCGTTTACTTTTTTTAACCAGTAGTACATGTGCTCTAGAGGATGATGAGGGCACTGCAGGGCTAAAAGTGTTGGCACTTGAACTAGATGAAAGAGCACCTCAAAGGCACTGTGAGCATGAAGGAAGCTTGCAAAGTGAAGTGCTTTATGTCAAGAAGTTCGGAGGTAAGTATACAATCTACAGTCACTTAAAAAGCCCCTAAACCACACACGTGTTCAATTGATAAAACGCAGCTCCTGCTTGTTTCGCTCTCCCCTGCGCAACCTTCTGGCTGCCAGCTGGTGTTGCCTCCTCACAGAGTGCCGAATGCAAAAAGTGCGTGTGTGTGTATGTTATATATATATATTGTAGTGAAGAGGAATGCCTGGCGCTGCAGCCATATCGCCAACGCTGCGCGAGACCCGAGCTCGAGACTTGTGCCCAGCTCTTGTCGAGACGCTGACAGCCATTCTTGGGTGCCGCCCTATATCTCGCGCCAGGCATTCCTCTTCACTACAATATATTTGTATTTATAGCATTTCGTTCCCTGTCTACAGAAATACCCTCGAGTCAGATTTAATTGTGACTGTTAATGCAATATGGGAACATTTTAGTACTAAAATTCAACAAAGAACACACACAGAAGCTCCCAGCGTCACAGCCGTTCATTGTTATATCTGATATACTGCTAAAACTGGTATCGTCATAAGTGGGTTCAACTGTACATCTTGCGTTGCCTACAAAAATCAAAAGGACACAAAGGCAATATCCATCCAAAGCATTCTTCTGAAGTTGACAACCTTGTTGCACTAATTATCCACGTGCTTATGCAGCCAGCATGATAGTACAGTGACAATGCTAGTGCGAGAATAAAAACATAACAGCATAATGACAATAGCATTAAAAGAGCTATACACCTATACAGTATATTGAACTAATTTCCTCCATAATTACACCATACTCTTCCAGCAATTCAATTTAAGTTATGCAAACCCCACATGGTGGTCTAAGCAAAGCCACAGAGAAATGTCAACATGAAACAGTACATCTTGACAAAGACATGAGGCAAGCTTCTGCGAAGCCTGTGCCCTGCATACTAGCCCAAGCAGCGAAGACGTGAAACAGATCACTATCACTGAACACAGCACCGAAACATTCAGACACTGCAAACATTTATAAACAACAGAGCTGTGGGGACTTAGCAAAGCATTGAAAAGGAGATGCAATTTTAAGTGTGGAGCACTTTAGGGACCCAGGTTGTCAGCATCTACCTATGTCATACACACACCCAGAAAACAGCAGTTGAAAAGAGGGCCAGGACAGGCTAATGACTGACTGAATACCAGTTAAAATAGGTCCAAATTAAGAGTGGCAAAAATAAACCAGATTAGCATAATAAAATAAAAGACATACATGAAGGGTAATTAACTGTATATAATGAGACCAAATTATGCTCAAATATATAGAAAACGCCGACAATAAACCCAACAGAACAGGCGAAACACTGCTCTGCACTTGGTATAGCTTTCACAGCAGTGTAACTGGCTTCGATTTTCTTTTTTTAGCAAAACCAAACCCCCTCTCTCCCTGTTTCAGTTTCCCTTTCTCTCATGTAGGAAGTTGTGTTACAATTACCAGAACAACACAATCAAACAAACTAGTGTATAGCCTAGTGGTTATGGTGCTCGCCTTCGCATCCTGGGTACCAAGCTTTGGATGCCACCTCACCTCAATGAGAAATTTTATTTTGTTTCATTTACTTTTATTGTGCTTCCCTTTCTTTTCTCTCTCCATAAGTTTCTCCGTCTCTTGTCCATAGCAAGTTCTGTTACAATCATCAGTACCACACAATCAAATGGTTCCTGCAAATTCATGTTCCGCAAAAGATGGGTGAACAGCCTAATGGTTATGATGCATGCCATCGGCCATGCATACCCGGGTCCTGCCTCACCAAAAAATTTACTTTGTTTCCTTCCTTCCTTCTTTTTTTCTAGTAGTGGGTTGTGGGTACGTGCATGTCTCCGAACTTGACGAAGCCGCGGACAATGGAATGATCATTACAACAAAGTTGCAACAGCTGCACTGTAAAAGCTAGTTTGTGCTTAATGAAAAATGTGCCAAGAAGCTATTTTTCATGTGTCCTCAGTGAAGAACGTCAGACTACAAAAGTGGACAAAAAGAAGCCTGTCAGCATTAAAAATAAACAGTTTTGCTCCCAAGTTTTATACCAAGGATTTTGGTATAAAGGGAAGTGAGAGCTCCTTGATACACTGTCGAGAGCTGTAAGACTTCACTTAGCATGGTAAAGAATGCCGATACGTACTTGGCTTTGGCTTCAGGGCAAGATAAAAACAGTGGCGTGCACCGAGCATACTACCCAGCATTACACTGCTACAAAATGGGTTCACTGTGAGTACACACCAGATCTAAGCATTTTAACATCTAGCTGTTTTAATGCATACTGCACAAAGCAGCTGTATCTTAATGTAGTATTACCAGTCACAGCAACACCACCTGTACAACAGTCCAGCAAGTGAATGCCCAAATTCACAAAAGTCACTGGGGGCGCTTGGCTAAATGCGGGTTGTACTGGGAATTGTAGCCTCGTCGTCTATCATCCATGATAACATCGGACGACTTCTCCTGAACTGGCAACTCGCCCCGAGCTCTTCGAAGTACTTCCTCAGCTCTTGCCCGCTCTGCCTTCTCACGAGCCAACCTCTCAGCTCGCAGTTGTTCCAGTGGCTTCTGCAGGCGTTTCACTTTCTTTGAATATTGCTCTGTTTGCTGTGCAAGTTGCTAAAATTATAGACAGAGGAAATGTTAGTTTCGTAGTACCTCCAACACACTGCACTTTCTATGCTACAGAATAACCTGCCATTTCTGGGATCAATGTTTTCGCATACACCTGGTAAGCTTTTTTTTTTTTTTTTTAATATGTACGTGTGCATGAATTATACTCCACTAGAAATACCAGCACTATGAAAATCGAAGGTGTTCATAGCACAAGAGAGATGCAAATGAACAAAGATAAAATACAATCCAAGCCATGAGGAGACATCACATGAGAAACTTTGCTTGAACCAGTGTTACAAGGGGACCTGTGTGACAGCCCCAACAATACAGCAACACTGCCTTTACACCAGCATAGTAAGTCTTCGTTTCAGTGGCATTTCTTGTTTGACAATTTCTCATCACTTAAAGTATCCACCTTCACTTGAACATCTGTCTTGTCTGGGCAGAATATGCGTAGTATTTCATCTTTTCTCTGTCACTCTGTCCATTTAGCAGTACGAACATCAAAGATCCTTGACCAACATGCCCCAATTCTAAACATGCTGCAGTACATAAGGAAATTTCCTCCACACTTTGCACATGAATACAAAGGTAAATACATAATGCACTGTCAAAACCACGATGGAGAAAATTTCCTTAGTCAACTGCTTACACTGAACATTGCTCATCCTAATTGTGGCAAAAACTGGTAAACTGCACTCTATACGAATCGCTCCAGATGACCACCCTTTTTTTACGCAACAGACTAGTATCTCATGAACATCCTGCAACCCAGACAAACTTTTAGTGAAGGTGCTTGAAACTAAGTCAAAGGTAGATGTGTTAAAAACATGAATGAATTCATTTATGTTATTCTTACAAAAGGCACGAGTAAATAAAATGAAAATCACATTTAGTTTCTTGATCTTCTGACTGTTTTCCTTCAAGCCGTACTTCAAGGAGACATAGTGCTTCATGAGATGCAGTGGGTCTATGCGGTCTTTGGTTTTGGTATCTTTTGCTTCTCTGAAAAGGAAAGCGACAAGATAAAATATGTGTATATCAAGCTCACAAGTACAAATTCATAAAAGACAAACAAGCATGAAATGTTTTATAGGTGAGATTAGGTTATGCATACCCAACAGACACGATACAGTTGAACCCAATTATAACAACACCAGATTTAACAATATGCCAGTTATGGCAATGATGAGCTGCTGAACCACCAACATTTGTATGTTTCCTATGGTGAACTAGCATTCTTAAAACAATGTCCCCGTGCCACATTATTGGTTACAGCTAAGTGCAGCTGCTAGGTGCGCCCTGTGTTGGAGCCAAGAGGCAATGGAATGTGATATCTTTGAAGCTCTGGCCACTGTACACTTGCTGCACCCCCTTGCAAAGGGCTAACCCACTGTCATAAAACAGAAACCACGTTTTCTAAAGGTCCCTGCAAGGTCTCTCTGTCTGTCTTACATTCTGCCACTTTTTAATACATGAGCCCCACCTCGATAAGAAAGTAACAAACAGCAGTGGTTTCAAAGCCAGCCTTGAGGAACTTCAACCAGCTTTCCCAGAAAGGCCTCACTCAGTGCCATCTCCTCTGGCCACTGAAGTAAAGGGTGGAGATTAAAATAGCACTGCTACAGGGAGTGAACAGGGAGGGAATCGGGTCCTTTCAGTGCAGCTTAGGGTTGGTTCAGGGTGTTATCTTTTGCCACTGTTCTCTCATTGTCATACTGTGAAGCATACAGTGTACGGAAAAGGGCTTTTAGCCATTCCTTCACTCTCCCCCTCCCCCTCCCTCACACACACAACAGCTCTGGAATCCCCTTAGTTAGGCTTCTTAGGTGCAACCCTGTTATAACAATGTAATTTTCACAGCACTTCAATATTGTTATAAGTGAGTGCAACTGTACTATTACAAAGTGATGAGCTAAAAAAGTGAAAGGACATGGCCTAATTCTGTTTCTGCAGTTAATGCTTTACACAATGTCTTATTATAAACTCACACAAGCTCAGCAAACTTATGCGAGCATAAAGCATAACAGTTTAAATTACACGAGCTCTAACAAGCACATATTTGTGATGGCCTTTTGGGCTGCATGGAAATGTGCTTACATGGATAAAATGTGGCTTATCAATTTCTCCATTATACAGCTTCCATGTTATGTGGCATATTCCTGATATAATTACACTGTAATATTGTTCATTATACCCTGACAAAAAAAAAAATGCATTCCAACTTTGGTCACAATTACTGTCAGTCATAGGACAAATAAATGCAAAGGCTTGATTTTGTACATATATATCACATTAAGCACAGCGTGGCTGAAGTAAAATTATATTTGGTATGCTAAAAAGCCTACAGTACACACAAACTAATGTGAAGAAACCCAGAACACACTGTCACCATCCGCATACACTCACTTTTAAGATGCTTTACAAATAAGCCGCCCAGGATATCTTTATGAAGTCTATTGTTTAGACCAGTTTGCTCCAATTTATCTCCCATAATAAGCAAACTCGCAGCCCCTTCACACCATTAAGAACATTTGACTTCAACATTCTTTTATACTATGGGGCACAGAAATAGCATGTGGGCTGCTTCAGCAAAGGTGGGAATTATCTTGGAAGACAATGCAGTAGAGATCAAACAGCACCTTCTTTTAGAATTATTTATGGTGTCAGTGCACATCATCAGTTTTGTAATAGAAACCCTACCATATACAAATAAAAACAGTCGTTTTTAACAACCTTATAGGAGCATAGGAAGAGTAGAAAAGAATTTAGGCAACATGAAATCTAGAAGCTAGCATTATTTGTACTATATGAGCTGTCCACCCTTAAGCTCTGTAAAATAAATTACATTTCTATGTAGCACACACAAATTAATCCATTACATAAGATATGTCACACACCAATACTACATGGTGCACCAGGATCTTACATCGCACATGAAGTGCAAAAGTAAATGACCAGGTAATGAAGGTACAGCAGAAGTGCAAACACTGTAGTAAATGTAGCGGGAAACTAACTTCTCTGACTTCTCGTGGAGCTGCAGGCGGTCTTCATGTGACTCTGTAAACCATGGTTTACTTCCTGAGGATGAAAAACATAACAAATTGAGTGTTATTAAGAAGTGGTAAAGACCATCTGGGGCAAAACACAACTCTTACTCAAAAGCAGTCGCCAGTAGAATAGCCATACAGATTCACTCAAACATGAACTTACAGTGTAAAAGGGGTCAAAAAGACTAAAGCAAAAAATTTAGCTGACTACTGTTCAGGGTAGGGGAAACAATTTAAACACTCATTATAGATGCCATAAACTGTAGCCATGAAGATGTATAAAAATAAATAATAACAGTTATATTAGGTACACTATAATGAAACTGCAAGACTTGCACACTAACCCATTAAGCTAAAGATACACAGAAGTTCCAATAGCAATTTCTTGATTGAAAGCTAGTGATGTGCTAGAATAAAAATGATGTGGTCAAATTTCACTGATTCAAAGTTATAGTTCATTTGACTATAAAAAAATCTTGGGACCCTAAATACTGAGCAGCTCCCAACTGGAACAGGTTGTCACCACTTAATATTCAATCAAATGACAAGCAATTGTGTAAAAATCACAGATCGTGCTTTGATCGTGTATGAAAGCACTTCCAAGCTACAAACAACTGTGCACTTCAGCAAATACAGCAACAAACAAAAGTGACAATGTGTATTGAAGTAAACTGAGCTGCTTACAGGCACAAGTGACAAAAATTATATTTTGAAACTACTACCAATGCGAAAGTATAAAAGCACTGACCACTAAACAATGTATCTGTATGAATGAATTGCCAGAGACAATGCCAGCTTTCCTAAAATATTTCAGGTTTTCTTCTGGTCTGAAACCAGCTACATACCCACCATCAACAAGTGACACCGATGCCTCAAATCTAATCAAATGCAATAGTTTCAAAGCACTGAATTTCTGAAAGTGAAATTTCCAAGCCATGCTGTTTGAAATCTGGGCAAGCAATGCAAGGAATATGACAGTCCTATGTGGAAGTATTCCCTGCACCCTTTTGATTTGAAGGTAACTGCAATGGCAGAAAACTTTTTTTCTCAGATACCCATGCTAAGAAAACTTGTGTGATTAGGGGTTACTTAGTGGCCACAAATTTTTAAACAAAATGTCATTACTAGGGGTGTACGAATATTCGAAATTTTGAATACAAATAGAATATTTTCCGTATTCTAAATGTATGCGAACTGAAAAATGCATGCTCGAATATTCAATGTCTCATAAAGTCTCATCAATGTACTGCAGCATATTTCATTAAATTCTTTTGAAAGTAATAAATCTTACTATTTTACAACTCTCCATTACTACACACGCGTATTCGATAGTCAATTCGATATTCTAGGCCTATTTTTTGCCTTATCCATATTCGATTCGTATTCGACAATTTCAGTATTCACACACCCCTAGTTATTACCCATTTGAACTTGGTCAATGAAAGAAAAAATACTGGATGTTTCATTTAGTGGCCTGCTAACAACATATTAGTTCCATTCTCATGGAAACCCTAGCCTTTATAAAAAAAAATCAACTTTCTAAAGCCTTTTGAAATGTGTATGAGAACAGATGACCTCAAACTGGGTTCCACAAAGGGCAATTTAAGATTCTGCAAGGGAACAAAACAAATATGCCCCAATCAAATTTTACTCTCATTCAAACATACTTTACTGAAGTATAAGAAAATCTGCAGTGCATTATTTTCTAGTGGCATATCTGCGTAACAGTTGCCGTGGGAAGCAAGAGACCCACACGGAAGCTGTGTTAAATTTGTCATCATAATGCACACCTCAAAATTTATGTGATCTGCTGACACGTAGTGACTGCATGAACTGCGCACTTTTAACTGATGGTTGCGAGCACTGCTTGCAGCACTTGCACAGGAATAAATTGGGAAATTCTGCAAGCGAAGAGCCACTAAATGTCTGCATGGTCAATCGAGTCATATTGTTGCCGTTGAATTAGAATACTGGGCATTTAAATACCATTTTGTAATGGACACGGCATTCAGGTGTTCTTTTTATCTCACTACACATCAGTGTTTGCATGGCACAATTTCTATACACAATGGTTACCACTACAGTAGGTAAGTTTTATACACAATATGAACAAGAGGCACTGCCATGTACACACTGCAGGCTACACAAGCATTTAGGCTCCACCTTATGAACGGTACATTGAAGCTGACTCCACAAAGCAACTGGCATGTAGTTTCCTTTTCTTCTTCTAGTTTATCAGAAAATTAGACGTTTTGTATGTCTAATGCTTTATTTACATGAAGATAATTTACGGCATGTGGTGCCAGATGTAGTAGTCATATGGTTGGCATATGCTCTACGACACAGAGCAGCTTGCAGGAAAGGATAAACGCTTGTAAGGTATCCACACGAGTTTCTCATCAACGGTGATGGTCATCAACATTGAGTGTTGCCTCTCCCCCTCCTTTCTCTGTATGGAAAAACCTCATCAGAAGAAAGAGAGGAGGGGCTCTAGGGCATCCTACAAGATCTGCTGCAGTTCCCCAAGGCCAAAAGGTTTCAAATTCCTGCTTTAGACAAAGTGATAACACGAGAGGGAAGATGAAGGGTGCCATGAAGTTCAACAGAAACAGCAGCCAATTCTTCTCAGTAGTGGAGCCACAAGTTCTGAGGCCAACATGAGCAGCAGGTGACCCTGCTTGCTTACCCATTTGGAATGTGGAGGAGCAAATGATTGTCATGGTGTGCAACCTACTTTCCACGAAACATGATCCCTGTGAGGCTAGCACCCTTTGAACCAGGCTGACCGATGCATGCATCAGCAGTTTCAGATAACGACCTTAAAATTTCATGACCGACAGACATGGCTTGGTAAACAAGCCCTACAGCATGAGGCCTTGCTCCATTTGGTGCGCATATATAATCGACGGCCTCTCAGATCTCTAAGGAATTCTGGCATGACACTATACAGTTACGGGGACAACTGCTTGCTATCTTATAAGGCAAAAAACCTCGATAGACAGCTTTTGTTCCAGTAACCTTTTAATAAGTGTGATAAAATGAATATTGCAGAGCTGTTAAAAACAAAAGAATATGATCCAGACAGCATAGTGAGGATGACAAAGGTGGCCCACGTGAAAAGGGAGGCATCAGCAGAGTTCGGTGGTTGGGTTTCCAGGCCAAAGTATATGCCTCGGCAATGCAGGCACTCACAAACAGGTTATCCTTTTGCATCACTATGCAGAAACAGGAAAAATGTCTTCCTCAATCACACGTGGATGCATGTTTCTTTTATTATTATTATTATTATTATTATTACTGCCTGTCGGTCAGCAATGTACACCACCCCACTTTATTTCTGCATACCGACATTTTGCTTGTTATAGCTGTTGTCACAAAATAACATCCACTTCGTCGAAGAACCCCTCGTCAAGTTAGAGAGAGCACCAAAAAAACAATAAAGAAAGAAAAGAAGTGTGTGCGGAGAGGTGCTGACAAGGCCACACAGCAGCTGGTGCAAGTCAAGACGGTGAGGTTCTAGAATGTGGCAGAAAGTTGTGGATCGCAGCAGTGAGTCATCTTATCACGACGGGTGAACACGTGAGCAAGACGTAGAAAGAGAGAGGAGGCGGAGAGTGCGTAACGATGCTCGTCACGACAGGTGAGGGAGAAAGAGGTGCCACACGCCCAAGAGGCGAATATTCTGGTTTTATCAAGAAGGTTCATTCAGTTTTGAGCGTGAAAAACTTCGGGAACAACTGCTGAAGGCAATATAAAGAGTCGATCACGGGCCGTCAGTAGCAGTCTTAGTCGTATGCAACTCAGCGAGAAGAAAAAAGGAGACGTGAAACGACGCTTCTCCGCGAGCCAACTGACGAACCCAGCCTGTAAGCTTCATGTTGAGAAGGCACCTCGAGTGACTCTGGTGAATAGGACTCTTTTGTGTTTTATTTGTTGTCCCATATATACTCGTGTAAGGGCCGCACTCCTACTTTGGAGGGGGAAATTTTGGGAAACTTTAAAAGGTCCCGCCGAAACCTGTAGTTAGTTCAACTGCAGCTAGATGGTGCTGCCAGCTTTTCCGCTTCCACCAACTGCGCCGGTGATGAACTGGTGCCATTATTGCTTTGTGTGGTGTATCATTGGCCTTGCAGTGCATTTCGTCAGATCGGTGTCACGAGCCCCGTTTGAGCCAGTGCAGTGAAAGACTATGGGGCGGCGCATGAGATTGTTCACTGCAGCATTTAAACTGCGATTGAATATGCTGAGGAGCATGGCAAGCGGGCAGCTGGGCGCAAGTTTGATGCAGATGAGAAGTGCCTGCGTTACTGGATCCAACAGAAAGAAGCCCTTGCCACTGCCAACAGGAGCCAAAAGGGATTTTGCGGTAGAAAGTCCTGGAATTTCTTAAATATGTAACCGACACCCGAAGGGACAGCTGCACCATGTCAACCGACATGATATGCGTGAAGGCCTTGAACATCGTTTGCCACATGGGAATACCACAGGCACATTTCAAGGCAAGTTGGAGGTGGGCTACGCGGTTTATGAACCGTAACGAGCTTTCTACCCACCGCCGAACGATGCTATGTCAGAAGCTTTCCAGCGAGTATGAAGGCCAGGTTGTGAACTTCCATCGCTTCGTGAATGGGCTTAGGAGGGAACACGAGTACAACCTCTCCCAAACTGGTAATGCGGACCAGACTCCTGTGTGGTTTGACTCACCTGAGAGTACCACAGTGGACTCGAGAGGCACAAAAAGTGTGTCTGTGTGCATGACCAGTGCAGAATGCCAAAGGTGCACTGTAATGATGTGCATCACGGCAGACGGACGAAAACTTCTGCCGAATGTTGTTTTTAAAAGAAAGAGTCTGCTAAAAGAGAAGTTCCGTCAGGGAAGTATCGCGCGTGCCCAGGAAAAGGGCTGGATGTGTGAGGAACTCGTAGATTGGGTAAAGACCGTCTGGTCTAACAGAGCTGGAGGACTGTTGCAATAGAAAGCCCTCCTTGTTCTAGACAGCTTCAGGGGCCACTTTACGAACTGCGTCAAGGACCGGCTCGCCACTACTTGTACGGACTTGACCGTTATCCCTGGTGGACTGACGAGTGTGCTGCAGCCGCTCGACGTCTGTGTAAACCATCCGTTCAAGGCGGAATTTCACTGTTGCTACTTGGAGTGGATGGCTGGAGGTCACCATGAGAAGACCCCTACAGGATGGCTGAAGCAGGCATCGCTCCAACAAGTGTGCGAGTGGATTTTGAGTGCGTGGCATGCCGTGTAATTTGAAACAGTAGCGAAAAGCTTCAAGGTGACCGGTAGTTCTAACAGCATGGACGGTACCGAGGACGATCGTCTCTGGGAAGACACCGACAACGAGGCGAGCTCTTTCGAGAAGGAGGAAAGAGACAGTGAAATAGAATAAAAACATTCGTGCCATGTCATTTGCGACTCTCGTGCACTCTGCTAGTGTCGTGCAAGCAGTACAAACCTTTGGTCACTGTTACTGACCTGATTCGTGTAAGGGCCTCACCAAGCAAAAATTTAGAAAAGAAGTGCGGACCTTACACGAATATATACGGTGGTACATGAGCTTGTACGTTTGTTGGTTTCGTGCAATTTTGTAACCCATTTGTGTTTGTATTTAGAAGAGCCGTGTTTGTGCCCGTTTTTGTGTAAGTGCCTGTTTGGTGAGAATATACATATTTGCTTTGTTTGATCACCCTTGGCTCTGACACTGTCTTTGAACCACTGCTAGCGTTTTGCTAGTGTGCCGAAGGGACCTAAACTTTCATGGGATCATTTTCGGAGAACTGATACGTTGGTTCTCGGAATTTTTTTGAAATTTTTCCAGCGATTGCGTCCCATGTCTTACAGCTTGGGAGTGGCGACAGCTGTCTCTTGCCTAAGGACAAAATAGGCATACACATACCTGAGGCTTCACTTGAGCTCTGTCCCAGATATGTTAGGAGGCCAATTTTTTTCTCATACTCTTCCTGCTCAGCCTTCTTTTCTTTTTCCCGATCTTCATTTTTAGAATGCAAGTTCCGCTGGTGCACATGGAAGAGGACAAAGGAAACATGTGATGCGAGGGGAAAGAGCAAAACAAGCCCCTTGCAAAGTAACACAGAGTATATCAATTCATATACTTTGACACTCGTACACATAACAAGGACAAAGTATATGCTAATTTAACTTCTTGACAAGGAGCAAATATCTAAGACAATGGTAAACAGTTCAGCGCTTTTCTTTTTAAAAATAGTACCAAGTCTATGTAGGGCTGTCTGACTGACTGCTTGTCATGTAGGCTTAGGTTAGCTTCTATAGCAATCAAATGCTCAGTTTACTTGACCGAGTGCTGCAGCACAACATGTACATGGCTAATGATGAATTGGAATAATACAATTCTCAACATGGGAATGGGAATTGAACACTTGTGTGATACAAATATTGAACACTAAGTGATTTACAACTAAAAAGCGCATACTTCAACCATATAAAGATACAAGTAACTGACTAACGCTAATAGCATACAATAAATTAATAATGAGTTTATGGATCCAGGGGTACCTCAGCCTTTTCCACATCTTTGAAGAAATTGAAATGACCGCCTGATGTCAAATCTGTCACAACCTCAGAAGTTGCTGCTTTCCCAAAGTCTAATTGCTCTTGGCTATCCGCCTTCAATTTTCCACGCAAGAAGTTGATCCGGGCTTCTGACTCCTGCATGAAGAAAGAAATGATAAATATATGCATAAATAATTTAGATTTAACAAAAATGTGTTTCAATGTGACATGCCATTCATTTTAAAGCACCACATGTTTACAAATGCATAACAATAAACAGCAAAATTCACCTCTATTCCTGCTATTAACCTTGCTGTATGAGCTTAATATTGGTTAGAATTCAAAGGAAACCTATGCAGACAGTTTCTAATGAGCCAGTGCCAATCAAAATTTTTCTAAATTTATGTGTCAATAAATAAGACCTCAAAAGTGATTTTAATAACTCTTTCGAGTGACAAAAACTGCCCAATTTGGACGCAGACGATGAAATGCACAAAAAGAAAATTTGCACAACTTATAAGCAAAGTATAATACTAATTAAAACAGCTAAAATAAAGGGGGGGGGGTATAAAATGTAAAAAAAAATATGTGGCTGATTCCTCTGTCAACGGAATCGGTATAACACAAAATTTAAATGTGTCTTCGCATAAGCAGTTGAATTTTTGTTGATACATCCTGTTGCTATTGGTGTTTCGCTGGTATATGGCACTGTTTGACGTGGATGAACCCACGTTCACGCATCGCCTCCACAACTTCAAGGATCAGCCCCTTGTGGTTACTGAAGTAGTTTAATAACTGGACACAGTCGATTGTAAATGCCATGCGACAAAGGTATAGATCACACTGGCTTGTGCAACATTGACCCGTCAACATCGTTACCATGCTTGGGCACCTAACACAGCAGTGTTCTTATTGTCATCACGCTCGAAGAGTAGTTGGCAGGGGAACACTACCCACATAAGAATGGTGACTGGTGCTCTACCACTGCGCTGTCAGCTCACATACGCTATTATTATTATTGTGGTTCCAGTTAAGGAAAGGACGCTAATTTCTGCAGCCCATGCCGGGAGCATAGCGAAGCGCCCGTGGGGGTAGAGGAAAGGGACTGAAAGCGACAGAAAGGACGTAGTGGAGGGCTCCGGAATTATATGCTCGAAGCTCTATGAACACGGCTATGTTCTTTCTTATCACGCTTTCTTATCACGAGGCAGACTTTGGAATGCACTTGGAATGGTGCCGCCTTCCAGGAGAAGCGTAGTAAAGCTGCAGTGATTTACTTTGCCTCTCCTGGATGGCGGCACCATTCCAGGCAATGTGCTGGATGCACGCGCGCTGAGCCGGAAGAGAGCATCGAAGAACAAAGATAAGGCACTCGTACAGCTCCGAGCATGTGCGGCGTTAGCGCAGTGGTAGAGCACCAGCAGAGCACCGGCCACTTCTCTCCATGGAGCGAGGGGCTGCGAGTTCGGTTCCAGGCACATGAGCAGAAGATTTTTCTGAATGTTTTTCTTTCTTGTTCTTACATGATTCTTTTACTGCATCATATCCGTTACGGTGGTGGACCCTGGCATAAAACACTTTTGTGTTAAAAAAAAAAAGTGGGATAATAATGAATCTATAGAAGCACAATGTATTGCAGAAATTATCTAGCACTGCTGACAACAAGTTCTTTGATCTCTTAGAACAAGTTATTGTTTCCATGCTATGGTTATGCCAGCATCAGACAAGCTAATTCACCAAAATTACATTGCAAATTCTTCCCTTGCTTATGATATCTGCGGGCTCTGGTACACAGCGGGACAGATACACAGCTCTGATATACAGTGTTTCTGCCGGGACAGAGCGCAGATGCGCTCGCTCTGTCCCGGCAAGGCTTTACCACCAGGCTACGCCACATTTCAGTTGCAGCAATTTTCAAGCTCAAGATCTTTCTAAATGCACAAAAGTCCTTGTGCTGAATCCTACTTGCTGAATCGCTAGACTTTTTGAGAAAAACATCCATTTTCATTACTTACCTATATTCGGTAAAAATCACAGTATGTTCATTAAGTGACTTTTTAAATGTAACATTATTAATGGGCTTAAATTTTATGTTATCAGCACTACACTACGTTATTAACAACACTACCTCCATGCAATATTTCGGGAAGGGCCCAGGCCCCTATGGCACCCCCCTCTGGCTACGGTGCTGAGGCCGACTCAGCTATACTGGTAGTGACACAGCAAAATTAAGAATGACCATGAAAAGTCAGGAGTAATTAAAAATGAGTCAACAAAATTAAAATGGCTTAGCAGAACTGAGAATGACTAAGTAAAATTAGAAATGACAGAAAAATTACAAATTAAGAATAAGGATAATTATTCTTATATAATAATTAAAAATAAGGCCCAATCGAGGGACTAGCCTATATACATCATCCAGAGAATGTACTAATAGGTCTGAAACCTAATCAAATTATTCATTGGCATCAGCAAACATCCATACAGTCATGTCAAACACTTGGCCAGGGCACATTTCAAAATGGTCGATAGCCCCGCCACGGTGGTCTAGTAGCTAAGGTACTCGGCTGCTGATCCGAGGGGTCGCGGGATCGAATCCCGGCTGCTGCGGCTGCATTTCGATGGAGGCGAAATGTTGAGGCCCGTGTGCTGTGCGATGTCAGTAAATTTCTAGGCAAGGAGGTTGTAGAAGGTGACGTTGTCGTGGTGAACTTGTCCTCAGTTCCCCCTTCTCCTCTTCGTTTTGGAGCCGAGCTCCTCCAGCTAGCGTTGCTGTTGTGAAGAAGGAAGGGTGGAAGCCTTCCTGCTACCTGTCCGCCGTCGCGTTGCCGACTCGAAAGATGGAGGCCAGCCTTTCACACAAGCACGACAGGACTTTATATACCACAGACAGTACATACACTTTACCAGCAGTGCTTCCGACCTCTTTGCCAGGCAAAAGGGCCACCTTATATACACCGGTGGCTCCTCCCCTGAACACTTCACAGCCAATCACAAACGGCGATTTACACCCCGACGCCGCTCTAACCAATGGCAATACAGTGTGTACGCTTGCTGCCCACCACGCTGCGGGGGAGGGGTGAGGGCGCCAAACCAGCTGGTGACTACAGACATTCCTAGACACGCTGTCTGTATTATTCCTTCCCCTGGGGCCGCCAAACACCTGTCAATCCGGTTTCCAGTCACCAGCTGTACAATGCATCACAACAATGGTCGCCTCCTCCCCCACACGTTCACCATCTGGCTGTGCGTCTTATCTGGTGCCTCCTCGGCATACCATATTCTCCGTCTCATTCCAACGACCCTTACAATGTCAATGCACGTTAAAGAACCCCAGGTGGTCGAAATTTCCGGAGACCTCCACTACGGCGTCTCTCATAATCAGAGCTGGTTTTGGGACGTTAAACCCCACATAACAACAACAAAATGGTTGTTGTTATGTGGGGTTTAACCTTTAAGATCACGGAAAAATTTTATTGTCTTTCAAGCAGCGGTGATTTTTTATTCAACAAGTAGTAATAAAGCAGTTGTGTAGAAATCACTCCGAGGCACCAGAACTATCCTGCCTCGACAACCACTCTGGAGCCCCTTCATAAACAACAGCATTTATGCGAAAATCCTGCATTAGATAAAAGTGCATTTAGCATAACGTCAGTGGGCTCAGAAATATTGAGGAATGTACAAATATATAACATAAATATCCCACCATTAAAACTATACATTATTAACATGACTGGTATTAAAATCCCAAAGCCCAAGCGGACAGTTCGCAGTTTTTGTTCTTGAAGTATGCATAACACAGTTCTTGTTCTTGCCGTAACCGTTTACACTTAAAGGGGTCGCGAAAAGAATATGGAGATACCTGGTTGTAATTTTCACTAGTGAGTTTTAGTATATCGGAAAGCAGCAAACGTAAAGATTTAGCATTAAGGTTAACGTTACGGTAAAGCTGGGGGCACTTAGCGGCACAAATTAGACTTTTAGTATAGCGGAAGAGAGCGAAACGCCAAAACTAACGCAAAGGCATATACGGCGACACCTACACCTTATAACAACAACTCTTATTAAATCCCTAAGTGCGCCACAAAATCATTCAGCCAGTATCGTGTGTGTCGTTAGTGCTGTGTCGGCAGACCCGAAAAACATCGCTTCGTTTCAAAATGCCGCCATCGAGTCTCCTTTCTGACCCGTAATGCCTGTCATTTCGAAGTTGCGATGACATAGGAGCACTTAATTTATGCTTGGAAACCAGATCAGCAACGCAAGCAGTCCGTGTCCACGAAGGGAGGCCTCCTTAACGTCGAGGCTACGCTATATACGAGATATTTCGCCGAGATTTCCACTTTGAGAAGGCGGATTTTCCACTTGTCATCAGTGACCCGGAGCTTCCGCAACATTTCTCCAGTGCCCAGGGAGTGCGCATCTGTGCATGTGCCTGCGAAGGCTGGCTTATCCAAGTCGCCTTTGTGACTGAAGGAATACTTCGCCAAACATTACTGTCATTTCAAGCACTACTCGTCTCGGCTTTATTTAATTGGCTGTAGTTTGAAACAGCGGATGTGCAAAAAGAAAAACGCCCCGGTGGTAGTGCTGCCATCTCGACGAGACTACCGTAAACATGAGTAAAGCGACATGGCCTCTGAAATTCCGGGAGCCGGCGCGCGCAGTCTCGAAGGCCGTGAAAGCGAGTACACTCACATTTTAAGCCTTGTGCGCCGCTTACTGAGAGCGTATCTTGAAAACGGCGACACATTGTCACCAATACATGGCTGGCGAAGCTTAATTAGCCAAACCTAAGGCAAATACGAACATGAGCAGGTAGTGAATGAGCTTAACAATGCAGGCCAATGTCCCGACAGATCTGAAGCGAGCGGTCTCACTTCGACTGACGCCGCCATCTTGCCAGCCGTGCGGGTCTCTTTGCGAGCGTTAGCGTTGAACGATATTTTCCGAAAATAGCGTAGGAACGTAAGGGTATCGTATACGTTAACGTTCTGCGCATGTGCGGTGTGTTCCACGGTAACGTTAACCTTAACGCTAAATCTTTGCGTTTGCTGCTTTCCGATATACTAAAGCTCTCTACTGCTTCAATATGCATTCGACAAGCAGATTGCGAAGTATTTAGTGCACATTTAATAAACCCCAATTTAAACCACAATGTTTTTGCGCTCCTGAATCGACTATGCGTCACTACGGGCTGGCATGGTACTATTCGGTAAAATATTTTTGAGTGTAAAGGTATAGTGAACTCGCATTTGCCCTAAAAGAATTGCTTTACTTGAGAGCTAGAAAGAAAGAAAATGCTGTAATTAGAAACCATGCAGTGCCATCATACGGAAGCAGCACGGTTTGTTTTCCTGTGGCATCCGAGGGCGCGCCAATCATGAAAGCCTGGAGGCGACTAACATGACGTCAACTGCAGAGTTGAGGGGAATGTGTGCAGTGAAACCGAAACTAATTTTTATCGCTCTAAATCAACCCACACAGTGCAACGGAACAATGCATACCGTTGATTGGAAGGTCAGGATCCCCAAATACGCACTTAGTACAAAATCTTCAGAAAACGTTTCATGACCCCTTTAATGCTTTCACTGTGCAAACGAGAACGTGATTAAGGGGGCTCATGTTAAAGTCAAGCACGTCTCAGTACTTTCTCGCCGTTTTCGTTTTATAGTAGAACATAAAAAAAACTTAGCGTAGGTGCACTCACGAGCTCCAGCCAACGGATAAGGCCGGTGCCCACATGATGGCCTAGTCTGTGTATCGTGCACAGATCGCGCAGCCGGCCGGGAGGGGACATAAAGGAGGAAAGCACGGCAGTGGAGGAGGGTGTCGCTACTTTTTATATTAAGGGGCTTTAGCCAGCTCCACTGTTTACTCAGATTTCACAGGCATGGAACTAAGTAGAAGTGCCTCTGAGTAACATTTCGAGCTTCCTGCTATGTGTTCTAGGGCGTAACAGCTGATGGCATTATCTGGTGCCTTAGCGGGCATATTACAAAGGTTCTGAAAGTCTTGGTAGGAGTGGTGTTATTATGCAATGTTGGGCCTCGTGATACCTTTAAATAATCATCTGACATGAAAACTATATCATAATGTCAAAGGCTTACACAAACAAAGTTTTTAATTGCATGTTATTGAAATTTAACATTACAATAGAAAAAAAATCTTAAAGAGAATAGAGTGGACGAAAGAGTTTCAGATCTGCAAACTGTTCATCAGCTAAAACTGGACATGTGAGCGGGTCAGGTGGCCTTTTCCTTGAACATGCATGATTCCTTTACGCTAATGCTGTCACTGAACAAAATGATGAACATCAACTTCATTCTACTGTACTAGCATCAGTGATAGAACCCACCCAACAAAGACTAGGGAGGTAGAAGGGGAACAGTAACATTTCTTAAAAGCCGCTTAAAAACTGTGCACTCTGACAAAAAGCATATAATAGCCATTTATGAGACATACATGTGCAGGTATTTCTAGGGCAACTAGCATGCATGTGCATTCATAAACGTGTTGCAGGCGCTCTTTTATGCCTGCGTCCAGTTCGCGTTTTTTCAGCCGACAAAATCAGAACTTCCAAGGAAAAACGAAAAAGAAAGTCATTGTGGTGGTACTTACCGCGAGCTGAATCCTCCTTTTGAGTTCTTTCTCCTCTTGGGCAGCAAGCGCTTCATCCTTGCGGACACGGTCAATGTTTCGCTTGGTGCGAACATGCCAGCTGTACGGTTAAAAAAAAGAAAGATGAAATCGCTATTTGCATAAACAACACAACGGAAACATTTACACTATTCGTCCAATTTGGCAGATTTTAAGCCAACATTAACCCGTATATCAGTCGAATACGAGAAAAAGCTTATCCTAGCATGAAAATGACTTCATGAATGGATATTAAACAAAAAGGTGCCCTGTCTCGTCCTGCAAAAATGCAATGCTGCGGTTTCACGAGCCAAAATACGATATTATGAGGCACGCCGTAGTGGAGGGCTTCGGAAATCTGCACCACCTAACGTGCAGTTCTCTAACGTGCACTGACAAAGCACAGCACATAGGTCCGTAGCATTTTCGCCTGCATCGAAAGTGGAACCGCTGCGCCCGGGGTTTGCAGTTCAGTGGCGGACTGCAACAAATGCAGTGAAGTGATGATTACAGAATACCTTTCCTTCGAAGCCGCTTCAAGGCTATGCACTTTAAATTTCCCCAAAGCAAGGCTGCTGCATAAGTCCTTGCAACGAAACTGTAGAGACGAAACTGGAGGAGTTTCGAACAGCGAGAAGCAAAATAGTAGGGACCGCAAAGTGAGACATCGTCTGAATATGACGCACCTTTTTTTCGGCAAAATATTCATTTTGTCACACTGCCACAAAGCAACGCCGAACTACAAGCGCTACAAATTCACTGTTCCTGCATTTTCTCTAGGGTAATGACGGTCGGAATTGCAGTCTCGGCGTCTTGCCTCCGTCTTTTTAGGCACTTGCACTGCTTGCACTGCTTGCACACTTGCACACGCAACTTTGGCTTCGCTTAGCTTTGGCTACATATACAAGGTATACATATACTTGGTGTGGGTGGTCGTTGTAGAAAAAAAAATCAGCCAGATTTTAAAGCCATGTGAGAACGTGCAATCAAATTTAACCAATAATTTTTGTCTACAACTTAGTTTATTTGGTTTTTATTATTGCCTTTTAGAATTTATGTTCTTTTGTCTGAATTTAGCGAAATATCGAACACTGTGCAACGCGCCATTTTGAAAACACCGGCGTAAACAAAACGTTAGCGTTAGTAGCTAGGTCGGATTCACAATCCATCGTAATCATGAAGTTAGTGAGGTAATCTGTGATTTTTATTCTGGTTTGCTAAACGTATGTTTCAAAGCAATGATAAAATGTTGCGAGTTTCCTGTTCTGCGCCGTGTATCCCTGGGAACATGGCATCGTAACTTTCGCTGTCGCTGTCGAACGAGCACGGGTTTTGTGCATTGGTTCACGGGAAGTACCCGTTGCTGCTGATGAGTGTTCGGGATTGATTGTTTGCGTACACACTTTTTTTTTTATAAATGTAATTTTTACTTTGCGCTGTGCTTGACGCCTGTCTGACCTTATCAGTCGGGCTTCGGAGTGACTCTTCCCAATTTTTCCGCAGATTTTTGATGAAACTAAGTCACGAAACAGTGACGATAGAGCTCAAGAATGGTACTCAAGTCCACGGCACGATAACTGGTGTGTATCATAATTATGTTTTATTTGTATGCTGTGCTGTTACCTGTGTTTTGTGCCAATGTTTTCTCACCCGCGTTTGTTGGACCGAAGTGTTCGTGGTCAGGCTTGGAGAAAGACTTGTCGACTAGTTTCGTTGACGGGAGCATTTACGTCCTTTCATGGAATGATTTTTCATTGGCTTTACACTGGAAACATTGAATTCTTTGTGCAAGTGCAGGCAACTAATGGTAACGCAGGAGCCATCCTGGTGATTACTACTAGTTGCCAGCGCTTCCAGAAGCTCCAATTGTTGTGAGCGCAGAACAGGCGTGGTGAAAAAGCCAGATCTACAGTCTTGATATTTTAAATGATGGATGTATTAATCTTTTGCATGTACTTTGTAAGTTGTTTGCTTGTTAGTTTGGCTGCTTTATGTGGGCAAATAAGCTTGTAATAGGAAACTGCTTTATCATTTAAAACTGGTATACAGTGAATATTTTGCTTTATGTAGGCTTTAACTGAACTGAAACACTGAAAGTGGTTACTGTTATTGAAAGGAGTACTTTGTGTGTGTCGGGGGCGGGGACGTTAAGTGAGTATGTAAAAAAGTTTGACAATCCCTAAACATATTCTTATGAGATGAGAACGCAAAAGCGTTTGTTTTGGCTAGACTGTTGTTGCGGAGGTGTGCTACAAACTAGTGTTGCCGAGTTGTGTTATAAAGAATGAGGCAATGTGGGAGGGTGGATTGTGTTTATTTAGATCATTTGATGCCATCTAAGTATTGGTTGACACTCCACATATCTCTTGTATTTTGTTGTCCAAGCAGTGTACGCAGATATGCCCGAGCCAGGTCTCGGGCATGTCGAAGTAGTACCACCACCGCGCCGTCGTGGGTGGTGTCATTAGACAGTCACCGATGTCGTCACCCTCTTATTGTTCTGGTGACGGCGTACTTGGGCCAGTGTACAAGACACTACCATGGCCTTGTGGTTCGAGTAGTAGGTGGATACATACATAACATCTTGCACAATGTATGGGTCGGTGGTGAATGCAAGATCGATGGACGTACATCTCGATGTCGTGATGGCCTCAGTGGGTATCTTCAATTCGAGATTGAACTCGGCACACATGGTGGCGAGGAACGATGGGCTAGGTGGCGCGTTCGTACACCTAGTGCTTCTACGGCGATGTCATGCAGCTGGGAGCGCGCTTTCGCCAACCCAGCGAAGAAACGTGGTGACATAGTCGCACGCCGCTGCAGGTAGCTGCAGCAGAGTGGAGCACAAGCTGACTGCCGCTGTGGTGAGTGTTGGTGCTGGCATCATTTCCAGTGGGAGAGGTGACATGCTTTCCGGGCACGGCTTTTGCGGATGCTTTTTGCGGACAGCAGCTGGGCGCGCGCTCTCGCCAACCTAGCCAAGAAACGCTTTCGCGTTAAAGAGGCACTGACACCAAAATTTCGCTGCTGAGATAGCCTGCGGGATCGATTTTCGCGGACATACAGATGTCATCTACCAAATCTCAACGGCGAACACAGCTCCGAAGGTAATTTAAATGAATATTGAAGTTCGCAGGCGCAATCGAGCGCTAGACGCCGTACACCGCAACATCGACAGCAGCAAAGGTGACCTGAAGGGAACCCACAACTTCCGCGACGTCACCACGGCAGCCGCGCTCCAACAGTGCAGCTAGCAATGATGACGTCGTAGCCGCCATTGCTTATTCGCTATGGCTGTGTTAGTAGACTGCCGGCGACGCCAGACCTCAAGAAAATAGTTGCCACCCAACAACGATGACAGCAACAGCGACGACAACGCACAGGACGTGCTACAGGCAAAAGAAAACGAGCACGCGGCAGTTGTCGTGCGGAAGTGCGTCACAGTTATGTGTGCTCACGTCATCAAACTCGTTTACTCCATTGCGAGCGCTAGATGGCGCCAGTTGCGCCAGGTGCCTTGTCATTTTTTGAGCTCTCCCAAACCAAAACTGAAACTAGTGGGTAATAAACAGGCCGTAAATAATTATCTGACGCGTGCTGGAGCAAATGATGTGCCGAGTTATGGCTAACAGGTCCCCAGCTACGTATTGCAGCGAAAAAACAGCAGACGAAAATTTTCGTGTCAGTGCCCCTTTAATAGGTGGGGGGGCAGGTGCATGTTGCACTTCACATGTGAAAAATGTCACATGTAATTTATGTATCTATAATCATGTGGCTGTGAAACTGCGACTGTTCTGTCACATCTATACATGGTTGTCAAATTGTCATGCTTGATGGCGCATGCTGAGGTACACAGCCTGCGCGGTCAGTGCGGAGTTGGCGAACTTCCATGTCGTCAGTGGTGTCAAAGCAGAAAACTCGGCAGGTTGATACAGATCAGTAATGTATGAGAATTGTATACAGTCGACTACCGATATTTTGGACGCCCAATTTTTCAGACGTGCTTGATTATTCGGACTTTCACCCGGCACCAGGACATACCTTATAAATTCAATATGTTTCGCAGCTTAAAATTTCGGAACACTTAAGGACGGGCTGTTCAATAGTTCAGACTTTCCATGCGTCAGCCGAGCTGACTATCACGCATTTTCGCGTGCGTCGTTGCCATCTTGTTTGTTTACTTTTTCCTCCAGTAGCCTCGAACCGGTGCCGGCCTTGCGCGCTGCCGATACCTCCGCTAGGGTGTTAAAGTGATGCTGGATCAAGGCTATTTCCACATCAGCATTGCTGGTGTCACTGCCAGCAAGTGTTCTTTCTTTAAAGGGACCCTGAAACGGTTTTGACGATTTTGTGCAAACATGGTGATCCGGTAGAGCGGGTCACTAGGACCATTACAGGACAGATTTTAGCGCTGTGCGTGAAGTGTGTAATTTACAATAAGGTTTTGAACACGCGTATCGCAAAAGGTCGCAGCGGCTCGCCAAGAAGCGTTTTCAAACGCCCCCGTCATCGAGCGATCGAATGAGAGGTCGCTGATTGGCCCCGACCCAAGTGACGTGCGCGTAATTTTCAAAACCTAGCCGCGAACAACGTGCTTCAACAACGTACTCCTTCGTTTCAGCCAACGGTATCATCGCGGCATCTGGCGGCGTCACACGAGTCGCCGGCGCTCTATTACAGAGGCTAGCACTGCCGAGGCGGGCGACCTCAGTGAGGATATCGGGGCGCTATGTCACTACGGGAGGCTCGGCAGAGCGGCTGACGCGGGAGGCGCTGTCGTCGCTAGCGCGCGCTCCGCAGCAGATCGAGTTGAGGAGGAACAGCAGGGGTAAGGAGGAAGGCGACAGAAATAAGCCCATAGCTGCCTTAGCGCATTGTGCTTCGCTTTATTTATGGTGTGAATGATTTCGCAATTGTGTTGCCTAATCAGTGACGCAATGTCAAAAAAACGTTTCAGGGACCCTTTAAAGCTGTGACCGTCGGATAGGCTGTTTGTCCGCTTATGTGTTTTCCACGTGTTTTACGTGTGTTGCCTAGCTTATGTGCTGATTCATAATGGAGAAGAGATTGCCGATGTTGTGGTCGGCCTCGAGAGCTCCGATGAAGCAGGGAAAGTATATCACCACGTCGATGACGAAGAAAGCTGCTATCATCAAGCTCGTTGAAAGTGGCCGATCGCGGGCAGACGTTGCGAAAGAGTTTCGCATTTCGAAACAGACTCTTCCGGACTACATCAAAAACAAGCAGAAGATTCTGGAGGCGACGGAAAAGTCTACTGGATGTTGCCAGAAAAATCCAAGGGACCTACCCAAAGCTCGAGGAGGCCCTTCTGGTATGGCTGAAGTCAACAGTGGCCAGCAAGGTTCCCGTCTCCGGGGGCCTCCTCAAACAGAAAGCTGAGGTGATGGCGCTTCAAATGAACATTGAAGGTTTTAAGGTCAGTGATGGCTGGCTGAGAAACTTCAAGAAGCGCTTTTATCTCAGTTTTAAAAAACTGTGCGGCGAAAGTGCAGCTGTTGACCTGAGTGCCGTTGCGAACTACCGCTCTGAAAGGCTACAGTCCCTTTTGCAGGAGTACTCGCCAGACGATACTTTCAACTGTGACGAGACTGGACTTTTTTTTTTAAGCTGATGCCATAAAAGATTGTTGCCTTTGCTGGTGACCCTTGCCATGGTGGCAAACACAGTAAGGAGCGAGTTACTGTACTGATCGGTAGCAATATGTCAGGCACAGAAAAACTGCCGATGCTCATCATCGGCAAGTCGAAAGCTCCGAGGTGCTTTAAAGGCTTAAAGTCCCTGCCTGTTTTGTACGAGGCCAACAAAAGACCTGGGTAACAGCAAATTTTCGAAAGCTATGTCAGAAGACTAGATCGCAAACTTGATCTGGCGGGCCGAAAAATGGTGTTGTTTGTCGACAACTGCGCTGCACACGGGCACATCAACAACTTGAAGTCTGTGCGCGTCGAGTTCTTGCCACCGAACACGACAAGTGTCCTGCAACCAATGGACCAGGGTGTTATACGCACTCTCAAAGTGAACTTTCGGTCACGTTTGCTTTCGCGTGCGGTGGTGTGCCTCGACAGCGGAAAAACCTTCTCGGTCGATTTGCTTGGAGCACTCGGCATGCTCGCTGATGCGTGGAAGTCGATGGCATCAACAACACTGCGCAACTGTTTCAGCCACGTGGGATTTGTGTTGAATGGCAAGTCGGCTGCCTTGGACGAGGACAGCGTTGTCGAGCGGGTGTCCGGAAGTGAACAGCTCATCGATGACTTTCGCACTGCCGGCGTCGAGATTCCCTCAGACATCTCGTTTTCCAAGTTTGCTCATGTGGACAGCGAGTTGGAACTGTGAACTGGCCTCGCGGATGAAGAAATCATTCACCAAGTTCTTGCGGAGTCCGAGAGCAACGATGACGACAACTTACCTGCAACAGCGCAGCCGACGCAAGCTGAGCAAGCAGTCGCAACCCTTTCGTCGGCTTACAGCGACTCATTCCACCTTGCTTTAGTGCTTCCATCAGACATTTCAAAATCATGACCAGCATTTACTGCTGTTCCTAAAGGAAAATATAAGTATTGCACGGTACTAATGCCATCACATGGGGCTGAAGCCTGAGGAGTAACAAAGAAACTTGTGAAAAAAAAATAACCATGGAGCATTTGATGTAGTGGAAAGTGGTAGGCGTCAACATTATGAAATGAGAAAACAGCGAAGTTGACATTAGGAGGAAGAAAATTGACCTGGCCAGGTCACGTTATGCGAAGAACAGATCAGTGGTGGTCAATTAAAGGGCCCGTAAACCACCCCCGACATATTTTTGAACATTTCAAGTTAACACGCACATCAAGTTCAGAATGGCGCCACGGTGAACAATGTCAAATGCGGCAGTGCTACGTGCCTCGGCGGCCATTTCCGGCATACCAAACTTAGCCGTGACGACATTATGGTTTTTGGTGACATCAGAAGAGTCCGAGTTCCGCTGATTGGTCAAAGAACTTCAACTTCTGGTTAGTCTGCTAGCAAATGCACGCTCTCCCTGCGTGTTTGTTTTTCCTTGTCGTGTGTCATTCGTGTGGTGTTGGCATGTGCACACTTGTGAATTCGTAACTGCGCTACGCTACGCAAGTGCCAAGTCGCTCTTGTTCCAACACAGCCTTACACAGCTGTCCATTCAGCTGCGTGCAAGTCGACGGTGTTTACGATGGCTGAACGATGACCGCGCAGGTGCTTCGGCACGGCGTGTCACTATATGGGTTCATGCCACTGGCGAGTCTTCTGAGACGAGAACGCAATGCAGGGTCCCTAGCGGCACACTTTGCACGAGCACAAGTCAGGTACAGCCGACTAGAAACTGCAGCAACTGTCAGAATACGACGGATAGCACTAGCACAGAGCGTTGGCACAGCACCAACAAAACACTTGTGCGAACGCGGGAGCCCGCCGAAGGCGCGTCAACCGGAAGTGGACAGTCTTTAGAACTGCGTGTCATCAGAGGAGGTGGCACTGGTAAGCAGCCGGTGTGGTGCAGGAGAGAGCGAAACAAGCAAGTGCCGTGTTTTAATAATCAAACGCATGTAACTCTGCTATTTCGGCACCATTTTGAAAAATTCTTGCGGCTACGTGTTCGTTGCTGGATACCAGCACTTAAGCAATACAACTAAATTTGGACCTCTGGGTGGTTTAGGGGCCTTTTAAAGCAGTAGAATAGATATTGAGAGACTGTAAGTACAGCTAGGGATACATTTATACATAGGTTATGGTTTTTATACTTTGGTGTGTATTCCAGTTAATGTGTATCATATTCTGAGAAATTGCAGCCTTAGGTGCAAATGAAACCAGTTGTGTGTGTGAAGAAAGCAAAAGAAGTGCGATTCACTGCTTCATCAGGGGTTACCAACGCACATACTTAAAACCATTCCTGATGCATTTAATGGTTACACATGGCGGCCTGCTAAGCTACTTCCGTGATCATACTCCATGATTCTACTTTGGCGCACTTCCAGTTTCCCTTAGTAAAGTGAACTTTCTTTTATGTAACAGTGTTGACACATAGCATGTTTTGCAGGTGTTGATGTGGCCATGAACACTCATCTCAAAGCTGTCAAGATGACGATGAAACATCGTGAACCAGTGCAACTTGACAGCTTGAGCATCCGAGGCAACAACATTCGATATTACCTCTTGCCAGACAGCCTGCCATTGGAAACACTCCTCATTGATGATACACCCAAAGCCAAGGCTAAGAAGAAGGAGGCTGGTAAGGCTGCAAACTTCTTCAAACTTGGTGCGATAACACAGTCAAGGCGGCAGTATGCAGCTGGGAAGTAGAAACAGGTTTCTCAGCGACTGCTGACTGTGGAGTAAAGTGCCTACCCGGCGAGGGGGGCCCATTTAGGCGCCCTAACAATAGCTAAACCATCCTTTCTTGCTTGCTCCTGCCTTTTACACAGCTGGCTGGCATGCCGGCCGGTAAAGAGAGAATGGCGAATCTACGCCTATAGATCTGAGATGTGGGAGGACTGACCACTCAAATACGATTTCTGTTCAAACTGGCAGTTTTCTTGCCACAAAACAAGTACATACTATGGCGTTTCTTGAATGGTATTTGAACAGTGCCCGTAGAGTTAAAGGAGTACTGACACAAATTTTTGACATTCTTGTATTATTGCTGTAAATGAAAGCACTGGCGTGGAGAACCCCCAAAAGAGTATCATGGTGCCTCACAAGGCAATGAATATATTTTTAATACGGCTCCCTTAAAACCCCACTTTCGGTTCCGATTTCGAGGGGGCGGTCTCCTAGTGACGTGTCAACATAGTCGGATGTACGTCTGAGTCAAGTAGGGACAGCAATTCATTATAGCGTCGCTGCAACTCTGTTGTCTGTTCAATTACACGTGGGGCACGCAAACAACGACAATTTCACTGTTGTCCAGTGACTGTGTCAGCGATTTCGGCGATTTGTAATAGACTGTGCTCATACGTCATCGTGGTGTCCATTGCGCTGGGGCTGGCTTGCAGTGCTGGGTGACGAAAACTTTAAAACCAAACTAAAATATTTTGTATGTGTTTCCTGGCTTCCGTGTGCAGAGGACGTGAACAATACATGGATAGGAAACGAAAAATGTACATTTTGAGCCGCCGCAAAATCGTTTCAGTACTCCTTTAATACCGTATTTGCTTGATTCTACCGTGCCCTCGATTGTAACGCACACTCGTCTCCCGCTAAGGAAAAAAAAAAGTGAAACATCGATTCTAAAGCGCATCCATTTTTCGTGACACGAAAGAAAAAAGTCCTTAGTAATCAACCTTCTCACATTCATAATACCAAATGCCGTACTCGCGTAATGAACGCACTCGCATAATAAACGCACCGCTAACATTGAACCCTGCAGTCCCGCTTCATTTGATCCGTGGTGTCTCGAAGACGTTCGGCGCGCCGATTCACAAGTCCTGCGTCCTGATAAAATTGCTGCACATTGCTGGGTGTAGCCGCTTGTAACCGGTGGTAACATCATTTACTAGCAGTGCTGCATTCCTCCATGCTATCGCATTTCCCTCATGCCCGCTGCCGCGAGCTGCCATGCGTGCTGCGCAGGGTGGCGCAGCTAAGCCTAAGCATGGTCTGGGTGTGGTCACGTGGTCTCCATGATTGCAGCGATGCAATGATACAATCTCGGACGTCAAGCTGCTTGCATGACTGAGTGGCTCGGGCTCGGCACGGATATGAGGGAGAAATGCGATGATGAGCTGTTTTGCGTGCGGTGATAGGAAACATCTATTTTCCCGTTACGGCCACCCTCGAACGCTATTGAAAGCTCGTGCAGCTGGGGGTCTCGGAGATTGCATCGGCGACATAGTGACTTTGGTTGGCCGCAAGACGGCCAAGCTGGCGTGGCGAGTATCATCGACCTACACATCATGTGTGTCGTGGCATCGTTACGTGGAAGATCGGAGGCGACATAGAAACTACAGAAACTATGCGCGACAAAGAGCGCCGCGCCGCTAGCTCATTTTTTCGGCAGTGACCGTTCGACAGCGCCCTGAGCGCGTAGGAGGTGGCCATTTTGACTCCGACGGTGATATGGTAACGGTTTCTTTCGTTCGCACTCAATAGACCTTTCTCAAGCACCGCAGCGCCACCCGTGGGCGCGCAAGTGCTTCTGGGAAATGTGTGTACATCCAGCCGCCCAGCAGAGCGAAGCCCAGCCTTTCCAAGCGCGTCTTTCGCTCCGAGTAAGTGAGTGACATGGGAGCGAGGCTAAACACATTTTTTGTGTGTTTTCTTTTGTAAGCAGGCGCACAGCTGCACGGGACAATGAAAAAGGAGGGGAACAAGGGGGTCATTCGGGGGGTCGGACTGGTCGGACGGAGTGTGCGCTGGCATGTCTCGTCAACGTAGTTTCCCGGAGTCTCGGAAGTGTACGTGCATTTGCGAGTGACCATGTGCTTGTATCTCCACTCCGCATGTGCGGAGAACACCAAGGTGTGGATGCTGTATTCCAGTGTACGTGTTTGTGTCTGCATTGCAGTGTGGTCCTACGCAGGCAACTGCAAAATAGCGATGTGTTTGCGACGACGAAGTAGACCAACGGGCAGTGTGTGCTAAACGAACGAACTGTGTGCAGTGCGTGAACGAAGCCTGTTGTGGATATCTCTTTCTAGGTACGGTAATTCATTGTTTTCTAATTAAACGGGTATGGTTTTCCATTTACCGCGTGGGTTATTCCGGCTCATTTTGGTACCCCTTCGTGCTTGGTGCGTGTACTTTTCTTCTGTCCTGCTGGGCTCTGTTACCGCTTCTCGCTACTGTCGCTTGATTCCCTTTTTAATAAAAGTTCACTTTAGTAAAACCACATTTTGTTGACAGTGATCCTTGATGTATGCTAGCTCCGCCGACGTGCCATGTCCAGCTGTGTCGGTGAAATAACGCACATGCTATCGCGTACACTTTCCTTCGATGCTCTGTAATCTTAACTGCAGCACAAAGAAAAGATTTGCGAGCGCCTAGATGTTCACACAGCAGTCTGTGTGAACATGTGTGTGATCTCGTTTTTCTGAAATGTTATGCTATGTTAACTATCCTGTTGCGTGAGCATTTTTATTGCAGTACTGAGACTGAGTGTGCGAATTTTAGTTTTTGTGTTTATTTGTCGAGTTTTGTGATTGTTGACATTACGATCACAGCTGTCATGTAAGAGACAAATGTCAGTGCTGCAGCTCACGCGATGCAGTTGATCAGTTATTCGAAAGATGCTGCCCTGAAAATGTTCAAGAGCAAAGCAGAGTATAGCCACGTTGAGCGTGCGCCTGTTTTGTGTACGTACATCGTTTTCGGACGCGCAAATGTAAATTTTACGCACGTTTCACGATGCAGATGAACAGGCTGTGTCGACAGACTGCATTCACCGAACTCGGATTCGATTCTTATCGCGTCGTAGCTTCGATCCCACAGCTGCCACTGCGTCGGGCGCTTGCTTAAACCGAGCTTGCCTCCGCCGATGTACACACATTTCCCATACTACACTACGCGGTCGCAGTGGCTTCTGGGATAGCTTGAAAAAGGTCTGTTCTAATGCGCATACGATTTTGAGACCCGTTTTATCGGAAAAAAAGATGCGCGTTAGATTCGTGCAAATACAGTATTTACCTTTAGTGTACCTTTAATGATATCCAAAGGCAGCATTAGCCATCATCTTGCACCAGCTGGCTCAGATTGCAGAGGCACCAAGTGCTGCATGGCAAAACATGGTACTACTCTCTAAGTAATGAAACAACTTAGTTTCCTCCGGTAGCACTGCAGAACTGCACAGACGTCTGATCCCATGATGGCAGGGAAAGCAGAGGACTTCAGCACCTAGAGTGAAACACAGAAAGAGTGCTGCTACCAAACTTCTAAGAGCAATGGCTGCCTGTGACATATTGATAAAGGAAAAGCCTTGCTGTGGCTGTGCTGTGTACTCTTGCAATGACCTCTGGGTCTGCTCGTGAGTGTTAGGAAAATCTGTTGCCATGGGCCTCTGATGAGTGCAGCTCAGCGTAGTACATCCACACAAGCACTAGGCACCACCCTTGGCATGCTTAAAGGATCAATGCAAGATATGCTCAACATGGGAACATGGCACCATAAGCAAGCTCCGTTCTAATGATGTTAAAACAAAGGGGCCAGCAGGCTAGAAGCTAAAGTGTGCTTACCCTTTGATGTCTGAAGAGAAGAGAGAGCCCAGTTATGGTTACTTTCTGCAACTGAGATTACATGCAATGCGCCATAGAAAACTGGTTTATGGGGAAAGGAGGTTGACTAGCCTATTCATTATTCCCTTCACAAGCGATATGCAGAAGTAAAATATAGCAGGATAGGTCATTGGTTCGCGAAGGGGACCAGCACACTTCTACTCCCACAATGTCGCTTATTGCACCTGAAGTGCCGTAACCTCAAACATGCAAAGTCACTATTCTGTCTTTTAAGGGGGTCCTACAGCACTTGAAAGAAGTCGCTGTATATGCATTAGTATATCTATTCTCAGAAAGCTGAAGAGTATATAGCAAGAAGGAATTATGAGAATTAATGCATGCAAACCCAAGTTACCGGTCAAAGATGTTCAAAATACATTATGAGTACTCTACTCAAATTTTCGCCCCACCACGGTGGTCTAGTGGCTATGGTACTCGGCTGCTGATCCAAGGGTCGCGGGATCGAATCCCGGCTGCGGCAGCTGCATTTCGATGGAGGTGAAATGTTGAGGCCCGTGTACTGCGCGGTGTCAGTGCACGTTATGGAACCCCAGATGGACAAAGTTTCCGGAGCCCTCCACTACGGTGCGTCTCGTGATCAGAGCTGGTTTTGGACATTAAAGCCCACATAACAACGTACTCAAATTTTCACTGTTTTAGGTGCCACAGGTCACTCTCATAGAATATGATAGGGCTGCCAATAGCAGTACAATATTGGCAAGTCAGTGCACCATATTCTCAGGGCCTTCTGAACCTGCTTGCTTGTATGATTAGGCAGCATGCAATCTTATCTCAATAGCCATGGCGACACACGGTTACAATGCCTTGTGAAAAGCGACCATTCGTTCGTTGGGTGCTTAGTCTGTTAATGCCTCATTCCCATGGCTGAGGCACCTTTTGCGTAGCTCTGTGATATTTCAAATGGCTGCAAAGAATAATGGTGTAGTTTTTCTCAAGGAGCTTGGGATTTTAACCAATGATCGTAGTTGCACGCAGTGGTGCTGCCATTGGCGGGCATTCCTGGAAGCATTGCAGGGCCCTTTGATTGATGCGGCGTCTCAACAAGCTTTGTTCTCATATGATATGCACAACTGATGCATAAAGTTTACAGGAGTAAAGTTTGAGGTCACAACTTGGTAATACAAAAAAGTTTTGAATGCGCAAGTTTCATTTATACAGTAGAATCTCGATGATACGGTTATGGTTTATGCGAATTTCGCTATGATAGGAATTTTAATGTTGTTTTGGACAGACTACATTGTATAAAATGCGCCGTCATTCGGTATTAGTACGAACAGTTTCCCCAGCCATTGCGGGATGATATGAACACACGAAATGACCGCTTCACACAAGCGGCTGACTCAAAGTGGGAGAGTGGCCACCATGGCCGCCAGCGGTTTTTTACTCCCCCTTGCCTTCACCTCTTTGCCCCAGTAGCGCAAAGAAGTGGCGAAATCTCTCCTCCCCGTGAGCAGCAAACCCATCCACAGCCACGCTGCACCCCACCGACGAGAAAGAGAAAACCTGTCTGCCACGCTGGCTTGGGAAACGAGCGGGCGAGGAGGAGAGTGGGGGCGACAAGGCATGTGGGGTCTCCCATTCAATATTTTTTTTTCCAGGCCAGGTCACGTGCCTGACAAGTTTGGTATGTCAGCCCTATCCTGGCAGCTGCGTATTGCAGTGTTTTTACTGCTACGTCGCACGCGCCGCACATTTTCACGTGGTGCAGCAGTGGAGGCTGGTGTTATCTGGTGCGCATACAGATGCCCGTTTTGCTGCTGCAACTGCCGCATGAGTAACGTTTGAGAGTTGCTGCATGTGCTGGAAGACGAAATGTTCGTTGATATGTCTCGGAAGCGGAAGGCCTTTTCTTTTAAGAAGAAAATTGAAATTCTGAGGAAGGTCGACGAAAATCCCAAGAAAAAATGCACGCATCTCCACGAAGTGAACCATGACGCGTGGGAGAAGCTGGGGATCGTTCTGTGTTACCGTAAATAACCACCGCTCATGCACATAAATGAGTGACAACATGTGTGTATATTTACACACACATTGTCATTTATGCGCCTGGTCTTTATGAGATTCCTGCGCTCCCACGTCGTAGATCGTGCCGAGTTCCAGATTAATTTAGTTAACACGCATGCTGCAAATCTTTATGGTTCAACTGCGCACAAGAGCGTTTCCATAGTCAACGTGCGCCGTTCGCTCTCTCTCACAAGAGCAGATGACACTGTCTTGGTGCACTGCCTCCGGGATCGGCCCACAAATACACACACACCATCTGGCTGCACTTATGACTGCTGCTGTCGAAGAGAGAGAGATCACGCGCCGGGAGGCATGCGCCGAGAGTGAGCACAACCGTGGCTACGACATTACAACGACAGACAAGCCTCAAACTTAACTACGATGGAGGCGAAATGTTGAGGCCCATGTGCTGTGTGATGTCAGTGCACGTTAAAGAACTCCAGGTGGTCGAAATTTCCGGAGACCTCCACTGCGGCGTCTCTCATAATCAGAGCTGGTTTTGGAGCTGGCTTTGGGATGTGCGGAGATCGCAGGCACAAACAGCTAATGTCACGGCGCGCAAGCGCCTAGACATGCACTTTTTTAACTCTCACGCACCTTCTCAAAAGCCAAGGAAAATTAATATAACTGCACTTATTAGTATGAAAGTACGTTATCCACATACTAATTAACATACTCTACAACTTGTCCACCGAACATTTTGCGTTTAAAGGGCAACTCCGGCGATTTTTCAGTGTCCACTGATCTCAATAAAATTTTCAATATATATTCTCCTTGGTACTCTAATAATATATGCCAAGTCAGGCGGGTGTGGGTCATTTAGTTTGCCTGTAAATGAATTTTTAAAATTTTTAGCGGATTCTCATGCGGGCCACCCTGTGTTTATGACGTCATCACCTTCGCGCTGCTTACCCGAGCCAGCGGGCCTTGAAAAGCAAAACGGCGATACATCAACGCTCAAATCGTCACAGTCAAGATCAGAAAAGCTGGCATAACTCAATATGTCGTCGGATCATCTCGCCACTGGCACTTCTTTGGTGCCAGTTCCATACCTCTGGTGACGGGAAGGTTGTGACGTCACCGCACATGCTCCACGAAGCATCTACCCGTTTCAGTTTGAAGACGACTTCTCAGTTGCTTATTTAAAATTATTGGTGCATTTCTGAGCATACTGAACCAACCTGGCGGTTACAGGACTATCAGTACCATTGGAAAACATTGATATCAGAACATGGTGAAAAAACTGCTGGAGGTGCCCTTTAAGGCAGGAATTTAAAGGTTGGTCAATTGATCGAAATTACCTAAGTTCATTAAAAATGACCTGAGATGGTCAAGACTGCAGTAAACAATACTAAGGCGCTTGCATTTTCATAACACTCTGGTGGATATCTTTAAAGCTTCGTGCAAGTTCATTGAATCGAAACACCTGTATGGTTTTGGAAGGAAAACGTCAGAATTGCGTCAAGCTGTAGCTGAGTTTGTGCGTTGGTTCGATGGAAACAAGTAACCGTAGTGTGGTAGCTACAGAGCCTGCTGCCTGGGACGGTGTCTACTTGTCTCTACTTAAGTTGTCGAACTTCCGCTGGTACAAATTGGCTGAGAGCGAGGAAGTCTGCGTTACAAGACGGACAGCTCAAAAACTGACATGCGACCTGAGTGTTTCGCTTCCTATCGTGCATATCGTACACAGAGTATCGTAATTACAAGGGAAACGTCTTCCCAGACGATTTCTCTGGTGTGCTTGTACAGTTTACAGAGCAAGAAGTAGGCATCTTTGGCGGTGTGCTTGTACAGTTTACAGAGCAAGAAGTAGGCATCTTTGGCGAAATGCGGACGACACCAGCCCATACACAGCACTTTCTATGCTTTCACAGCGGCCGTTTGCACGACTCCTGGGACAAGCGCATGAACTTCCGGTGACCGCGCGCCGGAGAGCTCGAAGTGCCATCCAGAAACCTAGTGGAGATCAGTGAGCATAACCACGAAAGGGGAGAATAGGCCGGGGAAACAACTGCTTGAAGCGAAGGCAGAACATTAGACAAAAGCAGCCATATAGCCGTTGAAAAAAAATTCTACTATCTCAAAATAAAAGAACCAAAAGCCTGATTGAACGGTTTACTGCCCAAACAGCTGATTAGTGGCCTCGCCGACGCGTGCTGGGCAACAAAATGGCAAAATCGTGCTGTGAAGACACGTTTTTGCAGCAAGAACCCTGGCAAAGGATACTTCTGGTACTTCAAAAATTTGCTTGGTTCTATTCCACTTAATCATGGTCCCAGTGACTTCGAGTTAACAAAGTTCTACTGTGAGCTTAGCAGCAACACTTTTGCCAATGTTTACTTATAAGCATTCTTCTTACGCAGCCACCCTGGGCCGTGGTCGTGGAAGGGGCCGAGGTCGTGGTCGAGGGCGAGGTGGTGCAAGGGGTCGAGGACGACGGTAGACATCATGCCAGGCATGGAGGTAAAACTTTTTCTTTTTTAAGCATATGTGCCATTTGCACTATTTGTAAGCTGTGATGAAATAAATGAAACTTCATTTGTCAAAGCGTATGATTAACTTGTTGGTATGCTGAGGCTTCATGAAAGAGGTGTCATGAACATGTTTGCAGAAGCAGTGAATTGAACAAGTTGGTGGAGATTTATAATCATGGGAATAGCTTTTAGTCTGCTCATGAGTATTGCATGCCTTGAGACAAGGCAAAAACTGGCAGCATAAAATGCCTGTTGGTTGTGGCCACACTGCATAAAGCCTAAGCTGTCCCATTCATACGTGTTTGAAAATGCAATATTGTAGCAAATGCAGTAATGGTTTCATCTAATGCTAATTTATTCTTTGCCTCCCCCTAGGTGCACATCATTCTTGGAGTGGAGCATAAATTGTGGGAGCCATTCTTGGAGTCATTGCAGTTCGGAAGAGCAGAAACTTTTTTTTTTTTTTCACATACCACTGGTCTCATCATTACTTTTCTATTGATTCAACCTTCATTTGTATTAGCTTTTCCCCATTAGCTCCATCATGTAATTTAAACATTGTGACCCTAGCTAAAATGACATTTGTGAAAGCTGAATACTAAACTTATTTGCTTTATCTGTATATTACATACATAACCAAGTTAAAATAGTTGCTGTTCCTGAAAACATTGACACGTGGCTTCCTTTTGCATGGGTGTGAACATATACCATAACATCCATTTAATAATGTTGCACTAGACTGTCTCCAAAATAAGATTTCGTTTTTTACATCTGGGACATCATTCACTCGCACTGTGTGTATATATATATACAAACCGTCTTATATTGCCATTAAACAGATGTGTGCTTAGGTTATGTTCATTTGCAGTAAAATAAAATGCATGACGTTGCAAGTTGCATGGTTACTTGATCGGTTCGACATATTGAGCAGGTTTTGTTCCTGAGGGCGTCCTTCAATGCATTTAGTGCAGCTAGTGCATGGGCAGTGTGCTAAATTAAATATATATGTGCTAAATATTGCCCTAAACCAACCTAGGAAAATAAATCAAGCATGTGAAAGTTTATCTGTACGCATAGTCTTCATTGTGGCTCGCATGAATAACATCTAGAGCTTTACATGCAAAAACTGTGGCATCATTAAAAGCATGCCATAAGGAAGGCTCCGGAAATTTCGGTAACTACAGCATAGACTGCTTATAACGTAAGTCGCCGGAATTGCGAATACCCACACTATAAACAAAACATTTTTCAAAGTTTGTACGTGTGTAAAAACTGTCGTGCAGGTAGCGGCGCGTGTTAGACATTCGAAGCGTGCGACCGGGCTGCTTTCACACGCTTAAAAAAAAAATGAAGATTTAAGTCCGCGGCCGCACCGTGCAAAAAAGGAAAGAGAAGGCTCTCTATTGATGTCGCCGTTTATGCGGACTTCCTGCGGAGCCGGACTGCGCAGAAACGGGAACATATTACTGCCTGCGCTATCCTTCGTTTTCTCTGACTGCGTGCATGATGGCAAAAACGTAGCGACCGCAAACCACCATTCGAGTGGTGCAACTGCCATTCATGCCTTCGCTTCCGTTGTCGAAGTGATTCGTCCATGTTTTAAACGCAGCCGCCATGAACCACAGTCACCCGCGGCACCCTATCTGCAGCCAGCGCTGAAAAGGTAGCCCTCGTTAGGCCTAGTTAGTGGGGTTGCCGGCGGCGCACTGCATGGGAAGCTTATCCTTGACAACACAGGAATCGGGTGCACAAGAAAACGCGCTCACGGGGTGATTCAAGGGCAGTGCGCATGAAATGATCTTTTAAAAAAATAAATGAACTGGAGACAAGCAGCCATACCTTTTGCCCTTTGATGTACTGCAGAACTATACACACTTCGATTTCGTTTCAAGTTCACTTTTGACGGTACACGGATTCTGGTGGCTATACAAGCTCTGCCAAGTAAAGCTCAACCCATCCGTTCTAATTTCAGGCGTCAAATTAAGAGTCGTGAATGCAAAATTCTTCTATACACTTGGATAGCTTTTGTACATAAATGCTATTATCGAAAATTGGCATGCATAAACAAAAACAATATATACACATTTATAATAATTTGATAAAAAAGGAACACCAAGAACACATGGTCATAGTAACAAACTGCTTAAAGGTCCCATGACACCAAAATTTCAAACGCAAGATGCTTGTGTTAATTGGTTTTCCTGCATACGAAGGCAACCTTGACCGAGTGTTAGCGGCGAACGTCGCCTCTAAGCAATTTTAATATGGTTTCAAAGTAAGCGGGAATGCTCATCCGAGCTTGTAGCACCTCGCGACATCGCCACTAGTATGACGCGGCTAGTGGGCCATCTGTGACGTTTCACTTTTGTAAGTTGATATCGTGACGTCACAGAGGATACGGGCGCGCCGCGCTATGACCTCCGAGCATGGCCTCCGAGCTCGGCTCTCGCAGCCGATCGCAGAGGCCACGCCAAAATCCGTATTTTTTTTTGCTTTCTCTCCGTGTTGGTCGCTCAAGCGTACATTGTACACACGCTATGATGCAAAGCGAGTGCGGCGAGCAGACGAATTCAGCAACTGCTCAGGCGCTCTCCGCGACGTCACCGAATCTTGAGCTCACGTGATCAGTGCCTGCGCGCTCACTTGTGACAGCCGCCGCGCTAGCCCCGCGGCGCTAGTTTCTTGTTTTTGGCGCGCGTTTCGAAGCTTCATTAAAACCGAACAAAATTAACGATGCTGTGACTAATTAGACTTCACGCTGTAGAGTTTGCCACTCCATGCCATGATTACAAGACACTGTTCTACTCATTAGAACATAAGTCTCCAACAAAAAAAAAAAAAATGGCTGTCATGGGCCCTTTATTTATCAAGGTTGTTTGTTTATTCCTTCTCACAACGTGAATACAAAATTTGTAAAAACACAGTGTTGCACATCAGCCGAAGGCGAGTATTTTGGCCATTTACAAAGATAAAGTGCAGAAACAGAACTCTGACGACGACGCGCCTACGTGGAGCAGACGCCGGCTCCATTAGGCTTAATGCGGCGTTGCCACCTCAGATTTCTGAGGCTTGTCAATCAATTCGAAATAGACCCACGGTGATTGCAGGGGCACGGGGAGCTCCAGTCAAGAAGGTAAGTCGAACTGCGCAGAGGAACCGGGTGCCCCAGTTTATGATCATCCGAAAAACTTAGGAAAAGTGGGTCCGTGCGACACGCGCCCGCACACAGAGGCCTCCTGGCGCGAATTTAATTTGGGAGAACGTATACGGCAGCTTCACCTGCCGCTCACCTTTAATGAAATTTGTAAACATCAACTGACCAGGCGTAGCTTCCCGCTCCCGCACCCTCAGGTCATGAGGGCCCAGTCACTAAGAATGCTGTAAACGGGTATACTTACCTGTCGCATCTTTAGTTTACAGTAAATTGTTTGATAGCATAAAGCCGCACTACCCTCATTGTGACGAAAGACAATGCACGTTACCTCACATGCTGTGGCAGTGCGCGGCGCTGCGTGATGGCGAGCCTCTCCGCACAGGACGCGTGGAGAACAGCAACCGCCAACTCGTACCGGGAGGCACAAAGCCGGCCGGGGCTATTCAGATGGCCCGCTCCCTTCCTTTCCCCACGTGGGTGCGGCCCGCAGCCGAACCTCCCCCGTGAGGGGAACCGGCACCTCAAAACAATTTTTGAATGAAGTCCATTGACTAGACTCGCTGACCGACTGAGTGACCGACTGTCAATAGACGAGACAGTTGCAAACCGCCGTCTTTAGTTTCCTTCAAGTCTGGCACATACCCACCCTGGGGGATTGGCCAAGATGTAGAAGTTAAAATAGTTAAGCTGAGGTACTATGGAATACCAATCAGAATCGAATAATCAAGGTTAAATTAACAGTGAAGTGTACGAATTTATGAAAAGAACAGGCCTGAATCAATTATGAATTTTGAAACAGTAGAGCTTTCTTTCTTTTTTCCTTGAAGTTTGGATCTTGCCCACTACGGGCAATCGTAATCAGTCCAACTACTGCATAAACGATATATGGAACACAGTCTAAAACATGTATGTTTCTGGAAGTAAAGCTATCTTATTGTATGCGGCGTTACAGAAAGTACAGAAAAAAATTTTGATTATTTTGTTTCGTGCGGAAAGGCTGTGAAAGAAAAACTATATTAATTTTTGTAGCACCCAATTCTTGGCCAATCCCCCACAGTGGGCGTGAGCCATATATTGTCAGGTGAAGAAGAAGAAGAAGAAGAAAAACCAAGCATGAACGGGGCACGTGCGTGCGTTCGTCTCGAAGAAGAAGCGAGGTAATGCGCTGCGTTCTTGGGTGTTCTCAACCCGCTGTTCCGATTGCCCTGTTCTCAACCGGAGACGCTGTGAAAACGCGGGACCTGAGGGCACGTGACCGCGTTGCCCGACCGTAAGTATGTGATTCTCTGGTCTTCCAAGCCGACCTCTCTTAGTTAATTCCCTTCAGCCCTTCATTGAATTCACTTTCTTGTTGACGCTGCCAACGCCCGAATCACCGGAGTGCTGGAGACGTCCTGGCACCTGGAACGCGTCTGAAACGCGGTGATGTGTCTTCCCTCAATGCGTTAGAGGCAGTCCGATCTTGTCGTGTCTATGGTTCGTCGCCGAACTCAGTATACTGTGCTAAGACGACTCCAGAGCTTGATGTATGTGTGCCAGCCTGGCCTGTTCCAAGCTGCTATTGCTTGCTTCCAGCTGTTTCATGCCGGGATTCTCAATTGCGTCTCGCTGTTGCTGTTCTGGAGCCGTATTCAAAAGGAACTAAGCACAAATGAAGGAACAGCGCTGGCATGTGATGTCTTCCTGCATTGGTGTTTAGCTGCACTGTTCGCCATCAGGAAATGGAATGACAACTCGCTCAACAAGCAACTGTCGTGAAGTGACTCGGTTTTGTGTGTTTGCAGAAGCGAACTTGCCGAATCAGCAAACGAAAGACTACGTGGCATCGAAACAGGTCAACTGACAGGCCAACCCTGTCTGCTACGTCTGTCTGCAAGCCTGTCAGAGCAACGACTTCGGATCGTGAGTCATGCTGCCACATACTAATCCGACGGGTCGGTCGTTAGCACTTGACTCTTCATTGTTTTGTTCTAGTGTGAAGGCAGCTTGATGGTTCATATCGGTAATTTGACTGAGCTGAAATTCTAGTAACCTCTAATGCATTTATTTAGGAACAAGCCTTCCTGCCTGCTTGTCTGTCTGCGCGAACAAGTACTTCACTGTAATTTTTAGAAGTGAGCGCCTTTCTTTGGCTACTACTGCCTATTTGGGCCTAGCTGTCCGGCATTGATATGACGACCACATAAAAAGAAATAAGAAAATTCAACCCCTATTAAGAATCAAACCTGGGCCTTGCGTGTGCTGTGCTTGTATACCTGTATTTCGGCCATTAAAAAAAAGCCTTCCACATCTACGCAGAGTTCGCCGCACAGTGCCAGCGTAATCTATGATACTGCTTTGTGCTCAGTCAATCCTTTTCCTCCTCAATCAATCCTTTTCCTATCGGCGAAACGATGACTTTGCTGATGCGCTGCAAGTCCGGAAAAGGGAGCCACATTTGTACTTCAGAATTGAAGTAAATTGCCTTTAATTTATTTTCATGTTCTCGATTAAAATTCGTCGCAGCGTTCAATGTAACGCATAGCTTATGGCGCGGTCCATTTACCTTTTGGTTTTAGTGTCTGCGGTCCTTCAAAGGGGACAGTGAAGCGGTTTTGATGATTTTTTCCAAATGCGATTGCACCGGTAGCTCAAGCCCTTCTGATCATTAGTGGACCAGTATCAGCGCTATGCATTAAGAGCGTAAAGGGCTGAACAGATGCTCCCATTTTCCATGCGATCCGACGTCGCACGGTCCGGCGTCCGGCACCCGACGCTTCAACACACACAGGGGCGACGAGCGATCAGCGAGGCTTCGCCCACATCCGGCGCGTTGGCATACACGCTCGTAAAACATCGCATCCTTATCGCTAAGTGCACAATAAAACTTTGTACAGCCTTACTTGGTTGCATAACAGCGCCGAAAAACATTGCCGATAAAACTATGCCTTCGCGAGCGACAAACACAACACGACAGCCCACCGTCAGCGACGACTCCGAGGGTAGGCCTAGCTGCCGACGACGTAGCCGTCGTTGTTCGCAGTCAACCGCCAGCTCGCCACGAAGCGCTCGTTTTTGCCAACACAATTAACATTTGTACTCATACGTCGTATGTCAACGCATACAGTTAGTTTTCTCGAAATAGATGCGAAGCGCAATGGTAAAAACGACGCGAGCCGCTTCCGTGAAACAGCCCCTGCCGATGTTTGTTTACGTTCGCGCCGCGGCCGCTTCCAATCTCTCGAGTGCTTTAGAAATGGGCGATGCTTTGCAGATTGGTTCACTTTAGGCGTAACGTTACTCAATGAGAATTAATTTCATGTCACAAATAAATCATAAGCAATATTTTCGACGCGATTCCATCGACACAGGCAAATGCCTCGGTCGCCTCCGTGGGTCAGGACGAGCGATCTGCGCGTTAAGTATCACCCTCACGAAGCGTGTCTGCGTAAACGCTCGTAAGACATCGTATCCTCGTCAGCAAGTACAAAATAAATATTTTCGTACAGCCTTGCTTGGTCATACAACACAGAAAAACACTGCCGATGCCTTCGCGAGGCACTAGCACATATCACAGCAGGCCACCGTCAGTGACGACTACGAGGGTAGGCCTTGCTGCCAACCCTCGGAGTAGTCGTTCGCTGTCAACCGCGAGGTCGTCACAACGTGCTAATTTTTACCTATACGATTAACATTTGCACTTATATGTCGTGCGTTAACGCGTGCGATTAGTTTTCTCGAAACGTCGTTGTGAATGAAGCGCGATGGCATAAACGAAACGAGCCGCTTCGGTGAGGTGGCCCTTGCCGAGATGTTTGTTTACCTTTCCACGGCGGTTGCTTTCGATCTCTCCGCTGGTTTGGAAACGGGCGTTGCTTTGCAGAATGATTCACATCAGGCATAACGCTGCCTAATAAGCATTTATTTTGAGCCAGAAACAAGTCATAATTAGTATTTTCCACGAGATTCCGGCGAAACCGGCAAAAGTCGCGGCAACCTCGGCAGGGCGATCCGAGCGGAGCAGTGAACCAATGGGCGGCCAGCAGCACGACGCCACGCGTCTTCCGCGCTGCCATTGGCTGCTGCCGTCCGACTTTTCTATTCGGCGACGAGGAAATCCGCGCGGTTTGACGCGCGCCGGACGACCGGACCAGGGAACCGGTGCGGCAAAAACACCCCCAGTACACCTGGTACGACTGCCGGATCACATGCAAAATCGGACCATGTGTCCAGCCCTTAATTTATTACAAGGTTTTAAAGTGTACGCGTCGTTAAAGATCGACGCTCTTCAACCTAAAGAGTGTTCAACCGCCCCTGCCCATGAGTCGAGCAGTGAGCACGCAATGTGATGAGCTTTCCCTGGCTGGTGTCATGAGCACCGAAGAAAACGGCCAGATCGATCGTCACGGTGCATGGCGGCGCACACGTGCCGACTGACATTGAGCAAAAAGCCAGAGCCGTTATCCGGGCAGTCAAACAAGAACATCTGGGCATCTAGTGAAAAGTTGAGAAAATGCAGTCTCTGTCACCCAACCCTTATACATGACTGAACTACCTAGGCTAGTTCCTGGCCAAACAAGTTTGAAAATTATTGCTTTTGTGCCCTAAGGCGGGTACAGGGCTCCATACACTTGTCATCTCTCAATGCCAGCGGTCAGAGAGCTTATTGGTTCAGGTTGCTACCTGCGAGAGATGGCGCCACGCTGCGTGACAACGCCTACAGCGTCAACGAAGTCGAGCTCCAAACATGTTCACTACTGATCAGCAACCGCTGAGGCTTGTCTCGCGTCGTGGCCGCATGTATACGCTTCTGTTAAGATTGTGACCGCCATTACCTCCGACAAATCTGTTTTGCGTCCAGTTTTGAGGGAAGATAGCGTGTAAACTTGAAAATGCGCTGTTTTCGGTTGAAAGAAAACGACGGAGGTGGACAGCACGAGAAGTTCGATCAGAGGTCAGGTAGCGATGCCAACAAAGAACGATGCGAACGTGAACCACGATCGGCCACGAGGCGGACAGCTTCAACGCGTGAGAAGGGGAACAACCAAGGAAGGTAGTAAAGCCATGGCACCTCGTGTGCAACCGCGTTACACCTCCTCGAACACTCCCCCTCCAGGCGGATCCCCCCTAAAAAATATTTTCCAGCTAATTCATAACTCCGTATCCACAGCCCCCTACTTTCTGATAACACCGTGGGTAACACCCCCATGAAATCGAAATTATGGAAAAGCCCCCGGTGCTGGTAGCAGGTAGCTGAACATTTCAAAATTTCAGAGCAGGTGAAGAGGCATTTGGAAATAGAAAACGTGATGACACCGCAGCTGTAATGCCGTCATCATTGGACCATCATCGTGCCATCATCGCCATGTAGTCTTAATCCCGCCAATCTTGTTCAATCACCGTCAGTTGTATTCGTGTAAGTTGTTATGGGGGGTTTAACGTCCCAAAACCAGCTCCGATTATGAGACGCCGTAGTGAAGGTCTCCGGAAATTTCGACCACCTGGGGTTGTATACGTCGGGCACTGACATCGCACAGCACACGGGCCTCAACATTTCGCCTCCGTCGAAATGCAGCCGCCGCAGCCGGGATTCGATCCCGCGACCCTCGGATCAGCAGCCGAGTACCATAGCCACTAGACCACCGTGGCGGGGCATTCGTGTAAGGCCATGCCGTTGTGAAAGTGACATGAAAGTCGTTGCAGCTTCTCAATTCCTGCCACCGTCCTCGGGGCCTCGGCGTCATACGGTCTTCACAACATTTTCGTCACCCCCTTTAATCATGACTTCTCCACAACATCCTTAGCTCGACGTCACTAACACTCATTTTCGTGCCCACGTCGTCTTTCCAGCTATCAATATTTCGTCATCCGGAGTATCCGTTCCCCGAGTCACCATGCCGCGGAGATCGTTCCGTTGTCATGTCCATGTCCCTGAACCTTAACTGTATAATTGTCATCATGGTAGCTTTTTCGTACTGTTGTCGTGACGCCGGTTTTCCAGTCAACCTGAAAGTTGATTTTCTTTCCCCGGCTCCACTAGCTTCAACACTAGCTGAGGAGGGAAGGTGTTTGAAGGTTCGAATCGGCGCCCCTCGATGGCTCGAGTACTCGATGGTAGCGCGAAGGAAGAGCCGTTGCCCGGTAAAGAGAAGCTTTATTGCACACTTAGGCGTCTGCCCGGATCCAAGCCCGAACCTCCGCTCTCCCCTCACATCCGAGGCGTCGTCACTTCAACCCTCGGTTCGACAAAGAGTCCCCCAACAAGCCAATCACACTTGGGGGTTGACATCACACAAACCAATCGCACAAACACTTTTATGACACACACGGCATTGGTCAAACACACGTCACAATCTACAGCACCCGAGGGGATAGGCTCACCGCGCAACACACGTCATTTCCCTCTCTCTCTCCTACGTTGTCGCCTGTGTCTTAGCCCCGACGACCGTCAGCGCCGCAGGCCCTGCTCGAGCTATCCTAGGAACCCGCGCACCACGTCTCTTTCCAGAACCCGCCACACAGCCGCGAGAATATTTGCCGGCCCTGTCCGCTAGCGACATGTCATTTTTCATCTCGGCCTGTCATCGTCTTTTCATTTCAACGACCTTTGTTGTTGAAACCCTGCACGCTTCGAGAACCATAATTGTAACCCGAATGCGGTTGCACACAAAAGCCTCCTTCGGTCGCATCAGGCGGGGCGGCAGGAAAGGACGCGTACTGATGTCAAGCTGTGACTGAAGCCGGGCGTCGTGCGTCGCTTCGCTCTCTCTACACGGCTCGCTTCCCGTTCAACTCTTTATTTCCTCCTTTCTTTTGTTGCCAGCGCGGAGGCTGCACTGTCCCCCGACAGCACCCCCGCTGGCCTGCGTGGGCTCTTCTGCGCTTCCTTTCCGCGGAACCGATATATATTCCTAGTTTTCGGCAACTGTACACCGTGGTACTGAGAATCGTTCTGCGCTTTGAAGTATTCTCACGCTGGACGACCAACACCACGTGGGCCCTGCATACCATGAACTCACTCCTCCCCCCTCAAGAGTGTTACTGGACACTTGATGTCCACGTAACACGATACAAAAATAACAACATCTACAACAAAAACCTCGCACCGAAATAAATAGATCACTCCTCGCCCACGCAAATGCGTGGACCAATTTCCACTTCACACTCAAAGTAACACCTTTCTCGTCATACTGCCGAAAAGAAACACATATGACTATTTCCTTCATGCAGCATACTCTCCTCGAAATGACAAAAGAACCTACGTATCCTCACAACGCAAGACAATCATGACACACTCTAGATGAAATCAACAGTATTAATAAGTTCGTGGTAGCTTGACACAAGGCACGCGAACTGGTCTGAGTCCTGTTGCAGAGTGTCTCACATTTACCGCACCGTCATTGTCCCAACACGCGAGACCCGCTCTGTGCGCCGTCGAGCCCCCGAAAAGCACACTCAAAGGGAGCGACGGACCCCGCATCGGCTATGTCTTATACTCAAAGGATCGCACCAGGCTCCAAAAGGAACGAGCACATTCCACAAAACAACACTTCATGCACAACACTGACCCTACAAAATGGATCTAACACACCTATACACACAGTTCTATTACTTAAGGGCAGGTCTACATTGCATAAAATAGGAATGCCTAATGCGGGATTATAAACAAGACATTCTCATATACACACAAAATATTCATCTGTCTGAGTCACACATAAGAGGCTACTGACTAAACAGTTATATGACAACAACCCAAATGATCTTCCTAGACGTGAAAGAGCATCAGCAGCCTTGTTCAGGGCGCCTTTGACATGGACAATTTCCATGTAATATTTTTAGGATCGCCAATGCCCACAGCGTTAGCCTAGCACTGGAGGGGGCCGCGCGAGTCAGGAAAGTCAGCGGGTCGTGGTCGGTCCTTATTTTGACCTTAGTGCCAAATAACCACGTTCCCAAAAACTCTAACGCCCACACAATTGCAACCGCCTCTCGTTCAATCGTGGACCACTCTTGTTGCGACGGGCTCAACTTCTTACTAAGGAACGCGACTGGTCGCTCCGTGTCAGCCATCCTTTGGGAGAGGCAAGCTTCAATTGCCGTTTCCAATACATCCGTGGCCACACAAAATGGTTTGCTGGGGTCTGGTGCTGTCATCACCTCGCTATACTCATGAGGAACCGCACTGGGTTCCTCCCCTTGGCTAGGACTTAACTCACTTGCCTGCGCAGCCGCCGAAACCTGGCCGCAAGATTTTACCGCCTGCGGTGCCATCTCAATGTTTCCGTCTATCTGCTCCCTGAGATAGAGCAACTGACCGTCATTTACCATGCCGTGCGACCCTTCTTTTGCTTGGAGCCAAGCATCAGCCAGTGACTCATCTCGCCTTTGCTCTTCGGCGGAAGAAATCTCAGTGACTAGCCCAAGCCGCTCACTGTCCTCAATAATATCTTCGCCGACAGAATTCTGACTTTCCAACTGCCCCTGCTCCAAACCTGACATGGAACTAGTCGCTAGCGGCTCTAACGCCTGTGCGTCCTGCTCCCCCTCTCTTTCATCTTCTAACGAGGTGTTTGCCTCACCCTCGGTGTTAGGCCCTTCATGCTCACTACGTGGCGGTTCCTCTAATGTGCGCTGCACGGCGTTAGCGCTAGGGTTAGAGCACCGAGACACCTGCTCTTGCTCTCTCAATGATAAACACCGTTCCGGTACTATCTCCTGTGCAACGCATCTGATTCCTTTCTCACACTCATTCAGATCACTCATTAGCTCTTCACGGCAGCGACGAAGGCATTCATAATCTTTTGGAGTAAGTAGTACAGACGCACTAGTAGTTAACTGGTCAGTTACTGCGCATCGTAAGGCCACACGCTGAGTAGCGCTCCCTGACGAGTGTGGAAGACCGAGAGGCACATACATTAGGCGCGCTGTAACACCCTGACCAAAAGCACCAGTTAGCTTTATTGTGCTGCTACTCTGACCCAAAATCTCAGCGGTTACTTCATTCGCTCGTACCACTGTGATATCTGCACCCGAGTCAATGCGCGCGAAACAGGGCTTGTCTCCCACGAACATTTCAATCCTCGGGTCCCTCATCAGTGAATTGTTCATCAAGTCAGTGTGCCGCGACGGTGTGGCTTGTCTCTCAAATGTCCTTGCCCTCTGGGTACCTACGCATGCAACCTCTGCTTTCTTAACGGCCGTGTCACGTGAAGACTCGCAATCTCTTTGAAAGTGGCCCCGCTGTCCGCATCCAAAACACACTGCTGAATAAGGGCTGAAGTTTGCACCAATGAAATGCCTCGCTTGCGGCCTATAATTCTGACTTTTTAGTGCAATACCGCGGTAGTTGCTCTGCCTGCAGCCGTCGAGGCTTTCCTCAAAATTTGCGGCCAACTCTGCTATATCCTTGGGCTTCAACCAGCCCTTTACTTCCTGCTGGGTGACCAGTGAACGGAGATCATTTGGCATTAACTGCTTCAGCCTATCAGCTATTAACAATTCCTGAAGACTCTCAAACGACTGCACCTCTCTACTTCTTAGGTAGTAAGTGAACATTGTCTCCAGGCGTGCCGTCACTTGGCTCCAAGACTCGTCTGCTTCTCTTTTGACCTCCAAAAACATTCGGCGGTACTCACTTGGAGTCATCCGCAGTTCCTTCAAAACTCTCAATTTTAGATCTGGGTACGGCATTACCCCAGCCTCCGATTGATTGGCAACGAATGTCCGCATTTTGTCACTTAAAAATGGCAATATAACAGTCCCCTGTACTTCCCCAGGTATGTTCAATGCCGCAAAAAGTGCGTCCACATTCTTGAACCAGGCGGGAATCATTGGCTCATTAGTGGGCATGGGCGCAAGGACTGCTCTCAACTCTTTCGCGTACCATGCTATACCAGTATGCCGGTTGCGCATTTCCGGCTCCTCTGAAGAGGCACGCGACGACCTCATCTTCTCCAGCTCAAGCTTGAGCTTTAATGCTTCTATCTCAAGCGTCAACTCGCGCGTGCGATCCGATTCATTCACACTGTCACCTTCCATAGCATTTCTATCTGAGTCCGCCATCTCCCAGAGTGTGCCTGAACGCAAGTGCATTCAATAAAAAGGGGCCCCGAGAGAGCACAAAGAGAGCCTCACCTTGTCGTGATGCGTCGCTCGGTGTCGTTGCAGCTGTGTCAGTCCAGTCTCCGACGCTTGTCGTTACGCAGTCGTCGATGCTCGAAGTGCTCCACCGGACCACCCTCGTCGTTGCGTCAGTCTGTCGCGTCGACGTTCCTTGCCGTTCTCCTGCTGATGCCGAACCCCACAGCGCCTCGTCAGTCGCTCACGAAGTCCTTCAGCTTTGCCCTCGTTCGCTGACACACAGCGCTCTCGTGCCGCTCAACTTTTCGCTCCAAAGTTGACCGGCAGGCTCGGAATGTCAATACTGCTTCAGGCAGCTCACCAGCAGGTCCCGAGGGCAGCGGGCGTCTTGTCAGCTTCGCCGGGCTTCAGCACCTTCCTCGCTGCGGGCTCTCCGATCCTAGGGTCGACTGCGCCAGTTGATTTTCTTTCCCCGGCTCCACTAGCTTCAACACTAGCTGAGGAGGGAAGGTGTTTGAAGGTTCGAATCGGCGCCCCTCGATGGCTCGAGTACTCGATGGTAGCGCGAAGGAAGAGCCGTTGCCCGGTAAAGAGAAGCTTTATTGCACACTTAGGCGTCTGCCCGGATCCAAGCCCGAACCTCCGCTCTCCCCTCACATCCGAGGCGTCGTCACTTCAACCCTCGGTTCGACAAAGAGTCCCCCAACAAGCCAATCACACTTGGGGGTTGACATCACACAAACCAATCGCACAAACACTTTTATGACACACACGGCATTGGTCAAACACACGTCACAATCTACAGCACCCGAGGGGATAGGCTCACCGCGCAACACACGTCATTTCCCTCTCTCTCTCCTACGTTGTCGCCTGTGTCTTAGCCCCGACGACCGTCAGCGCCGCAGGCCCTGCTCGAGCTATCCTAGGAACCCGCGCACCACGTCTCTTTCCAGAACCCGCCACACAGCCGCGAGAATATTTGCCGGCCCTGTCCGCTAGCGACATGTCATTTTTCATCTCGGCCTGTCATCGTCTTTTCATTTCAACGACCTTTGTTGTTGAAACCCTGCACGCTTCGAGAACCATAATTGTAACCCGAATGCGGTTGCACACAAAAGCCTCCTTCGGTCGCATCAGGCGGGGCGGCAGGAAAGGACGCGTACTGATGTCAAGCTGTGACTGAAGCCGGGCGTCGTGCGTCGCTTCGCTCTCTCTACACGGCTCGCTTCCCGTTCAACTCTTTATTTCCTCCTTTCTTTTGTTGCCAGCGCGGAGGCTGCACTGTCCCCCGACAGCACCCCCGCTGGCCTGCGTGGGCTCTTCTGCGCTTCCTTTCCGCGGAACCGATATATATTCCTAGTTTTCGGCAACTGTACACCGTGGTACTGAGAATCGTTCTGCGCTTTGAAGTATTCTCACGCTGGACGACCAACACCACGTGGGCCCTGCATACCATGAACTCACTCTGAACATTGCGACCTGGCATCCATTTACCACCAAATCATCCTCTTCAATACCGTCACTACTATGTCGTTGCTCCTTCTTCATGCCATCGTCTTCAGCGCGTCTCCGTCGTACAGTCGTCGTCATTTTTCGTCGCCTTCATTCTGCTATCACCATTGTGTCTCTGCTGCCATTACTATCTCGTTGTTCCCATTCCCTCGCCGGAAAAGGGCACCAGCATTCCAGCAACATCACGTTCTCATGCTGTCCTAGTCATACGGGATGAGGTCATCATTCTTTCTTGTCGCTAACATGACCAATGTCCTAGTCATGTCTTCATTTCAGCTACGTTAGTGCGTCTTCGTTACGCAGCCGTGGTCATGAAATCGTCTACATCCCATCGTGGTTGTTCTGCATGGCGTCGTCATATGTCCAGGTTTCTCATGCTCCATTGGAACAGCTTCATGTTTAATGAGATGATTTCAGCGAAAAAATGTGCTCATCTGAGTCGTGTAATCCGCGCTTACAAAAGGCTGCTGGACAAGAATCGCATTCTTCGCGTAAAGGGGTAGTACGGTGTTTTAGGTGCGGAGAGCATTAAGGGCTGGGCTTGGCGTGTCCTGCTGCTTTCATCACGGTGGGCCCATCCTCGAGGCAGTGCAGTCAGTGTGTGTACATTTGTCGGCCGATCCTGGAGGCAGCGCACCCGGACAGTGTATGTGTACTGTTGTCGGGTCAGAAGCTATTCTAACCTGTTTCTACTTATGTGCCCGGGCTGTCGGCATCAAACGTCATCGTCGTGGCAACGTAAAGTAAGCTCATTAGCTGACGTTTCCTGTGGGAAGCACCGGCACATCACCGCGTTCTTCGCACCTTCCCAGGTTTCACGTTAGTCGAGCTGTTTTTTTTAACCATGTTATTATGTCGCTGTTTTCTACAATTATGTTTAGAGTGTAGTTGCAGGTAGGGTGCTTGTGTTTCTTCAGGATATCGTCAATAGAGAGTTTTAGTCTTGAGCGCGCAACGCCTTAGGAACACAACGCGCGGCGCGCTGGGTACGTAACGGTTGAGGCTGTCTCGCACAGCGTTAGTTTACCGTACGCAACAACCGAAACGTGGACTGCGCTTCGGCGTAAACAGCCTTGAATATGAGTGCTGCTCTGCGCCATTTATAGGCGAAGAAATGAACTGCAGTAGCCGATAGTAGATGACAGCCGAGGTGACGAGCGCGCCACGAAGCGCTCATTTTTGCTAATACAATTAACATTTGTACTCATACGTCGTGTGTCAACGCATACTATTAGTCTTCTCGAAATATATGCGAAGCGCAATCGTAAAAACGAAGCGAGCCGCTTCGGTGAAACAGCCCCTGCCGATGTTTGTTTACGTTCGCAGCGCGTCTGCTTACGATCTCTCGAGTACTTTGGAAATGGGCGCTGCTTTGCAGATTGGCTCACTTTAGGCGTAACATTACTCAATGAGACTTAATTACGTGTCACAAACAAATGATAAGCAATATTTTCGACGCGATTCCATCGACGCTGGCAAATGCTTCGGTCGCCTTGGCGGGACGAGCGATCAGCGCGTAAGCTCCGCCCTCACGAAGCGTATCTGCATACACGCTCGATCGTAAGACATCGTATCCTCGTCAGTAAGTACGAAATAAATATTTTTGTACAGCCTGGATTGGTCATACAACACACAATAACACTGCCGACGCCTTCGCGAGCGACGAGCACATCACAACAGCCCACCGTCAGTGACGACTACGAGGGTAGGTCTAGCTGCCGACCCTCGGAATAGTCGTCGTTCGCTGTCAAGCCGCGAGCTCATCACAACGTGCTCATTTTTAACTGTACGATTAACATTTGCATTCATATGTCGTGCGTTAACACATGCGATTAGTTTTCTCGAAAAATCCTTGTGAATGAAGCGCTATGGCAGAAAAGAAACGAGCCGCTTCGGTGAGGTGGCCCTTACCGAGATGTTTGTTTTCCTTTCCACGGCGGTTGCTTTCGATCTCTCCGCTGGTTTGGAAACGGGCGTTGCTTTGCAGATTGATTCACATTAGGCATGACACTACCTAAAAAGCATTTATTTCGAGCCAGAAACAAGTCATAATCAATATTTTCCCCGAGACTCCGGCGATACCGGCAAAAGCCTCGGTAACCTCGGTAGGGCAATCGAAGCGGAGCAATGAAGCAGTGGGCGGCCAGCAGGACGACATCGCGCGTCTCCCGCGCCGCGATTGAATGCTGCCGTCCCACCTTTCTATCCGGCGACCAGAAAATCTCCGCTGTTTGACGCGCGCCGGACGACCCGAACAGGGAACCGGTGCTGCCAAAACAGCCCCGGTACACCCGGTACGACTGCCGGATCGCATCGCCGGACGTCGGATCGCATGCAAAATTGGGCGCATTGCTCTGTGCGCAACGCCGTTGCGCGCTCTACATTAAAACTCTCTAATTTTAAATAACCAGAAAAAGATTACTGAAAACGAGACGTGTAACTGCTTTGTGCAATGTATGGGACGACGTCACAGCCTCCCCCGCTGTACCGCCAACACTGTTTACATAGTACTGGCGCCGGGAAAAAATTAGCGAAACTTACACTGGTCGCGCAAGGCTAGCGAAGCAGCGAAGCTGATGGGCATGTTGGTACCTCTCCGTGAGTGAAATTCCTACAAAGCGTTGCAGTTCACTTCTGCCACGATTCGCGACGTCTCCCGCGCTGCCATTGGCTGCTGCCGTCCGACCTTTCTATCCGGTGACGAGAAAATCTGCGCGGTACCGAGGGTGTGTTTGCAGCGCCGGTTCCCTGTTCCGGTCGTCTGGCGCGCGTCAAACCGCGCAGATTTTCTCGTCACCGGATAGAAAGGTCGGACGGCATCAGCCAATGGCAGCGCGGGAGACGCGTGACATCTAGCTTCTGGCCGCCCATTGGTTCACTGCTCCGCTCCGATCGCCCTGCCGAGGTTACCGTGGCTTTTACCGGTGTCACCGGAATCTCGTGGAAAATATTGATTATGACTTGTTGCTGGCTCTAAATAAATGCTTATTGGGTAGTGTTGTGGCTAATCTGAATCAATCAGCAAAGCAACGCCCGTTTCCAGCGGAGAGACAGAAAGCAACTGCCGTGGAAAGGTAAACAAACATCTCGGCAAGGGCCACCTCACCGAAGCGGCTCGTTTCGTTTCTGCCATAGCGCTTCATTCACAACGACGTTTCGAGAAAACTAATCGCACGTGTTAACGCACGACATATAAGTGCAAATGTTAACCGTATAGGTAAAAATGAGCACGTTGTGACGAGCTTGCGGTTGACAGCGAACGACTACTACGAGGGTCGGCAGCTAGGCCTATACCCTTGTAGTCGTCACTGACTGTGGGCTGTTGTGATGTGCTAGTCGCTCGCGAAGGCATCGGCAGTGTTTTTCTGTGTTGTATGACCAAGCCAGGATGTACAAAAATGTTTATTTTGTACTTACTGACGAGGATACGATGTCTTACGAGCGTTTACGCAGACGCGCTTCGCGAGGGTGGAGCTTAACGCGCAAATCGCTCGTCCTGACCCGCCGAGGCGACCGAGGCATTTTCCGGTGTCGATGGAATCGCGTCGAAAATATTGCTTATTTGTTTGTGACACGCAATTAATTCTCATTGAGTAATGTTACGCCTGAAATGAGCTAGTCTGCAAAGCAGCGCCCATTTCCTAAGCACTCGAGGGATCGGAAGCAGCCGCGGTGCGAACGTAAACAAACATTGGCCGGGGCTGTTTTTCCGAAGCGGCTCGCTTTGTTTTCACCATTGCGCTTCGCATCTGTTTTGAAAAAGCTAATCGTATGCGTTAACACACGACGTATGAGTGCAAATGTTAATTGTGTTGGTAAAAATGAGCTTACGGTCGATTGCGAACAACGGGTACGTCGTCGGCAACTAAGCCTACCCTAGGAGTCGTCACTGGCGGTGTGCTGTCGGGATGTGTTTGTCGCTCGCGAAGGCATAGTTTTATCGGAAGTGTTCTTCGGTGCTGTTATGTAGCCAAGTATGGCTGTACGAAACTGTTTATTTTGCACTTAGCGACAGGGATGCGTTGTTTTACAAGCGTGTATGCCAACGCGGCGGATGTGCGCGGAGCCTACTCGCTGATCGCTCGTCGCCCTGTGTGTGTTGAAGCGTCGTATGCCGCGTGTCGGAGCACACGGCATCGGACGTCGGATCGCATGGAAAATCGGATCATGTGTCCAGCCCTTCACACGCTCTCGAATTGCGCCGTGGCCGCTTTCGCGCCGCGTTTCCTCCTCTTCGGAAGTGACGCACTTGTTTGGTTACGCCACATTCTCAGCGCGGAGAAGCGGGGCATTCTGTCGCCGTGCCGCCGACGCGGAGAATTTATTACAAGGATCGGCGCGGTGACGTTAGTTCCGAATCTGTGAAGAGAGAGAATAAACTTTAATGCCACAAAGCACTAAGTAGGTCACCGCGGTGTCCTCTTTCAGGGCACCGCTGGCCGCAGCAACTCGCCGGGCCTGACCGAGGGTTGCCAGCTGGCTTTCCAAGGTCAGATCAGCAAGTCGCGCCTCCCACGACCACGCACGTATTTGTAATGTATGGCCATAGTCGACCGAGACTGGTCTCTGCAGGCAAATGTATGTGATGCGCGGTGCTGTTGGAGTGCCTCTGCACCAAGGACATACGTCCGCATATCTTTCGGGATACATTAGACATTTTTAGTTTATCGGGCGCATATCTGTCGGGATACATTAGACATTTTTAGGTTATCGGGCTTAGCGAAATAGCGTAGTTATCGGAATAGCGGGATGGAAATGCGCATGCGCAGTGCCGTAAACGGCCGATACCGTTTAGCGTGTAGACGGTATTTCGCAGATTTAACGTTTGCGTGTTTATCGTAGTTCACGTAAAACATGGTGGCTGTTTCGGACGCCCGCCTCGAGTTGAATTTGACCGTCGCTGTAGCAGGATTCACTTCGTTCGCAGCAAATGACTGTTCAGGTAGCTTCGACGACGCAGTATTGGGGAGAACAGCCGAATTTTCGAGATCGCTTCCCATTTCGAACGTTGCTAGGCCTAGCGGGAGAGCATCTGTTTACATTTCTGCAACATGTCAATTTATGCTCTTGACGCTTGATTCGTATATATTTGTTTCTCTTAATTCTCGAAAAGTTAGACTGCCGCTGCACGCGGGAGTGTAAGTGAACATTTTAAGCTTTATTTCTTTTCAACTTTTTTAACGCATGTGTCATTCGCTAGATGACGCCACAATCACAACTATCGTGATATAGAGGGGCTCTAAACTATCGCGCCGTAAACGCTTCTCCGCTAAACTAAAGCTCGCTTCTGCGACGAATGTTTGCGGTACGGTAGACATTTTTAGTTTAGCGCGTTAGCGTGATAGCGGGGCTATGGAAATAGCGTTACCGTACCGCAAACATTCGTTGCAGAAACGAGCTTTATTTGATCGGAGAAGCGTTTACGGCCCAATAGCTGTGATTGTGGCGCCATCTAGCGAAGGATACATGCGTTAAAAAAGGTGAAAATAAAAAAAATCTTGAAATGTTCACGTACACTCCCGCGTGCAGCGGCATTCTAACTTTCCCAATATAAAGAGAAATAATATATACGAACCAAGCACCAAGAGTATAAATTGACATGTTGCAGAAACGTAAACAGACGCTCTCTCGCTAGGCCTAGCAACGTTCGAAATGGGAAGCGATCTCGAAAATTCGGCTAAGTTGTCCCTAAACTACGTCGTCGAAGCTACCTGAAGGCAAGTGAAGCCATTTTGCACAGTCATTTGCTGCGAACGAAGTTAATCCTGCCACAGCAACCCTAAATTCAGATCGAAGCGGGCGTCCGAAACCGCCGCCATGTTTTATGTAAACTACGATAACCACGCAAACACGGTAACGTTAAGTCTGGGAAATACCGTGGGCACGGTAAACGGTATCGGCCGTTTACAGTACTGCGCATGCGCACTTCCATTCCGCTATTCCGATAACTACGCTATTACGATAAGCCCGATAAACTAAAAATAGACATTTTTAGTTTAGCGCGTTAGCGTGGTAGCGGGGCTATCGGAATAGCGTTACCGTACCGCAAACATTCGTTGCAGAAACGAGCGTTAGTTGATCGGAGAAGCGTTTACGGCCCGATAGCTGTCTGTGATTGTGGCGCCATCTAGCGAAGGATACATGCGTTAAAAAAGGTGAAAATAAATAAAGCTTGAAATGCTCACGTACACTCCCGCGTACAGCGGAATTCTAACTTTTCGAGAATAAAGAGAAATAACTACATACGAACCAAGCGCCAAGAGCATAAACTGACGTGTTGCAGAAATGTAAACAGATGCTCTCTCGCTAGGCTTAGCAACGTTCGAAATGGGAAGCGATCTCGAAAATTCGGCTAAGTTATCCCTAATACTGTGTCGCCGAAGCTACCTGAAGGCAAGCGAAGCCATTTTGCACATTCATTTGCTGCGAACGAAGTGAATCCTGCCACAGCAACGCTAAATTCAGATCGAAGCGGCCGTCCGAAACCGCCGCCATGTTTTACGTGAACTACGATAACCACGCAAACACGGTAACGTTAAGTCTGCGAAATACCGTGGGCACGGTAAACGGTATCGGCCGTTTACGGTACTGCGCATGCGCACTTCCATCCCGCTATTCCGATAACTACGCTATTACGCTAAGCCCGATAAACTGAAAATGTCTAATGTCTAGTGTGTACAGTTTCTGTAAGTAGGTAAGTGTTGGTTTGTAAGCGATGCCACTCATGTGCTATTGAGCGTCGAGCTTGTGAGGTAGTGGCATAACCCTGCGGTCTAAGCGCTGTCTCTCTAGCATGCTGTGCCGTGTCGCCTCGTCTGTAAGCAGGATCTCGGAGAGGTGCGTCTCCCCGGCGGATAGACTCGATCTGCGCGTCAGGCACTGCGCCGCGGCTTGGCGAAGCTAGCAAAACTGTCGATCTCGAGCTGCTCTTTCTTTTATTTAGCGCCTGATAAAACGCCTCAGCTTTTATGTATTAGCGGGCTGAAAGCACGGGCACAAAAGAAGAAGTCTGATGAAGCGCCTCCGCCCTAATACAGGAGTGGGGTGAAGGCATGAGCGCAAGAAAGAGATCACGCAAATAACGTACACTTATTGTGTACTTCGCAGAAGTGCACGCGCCCTTATTTCGTGATGATGATAGTTTTGGCGTACACCTAACGGCCAACCTAAGGCTTAAACAGCTTCGCTGTGAAAATAAAGTATTATATACTTAGCTTGGTGTCGTTACGGACAGCTTATTTTGGATTCACAAGGCTGCATTTCTGACAGCAGTGGGCCAAGTTTTCTTACAAGCTTGTGCGCCTCGGTCTGTTTTCGCTCTGCAGAGATGGGGAGACTACTGTTCTGCGAAGTTATTGCTTTTAGAGATGCCGGGCAGAAACGGAAACGTTGCCAGTTGTTGTCCATTCATGTACAGAACATGCGCTTTGGCCCTTCGTTCTTATTGCACTAGGCTACTCCCACCCAACCCGCCACCTTTTCTGTGTTTATCCCAAGAAAATTTTTTACTTAAATGGGTTTTGACAATTGTGTTTGTATGCTGCAAAATGTCTCCGCACACTTCACGATGCTGTTTGTGACGCAGGCAATGGGCGACGACTCTGACGCACGAGCGCAGACAACGGCATCATCATCCAGACAAGAAAAGGCGTTGGACGAGTCCAATAGGCCTACGCTGGTCCAAGGAATCCCTACGGAACACAACTCCGACAGACAAGGACAGGTGACGAAAGACTCCAGTGGTCAAACCAAATCAGTGGAAGATTCCATCGATCAAGAGCTTACTTCGGCGAACCACAGTCCAAGCGCCGGAGTAAGCCAACGGTTCGTGTTCTGGAACCACATACCCTCACCGACACTATGCTTCTCACCAACACTGCTACCGTACGACTATTACAGCCGCGTACCACCACCGGTTTCACTACCACCCCCGGTTCCAGCAGCATTACCGGTCCCACCATCACCCAATGGAGTTTTCCCTGCCTTATGGAATGGAACTCACTGTGGCATTTGGCCTGCGCCTGCTCCTCAGGTCGCCGTAGGTGTCCTGCCTACCCCTCCGCAGGAGCTAGACAATTCTCCGAAACACTATATTTGTTCAGGTTTCACCGAAAGTCACGATGCCACGCCGATGGAGATCTTACCAAGTGCGAGGCCCATACCACCGTCGACGACCACGTCGACAGAGGGTGAGACTCCAGCACCTTCCGAAAAGGCCGAGAATACAACGGATGAAACTTGCGAGGTCAGCAGTAGTCATTCGATGAAACCTTCTGGCCCGCAAAATGGAGTGTCTGTGACTCGGGCACTGAAACCGGTTAAGGATCTTCACGCCGACGACCCTCGACTAGCTGAGTCGTCGGTGCTATCGCTGTTGAAAAGGTGCTTGCTTTGCGCGAAGAAAATGGCGCGAGCTAAACGTACGGGCCTGGCTTAGGTTGCGGAAGAATGCTCGTGCACTAAAAATTTTTTGCCGAGTAATGTGAAGCTAGCGCAAGTACCATGAAAGCAGAAACGTTCCTAGAGAAACTTGAACAGCCGATAGACAGTGCACTGTCTGTTGCGGCCCGACAACATGCGGCTACCGACGCAGAGGCACCTGTGGTCAACTGTGAATCGAACGAACCTAGCTGTAGTGTTGTATAGAATATGTCCTAGTGACGCGTCCGGGAAAGAGCGCGCGTGCCCGTTTCCGTTGACGCCACCAGATGTCGCCACTGCGCCTTTTTCTAGCAGACTGGCAGCTGACTTATTCGCTGTGTTAGAGACTTTCCGTGCTTCTTAGCGTTCCATATGCACATAACTCTATGCCATTCCACCAGAGGATTGAATTTAGCTTAGTATATGGTAAAAGGAAATTTCGTGAACGTCACATAAATGCGCCAGTACCGACAGCGTCGTCTGCTAGTGCCGCAGACCGGTGCTTTGATTGCGTCTGCAGTTCGTGGTAGCGCCTGCGGTGGTGGCATTTCGCAGCGTTTTTATTGCTCATGTATTGCTCTCAACTCGGTTTTCATCTCTGGCAATATACTTAGCGCAGTTAAAATAGCTTGCTTATGGTGAATGATGAATTGCGGTGCCCAAGGTGCACGACTACATAAGAGCCTTAACGGCCGCATTTATTGTGGCAAAATGAAAAATGTGCTTTTTTGTCCTGTACAAACCGAAGGTGAACGATGTTATTTCGGTGTTGCCTACCATATTTCATGGTTTGCCTAAAAATAAGATCGCGGTGTTCTCAAAATTAGTCCCGAATTAATATTTTCAGCGAAACAATTGTGCGCATACACGCACATTCTTTGCGGACACTCAGCGCTTATTAGCATCCGCGGCATCTTCATCCCATAAGATGTGATCATCGAATAAATGAGCCACATTTACTGCTTCCTTTATTTATTCACAGTGAAAATGGCACAAGTATGAAAGAGAAGTACATTAAAACACACATTTTCTGTATAATGAACATATATATCGCAGCCAACTATCAATATTCAGAGGATGTCCACAAATGGTCTGAATGTCCAATGTTATTTGTGAATATTCAGTGGATATTGAGTAGACTACAGTATTTAGATATATAGTGGGTATTCATAAAATATTTGTGGATGTTTTACTGACATATTTTACTAACAGCACAACGTCATGCAATGGATATTTATAAAATGTTTGTGGATATTATTTTACTAACATTTTACTAAGAGCAGAACCTATACGGATGACGATTGCTAAACTTCCAGATGAAAATAAAAAAAAACACTTCCAGCTGCGTTTCCAGTCGAAATTAATAACCGTTGACAGCTGAAAATTTAGCCTGCTATTTTTCCACCTGCAAACACTTGGCAGTAATTGCCTGCTTATAGTTTAGCTGGAATTTCTGATGTTGCTGTAAACAACTGGAAATATGAGTTTCGTGCTGGAAACAGAATCCAGTTCAGTCAGTTCTTCAAATGTAATTCAAATTAAAGGTCCCATGACACCAAAATTTCAAACGCAACATGCTTGCGTTAATTGGTTTTCCTACATACGAAGGCCACCTTGACCGAGTGTTAGCGGCGAACGTCGCCTCTAAGTAATATTAATATGGTTTCAAAGTAAGCGGGAATGCTCATCCGAGCTTGCAGCACCTCGCCACACCGCCACAATAAGACGCTGTTAGTGGGCCATCTGTGACGTTTCACTTTCGTAAGTTGGTATCGTGACGTCACAGAGAGACATGGGCGCGCCGCGCTATGACCTCCGAGTATGGCCTCCGAGCTCGGCTCTCGCAGCCGATCGCGGAGGCCACGCCAAAATCCGTATTTTTTTTTTTTTTTTGCTTTCTCTCCGTGTTGGTCGCTCAAGCGTACATTGTACACACGCTATGATGCAAAGCGAGTGCGGCGAGCAGACGAATTCAGCAACTGCTCAGGCGCTCGCGCTCTCCGCGACGTCACCGAATCTTGAGCTCACGTGATCAGTGCCTGCGCGCTCACTTGTGACAGCCGCCGCGCTAGCCCCGCGGCGCTAGTTTCTTGTTTTTGGCGCGCGTTTCGAAGCTTCATTAAAATTGAACAAAATTAACGATGCCGTGACTAATTAGATTTCACGCTGGAGAATTTGCCACTCCATACCATGATTACAAGACACTGTTCTACTCATTAGAACATAAAAGTCTCCAACAAAAAAATGGCTGTCATGGGCCATTAATTATCAAGTTTGTTTGTGTTTATTCCTTCCTCTCGCAACGTGAATACAAAATTGGTAAAAACACAGTGCTGCACACCAGCCGAAGGCGACTATTTTGGCCATGTATAAAGATAAAGTGCAGAAACAAAACAACTCTGACGACGACGCGCCTACGTGGAGCAGACGCCGGCTCCATTAAGCTTAATGCGGCGTTGCCACCTCAGATTTCTGAGGCTTGTCAATCAATTCGAAATAGACCCACGGTGACTGCAGGGGCACGGGGAGCTCCAGTCAACAAGGTAAGTCGAACTGCGCAGAGGAACCGGGTGGCCCAGTTTATTATCATCCGAAAAACTTAGGAAAACAGGGCCCGTGCGACACGCGCCCGCGCACAGAGGCATCCTGGCGCGAATCTAATTTGGGAGAACGTATACGGCAGCTTCACCTGCCGCTCACCTTTAATGAAATTTGTAAACATCAACTGACCAGGCGTAGCTTCCCGCTCCCGCACCCTCAGGTCATGAGGGCCCAGTCACACTAAGAATGCTGTAAACGGGTATACTTACCTGTCGCATCTTTAGTTTACAGTAAATTGCTTGATAGCATAAAGCCGCACTACCCTCATTGTGACGAAAGACAATGCACGTTACCTCGCATGCTGTGGCAGTGCACGGCGCTGCGTGATGGCGATCGAGCCTCTCCACACAGGACGCATGGAGAACATGTAGCAACCGCCAACTCGTACCGGGAGGCACAAAGCCCGCCGGGGCTATCCAGAGGGCCCGCAATTTGCCGGAGGGGCCCGCTCCCTTCCTGTCCCCAGGTGGGTGCGGCCCGCAGCCGAACCTCCCCCTTGAGGGGAACCGGCTCCTCAAAACAATTTTTGAATGAAGTCCATTGACTAGACTCGCTGACCGACTGATACCCCTGTCACACGGGCGCTTTCAAGGTCCTTTGAACTAAGGCTTCTTTACTTGAAAGGAGCGGGCGCGCTGTCACACGGGCGCGCGAAGGGAGCATTAGTTGAAAGGAGCTTCGGGCTGAGGGAGTTCGGGTTTGTCCCTTGAGGCTCTAAAGGACTACCCTCGTTCGCAGGTGGCAGACGGCAGAAAAACATGTTTTATCTTGGAGTCAATCCAACGCGCTTTTATTTAATAAAAAGCACGTTTCACGGTATCTTAGATTTTACAAACCCTAAAAGCGCTGCTGACAGATCGACGCAGTTTGTCATGCGTCGCCTGGAAATCGCCCAGCTTGCGGGCAGGTGCACGGTAGCGGTGATGTTGCGGTCAGTTGCTGGGGTGGTGTGGCTAGCTTGGCCTGGGTGTCAAGATTTTGTCTGCTGCAGGCCGAGGTGTCTTTGGCATATTTTCGTACCAACCGCCGGCGACGCATTTTTCTACTGCACATTCGAGAACATGCGTCACGTGCCGGTGTATTTCTAGCTGTTGGGCAAACGTCAGCTAAGTATTTGAAGGTGATACTTTGAAGGTGATATTTGGCGTAAGGTGATACCAGAGAGCATTCTTCCTTCAGAAGATTCGGCACATGGCGCTAAATTGGGCGCTGCAATGAACATTTGATCCTCGCACGCTAAGTGTCTCGTCGCACATGTTTGGAGACGTTGCTATTGAAAAACAATCAAGAACAGCAACAAAAACGGAATCGAAGTGCGCATGGCCGGCAAAATACAACAGTGTACACAGCGGCGCACTGCTACCACTACATGCGTGTCTGGCGAATTATTTCCGTTACTTTTAGGTGTTAACTTTGTTTTATCAGTGTCCACAAACAAAATATTTGATAAAAAAAGCATAAAAAGCACGCACAATTAATTTATGGGGGCATCGGAGCCGTATTATTTTTCTCATTTCGGAGCGATAGGAGCGCCAAGCGTACGTTGTGGCTTTTGTCAAAAGCTTTAAAGGAGTACTGACACGAATTTTTTACATCCTCGTACTATTGCCTTAAATGAAAGCAAGAGCATGTAGAACCCCAAAAAGAGCATCATGGTGCCTCGCAAGGCAATGAATATATTTTTAATACAGCTTCCTTAAAAGCCCGCTTTCGGTTTCGATTTCGAGGGGGCGGTTTCCTAGTGACGTATCAACATAGTCGGATGACGTCTGAGTCACGTAGGGACAGCAATTCGAGATAGCGTCGCTGCAACTCTGTCTTCTGTGGTCAATTACACGTGGAGCACGCAAACAGCGACAATTTCACGGTCGTCCAGTGATTCTGACAGCGATTTCTGCTATTTTTAGTAGGCTGTACTCATACGTCATCGTGGTGTCCATTGCGCTGGGGCTGGCTTGCAGTGCTGGGCGACGAAAACTTTAAAACCAAATTAAAATATCTTGTACATGTTTCTTGGCTTCCTTGTTTGGAGGGCGTTAACAATACATGGCTAGGAAACGAAAAATGCACATTTTGAGCCGCCGCAAAATCGTGTCAGTACTCCTTTAACGGAAACCGTGTAGCACCGACTCAGCTCCCTTGAGCCAATGTTCCTTCGAAGTCGCTATGCTCCTTTACCTCAAAGAAGCTTTGGTATGCCCGTGTGACTGGGGTATGAGTGACTGACTGTCAATAGACGAGACAGTTGCAAACCGCCGTCTTTAGGTTTTTGGTTTTCGATTTTCTTCTTTTTTGTAGGGTTGCGCACATATCGTAATCAGTCCAACTACTGCATAAACGATATATGGAACAGCCTAAAGGATGTATGTTTCTGGAAGTAAAGCTATCTTATTGTGTGCGGCGTTACAGAAAGTACAGAAAAAAATTTCGATTATTTTGTTTCGTGCGGAAAGGCTGTGAAAGAAAAACCAAGCATGAACGGGGCACGTGCGTGCGTTCGTCTCGAAGAAGAAGCGAGGTAATGCGCTGCGTTCTTGGGTGTTCTCAACCCGCTGTACCGATTGCCCTGTTCTCAACCGGAGACGCTGTGAAAACGCGGGACCTGAGGGCACGTGACCGCGTTGCCCGACCGTAAGTATGTGATTCTCTGGTCTTCCAAGCCGACCTCTCTTAGGTAATTCCCTTCAGCCCTTCATTGAATTCACTTTCTTGTTGACGCTGCCAACGCCTGAATCACCGGAGTGCTGGAGACGAACGCGTCTGAAACGCGGTGATGTGTCTTCCCTCAATGCGTTAGAGGCAGTCCGATCTTGTTGTGTCTACGGTTCGTCGCCGAACTCAGTACTGTGCTAAGACGACTCCAGAGCTTGATGTATGTGTGCCAGCCTGGCCTGTTCCAAGCTGCTATTGCTTGCTTTCCAGCTGTTTCATGTCGGGATTCTCAATTGCGTCTCGCTGTTGCTGTTCTGGGGCCGTATTCAAAAGGAACTAAGCACAAATGAAGGAACAGCCCTGGAATGTGATGTCTTCTTACATTGGTGTTTAGCTGCGCTGTTCGCCATCAGGAAATGGAATGACAACTCGCTCAACAAGCAACTGTCGTGAAGTGACTCGGTTTTGTGTGTTTACAGAAGCGAACTTGCCGAATCAGCGAACGAAAGACTACGTGGCATCGAAACAGGTCAACTGACAGGCCGACCCTGTGCTACGTCTGTCTGCAAGCCTGTCAGAGCAACGACTTCGGATCGTGAGTCATTTTGCCACATTGATGCCTATATAGTGCGACAGCAGCCTACTAATCCGACGGGTCGGTCGTTGGCACTTATTCACTCTTCATTGTTTTGTTGTAGTGTGAAGGCAGCTTGATGGTTAATCATATAGGTTATTTCAGTGAGCAACTGTCGTGAAGTGACTCGGTTTTGTGTGTTTACAGAAGCGAACTTGCCGAATCAGCGAACGAAAGACCACGTGGCATCGAAACAGGTCAACTGATTGGCCGACCCTGTGCTACGTCTGTCTGCAAGCCTGTCAGAGCAACGACTTCGGATCGTGAGTCATGTTGCCACATACTAATCCGACGGGTCGGTCGTTAGCACTTACTTGACTCTTCATTGTTTTGTTCTAGTGTGAAGGCAGCTTGATTGTTCATGTTGTGTCGCGATGTACTAGTTTCTGTTTCGGTTTGCGTGCTTGCGTTGCCGGGTGGCGCCTCGCTCGGCACCGTTGATGATGCGCCGTTAGGGGCGCTTTAGAGGCGTACCAGGGGGGGGAAAGCTCGATATGCTACGAATCGCCATAGATGGCGAAAAAATCAACCGCGGCGCGTTCCAGCTTCAACCGCGGGGAGTGGATCTACTAAGCCCTCTCTTAGCTCGAGCTATGGAGGCCGCCATTCGCCCTATTCACGGCCGCTCGATTTTATCCAGCGGCCGTGCCCTATTGCACTTTTATGTAGGGGCGCCCGCATCGGTGCCTAATTTCGATGCAGAATATATTGAACAAGGCGAAGACTTTTTCTTTGCCTGATATTAAACTTGCATACAACAAACTGCTGCTTTTAGTGAGCGTACCTTTGAGATACTACGCCATCCTCTTTTCACTAAATATTTTTTTGCTTCGGCTGATTCGGCAGTTTACCGACATCGATACCAAGTTATGATCGTTTTTTTTTTAGATTCAAACTACGCGGCGGCAGAAGTCACGTTAACCGTTTGCGACGCGTTCGGGCAGCGACGCAAGCTCGCGGTGTTTCGTTTTGCTGTAAATATTTCGTGAAACTAACGATTGCTTTCGTAGCCGGTGATATCGGCTTGCTGTTCTTGTTCGTACAAAGCACGTTGAAATGCTTCCACAGAGCGCTTTCCCCTGCGCCTCGTCCTTCAAAGCAACGAAGTTCGTTTCAAGCCCCAGCGTGCATGGACCGGTAAGTACAAACCCATTGCTTTTGTTTATTACGGTTGGTTTTGTTTTTGCGACAGTCAAGCGACACACAGCAACTCGAAAATTTTCAACGTCTCATATCCCTCCACCGACGGAATCCGCGTTCTCTTGAGCGACGTGGCTTCACGTAGGAGCGAGCTGCTGAGTCAATAGAAATGCATTTCTGAAGTTTATATGCAGTCTGGACGTGTTCGAATACACTTCTATCGCCCCCGCACGCACGTCCGTAACTCACCATGTATTAGTACCAAGTGTGTTATAAAGTTTGCTACATTCACATTAAAAAATTTAAAAAGAAGTGCCTGAGAGAGAGAGAACTAAAGCTAGTTCCAAGTTGTGAAATTTGAGTAAACAGCAAAGCTGGGGATCTCCTTCTTGCCTTATTGTTTATCTTGTGAGAGCAGTTTCACTTATAGGCTTACTTTCATTGAGTGTCACACAGAAACCGGCATTTTAATCATGGATATATTCTTTTTCTGTCACAGCCTCCTGGCTGACGCCTGCAGTCAACATTCCTTCTGGACGCACCTCGACACCATGGGCAAGGCACATGCTACGTTAGAGCACAAGCCTTACAAGGTATATATTCATACATGCATAACATGCTGCAGTTTACTCGCTCACTTTGTATACTGCTACATTTCGTCTTCATACATTATGTTTCTGAATGCATGATGATTTCATAACTTGCTCTCTTTTTTTCAGGGCTGCCATGCAACATCACGTTAACTGCCCTCGAAAACACAACCTGCAAGCACATGGAACAACTGAACATCTACTACAGCAGGTCACCTCAAACTTCATCTTTGTGATGCTGTAATTTGTACTTGGTAGGCATGCCATGGAAATATGTTACCAATAGTTGTTGTCCATAGGTGTCAGGTGTCCATTGTGTTATATAATCTACAGTACAATAATGATGAAATTTAACACAAGCTCTATGCAATAGTTACATCATGTCAGACTTCTAAGTCTGACAATGCACATTTGATTCAAGGTCATGGTGGTCGCATTTCTGTGGCGGCTAAATGCAACATCACCCATGTATTTAGGTTTACGTACGTCTCAAAAGGCCCCAGGTAGTTGCACCATTAAGGATGATAGTTGGGCTAGTTGATACATACTGATTTGAGGCACAACTAATTAGCACAAAGAAACCACAGGCAACACAAGGGAATGCATGAGTGGTTCCTACGCTACTTAGTTGTGTCCCATATTATCAACATCAATCCAAAAAGTTGGGGCACGTAAAATTCCAGGTATTATTAGTCATATTACAGCCAAACAAACATCAGGGCAGTGAACGGACATTGTTCCGGTATTTAGTCATACTTTATGAGATGCATGGTTTACAAAGTTTGTCTGAAACTTTTTTCTTAATGCATTGAATTGTAACAGTCTACAAAAAACAAAGAATGCCGTTCGACAAGCTAGCCAGTTCAATTAGCCTTTGAATATATATACAACACATTTTATTAAGTTGTAAACAGCTAAAAAACAATAGATATTAAGTTTTGCAAGCACTAGTTGCAGCATATGAGTGTAAAGGACATTTATGTTATAGGCCAAATTGTGTTCAAGGGATTTGCTCATTTTCTTTTTATATAGCACATAAATATCCATAATTTATAGCTGAGCATGCCTACTTCAGGTGGCTGTGACACCCCTTAACCTGCCACCCCTTTTCTTTTTTTTTTCTTTTGGTGTGCTTTGCACTGTCATACTGCACTGCCTATGAAAAGACTTCACAATGTTGCCACGAACAAAGCCTAGGAAATCGAAGATATTAAAGGGGCACAATCAGCAGCAAAACATTGCTGGATGCAAAAGTCGCAAAAAATGTACATTAATGCTTAGCCTCATAACATAGCCTCTAATTTGTTTGTCTGTACATCGCAACAACCTCTACCCATTGAAACATTTAATTCGAGGCTATGATCAGAGGCTAAGCGGTAATATAGGCGTTTACGAAGTTTTTTATCCCGCAAACTTTTGCTGTTGACTGTGCATACGACACATGTGCAGCTACACTGCAACATTGTCGATACTTTGATGTTGAGGTTCTACAATTAGCAAGAATACGGTTTATTTTCAAAGCACATGTTTAAAAAGTGAATAATCCAACAACAAGCACATATACAATAAGCATGATCTTTATTTTTTCCGGCACTGTCACACATTCACGTAATGTTCCTCCACTTCAATTTGTGTGCATGTGTGTGTTTGTACGAGAGTGCATAATTTCTGTTGACATGTCTATGCATCACAGACATTGTGCTCATGGCTGAGCGATTCTTTTCCACATACATCAACCTAGATATTTAATGTATTCCTGAAGCTAATCTGCCCATAATTATGCCTCTGTAATCAGCCTGAATTATCCTAGCATCTCTGTCTTTCTATAGTATTCATATTTTGTTCATGCATTGTAGAATATCTGCTGTCGATTATACCGCCTTCACAGCACACTTGAGCTTATTGGTGCGGTCATTGGTGCCATAGCATTCTCGCTCTACACGAACTGCATAACTGAACCATAATAACCCATTTAGCGACAGCGTACACAATTGTGCACTTGTTTTCGGCAACTTGTTCTTTGGCAGTTCAATGGACAAGCGGCTAAGAAAGTGCAAGAAAGACAGCTTTGGATGAATTAATGTATTCAGTGGGTCATCAGTTTGCTACAGTGTGCTGTGTACTCGTGCAGACAATTTTGTGAAGGCATTACCATATTTTAAGAGTGGTTTGACGTGGGATGTTCAGGGAGCGACATCAAAAATATGATTTTCATTGGCTCATAATGAACTTAGCCAATAACAAACTGCACTCGTGTTTCAAGTCTGCTTCTGATTAATTTTATGACAAAGATAAAAGCTGACTGGCCTTAGAAGAAACTTACATTGAATTATGCTCTAATTACATTTATTTACTGGGTAACAAACAGTTCAACACATAACCGAGGTTTCTTTCTTGCTATTGAATGTGCAGTGCTGCGAAAATTGTGTGTGTTAAGATTTGGTGCATTCATAGACGCTTTATCGCAGTTAGCGCTTAAAACAAAAGTGAATGTTTTTTTCGCCCATTACCTACACACCTACGGTATGGGTTCACAGCTGATAGTTGAAATTCGTGCCTATCCTATTCGGCACAGCGCGACGCTTCTTGTTTGTAACTCATTCACTTATCTTTATACAGAGACGGTGCATCCGCGATCGTTTAGGTAACGTTAACTAAGCGAAGCTAAATCGGTGTTACTGTGACATCTGCCAACGTTGCGCACGTTTCGGATTCTGCATCGTGGATTTACCCGCGCTCGCTGTCTGGAAATCAAGGCTAACAGAATGGGACGGCGCAATGCAATGAGAGAGCAACATTCGTTCGATCGTATACCGTCTATGCATGCATATTTTGTCAGCGTTTAGCGTGGTTATGCGCAAGTTGGAGTGCACTCAGTATGTATGTGTTTTGTTAGGACGCGACTGCAAATTGTTGGCCCATGTGTGCACTGTACTGTACGTTGTTTGTACCAGCTGTGGTGCCGCAATAAACGATGCAAACCTTACTTGATTGACGTTGTTTTTGCCAGTCGAGGCCTGTTTGGTCACCTGGCGATAAGCTACAGTACCTGTGTACGAAAAGTACACACGCGAGCCGCGGTTTAGCGAGAGGAATAAGTAAAATACTACAGCGGGTCTAAATGTGGGAGGGAGGGGGGGGGGGGGGTACAGCAGGGCGCGACCCAGCAAAAACGCGACGTTTCCCGATGATGATGATAGTACTTGCAGCGCCATCTCCGTTCGCCCTAATGCACTTCACTACGCCGCCGCTACTCTTATTTGTGTTCTACAGTGGAAGGTACAGTTTCCGTTCTCTAAAACGCGTATATAGGTGTTCTCTGGGCGTACGTGTAGGACGTGTAAATAAAGCAGAGAGTGTGTGGTAAGCCGCGGAGCGAGTGGTTCTACTTCGGCGCCCTGCGCCCCACCGTTGCGTTCGCGGCTAGCTGGCGTCCCTGCCGGCCACCCGTCGTGTTTTCCGCTGCTTCGTCGTGGGACCCGCTGCAGTCGCGACGCAACAAATGGCGACGAGACAACGGTGAGAACCGTTACTGCAACGCATTCTTCGCTTTCCTGCCTTTCCCGCGCTCCTTCGCGAGGCCTAACACCCGTGCTTTGTTCTTGCATGTTGAACGCTGCGTCTGTTGCTCTTCTTCGCCTTCGTCGAACACTCGTTGAGGGCATTCTGCTATTTTCCGCCTCCTCACTGCTTGCTCTGAGATGGCGTCTGCCATTCCTCCGCCTTTATTTCTGGCTACGCCCGGGGACCCTTCAATCCCATGGTCTGACTGGAAATTAATTTTCCAGGCGTATGCAGACGCGGCTGGCGAGGATGCCAGCAAGCCCGAGCGTCGCAAGGCCCTCCTGCTCAACGCGTTGGGCCACGCCGGCCTGAAGCTCTTCTATGCATTGGACGCCGCTAACGCGTCGGCGACGCCAGCGTCTGCCGACGTTTTCAAAGATGCCATCGCCTTATTCGACGCGCACTTCAAGGACGCTACGTGCGACTACGTCGCACGCCTCAAGTTTCAAGAACGCCGACAACTTCCCGGCGAGCCTGTTGCAGATTTCATCATCAGTCTTGAAACGCTCGCCGCGTCGTGCAGCTTCGGCGTGCTTGAAAGCGAAATGATTCGTCATCAACTGTTCACCGGCATAGCGTCGCAAAACGTACGCTGTCGCCTTCTGCAAAAAGGCTCCTCCATATCCTTGGCTGAAGCCATTTCAATTGCGCGGGAGGATGAGCTCGTTCGCGTCCAGTTGGAGCAGTTTGCTCCACATTCTGTACAGCAGCTTTCCGCTGCGGGGCAGCAAGGCGCCCATTCTTTGTCCAGCGCGTCTTGTCAAGATGGCGGCCCTTCTTCATCGGTTCGGCGTGGCGGGAAACATGGCCGTCCATCTTCCCAGTTTCAACCACGACCTACTTTCAACGCGGCGGTCAACATGGCCGTCCGCCTGCACATTCCTATGGCGGTCCTCAACATGGCGGATCCTCCGCGTCGCGGGGGCGAGGAAGCCGGCAATATGGCGACTCAGCATCGTCGAATTTCTCCTTTTCTGAGCAAGAGCGAGCTTTCGGCTCATTTCAAGGTCCTTCAGCGTCTTTTTCGACGCCACATTGTTTTCGCTGCGGGTCTACCCGCCATTTAGCCAATTTTCCACAATGTCCTGCTCGGAACCGCACTTGTTCGGCGTGCGGCAAAGTTGGCCATTTTCAAAAGGTCTGCAATTCTCTTCTTGCACTTCGTCCTGACGCAGCTTCTTCGTCCGCTTCGTTGAGTGCTACCGCGCAGACCAATACGGTCACTGTCCTAAACGTGGATGGTCTCAACGCAACTTCCGAGCCGAGCATCATTGCTTCAGTGGGCGATGTCCCCTTGTCTTTTCTGGTAGACACAGGTGCTTCAGTTTCTTTAATAAGTGCCGCTGACTTTTATAGTCAGCTTTCCGGCATTCGGCTCTTGCCTTCTTACATCGTCTTACAAACTTATTCTAAGGGCACAATTGATAATTTGGGTCATTTCACTGACCAAGTTTCGTATCGCAGTCGCACTGCATTGATCACTTTTTACGTCACTGCCAATGGCAGCTCGTTGCTGGGACGTGATGCCATTAAGGCATTATCCATAAATATCCTCGGAGCATCTATGACATGTGCCCAAGTCGATATTCAACAGGATCTTCCGACCAACGCGCCTTCTGCATTTCGTCACCTGTTCACCAGTGAACTGGGATGTGTGCGTGGTTTCGTGCATAAAGTGACGCGTCGAGTGTGTGCCCAGTGCGTGCTAAACTGCGCCGAATTCCTCTACTGCTTCGTGAGCAAGTATCGGCAGAACTATCCCGTCTTCAAGCCAACGGAATCATCGAGCCTGTCTCTGCTTCCGACTGGGTCTCCCCGCTGGTTGTCGTCAAGAAAAAGGATGGATCCATTCGCCTGTGCGTGGACCTTCGAGAACCAAACAAGGCGATCATCATCGACGGGTTTCCTCTTCCGCACATCGAGGAACTCTTTCATCAACTGTCCGGCGCGGTATGCTTTTCCAAGTTGGACCTCGCGTCCGCTTATCACCATGTTGAACTGTCTGAATGCAGTAGAGACTTAACCACTTTCATTTCGCACGAAGGCTTGTTTCGTTTTCGCCACGTGTGTTTCGGGCTTGCATCTGCCCCTGCAGTGTTCCAGAAAATGATGTCAATAATTCTTAAGGGTTGTAGTGGCGCGCTGTGTTACTTGGATGACATTTTGGTATGGGGCCGAAGCAGCGAAGAGCATGACGCTAACTTGCATACTGTTCTTACTCGTATCAGCGAATGTGGCATGAAACTTAATAATAAGTGTATTTTTGCTGTCAGTGAGCTGCAATTCTTGGGACACAATGTCAGTTCCCGCGGGCTAACACCTGTTGAATCAAAAGTCCAGGCCATTGTTAACGCGCCGCGGCCTACTGATGTCAAAACTTTGCAATCCTTCTTAGGTCTTGTTGGTTACTATGCCAAGTTTGTGTCTCACTATGCCGATGTGGTTGAACCACTGCGTACCTTACTTCGACAGGGACAGCCTTTTAACTGGTCAGCTGAAGCTGAGCGGAGCTTCATTCGAATTAAGTCAATCCTGGCCTCGAAGCCAGTTGTCAGTATCTTCAATGAGAAGCTGCCCATTGTCATCACGACTGATGCATCCGATGTTGGACTCAGAGAAGTGTTTCAACAACAGCTAGGTGATCAACTGATCACCATTGCTTTTGCATCACGCACATTGTCCCCTGCCGAGCGCAGGTACTCAGCAGGAGAGCGTGAAGCTCTCGCTTGTCTTTTTGCTTGTGAAAAATGGCATGTGTATGTGTGGGGCCGGCACTTTGCGCACAGATCATCAAGCACTAGTTGCTCTTCTTTCTGCAGGATCTGAAGGCCGGCGCCCCATCCGAATTTCTCGCTGGTGTTCTCGACTGATGTATTACAACTTCAGTGTGCAATATTGTAAGGTGCAAATAATGTGGTTGCAGACGCTCTGTCGCGCCTTCCTCTTCAGATACCGGTTACTGAAGAGCGTGATGAGGAAATAGTTTCCTTAGTTACTTCTTGCATCACTAAAGCCGAGCTTCAGGTAGCCACTGCCGCAGATTCCACTTTGTCTCAAGTTCTTAAATATTTACGTGAAGGATGGCCTTCCAAATGTGCTCTTGCTTCTGATTTCTTGCCTTACTTCGCAGTCCGACAGGAACTGTCTTGTGTCGAGGACTTGCTTTTCCGCGATGAACGCGTGATTCCCCCTGCTTCTTTCCGTAACAAGCTAATACAGCTTGCACACGAGTCTCATCCAGGCATAGTTCGCACAAAGCAGAACCTTCGGGATAGGTACTGGTGGCCCGCCTTAGACAAGCAGGTCGAACAGGCAGTCTACAACTGCCACATATGTCAGGCGGCTGACAAGTCAGCCAAACCTTCATTCGCTCCCATGCAACCTGTTCCGTGGCCTGATCAACCGTGGCAAAAACTCGGCATGGATATCATTGGTCCTTTGCACAATGTCCCGCAAAATGTGCGGTTCATTATTTCTGTCATTGATTATCATTCTAAGTGGCCTGAAATTTGTTTCACGCCTACAGTCACTTCTGCAGTTATTATTGAATTCCTCTCTTCCATTTTCAGCCGAGAAGGTTTTCCTGATGCAATAGTAACGGACAATGGTCCGCAATTTCAGTCTCTCCAGTTCCAGACTTTTCTGTCGCAACGCCGCATTCAGCATTTGAACTCGTCAGTCTTTTATCCGCAATCGAATGGTCAAATCGAGTGTTTCAATCGTGTTCTGAAAGAACATATTCAAATCGCTCATTTGGAACAGCGTTCCCTTAAGCAAGTTTTGACTGAATGCTTAGCTTCTTACAGGTTTACACCGCAGGGCACCACTGGGGTGTCTCCTGCGCAACTACTTCACGGTCGGCAACCCCGAGTTGCTCTTGACATCGTTTCCTTGCATCGCAATACACGAGCGCTCTCGCATGAGCACATTCGTAACAGTCTTTTCTCGTCAACAAGCTATGAGGCACTATGTGGACAATCGTCGAGGTGCTAAGCCATCTAAAGTTCAAGTTGGCGACACAGTGAAGGTCCGAGTTCCAGGGAAACGTCCCAAGTACCGAGGCCCATACAACGTTTCAGAATAAGTTAGTCCCACATCTTTTCGATTAAGCGATGGCAGCGTATGGAACGCTTCTCGCATTGTCATTTTCCATACGGATTCGGCTTCAACGCCAAAAACTTCTTCCCGTCACTTGTCTTTCACGTCTTCTCCTTATACGCCGGATTACTACATGTGGCCTCCATGTACCAACACTTCTTCTGCAGGGGGGGGGGGGGGGGGGAGGATTTCCCAGACGGTGTAGCTGGTACATCTACACCAAGCGAAGCAGTTCATATTGAACCTTCACAAGCGGCTGAGGCCGTTGAATCGGACTCTGGTCCAGAAAGTCAAGCTTTAGCTGAGGCTGTGAGCCCAGGTGATGAAGCCGCGAACTCAAGTTCTGGGTCAGGGCCGTCACCTCTTCCTACGAGTCTTGATGTTTCGTCTCCGAGTTTAGGTGATCAGGAAGCACAATCACCTAGTTCTTCTCAAAGGCCTAGTCCTTCTCAAAGGCGCCGCTCCAGGAGGAAGCGGAATAAGCCAAGCCGCTTTGCAGATTATATTACATAAATTAGTACGTTCAGACTTGCATTCATGAAAACATTGTGTTCATCCTAGTGTCATGTGTATTCTTTCAATGCGTAGCAGTGTGCACGCTGTCAAAAATCTTATGCATCCGCACATGTGTGCGGAGAATGGTGTGAATTCTTCTGTCTTGTGCAGTGTTCTCATAAACTGTCAATATACTGTCAATTTCTTTAGCATTTAATTTCAAATGTCTTGAGTGAACTGTGCATTCTTTTGCTTAACGCAGCTTCAATGTCCATGAACAGTGAGTGCACTGTGTTTACTTGTTTCCTACACCTGCGTGTGTAGTGAATTCCTTTACCATGTGAAATTCTTCTTTAAACAGTAGGTACTGACAAATTGTCTTGTGCATCGCGAGTACTGCAGGAACGTTCTTTCGAGGAGGGGATGATGTTGTGTCGCGATGTACTAGTTTCTGTTTCGGTTTGCGTGCTTGCGTTGCCGGGTGGCGCCTCGCTCGGCACCGTTGATGATGCGCCGTTAGGGGCGCTTTAGAGGCGTACGTGTAGGACGTGTAAATAAAGCAGAGAGTGTGTGGTAAGCCGCGGAGCGAGTGGTTCTTCTTCGGCGCCCTGCGCCCCACCGTTGTGTTCGTGGCTAGCTGGCGTCCCTGCCGGCCACCCGTCATGTTTTCCGCTGCTTCGTCGTGGGACCCGCTGCAGTCGCGACGCAACAGTTCATATCGGTAATTTGAGTGAGCTGAAATTCTAGTAACCTCTAATGCATTTATTTAGGAACAAGCCTTCCCGCCTGCTTGTCTGTCTGCACGAACAAGTACTTCATTGTAATTTTTATAAGTGAGCGCCTTCTTTGGCTACTACTGTCTATTTGGCTGCCGCTGTCTATTTGGGCCTAACTGTCCGGCATTGATGTGACGACCACATAAAAAGAAATGAGAAAATTCAACCCCTATTAAGAATCAAACCTGGGCCTTGAGTGTGCTGTGCTTGTATACCTGTACTTCGGCCATTAAAAAAAAAGCCTTCCACATCTACGCAGAGTTCGCCTTACAGTGGCAGCGTAATCGATGATACTGCTTTGTGCTCAATCAATCCTTTTCCTCAGTCGTACTTTATTCCTGCCCCCCCCCCCCCTTTCCGGGCCTTATCTCCCATTGTATGCTTTTTCTGCTTCATCGTATTCGCCCTCACACACATTCTCTTGTCCTTCGTTGTCGCCTTCCACTTCATCGTCACCTTCTTATTAGCCAACGAATTCCTGTTCTTCTCCGTCGCCGTCGTCTTTTCCCCCGTCCTCGTTCATGAAAGCGCAGCTGGCGGCTTGCAACATATAATGATGTGAAAGACCACACAGATCAGTGTCGTGGCTGAGAACACAAAATGCTCAGTAGAGCCAGGGTGTGGATTCCATTACTTCTCCTGCCACATCAGAGCCGTGGCTGAAAGTGCAGGACGCGTAACCACGTGGTGAGAGCACTTCTGTGAGGATTGGGTTGTAGTGACATCACTTCTATCTGGCTGGGTTCAAGTCCGCACATGCATGGTGCGTTTACAGCGAAGGTGTATACCTCTACCAGCCAAAGAAATTTTCGCCGCGTGGTCAGCGTCAACAAAAACAGGGCTAAAAGAAGGCAACCTAGCATAGCGCGGTGGAGAGGAGGACAAGCGCATGGCTAAGGGAGTGTGGCGCATGCGCATAAGTCATCCAGAGCGGCACATCTGTACAGGTGGTGCCCGTGCACACTGGCGGAAAAACGCGCGCGGCGCGCCGCCGGCGGAAAAACGCTCCGGCGGCGACACGGCCACACTGCTCGCGGTGAACCGCGGCGGCAGCGCCGCGACATCCCGCCTCCTCCGAACTATAGTGCCTAGGCACTATATCCGAACGAACGGGCGCGAGAAGCAAGCGAGCCACCGTACGGGTACGAAACGAGCCTCCGGGCGTGTCCGCATGACTCCGCGATGGAGCACGTACGTCACGGACGGGGACGCTCTGATTGGTCTCCTCCCCGGCGGCACGCGGCGTGCCGCGTAGAATCGTGCACAGACCGATCGGCTCGCGGCAGGGATTCGCGGCAGCAGCCAATGGCAGCGACGGCAGCAGCCAATGGCAGCGCGGAAGACGCGTGACATCTAGCTTCTGGCCGCCCATTGGTTCACTGCTCCGCTCTGATCGCCCTGCCGAGGTTGCCATGGCTTTTACCGGTGTCACCGGAATCTCGTCGAAAATATTGATTGTGACTTGTTGCTGGCTCGAAATAAATGCTTATTGGATAGTGTTGTGCCTAATGTGAATCAATCAGCAAAGCAACGCCCGTTTCCAAACAAGCGGAGAGATCGAAAGCAACTGCCGTGGAAAGGTAAACAAACATCTCGGCAAGGGCCACCTCACCGAAGCGGCTCGTTTCGTTTCTGCCATAGCGCTTCATTCACAACGACGTTTTGAGAAAACTAATCGCACGTGTTAACGCACGACATATAAGTGCAAATGTTAATCGTATAGGTAAAAATTAGCACGTTGTGATGAGCTCGCGGTTGACAGCGAACGACTACTACTCAGAGGGTCGGCAGCTAGGCCTACCCTCGTAGTCGTCACTGACGGTGGCCTGCTGTGATATGTGCTAGTGCCTCGCGAAGGCATCGGCAGTGTTTTTCTGTGTTGTATGACCAAGCAAGGCTGTACGAAAATGTTTATTTTGTACTTGCTGACGAGGATACGATGTCTTACGAGCGTTTACGCAGACACGCTTCGTGAGGGTGATGCTTAACGCGCAGATCGCTCGTCCTGACCCACCGAGGCGACCGAGGCGTTTGCCTCTGTCGATGGAATCGCGTCGAAAATATTGCTTATGATTTGTTTGTGACATGAAATTAATTCTCATTGAGTAACGTTACGCCTAAAGTGAACCAATCTGCAAAGCATCGCCCATTTCTAAAGCACTCGAGAGATTGGAAGCGGCCGCGGCGCGAACGTAAACAAACATCGGCAGGGGCTGTTTCACGGAAGCGGCTCGCGTCGTTTTTACCATTGCGCTTCTCATCTGTTTTGAAAAAGCTAATCGTATGCGTTAACACACGACGTATGAGTACAAATGTTAATTGTGTTAGTAAAGATGAGCGCGCGTTGTGGCGAGCTTGCGGTCGATTGCGAACAACGGGTACGTCGTCCGCAGCTAAGCCTACCCTCGGAGTCTTGACTGGCGGTGGGCTGTCTGGATGTGTTTGTCGCTCGCGAAGGCATAGTTTTATCGGAAGTGTTCTTCGGTGCTCTTATGTAGCCAAGTATGGCTGTACGAAACTGTTTGTTTTGCACTTCGCGACAGGGATGCGATGTTTTACGAGCGTGTATGCCAACGCGCCGGATGTGGGCGGAGCCTACTCGCTGATCGCTCGTCGCCCTGTGTGTGTTGAAGCGTCGTATGCCGCGTGTCGGAGCACGCGGCATCGGACGTCAGATCGCGCGGAAAATCGGACCATGTGTCCAGCCCTTCACAAGCTCTCGAATTACGCCGTGGCCACTTTCGCGCCGCGTTTCCTCCTCTTCGGGAGTGACGCACTTGTTTGGTTACGCCACATTCTCAGCGCGGAAAAGCGGGGCATTCTGTCGCCGTGCCGCCGACGCGGAGAATTTATTACGAGGATCGGCGCGGTGACGTTAGTTCCGAATCTGTGAAGAGAGAGAATAAACTTTAATGCCACAAAGCACTAGGTAGGTCACCGCGATGTCCTCTTTCAGGGCACCGCTGTGCGCAGCAGCTCGCCGGGCCTGACGGAGGGTTGCCAGCTGGCTTTCCAAGGTCAGATCGGCAAGTCGCGCCTCCCACGACCACGCACGTATTTGTAATGTATGGCCATAGTCGACCGAGACTGGTCTCTGCAGGCAAATGTATGTGATGCGCGGTGCTGTTGGAGTGCCTCTGCACCAAGGACATACGTCCGCATATCTTTCGGGATACATTAGACATTTTTAGTTTATCGGGCGCATATCTGTCGGGATACATTAGACATTTTTAGGTTATCGGGCTTAGCGAAATAGCGTAGTTATCGGAATAGCGGGATGGAAATGCGCATGCGCAGTGCCGTAAACGGCCGATACCGTTTAGCGTGTAGACGGTATTTCGCAGATTTAACGTTTGCGTGTTTATCGTAGTTCACGTAAAACATGGTGGCTGTTTCGGACGCCCGCCTCGAGTTGAATTTGACCGTCGCTGTAGCAGGATTCACTTCGTTCGCAGCAAATGACTGTTCAGGTAGCTTCGACGACGCAGTATTGGGGAGAACAGCCGAATTTTCGAGATCGCTTCCCATTTCGAACGTTGCTAGGCCTAGCGAGAGAGCATCTACAACATGTCAATTTATGCTCTTGGCGCTTGCTTCTTATATATTTATTTCTCTTAATTCTAGTAAAGTTAGACTTCCGCTGAACGCGGGAGTGTAAGTGAACATTTTAAGCTTGATTTCTTTTCAACTTTCTTAACGCATGTGTATTCCCTAGATGGCGCCACAATCACAACTGTCGTGATATAGAGGGCCTTTAAAGGTACCATGACACCAAAATTTCAAACGCAAGATGCTTGCGTTAATTGGTTTTGCTGCATACGAAGGCAACCTTGACCGAGTGTTAGCGGCGAACGTCGCCTCTAAGTAATTTTAATATGGTTGGAAAGTAAGCAGGAATTCTCATCCGAGCTTGCAGCACCTCGCGACATCGCCACTAGTATGACGCGGTTAGTGGGCCATCTGTGAAGTTTCACTTCTGTAAGTTGATATCGTGACGTCACAGACAGACACGGGCGCGCCGCGCTATGGCCTCCGAGCGTGGCCTCCGAGATTAGCTGCCGCAGCCGATCGCGGAGGCCACGTTAAAAGCCGTATTTTTTTGCTTCCTCTCCGTGTTGGTCGCTCAAGCGTACATCAATTGTACACACGCTATGAGGCAAAGCGGGTGCGGCGAGCAGACGAATTCAGCAACTGGTCTGGCGCTCGCGCTCTCCGCAACGTCACCGAATCTTGAGCTCACGCGATCAGTGCCTGCGCTCACTTCCGACAGCCGCCGCGCTAGCCCCGCGGCGCTAGTTTCTTGCAGGTTTTGGCGCGCGTTTCGAAGCTTCATTAAAACTGAACAAAATTAACGATGGTGTGCCTAATTAGACTTTACGCTGGAGAATTTGCCACTCCATGCCGTGATTACAAGATACTGTTCTACTCATTAGAACATAAAAGTCCCCAACAAAAACATGGCTGTCATGGGCCCCTTTAAACTATCGCGCCGTAAACGCTTCTCCGCGCTGGAACGAATGTTTGCGGTATACGGTAACGCTATTTCATAGCCCCGCTATCACGCTAACGCACTAAACTAAAAATGTCTATTGTGTGCAGTTTCTGTAAGTAGGTAAGTAAGTGTTGGTTTGTAAGCGACGCCAGTCATGTGCTTTTGAGCGTTGAGCTTGTGAGGTAGTGCCATAACCCTGCGGTATAAGCGCTGTCTCTCTAGCATGCTGTGCCGTGTCACCTCGTCTGCAAGCAGGATCTCGGAGAGGTCCGTCTCCCCGGCGGATAGACTCGATCTGCGCGTCAGGCACTGCGCCGCGGCTTGGCGAAGCTAGCAAAACTGTCGATCTCGAGCTGCTGTTTCTTTTATTTAGCGTCTGATGAAACGCCTCCGCTTTTATGTATTAGCGGGCTGAAAGCACGAGCACAAGAGAAGAAAGAAGTCTGATGAAGCGCCTCCGCCCTAATATAGGCTGAAGGCATGAGCACAAGAAAGAGATCACGCAAATTACACTTATTGTGTACTTCGCAGAAGTGCACGCGCCCTTATTTCGTGATGATGATAGTTTTGGCGTACACCTAACGGCCAACCTAAGGCTTAAACAGCTTCGCTGTGAAAAGAAAGTATACTATATACTTAGCTTGGTGTCGTTACGGACAGCTTATTTTGGATTCACAAGGCTGCATTTCTGACAGCAGTGGGCCAAGTTTTCTTACAAGCTTGTGCGCCTCGGTCTGTTTTCGCTCTGCAGAGATGGGGAGACTACTGTTCTGCGAAGTTATTGCTTTTAGAGATGCCGGGCAGAAACGGAAACGTTGCCAGTTGTTGTCCATTCATGTACAGAACATGCGCTTTGGCCCTTCGTTCTTATTGCACTAGGCTACTCCCACCCAACCCGCCACCTTTTCTGTGTTTATCCCAAGAAAATTTTTTACTTAAATGGGTTTTGACAATTGTGTTTGTGTGCTGCAAAATGTCTCCGCACACTTCACGATGCTGTTTGTGACGCAGGCAATGGGCGACGACTCTGACGCACGAGCGCAGACAACGGCATCATCATCCAGACAAGAAAAGGCGTTGGACGAGTCCAATAGGCCTACGCTGGTCCAAGGAATCCCTACGGAACACAACTCCGACAGACAAGGACAGGTGACGAAAGACTCCAGTGGTCAAACCAAATCAGTGGAAGATTCCATCGATCAAGAGCTTACTTCGGCGAACCACAGTCCAAGCGCCGGAGTAAGCCAACGGTTCGTGTTCTGGAACCACATACCCTCACCGACACTATGCTTCTCACCAACACTGCTACCGTACGACTATTACAGCCGCGTACCACCACCGGTTTCACTACCACCCCCGGTTCCAGCAGCATTACCGGTCCCACCATCACCCAATGGAGTTTTCCCTGCCTTATGGAATGGAACTCACTGTGGCATTTGGCCTGCGCCTGCTCCTCAGGTCGCCGTAGGTGTCCTGCCTACCCCTCCGCAGGAGGTAGACAATTCTCCGAAACACTATATTTGTTCAGGTTTCACCGAAAGTCACGATGCCACGCCGATGGAGATCTTACCAAGTGCGAGGCCCATACCACCGTCGACGACCACGTCGACAGAGGGTGAGACTCCAGCACCTTCCGAAAAGGCCGAGAATACAACGGATGAAACTTGCGAGGTCAGCAGTAGTCATTCGATGAAACCTTCTGGCCCGCAAAATGGAGTGTCTGTGACTCGGGCACTGAAACCGGTTAAGGATCTTCACGCCGACGACCCTCGACTAGCTGAGTCGTCGGTGCTATCGCTGTTGAAAAGGTGCTTGCTTTGCGCGAAGAAAATGGCGCGAGCTAAACGTACGGGCTTGGCTTGCGTTGTGGAAGAATGCTCGTGCACTAAAAAATTTTTTTGCCGAGTAATGTCAAGCGTGAAAATAGCGCAAGTACCACGAAAGCAGAAACGTTCCTAGAGAAACTTGAACAGCCAATAGCCAGTGCACTGTCTGTTGCGGCCCGACGACACGCGGCTACCGACGCAGAGGCACCTGTGGTCAACTGTGAATCGAACGAACCTAGCTATAGTGTTCTATAGAATATGTCCTAGTGACGCGTCCGGGAAAGAGCGCGCGTGCCCGTTTCCGTGGACGCCACCAGATGCCGCCCCTGCGCCTTTTACCAGCGGACCGGCCGCTGTCTTATTCGTTGTGTTAGAGACTTTCCGTGCTTCTTAGCGTTCATTATGCACATAATTCTATGCCATTCCACGAGAGGATTAAATTTAGCGTAGTATGGTAAAAGGAAATTTCGTGATCGTCAAATAAATGCGCCAGTACCGACAGCGTCGTCTGCTAGTGCCGCAGACCGGTGCTTTGATTGCGTCTGCAGTTCGTGGTATCGCCTGCGGTGGTGGCATTTCACAGCGTATTTATTGCTCATGCATTGCACTCAACTCGGTTTCCATCTCTGGCAATATACTTAGCGCAGTTAAAATAGCGTGCTTATGGTGAATGATAAACTGCGCGGCGACTTCAATGTTTATTGCTGTGCCCAAGGTGCGCGACTACATAAGAGCCTTAAAGGGCAACTCCGGCGATTTTTTACTGTCCTCTGATCTCAATGAAATCTTCAGTATGTATTCTCCTCGGCACTATAATAATATATGCCAAACCAGGCGGTTGCAAGTCATTAAGTTTTCCTGGAAAATAATTAAAAAATTTTTAGCGGATTCCCCTGCGGGCCACCCTGTGTTTTTGACGTCATCACCTTCAACGCTGCCTACGCGAGCATGCGGGACTTCAAAAGCAAAACTGCGGTACTTCAGCGTTCAAATCATCACTGTAAAGTTCAGAAAAGCTGGCATAACTCAATACATCATTGGCTGGCCTCGCCACTGTCACTTCTCCATATTTCTGATGGCGGGGAGGGGGTGACGTCATCGCATACGCTGCAAGAAGCGTCTACCCGTTTCGGTTTCGGTTTGAGCACGCCTTTCGGTTAGTTACTTAAAATTATTGGTGCGTTTCTGAGCAAACTGTACCACCCCGGCTGCTACAGGACTATCAGTACTATTCGAAAACATCGATATCAGAACATGGTGAAAAAACCGCCGGAGTTCCTCCTCTGTAGTATGTAGTAGTAGTAGTCGTCGTCGTAGTAATAGGTAGCCACGTCTACTTTTATGAAAAAAAAATTCCGAAAGTAGTTTCCGAAGTGGGGAATGGAACCAGGGACCCCTCACTTCTGAACGCGCGGCGTTAGCCACTACGCCACAAAGCGTACATGGACACATGCACCACCAGTGCCTTCTCTGGCACAACGATGACGCTAAATACCCAACATTAAAGGGACTGACAACTGACCAGAACCTGCGATTAGATTCTGGCGGAAATGAAAAAACCATGAATTATTGTGACAGATTCAAGCATACTTAATGGGGTTTGAGTACAATTTGTATTTTTAAATTGCGTTTGAAAATCACAAAAAACGGGTATGTCGCGCAGCGTAGCCGTAGAGACTTCGTACTGCTATGGGGATGGTGCACAAGGCCAGGCGGCTCCACCGTCGCCCCCCTGCGTACAGCGCCAATGCGGGCGCTTCTCCGTCGTTGGGGTGATGAGGCTCCCTCCCGCACCGCGTGCCTGCCTGCTTGTGCTAGGGTGGCGTCGTCTGCGTCCGTTCCGCCGCAGCTTCTAACTGGTTTTAAGACCGTAGAAGGTTTGAAAAATGTCTTCCGTGGGGCTAATATCGCTAAAGGAAAGCTTTTATACGAGGCAGGCCATGTGCATCAAGTTAAAGAAAGTGTGTCTGCGGACGGAATCCCGGTGACCGGCCGATGTCTCCCAAAACGATTCAAAATATTCCAAACGAATACTCTGAAAGTTTTAAGATTGCCGGGCAGGAAAGCAAGAAAGGTGATTTTTATTGCAATCCTTTTTAATTTGTAATTATTTGTTATCTGTACGTATACACTATTATCGATATATTAGTCCCATAAAAAGCTTCACAATAAAGCAGCGAAAGTTTGTAGCTGTATCCATTACGTATGAGCGCAGTGCTTGTGTGCGCGTGTTGGCAAGAGAAGTGAAGCCACGGACTGCAAGACCTCGTCTGTTTATTTCCGTTAATCGTACTTATACCAAGTGAGAAAACCCGGGGCCGGTGCCAGGAATCGTCGACAACGTACGTCCATTTATTTGTTTCTAAATAATGAAGGCTGAACTAAGTAATACGGTTCTAACTCTTTTTGGAAGATTCTGTTAGAAACAAAAAGGAAAGAAAGAGAAACACGACTGTAAAGAAAACAGCAGCTAGGACGCCTTTCAGTGGCTTTTGTTATCCGGTGCCTCAACCACTTCGTGCGGCGTCTAGGCCGGCAGGCGCATGCAAGAGGCACATAGTTGGTTGGTTGGTCCTTGGGTATCTTGGCGCAACCCACTCTGGGGGATCGGCCATGAACCGGAAAAGAAATTTGTGTGGGAGAGAACTCCTAATAAAATACAAAAAAAATTGTAGTACGAATGTGATAATCAAATTTAGGTTAAAGGAATAGTTTTCTGCGAAGACTGAAGGCATATAATTATAAAAGAGAAGCGAACGCTATGGAGATTGGTTCTCACGTACAGAGATCATGATTGAAAAAAAATAATAAAATAATGAACTGAGCAGATCAACATTTAATTCTTTTTGTCTCACGAAGAAAATCGCATACGGCCTTGCACACGTTCCTGTGACTAAATCCGAGGATAGTCGCACCTAAAGTCCCTAGATTTCCGAGCAAAGCGATCTAGGGACTTTAGTCGCACCAAGAGAGAGCACTACTGGAAGAGACAAATTTAAACCCATGTTTCTCAAGGGTATTTCCAGAAACCTTTTCCGTGGGATGTTGAATCTTCGACATGATAGGCACATAGTCCGTTTTTAACGAGCTTTTCTTCTTGCTTTCCTAATTTTCTTTCTTTTTTGTTTTTGCATGAGGCACTCCAGCAGATCGACGGCGATCCTTGTTCTGGTCGGAGTACCAACGAAAGGAAAGACCAAACCATTCAAATGCATGACGGGGCTCTAGGACAAAAAAGAAAAAAAAAAGAGAGGAAAAGGGCAGCAGGCGCGGGCCGCGAACGAAATGTACGGAGTGCCTCAGTCCACACGGCTATGAGTGTCGCAGCCTGGTATCCAACACAAGCGGCTCGTTAAAAACAGCGTGAACCATTCCAAATTGACAACACATGTCGTCTGCTAGTAGAAGAGCGTTGCCGGAACGCGCGCACCAACTCCCTCCCTTTGACAACCCACCTTTCACGTACTGCGCGCAGAATGCCGGGGGACATAAATTCCTGTTACATTGCAAACTAGCACCACATGCCGTCTGCTGAGTAGAGAGAGTCGACGAAACGCGCGCGCAAGCGACCGCGCTTCTCCTTCAGCATTGAGCTTACTGGAAGCTATAAATATTTGTCCCTGGTTATCTGATATAAGCATTGTTATGGCCGAGGACAAACAAATCTTGTTGCTGAACACCGAGCCGTGGTACGACGACCTTTGGAAGAAACGAAAAACCGCAGGAATACGCGAATAACTCGGTTCTAAAGCTACCGCCAGCCCTCCGACCGGAGCTTCTATCACCCCAACGACGGGCGTGCCGCCGCGATGGCGCTCCCGTCGGCGGAGAGTTACATGTATAAGGGCAAGGGAGAGAAAAATAACATTCGCTCCTATAGACCACTGATCATTACATCAGTACTCTACAGGTTGGCGATGCAGGCAATTAAATTGAAAATGCAGATATGGACAGAACTTAATGGCACTTTTGGAGAACTCCAAAATGGATTTCGAGTCGACAGGAGATTAGATGATAACCTTTTTGCGCTTACGCAGTGTATAGAAATAGCCGGAAAAGAGAACAGACCTCTACATTTGGCATTTTTGGATATTAAGGGTGCGTATGACAATGTGAATCAGAATATTTTATGGGACATAATGAAAGAGGCTGGTATAGGGGATGAGTGTATAGAGCTCTTAAAGGAAATATACAGTGGAAATACAGTATGTGTGGAATGGGAAGGTGCGGCGAGTAATGGTAGAATGGAGGCCGTCGATATAGATAAAGGGTTGAGGCAGGGATGCCCGTTGTCCCCACTATTATTCATGCTTTACATGAGGAGAATGGAGAAAGCATTGGAGATGAGCAATATTGGTTTTAAGCTGTCGTACAGACAGGCAGGTATAGTCATAGAACAAAAGCTCCCCGGGTTGTGTTATGCAGACGATATTGTGCTATTCGCAGACAGTCGAACAGATTTGCAGGGTCTGGTTAGTATATGTGGTCGGGAAAGTGAAGATTTAGCACTAAAATTTAGTGTGACAAAATGCGGCTGGATGATATTCAATGACAGCAACGATCAGACCATATCAATACAGGGCGAGGAGATACCCAGAGTACGAGAGTACAAATACCTCGGGATATGGATAAATGATGGGAATAGATACATGGAAGTGCAAGAAAAAGCTATGATAGTTAAAGGAAAGAGGAACTCCGCAATAATGAAGCATAGAGCGCTGTGGGGTTACAACAGGTACGAGGTAATTCGAGATTTGTGGAAAGGTGTAATGGTGCCAGCACTTACATTCGGAAACTCAGTGGTGTGCATGAGGTCAGAGGTACAATCAGGGCTGGACGTGAATCAGAGGACGGTCGGACGTCTCGCACTGGGCGCCCATGGGAAGACCACAAATGAGGGATATGGGATGGTCTGACTTTGAGGGAAGGGAAGCTCAGAGTAAAATTAGGTACGAACAGAGATTAAGGAATATGAAAGAAAGTAGATGGGCAGCGAAAGTATTCAGGTATTTGTATAGGAAGAACGTTGATTCACAATGAAGAGAACTAGGAAGCTTACCAGTAAGTATACATCCAGTAACGAAACGGATGGGACGAAAAAGAGCGTTAAGAGCATGGTCAGAGCGGTGGAGAACTCGGATTGGATAGCAAGAATGGAGAAGAAACCGGCATTGAACAACTACCGAAAAGGGAAAGACGAAATCAAGAGAGAAAAATTTTACGATAATTCAAAGGGAAGCGCTTTACTGTTTGAGGCAAGGTCCGGTTGCGTGAGAACCCGAAGTTACAGAGCGAAATTCAATAAAGAAGGGGATACATGAACGTGCTGTGGAAAAGCTAGGGAAACGACAGACCATATTTTGATTGAATGTACAGATGTCCACCCAGGTGTAGCTGTGGACACTACCCTACAGGAGGCCATGGGTAGAGTGTACTAGAACTTTTGAGTGGCGCGAGCGCCTGCCTGTGCGCGGCCGTTTCAGCGTGGAAAGATGCGGTGGCGCTGGCGTCGACCAATCTACCCGGGCGGATGGCTGGCAGGCGTTCCGCGTACGCGTTGGTACCTCTCCGTCGCGCCCAGGATGATCTTTTTCATTCCTCGTTATACCCCCCCCCCCCCTTTTCAAAAAATTTAATGCAAATAAATATTATTTGACATTATTGTTATTGAAGTTGCCGCCGACTGTATTGCAGCCTGAAGTAGCTTAGCACATCGTACCGCATAACGAGCGCGTTCCCCCCCCCCCCCCCCGCCTTTTTTTTTACAGACGTGTACACTTACACGAGAAACCACCTAGCCGGTACACATCGGAAGCCTCCCTCATCCCCCCCTCCCCCTCGAAAAAAAAGGAATGTGTTGCACATAAGTCGAAGAACTCCTCGCCCGTTCCACGTATATAAAACACCAATGTTGGAATGAAATAAAGGGCGCGTTGCTTGTGTTTGCGTTCACTCACAACAAAAGCAGGCTTTATTGACATTGTCACTGTCTGAAGAACAGCAGAGTTTTTCCAAAGCTCCCTTTATTTTAATATGGGAATGCGTTTATTGTTGTAGGACCCACAAAAATGCACATGTAATACTGCAGAAAAACGCCTTCAGTGAAACACAGTAGTGCAAGATTTCGAGAGTTTAAATAAGCAACAGCAAGGCATAGCAAAGTCGTATTAACAATTGATAACGTGAAAATACAAGGTTCGCATACTTATACAAACAATACATTTGCAATTAAAATTATAAAGAACATAAAATTATAGAGCCAGGATACACCATATAACATAAAACAAAACAGAATGCAGAGCTTAGCTTGTCTTCCTAAAATGCATTTAAATAAAAAAAGATGTTATTATCGTTGCAAAATCGCTTAAACCGACTCTAAAGCGGAACAATGAATCGGCTTAGTTCGAGTAAGTATGCTCTGAGAACCCTAAAGCTGCTAAATTAACCATCACAGGTTTATTAATACAAAAAGATTCAAGAACAAATTTTATTTTCAGATTACGCGTCAGAATTTGCACGTTTTCTTGCTTACATACCTATTCTCGGAAAAATCATCTCTCTTCATGGTGCCCCTTTAAAAAATTAAGAGTGCAATAACATATGCACGAAAACTGCCATCTTTTTTATGCCAATGCAGCAATTTATAGCCTAAGTTTCAGCTGCTGCTGTGGGCTTCTTCGTTTCTCATCGCGCCACTTGTTAAGACCCTTTATATAAAAATGCATACGCCTGACCACGTAAAAGCTGGTCAACTTAGCAGTTAATGACTTGCAACCAGCACCCCCAATGCTTCTCCTGTTGATCACTGCCAGATAGCATCCAAGATGCTATCTTTGTGTAAGTCACTCTTACTAAAGCAACCAGTGAAAATGTCTTCAAGTTCACTAATAAAGACAAAAAGTTTCGGAGAATGGTACAGAAGACTACCGAAATCACAAGGTTTCACGTGTTTCGGGGCCTTAAAAAGGGATAACTTGCGACTTTGTTGCACACACGGATATCCAGTTGTGCAACCTGGCGCGTAACAATGGTTTAAACGCTGTTTTATTGCCATTTCGCGAACAAAACAGAGATGCCGACTACAGAGGCTACCATGGTGCCGAGCAAACCTCGGTAGATTGGGCGATGGCAGCGCCGCCGCTACTTTCGCCGCAAGTTGGGCAAGGGGCAAGCAAGGGAAGAGCGCCGCGGTCGCGCCACTCAAAAGCTTCTAGTACACTCTACCATGGGTTTCAGGAGTAACAGGGGAAAGCTGAACATGCCGTGGCGCAAAAGTATGGAGCAAACAAAAGCGCAAGGTAGTTCGGGTAAGATTGTTCCATCACAGCAGAACGATAATAGATAAAATAAATAGGCGAGGAAAAAAAAATTAGTTGTGAAAATATGTGTGATTCGGGAAAAGAAATGGTTGTAAACGAAAAAGAAATAAAGCTAGAGCTTGGTGGCCCGGCCACCGCCCCGTTATAAAGGGGACGCTCCTAATATCCATCCATCCAGTTACAAGTGCACCATCCCCATATGGAGTCTTCGGTTTGGTGTGTATAGTCAGATGCTTTTATACACACCATAATTAGTGCTCAAAGTTAGAGCACGCATATTATTAAGCATCCCCGCTCTCTTCTTCTGTGCTGCCCACGAGGTACGAAAGAAATAAGTTGACACTGGATGAGAAGCGGCGCTGCCTTCGCGGCCCAACCGTGGAACGGTCGCTGAAGGCTGCGACGCATGTGCGCGCCGTTTTTCTCTCGTGTCTGCGAAACCGGTACCGGAGTGTACAGCGCGAATTTGCGAGTGAGATCACAAGTCATAGCAACATTGATTTCTTTATATTTAGGGCTTCACTAGTTTCCTTTTTCCATTGCGGCCTTATAATCGCTATCGGCCTCACCTCCCACTGTTTGCAACTCTGTGGCCTGTAAAGACTCCATAGTCGCCGCAGATGAAAAATTCGGATTTAATGTTTCGCGGCGTTTTCGGCGTTACTACTGGGTGATTAGGCACTCTGACCGGATAAGTTTTCAGTTGCAAGCAGGTACCACAAAAATTGGTTGTCGGTCCCTTTAACGAAAGACAGCCCGTTTCTAACGCGTTCGTGCTAGCGCGTTACGGCCCGTGTAAGAAGCTGGTGTAAAACGCTGTGGCCTCTCCGCCTTATACTCTCTCAGCAGTCATGTGATGGCGTCGGCAAACGCGGTGCGCGTTCCGGCCTGTGTAAGGGGCTGCGTAAGACGCTGTAGCCTCTCCCCCTTACTATAGTGTACTGCACGTTTCTAACGCGTTTGTGCTAGCGTCCCCTTAAACGCGAGATCCCCGCGTTCGAATACAGTGTTTCTCACGTCTTTACACGATGATCGACTGAGCGAATTACACGGAAGATTCACGGTTTACCGATGATTCCCTCCGGAGTTTCGCCCACTCATCATCATTCACTCCGTGGATATAGATTTTTTGTCCTGTACAAACCGAAGGTGAACGATGTTATTTCGGTGTTGCCTACCATATTTTATGGTTTGCCTAAAAATAAGATCGGGGTGTTCTCAAAATTAGAGTCCCGAATTAATTTTTTTCAGCGAAACATTTGTGCGCATACACGGACATTCAGCGCTTAATTAGCATCCGCGGCATCTTCATCCCATAAGATGTGATCCTCGAATAAATGAGCCACATTTATTGTTTCTTTTATTTATTCACAGTGAAAATGGCACGAGTATTAAAAGAACATTACAACACATTTTCTGTATAATGAGCATATATACCAGCCAACTATCAATATTTAGAGGATGTCCACAAATGGTCTAAATGTCCAATGTTATTTGTGAATATTCAGTGGATATTGAGTAGACTACAGTATTTAGATATATAGTGGGTATTTATAAAATATTTGTGGATGTTGTTTTACTGGCATATTTTACTAACAGCAGAATATCATGCAGTGGATATTTATAAAATATTTGTGGATATTATTTTACTAAAATTTTACTAATAGCAGAACTTATACGGATGACGATTGCTAAATTTCCAGATAAAAATAAAAAAAGACACTTCCAACTGCGTTTCCAGTCGAAATTAATATCCTTTGACAGCTGAAAATTTAGCCTGCTATTTTTCCAACTGCAAACACTTGGAAGTAAGTGCCTGCTTATAGACGGAATTTCTGCTGTTGCTGGAAACAACTAGAAATATGAGTTTCCTGCTGGAAACAGAATCCAATTCAGCGAGTTTTTCAGATGTAATTCAACTTAAAGCATCTGGAGCTGTCGTTTTCCAGCTGAACGTGGTATTGGTTGACTGTTGTTGAAAAATTTACCTTGCGCAATGAAAACTTCAATGTTGGTGCTGCAACATGCAAACCTTTAGGGCGTCTATCTGGCGTTCGGAATGTTGCTTACTCGCGAGCAGTAGATTGACTGCGATGAGGAAACGACACAGATATCGCATCTCAAGAAGTGCAAGAAAAAAAAAAACACCGCAACAATGACGAGGACAAGCACATATGACACGCAATGTTTTTCTTTTTTTTTTTCTGAAATATATGTACACCTATAGTCGCCTCTCTCTCAGTTCTGGTGCTCTGATCAACCGCTGTGTTGCTTCTATGGAGTCGACTCAGGGCGCTATTGCGTTTGACAATATGCTGACAAACGTACTGATTAGGTGGCGGCGCCTGGCGGTGGTACGCAGTACTCGCGCGACAGCGGCGGTCTATGTTGCCGCGCTCTTCTTCCGGGCACTGAGAGGAGGCAGTGGCTGCATAACCCGCTACACAGTGAATAAAAGATGTTTGTAGTCTGGAGAAGGCGTCAAGACTGGCTCTGACAATCCTTTTGCGAAGGTAAACGCGCGAAATCTAGCCGCCGTCAAGTAGGCTTTGGGAATATTTCTGTCCAACAACTACATTCGTCGGCGGCTTGTTTGTTCCCTTTCACGAAAGCTCGTCGCTCGCCAGTTTCTGTAAAGATCGAATGTCTTGTCAGTATGGAAAAATAAATAAAAATACGCGGTAAGCAAAGCAAAAATGCGTACTTACTGGAGGCCTATCCTGCTGCTTCCCAAGCGATTTTTTTTGGTTTTCCTTCTCCAATCTCGACGATTTGCAAGGCAATGTGCTTTGTCAACGGCTTTGTCCACAGCTGCCACAGCTCCGCTCTTTGGATTCAGACTCGGGAGGCTATTGTAGCACATGTAGTATTCCATGGAGAACACACAGCACCGACCAAAGTAAAAGTAAATATATTCGTAAAAGACGTTTCGGCTCCCGCACGGGAGCCTTGTTCACAATGAAGCAAGGATGACAATATCAGTTATTTATAAGGTCGTCCTATCACATCTTTTAGGCAGCGAGCATATACAGGTGGGAGATTGCCACTGATCTTGTTCAGTGTCTGCGCCGTAGTCTGGATGAACAGAGATTCAAGATCATCCAGACTAGGGCGCAGACGCTTAACAAGAACAGCGGCAATCTCCCCCCTGTATATGCTCGCTGCCTAAAAGATGTGATAGGACGTAATCTTGCAATATCAGACATAATCTTGCAATATCAAATAAGTGATATTGTCATTCTTGCTTCATTGTGAACAAGGCTCCCGTGCGGGAGCCGAAACGTCTTTTACGAATATATTTACTTTTACTTTGGTCGGTGCTGTGTTTTCATGTTATACCCCGACCAGACGGGATTCCGTCCAACTCTAGACTTCATGTAGTATTTCAGTCAAGCCACCCTGTGCGAGTAGCGGTCTGCAACAGGAGGTCGTGGTGCCAGCGTGGGTTTTCATACATTCTACCACGCCGCGTTTTTGAGGTCCTCCGCGCCTCTTTCATATTTTGGTTAGGTTTAGGCAGTTCTCTACGCAGAACCGAATGGGTTGTGTATCTGGTAAGTACTGAAGGCTGGCGTTGTATTCTTTGTGAAAGGCCCACTCCGATTTCATTTCGTTTTTCTGTGAAGTGCGTTTTAGTTGACCTTGCGCTGTTTGATGTTCTTGTGCTGCGAAGTTCTAAAACAGTGACAGAGCTCGTTGTTTCGTCTGCCACATGTTTTCAAAAACTGGATGTTTGCTCAACTGTCACATTTACAAAGTAGTGGAGAAATCATCGACGTTTCGCATTTTAACAAGTCTTAGTTCATGAAGCCGGGGCGTATTTCTGCCGGTGTTTCTTTTAATTGTTGTGTGCACAATAATAGGTTAATATAGCGAGATTTCCCGTTTACCGGGCATCTATCGGCAGAGAACGAGAGAAACGTGCGTTTGAGTTGAGTGATGTATGTGCATTTTTCTGCAGCTTCGAACTAGTGAGAAGGCTGTGGTTTCGGTCCCACTACGTTCAATGACACATGGAGCCGTGCACTTCTTCAGAAAATGCGGTCGTGTGCTCTTCGGCCGCCACTTGGTGGCAACCAATGCTGCAATATCAACAGTCATGGGCATTGTCGGTGACCTCGTTCAACAACATTACGAAGTTTTGTCCGGCCGCCAGGTTGCCCTTAATTCAGTGCGGACATCGCATATGGCAGCGGCAGGTCTGACTACTGGAATGGTGTGTCACTATTGGTGAGTAAATTAAATTATACTCCGACTTAATTTCTTCTAAGAAGGAATTATGGCATATCATATTCAAGCAACAATTGAATTATGTCGTTCTGGCGCTGAAACGAATGAAAAACGGAGAAAGCACGGCGAACATTGCGCCGACTTCATTTCTACCTTCGTCACATGCTTCGTTTGTTTTGCACTGCTCGACTAAAAAAAAGTTGATTACCATTCATCCAAACACGTGTTTTGCGGATAAGTCATGCCGCTGTAATATATTAGCATCCATTGTGCACTTTTAAGTTGCCTTGCAATTACATGTTTAATGACCTTTTGCATTGCTCATTAGTTTATACTTCCTCCTCATCTAGTATATTCCATTGTTTATTTGTTCATTATTTATTATACCTCAAATGCCCCGCGAGGGGTATTACATTGAGGGGTGGGCATAACTAGTCCGTGATGGATTTGATGGATGCCTTGAAGGATGTATAGCTGGAGTGGTGCACCACGTCGGCAGCAAGACTATTCCAGTCCTTTGTGGTCTGAACGAAGAATGATTTCATGTGGGCGGTAGTGTGGGGTCCTGGGGGATAAAGTGCTTTTGGGTGGCCAAGACGGGATGAAGAACGATGTAAGGGTTCGATGCCAGTCTGATGACGTCGAAGGTGATAGAACTTATGAAACAGACATAATCTTGCAATTTTGTGGTGTTGCTCAATGGTTTGAAGGTGAAGGCATGACTTAAGTTCGGTGACACTAGTGTGATAAGAATAGTCTGAATGAACAAACCTAGCGGCATGATTTTGTATAGATTCCAGCATAGGGATGAGAGGTTAGTTTGATGTGGGTCCCAAACTGAGCATGTGTATTTAAGTTTTGGTTGACTAAGTGTTACGTATGCTAGTAGTTTTACTGGGGGAGGAACAAGGTGCAGGTTAGATGCAGATAGCCAATGGCATGATTAGCTGTGCTCGTGATGCTAGAAATGTGAATGGACCAAGTTAGATTATTACATTAATTAACACCAAGGTATTTGTGTGATGAAACTGCGCATATTTGCGAGCCACCTATCGTGTATTTAGTGGAAACGAATGATTGACAATGATGAAAAGTTAGAAGTGATGTTTTACGTGCGTTTAGTGACATTAGCCATTTGTTACACCAAGATTCTATGAAAGAAAGGTCTGACTGCAGGGTAAGAATGTCATTGTTGTTAAGTATAGGGCAATAAATTACACAATCATCAGCAAACAACCGAATTTTAGAAGTACTACCGTTGGGTAAGTCGTTAATGTATATTAAGAAAAGCAACGGTCCCAGGACAAGTGCCCTGTGGCACGCCGAAGACAACGAGCGATAAAAGAGAAGAGTGTTGGTTAGTGTAGACAAATTGCTGATGGTTAGACAAAAATTCGTAGGGCCAATTTTAAACGGGAGTGTTGAGATTTAGCTGTGAGAGATTTAGAAAGAGCCGTTTATGAGGAACCTTCTCAAATGGGGGGGGGGGGGGGGCCTTTTGAAAGTCTAGGAAGAGGGAATTAATGGGTATGTTTCGATTGAGGTGAGATGATATGTCATGCATGAAAAGAGTGAGTTGAGTTTTGCAAGACATGCCCTATTGAAAACTGTGCTGATTAGGATTGAAGAAATGACAAGATGTTAGAAACTTTACCACATGAGGATAGATTATATGCTCCATAAATTTGGAACAGGCACTGGTGAGGGAAATGGGACAATAGTTATTACATGAAGAAGATGAGCCTTTTTTCGGTAATGGAATTATCTTGCCTACCTTTTGTTTGTTAAATGAGACACACAACACACTGCTTAATCATGTAGGAAATTAAAGTAAGTGTAGGAGAAAGTGGTTTAAGAATGCAAATTTTTCCGATGAAAAAATGGAATTTATGGTATATAATCTGTTGTTTCACAAGTATGTCATAAGATAGACAAAGCATGCATTTACCCTAGGATCTACTTCAGTAGAACGTTCTGGCAGACAATGAGCACGCAGGACACAGTGAGCGCTCATTGTGTCCTGCGTGTTTCTTTCTACTGTCCCCGTCTTCTCGTGCAGTTTTAAAATACCCTAGGATGTTAAACATTGGAGTGAGCAGTAATGGAAAATGCCAGTAATGGCATATAACAAGCATTACAGCCACTTTGCAAGTACTTTATGAAACAGGTCTTCTGCTGCTTTGCCTGCAGGTACATCTTGCTTGACAGATGGATGCTGGGACGGTCTGTGCGCACGGTATTGCTGAAGGTGCTTTATGACCAAGTTGTGTTTTCACCCATCAATTTGGTTGTTTACTTTGGCACAGTGGGTTTACTGGAGCGTTCAAGCTGTGCCGAACTGAGCCATGAGCTTTGGTTGAAAGGTGGCACTGTTTATAAGGTCGAATGGGTAGTTTGGCCACCAGCACAGTTTCTTAATTTTTACGTGCTTCCTTTGCGGTACCGTGTCTTTTTTGACAACCTCATTTCCTTTGGTTTTGATGTATACTTGCCGTACATCAAATATAAGGACCACAGGCCTCACACCAACCTTGGATGAATGTTTTATATGTTTAACTACTGTTATTGTTTAAGATGCAGAATAAGGGAAAAAGAAGCAATAAATAATTCTTGAAACTTTTGTAACATTGGCCTAACACAAATACACCGAATCTGTGGAATGCTAATGACAGAAGCACGCTGCTGCAGAGAAATAATTGCCTCCATAGTGTCCAGGTTTCTTTTACTGTTCTTGTAGTGGTGTACAGTTTGAAGGTCACCTTTCAATTTTTTATATGGTTGACTGAATGATTACAATTATAATGCTGTTGGCAAGGATTCTTTCAAGAAAAGCATGGATGCCTTATCTCTGTTGCAGGGGTTGAGCTGTTTGGTTTGATTCTGGTGATGTGTACAACTGTTGGGTGTTGAATGTCTTACTGTGCCTCCTGCTCCCTGTCAACCAACTTGTGCAGAAATTTGCAGCATGAAGCTTAGCAAAGCCAAAACTGAATTAATGTACACCCTTCATGCAAACTGAAGGGTGTTAAAGTGCCGTGCAAGAGGCCATAAGAAACATTGTAGTAGCTTTCAGACATACCATGTGTGGGGGGTATTTCAAAACACAATTTTGAACTGACATAGCCATTACTGTTCACATTATTTCTTTCTGTGTTCACCACACCCTGTGTCCCTTGCATGGCCCATTTATTCTAGGGTATTAGCTTCTAATCTTTCATAGTATATAGTACCACACACTGTCCTAGCCACCAACTATAGGGACTTGGAGATTGCCACTTTCTTGACAACAGTTTATGAATAATTGTCACCTTGAGCAAAAAATAAGCATTGCCATTTGCCAGATGCTACTTGCGCACTTGTTCTCTAGCAAGTAAGGGCTGTGATGAGCAAGAACCCTGAAAGCCTGTTGTAGAGTAGTGTTATAGTTCATCGCATCATTTCACATCAAATGGCAGATTTTGCAATGAACCTTTCACGATGCATTAGGGGCCATTCCTAAGTTTAGGTGCTAAGGCTGTGAACTTCTGTGGCCATGTCACCCTGAATGTTGTGTCCTGGTTACAAACCTTGTACATTGTTAAATGCAGGAGTTGTCACTAAGAGAGAAAAACTGCCACATGGTGCTTGCTGCTATTGTGGAAGCTCTGCCAAACATCAACGTGGTATTGTGTCAGTAGCTCAGAATGACTGACTTTATAGAAGAAGCTGATGATAGTGTTATTCAGCAGTATCACAAAATACTAGTGGTATAAGGTACAATCATAAGACAAACATGCCAATTACTTTTTGAAGTATTGTTTTTGAAAAACTTCATTGTGCCCTTACATTACTCATGGACCCAGTATTTGGTCACCAGAAATTTTCTGCTGTTCTACAAAATCCAAACACTCTCACTGTCATGCTAAGCAGCAGAATATGCCAACAGTGAGGTGCAGCACTTTTATCTTTGAACTAACCTACATGGGGCCATTTTCTTTGTTCAGAATAATCCTCCATCTGGAATGACTTCTAAAAAAGACTCAATATTTGAAGTTCTGCTATAGTTTTAATAGTTTTCCTTTCTTTGCAAGAGAGAGTTCACCTTATTTCATCTGACTTGGTTGATCTCACTGATTGTTATTTACTGCATATGCATTCATGTACTGAAAAAACCTGCTGTGAAATTCTGGATGTGAAAGTTTTGGAAACATTGGGAAAAAGGCTATAGTCATTTCATATATCTATAAACGGCATGTCTGATATGCTACGTACTTGTGGTCCACTCTAGAATGGAACATTCAGTTTAAACTTAACTCTTATTGTCGAGATTGCCGTGAAGGCATGGAGGCTGTGCTGTGACTAATGCTAATACAAAACCCTCTGTTTTAATTAAATTTCAACACATTTTATTCATGTTGTCTAACATTCAGGTGTACTTTTTTTTAGAGGGTACCATACTGTATCTGCACAAGGTCTCATATGCAGCCTTCTCATACGTGCAAACAATTTCCTATAAGTCAGTGGCAGCATTATGAACATTTAAAGAGTACAAAGAACTTACATTTATACGACACCAGCAGCAACAGTGTGGCCATATATTTTACTGTAGCCTGAGATTAATAGCAAGCTTGATAAAGTAACGTGGGTTAGATGTTGGCTGCAGAGATTGTTTTGCACAACATTGCTCCACATAAATTTTTTTTTTTGCAATAGTATGGATATATAATGGCAGCATGCCTGAAAGTGTAAAATTATGCTTGTGATTGTTGTACACTCATACATGAGAATGTATTTTTGCTTTTTTTACTAGGAACAGTAGACATTTTGTTCTTCAAAAACAAAAGGCTAAGTATACTGATAGTGGTGACAAATAGTTTGCATAAAATTATTCATCATTGTAAGGAGTCTGCATAAAAGGAGCATAGTTTATTAAATAATAGGGACAGTCAACTCACCTGTGATTGAAGTACTTGCATTGAAATTAGCCTATTAATGAACATGGCAGTCACTGTGATATGATGCTATAGTATACAATAAATAGTGCCTTGTGATTAGAGCTGTGTAAATGGTTAAATGGTGCTGAAAGTAGTACCTTACTGTGTCTTGTGCTTGTAAATATGTACATATGTAATTGTAATAATTCTGCATGTGTATATTTACTGTTGCTTCTTGTTAACTTTTATATTCTGTTAATAAACACTTGAGATGCACTATTTGTAAAGGTTATGGAATCAGTGTACATTTGTCTTGTTTGATGTTTATGTGAATAGTAATCATGTGAAAAGTAAATATGAATTAATGACGTGCCTACCAACCGGGAAAACCGGGAAATCTCAGGGAATATGATTAGTCTGGAAAATCTTGGGGAAAACTCAGGAAATTTGGGCTTCTGTCAGGGAAAATCACGCGGTAACGCTGGGTCTAACAATGTACTTTGCGATTGAGTTTATAGCGCAACTCGCAGTAACTGAAGGGATGAGTGCCCCCCCCCCCCCCCCCTCCTCGTCGCTCTCCGTCGCGCGAATCGGCTGCTTTTTTTTTTATTATTGGCTTTGCTTGTCGCCGCGTCTTGTTCTATGTAAAGTCCGCTCTATGTGTTTGGACGGCTACGGCGCGCACACGGCCCGTGTGTGCGCCAAGCGTTGTTATATTGTGCGTTTGCTTGCACGCAGTCTTTTCCACAAATATTGTGGAAAAGACTGTGCGGAGGTAGAGGACGCACGGCTACACGAAGCTGCGCGCCCTCTCCATAGGGAGAGGACGCGGCGCTGATTCTACACGCCACGCGGTGACGCGTTGTACCGCGTACGTATGGTTATTTTGCGGAGATAAATAGAATTTATTTCTAGCTTTGGCGCGTCGTGCGGTCTGCGGCAACGCCGCTGGGCAACGCCACTTCGTGGTTTCGGTGTCTCAGCGTGATTGCAACGGAGGCGCGTGAAACATGTTTATCTTCATCGGCACGGCACCCCTTTGTAGAGGTGGCGGAAGTTGATTTTCATTTTTATTGGCGTAGCTCTCAGCTTGTTTATTATCGACGCTTATGATCCGAGGGTCACGGGATCGAATCCCGGCCGCGGCGGCTGCATTCCGATGGAGGCGAAATGTTTGAGGCCCGTGTACTGTGCGATGTCAATTCAAGAACCCCGGGAGGTCAAAATTTATGGAGTCCTCCGCTACGGCCTCTCATAATCATAGCTGGTTTTGTGACGTAAAACACCACAAATCAATCAATTATCGACGCTTACGAGGGATATTCTTGCTGTTCTTGATTAGTGAGTTTACTCTGCCCAAGACAGCCGCACTCAGAGGAGGTACCGTGCGCGTTCCAGCACAACTGGTTGCTCTGAGAGAGGAGAACAGAGATGTGTTTTATGTGCACAGACTGCGATAAGGCGCTGTGCGTAGACCCTTTTTTCAAGGAGCACCACGTTGTAAAATACTATTGAACAATTTGCAGTATTTGCTCGATCCTACCGCGCCCTCGATTGTAACGCGCACCAGTTTCCCGCGACAAAAAAAAAAAAAAAAAGCATCGATTGTAGTGCACACCCATTTTTCGGGACACGAAAAAAAGGTAGTCCTTAGTAATCAACCTTCTCACATTAATAAAACCAGATGCTGTGCTCGCGTAATGAACGCACTCGCATAGTAAAAGCACCGCTAACTTTAAACCACTGCGGTCCCTCGAACGGCCGTGCTGTGACTTTCCCACTACACTCGATCCGCGGCGTCTCGAAGACGTTCGGCGCGCCGATTCATAGCTCCTGCGTCTCGATGAAACTTCCGCACGTTGCCGAGCGTAGCCGCGTGCAAGCGGCGGTAACGTAATTTACTCGCAGTGCTGCATTCCTCCGTGCTATCGCAGTTCCCTCACGCGTGCTATCATGCGCGCCTGTGGGCTTTAGTGTGCTGCGCATACTGGCTCAGCCAAGCCTAAGTATGGTCGAAGCATGGTCTCCGAGATTGCCGCAATGCAATCTCGGACGTCAAGCAGCGCACAGGACTGAGAGGCTCGGGCTCAGCACGGATATGAGGGAGAAATGCGATGATGAGCCGTTTTGCGTGCGGTGGTGGGGAAACATCTATTCTCCCGTTATGGCCACCCGAAAACGCTGTCGAAAGCTCGTGCGGCTGGCCATCTCGGAGATTGCATCGACGACATGGCGGCTTCAGTTGGCCGCAAGATGGCCAAGTTGGCGCGGCGATAATCATCGGCCTACGCATCATGCGCGTCGTCGCGTCGTTACGCGGGGGACCGGCGGCGACAAAGAAACTATAGAAAGTACGCGCGCCAAAGACTGCCGCGCCACCAATTCGTTTTTTCGTCAGTGACAGTTCGACAGCGCCCAAAGCGCGTACGAGGCGGCCATTTTCCTACGCGCCTCGATATGGCAACGGTGTCGTTCGTTCGCACTCGACTGTAACGCGCATACAATTTTTGGACCCGTTTTATCGAAAAAACAAAGGTGTGCGCTAGATTAGAGTAAATATGGTATAAGTGATGCTGACACCAAAATACAGCTCCTGATTCTTTTTACAATTTTTGTCCGACCTTATGCATTTCGTACATTCAAAATCCGTAATTTCACAAATTGACCGTCTGTGAAAGCTTATTTCTTTTTATTTGTTTGTTTTATTGTCGTTTTTTTATTTGACCCTCAAAGAGCTCAACATCCTTACTAGTGCTGACATTGGGTGATATGGTGCCTACCCGCATCGACATGAAAGAAAGTTATGTGCCACTCAGGGAATTTCGCAAAAATACTCAGAGAAGACCTGGAAATCTCAGGGAATTTAGCAATGCCAACTTGGTAGACACCCTGTGTTGCAAGTGCCATTAACATGGTTCAGTATATTAAATATGTGTCACCAGTTCTTGCCTCCTGAAAATAATTGATTTCAGTGGCAATGCTTTAAGCTGTAAATGTTTGCAAGCACAAGGGCACTGACATTTTCCTGCTATAGAGGCCTGCCCAGGACAGTATGGGATGGTAAGACGTTCTGGTAATGAATGATATTACATGGGTATAATCATTTACTGACTACAGTGAAGTAAATTTAACATTTTACTGCCCACGCTTTATTTTAAAGAGCGTTCAGAGTACAATGAAAGTGAAAACGAAGGCCGGTGGTCCGGCCTTCGCTTATATATATATATATATATATATATATATATATATATATATATATATATATATATATATATGTTTCGGGAGCGGAGAAACGGCGAGTGCGCAAAATCACTATAGTCGCGTACAACTTTAGAAGGCAGCAGCATTTTCCCCTCAAAGGTGGATGAACACGGGCCTCCACCAATTGTCGCGCACCTCAGGTGGCGTCATGAGCCGGACGGCCGGGGACGCCGCCGTCGGAGATAAACATGGCCGCCGTCGCGTCGAACTGGGCCGAGTCGCGTCAGCTAGTGTGCGTTTCCCTTCGTCAAAGTGAATTGGAATTGTTCGTGGTGGTCTGTCATTCCGGAAATGCTGTGAGCTTACGATGCACAATTTATGCCGCGTGCGTTTGTTCTGAGCCGTGAGCCGGCGATGAAGATTGTAGCGTGCGGTGCCGTCGATCTTGCTCCGTAGCAGACGACGCACAGCGTTGTAGAAGGCACGGAGTTATTCGCACTAGTTGCTTGCCATTCGCACCGACGGCAAGAAACAAACCTTGAGCTATCTCTGAATCCCATGTACCAAAAGAGACAAAGTATGTGCGACGTTTTGCAGTCATTATTCAGAAAACGTGCCGATTTTGACACTGCTAAGCCTAAGTCCATAGCGTGAGCCTCAAAACTAGTTTGATTCATAGGCACCAGATGGCGCTACACGCGGTGTTTCCCACTTGTTTGTTCTTACTCAGTGTATATAAATATCTAAAATAGAAAGCAGGCCGTTGTGTGTGGCTTTTCTAGACATCACTGGAGCGTATGACAATGTTAATCAGGAAATATTGTGGGAAATTTTGGAAGGAATGGGCATAGGCGACGATTGTGTACAGCTTTTGAGGGAAATATATCGAGAAAATACAGTTTGCATAGAATGGGAAGGAATCAGTAGCAGAGAGAACGTTGATATTAGCAAGGGGCTGAGACAGGGGTGTCCTTTGTCGCCGCTGTTATTCATGCTGTACATGGTTAGAATGGAAAAAGCGCTAGGAGTTAGCAACATTGGTTTTAATCTGTCACACAAACAGGGCGGCGTGATGATTGAGCAGATGCTTCCGGGTTTATTTTATGCTGATGATATTGTCTTATTCGCGGACAGTCGAGATAATATACAACGGCTGGTGAATATATGCGGGAAGGAAGGCGAGGCTCTAGGACTAGGATTTAGTGTAACAAAATGCGGACTGATGGTATTCAATGATCCCAACGACCAGGCGGTATCCATACAGGGCCAAGAAATACCGAGAGTAAGCGAATACAAGTACCTTGGCGTATGGGTAAATGAGGGTGATAGATACATGAAGGTACACGAAAAAGCCTTGGCAGCAAAGGGAAAGAGGAACGCAACAATAATGAAGCACAGAGCGTTATGAGGACACAATAGGTACGAGGTGCTTAGGGGTCTGTGGAAAGGGGTAATGGTACCGGGGCTTACATTTGGGAACTCAGGGGTGCGCATGAGGCCAGAGATACGATCAGGAAAGGATGTGAATCAAAGAACTGCGGGACGCCTCGCGTTGGGTGCCCACGGGAAAACGACAAACGAGGCTGTAAAGGGCGATATGGGATGGGCGAGTTTTGAGGCAAGGGAAGCGCAGAGCAAAATAAGATTTGAAGAGAGGCTAAGGAATATGAAAGAGAGTAGGTGGGCAGTGAAGGTGTTCCGCTATTTATATAGAAAGAGCGTTGACACGCAGTGGAGAAAGAGAACTAGGAGGCTCACCAGTAAATATACGGCTCTAGGAGAACTGACAACAAAGAGCGTAAAGGGAAAAGTCAGAGAGGCGGAGAAGATTTACTGGAGGGCAGCGATGGAAAAAAAAAACCGACTCTGAATAACTACCGAGAGGGCAAAAATGAAATAAAGAGGGAAGCATTTTATGATAATTCAAGAGGAAGCGCTTTATTGTTTGAAGCGAGATCGGGCTGCCTTAGAACGCGTATTTATAAAGCGAAATTCAGTAAAGAAGAAGAAAAATGCACATGCTGTGAGGAAGATAAGGAAACAACGGAACATGTTCTGATTGAATGCGGAAATATCCACCCAGGTGTACGTTTGGGCACCACCCTACAGGAAGCCTTGGGTTTTAGGGCGAACAACGGGAAGCTGAACATAGCCGCGATTGAAATAAGTAAGAGACGGTTAGAATACTGGTGGCATAAAACTAGAGAGAACGGACAAAAATAATTATAGGAAAAAATATGGACTTTCTGCCATAAGGGGCAGGGAACTGGGCTATTAATTTCTGTTTTGCTATAGTATGATCGATTTGATTGAAGTAAACTTAAAAGGCATGAGGAAAATTTAAAGAGAGGGAAAAGAAAGTTCTTAAATCTTCATACGAGCCTGGTGGCGCACATGTCACCGTCCCGTTACAAAGGGGACGCTCATAGCATCCATCCATCCATCCATCCCACTGCCTTGGCAGCAAAGGGAAAGAGGAACGCAGCAATAATGATGCACAGAGCGTTATTGGGATACAATAGGTACGAGGTGCTTATAGGGGTCTGTGGAAAGGGGTATTACCTTTTCGGTAAATTCATTAACGTACTCGTTACTATTTCGGAACCGTAACGGATAGCTTCTATTAATAGTTCTCGGTAACGTGAAAGTGTAACGTTACTCGTTCCCTTTTGTGGTGCTAGCCATTACTACATCGGTGGAAGGCTAACCCGAAAAATCATCAAGTCGGCAAAAGAAAAAGAAAAGAAAAATTGCGCCTCATTCACTTGGCATGTATCATAATTAGCATGGAGTGGCACGAATGTTTGAATAACATGACTACTAAATGATGATATCAGTAAAGCGACATGCTGGTCAATTACATAACGATTAACGATAATGAAATAACGTGTGTCGATAACACCCGCATTTTTCAGCCATGCATAAAACCCTAATAAAAATGTCAGAATGGTTCTAGTTGACGGGTGTGTTTGATTGAAGAGATTAATTCAAGCTTAAGAGGGTTTCGTTAGCCCTGGCAGTAATTACTAATAATTAATTAACGTACCATTAATTCGTTCATTGCACACCGATGATCCTTAAATGAGGCCGTAGCTATTCTGTAAATGGAGCTAGCAATGTGGCACTTGGTAAGTGTGTAGATCCTATATCTGGACACTTAAATTCATAAGTGGTAAGACTAGAAACCGTTATCTTCCCAAAATATAGCGAGTGGAGCGGGGCTGACCGTCGAGCCGTAGCGCCGCTGTAATCAGAGATACAAAGATACCGTTTGGGATTCATTATGATCCTGCGCTTAGAAGCAGCCAAAGCTTTAACAGGCTAGCACCGAAAAATCACTTAAGGGACCAATTCAGGTATATAGCTACAATTTTATTCTAGTTGGCGATTACGCATCTTTCCGTTTTCCACAAACAAAACAGTGATATCACAAACAAACGTACTAATGCTCTGGACGACCGTATGGTTGGGGCTGGCATGCATGCCAGAAAAACGACCATTCGAGAAGATGGCTGCTGACACCAGTCGCGGATAACATGCTTATGTGCCCACACATAACATGGGTGTAAGCGTGTATACTCACCAAGTGCAACACGATCCCACGTGTTTTGAAAACCTCACAGTGGAAACCATACAATGAGCGAAATCGCACCCAAAAACCTCTTTTTTTTTTTTGTTTAAGGACACATTGCAAAAGATGATTCAACCTGGTTATATCGCCGGTGCTTACCACTGTTTACCAACATGGAATAGGTCTATGACCTATTCCACCGGGCCTACGTCACGATGTCAGTGCACGTTAAAGAACCCCAGGTGGTCGAAATTTCCGGAGCCCTCCACTACGGCGTCTCTCATAATCAAAACTGGTTTTGGGACGTAAAACCCCACGAAACAAACAAACAACAACACCGGGCCCACGTCTCGAAGATGCGGTGGCGCTGTCGTCGGGAGTTTTGGTTTCGCATGGTAGGCATTCGCCGGCGCGCCTATAGCAGCCGCTGCGTTTTCGCTGGTGCGGGCGCTTCTCACCGCCGTGAAATGAAGAAAAAAGTGTTCACCGATGACCTGCGCCGTGGGTTGGTTGCTCAGCAACGCACAAGATATGTGCGATAGGTTTATATTGGTTTCCTGCTTATGTCTGTCTTAAGGAAAGGGACGAACCTGTAATGCCGGCTGTTTGGCGCATCGGTTATGCGCCAAACATTTTCGTCATGACTAAGCATATGTGTAATTATCTAGCGTCAGTGCGGCTTGTTTCACTTGAGAGAAATAGCATTGTCACAAGTTTGTCAAGTGTAATGCTCGACACCAAGTTTCTTGGCATAAACAAAGTGCGGACACAGACCGATGACGCTTACCGCAAAGCGCGCACGACGTTAGCTTAGCTCGGTGTGTAGAAGTAATCGCGGTCGCCGTGTATAATTGAAGTGGGGAAGTTATACATACGCCATACGAATTTCATTCACTCAAATGAAACAAATATATAAGAGCTTAATTCACGTAGTCGTGGGCGAAAGGTCGATCACAGCGACGCTTTTGCAAATTGCTTGCCGCTGCGATAGCATACACACGAGAAGTGTCTTTGGCAATGCTGTAGTGGTTATGACGCGCTTTAAATTTTTTTTTTCGATTGTCAGACTGCTCGAATGAACTACACGCTTGAAATTTGCCGCGTCGTTACAGGACTTCCCGCCTTCACGATCGGAACTGAGCGTATGGGCAGAGTCGCAAGCGGCGGTTATGCGCCTTGCTGGCGGTTATTTGAGAGCCTTGTCCTTGGCACGTTATTGCTTTTTTTCGTGTGTGTGCATTATCACAGCCGTATTTGCATAGGTTATAGCGTCACCAATATCGCATGCTTGAGTACCTATTCCGTTACATTTGTTTTTGCGCAAGGATTTCGTATAGGGATTAGAGGCTTTAGTCCGAAACAGTATTTTAGTTGAGGCATCTTCAAGTCGTATTTAAACAAGTCCCGCTGTTGCAAGTGGTTCATCCTAGCGCTAGTTACCGAATTAAAGTATACGCATGAAGCGTAACCAATGTTGCTGGCATGCCTACACTAGGAAATGAGCGACTTCGTAAATAAAAAGAATTGTGTTTTAATAATTTCTATTCAGTTTCAGGAGTTCCCCGCGCCGGAGCGGTGCGCACGGCACGCTGAGCCCTCCAATGGCGCGTTGCAACCGCAAAGAGTGTGCGCGCTTGTTTGTTCGGCCCTTTGAAGCGCCAAATAGGAATTTATCCCTTGTGAAACTGGCGTGAGGATAGTACGCTTCCAGTATAACTTCGCGACAAATGTTTTTATTTCGGGACGCTTCGGTTAAAACCAGCGAGAGCGCACCGAAAAAAATTAGTACCTACCAATGGCTGCGCGGTTTGCCTCCGTCGTCCGTTGGGCTGGCCGTGCGGCGACGCATACAATGCAAGCAGCGTAGAATATACAGGAGACTGTGTTGCATGTAAGTGGTTGCTAAATAGATTGAATATGTAACGAAGAACAACTAGTTTATTTAAAGTGAATTTCCCGGCACAGGCGGGCCGAATGCCTTTGTATCAATCATCATCATCATCAGCCAATCCTATGTCCACTGCAGGACGAAGGCCTCTCCCAATCCTCGCCATCCTTACCTGTCCTGCGCGAGCTGATTCCATTTGATGCCTGCGAATTTCTTGATTTCGTCCCCCCATCTTACTCTCTGCCGCCCACGGCTGCGCTTACCCTCTCTTGGTATCCATTCCGTCGTTCTAACTGTCCATCGGTTATCTAGCCTTCTCATCACGTGGCCTGCCCATTTCCATTTTTTCTTCTTAATATCGTTCATTATGTCGGCGACCCCCGTTTGTTCTCTGACCCACTCGGCTGTCTTCCTATCCCTTAGTGTAACGCCTATCATTTTCCGTTCCACCGCCCGCTGCGCGGTTCTAAACTTCCTCTCTAGCTTCTTTGTAATTCTCCAGGTTTCTGATCCGTAAGTCAGTACTGGCAGGATGCAGTAGTTATATAGTTTCCGCTTGAGTGATAGTGGTAGGTTTCCGTTCATGAGTTGTGAATGTCTCCCATATGCGCGCCATCCCATGTTTATTCTAATATCTACGGTGTATTTCTTTTATATGGGTGGGTTCTCCAGTAAGTAGCTGTCTTAGGTACAGATATTCTTCTACGACTTCTAATGTGTGGCTTTCGACCTTGAATAGACGTTTTTTCGCCGTGCCACTTAGCATTACCTTTGTTTTCTGCATGTTCATCCTTAATCCTACCTTAGCGCTTTCTCGGCTTAAGTCTTCAATCATCTTTTGCAATTCGTCGCCATCATTGCTATAGAGTACTATGTCATCTGCAAATCGCAGGTTACTCAGATATTCGCCGTTAATCCTGAGCCCTGTCTCTTCCCAGTCTAACCTTTTGCAGATTTCTTCCAAACATGCAGTAAATAGCATGGGAGAAATTGTATCTCCCTGTCTGACACCTTTCTGTATTGGGATTTTTCTGCTTTTCTTATGGAGGAGCAGGGTGGCTGTAGAATCTTTATAGATGTTGGCTATTGTGTTTATATAGCTATCACATATTCCTTGACGACGTAGTGCCTCCAGAACTGCTGATATTTCTACCGAGTCGAAAGCCTTTTCGTAATCTATGAAAGCCATATAGAGGGGTTTGTTGTATTCAGCGGACTTCTCGATTACTTGATTGACCGCATGCAGGTGGTCCATGGTAGAGTATCCTTTCCTGAACCCTGCTTGCTCTCTTGGTTGATTAAATTCAAGTGTGGCCCTTATTATGTTTGAGATAACCTTTGTGAATATTTTGTAAAGTGCTGAGAGTAGACTGATCGGCCTGTAGTTCCTCAAGTCTTTAAAATCTCCCTTCTTATGTAATAGTAGAATATTTGCGTTTTTCCAGCTGACTGGTACTTCTGAAGTTTTGAGGCATTGTGTGTATAGTGCCACGAGCTTTCTAGTTAGGAAGTCTCCTCCACCTTTGATTAAGTCGGCGGTTATGCCGTCTTCTCCTGCCGCTTTTCCGCGGGACATGCCCTGAATTGCTTTCCTAACTTCGTCCGCAGTGACGCATGGGATTTCGTAGTCCTGCTCGACATTTAATACACTCATGGTGGGGAGACTCGTATTTGAGCTGTATAGTTCAGAATAGAAGTCCTCGGTCACCTTGGCTATATCACTGAAGTTAGTAACGGTGTTGCCCTGCCTATCTTTCACTGCATGGATTATGTTCTTTCCCGCACAAAGCCTCCTTTTAGTTGTTTTGATGCTGACTCCTTTTTTGACGGCTGCTTCTATTTCTTTCACGTTATGGTTACGTATGTCCCTGACTCTACTTTTATTGATGAGCTTAGACAGCTCGGCAAATTCTATGCTATCTCTTGAGTTAGTTATTCTCATCTGCTGGCGTTGTTTGATTAAACTTTTAGTAGATTCAGAGAGCTTATTTACATCTTGTCTCAGTGCATTGCCCCCTACTTCTATCGCTTCTTCGGTGATCAGCTTAATAATGTCTTCGTTCATCTTCTCTATGTCCTCATTTTCTTCCTTTCCTAGAGCCTCATACTTGTTCTTAAGTGCAATTCTAATTTTTTCTGTTTTTGGCCCTGACGACATTTAGGTTGGCCTGCTTCCGCGTGATTAACTTTGTCCTTGTCCGCTTTAGATCGAGGGTTATCTTCGCCCTTACTAGTCTGTGGTCACTAATTCTGACCTTATTAACCACTTCCGTGTCTTGTACTATGCCTGTATCACTGCGCATTATGAAATCTATTTCGTTTTTCGTATCTCCGGAGCGCCGGCAGACAGCATGATGTCTGCAACTGGTTAAACAGCCCAAGCCCCGCATCGACCCCAAAGCCCTCCCGAGGGGTGTGCGTTCTGAAAGAACTCTCCCCCAACGGAGCATTTGGGCAAAGATGCATATGGGCTTACACCACCACCACGCCTCATCTGCGTAACTCAACTGCGCACCAGAACAGGAACTGGTCTCTCTCGTGCAACACCATGGCCAACACCTCCCAAGTGACCGAACCGAAATATAACTGATAGTTTATTGCATGACCCCGTCTGGGTCACGCAATAAACTATTGGAAGTCAGTGCTCACCTTGTTGTCCTGTCCGCTTTATTACCGCTCCCTTATTCTTTTTCGCCCATTTCAAATAGTGCTACACGCTCAGAAGGCGTGACATACCAACTCGCCCAAACTGCTATGTTTTTGAAGGGCATGTTTGTGACAAGCACAATTCGTAATATTTGCAGAGCATTGCGCATGCGTTCGGTTGGTTATTTGTGTGATGTGCAGACATTAGATATGTGTCAATCGCTAGCCCAGTGTTGCGTTGTATCTTCTTCCCTTTGTGCTTCTATGCCATCTTTTCACTGGTTTTCTCGTCTACATTGCCTCTTGGACCTCTCAGTTTGAGGGCATGCTACACTGGCCGCAACAAGATTTATTATACTCTACGCTTGTAAATCTTTTCCGGTTACCGCTGGCACATAAGAGCTATCTATCGTTTCACTTCAATAGGAAACTCCGATTCCGTATATCTAGGTTTCCATCTTTTGCATTGTCATATACCGAACTTTTACAAAATCCTTGAAAAAAGCCACAATTGGAGACTTGTGCAGTGCTATGAAGAGATGTATGTCTGCATTTGACACTCTTAGGCGACTTTGCCCCTCTCGCCTGTACAAAATGCACAAGGCACAGATGTGCCTTGTGCATATTGTATAATAAATTTTACATGTGATATTTTTAAACAAGAAGGAAAGTAAGAGATTTACTTTGTGCTTTACAGGCGCGTTTTGCGAAGCGAAAAAAAAAAAAGTCTTTGCAGGTCACGACAAGAGCTTTTCAAACATGAGTGCGCACATTTGTGTTTTGCTTTCTCTAGGTCGTCCTGTGGCTCGTCATGTGGTTTGTCCTGTGGCTCAGTCGTCCTGTGGATCGATTGCGACCTCATATCGTAAACTGCGCATACTACAGTATATATGTTCCATTCTCTCTATCTTTGAAATTTCTTTTATTGCGTGCTCATTTTGAACTCGAGGGCGTGGCTGCATTTCTCCGTCCCCACAGTGCATACACGCGATTCTTGATGGTGCGTCCTTCGCGTAATATCTCATGGCGTTGACGTCTGGATCTCGGCCACGATGAAGGGTGTTACGCGAGTCTAACCGACACCGTCGATGCAAGTGGTGCGGTATCGCACAGCGGATACAGTTTCCGCGTCCCCTTCGCACTTGGGAACCCGGTTGCGGCGGCTGGATCGTTGCTGTCGTATGCGATCCCGGCCGTAAGCGTGGCGTCACTCGGAACTCTGGCGCTCACTGCCGGAGAGCTTCCGGTCGAGCCCCGGAAGCATCGACGCCCGTTCGTTGTTCTCCTGTGCTTCGCGCATTTTCTTCTGGATGTAGTTCGGTATGCCCACAACCAGGAAGATGAAGAAGAAGCAGCCAAGCCAGATACCCACCACCTGCATTAACACGACCAGACACCCGACATCGCGGTGGGAGTAAACGAAACTGGCGCACGAACGGTCTATAGAAATGTACAGGTACACTGGGACGATGTGATACTGGCATTGAATCGCTTATCAGTGACACTGGAAAAGGTGTTAACGTTCCTCTCGGTGCGTCTGATGCTGGGTAATTTGATAGAATTATATAAAATAAATAGCATTTGTATCAGGCAACTGCTATGGTTTGGTTGGAGACCTCTTGTGTCCCCGAAGTTCTCTAACCTAAAGCTCTTATCCGGAATCAACAGCCAGCTGCGCCTGGCAAACGTACTCTGCAGCCGTGGAGTCGTGGTGAAATCGCATTTGGGTTCCGGTTTTGGGACGTAAAACCGCACAAATCAATCAATCGCATTTACATGACAGAAGAAAATCGCGGGGAAGGGGGGTTACCCTAGACGCCTAGACAAGAGTGTCTCTGACATGGATGTGTCAGGGACCCCTTGGGGACCGGTGGAAGTTCAGTTTATGAACTTTAAGGGCCTCCCGAAGGAGGTATTACATAAGGGGTGGGTTTGCAATTTGTCACATGGTTTACACATTTCTTATTGATTAATTACATGCTGTTGAAATATGAACGTGCAGGTAATGGCGGCAATGTCAGCAGGAAGGCTGTTCAAGTCTTTGGCAGTTCGCGGGATGAATGAGGCGGATGAGTGAGCAGTTCGGGCACGTGGGCGTGCGACCTGCTGCGGATGACTGGTGCGGTGAGAAATGCGTGCAGCGGGTATGATGTATGGCGCTTGATTGAGGGAGCTGTAAAAGAACTTGTTAAGGAGCACTAGACTGGAAGTACATCGCCGATCACAAAGTTGAACTAAACCGGATACTGCCTTGAGTACTGAAATGCTGATATTGTAGGAACATTTTGAGTTAATTCTGGTAGCGCGATTCTGAAGAGCTACAAGTAAGTCGATAAGATATGATTGATGTGGGTTCCAGATGGCCGATGCATACTCCAGGTTTGGTCTCACGAGCGACTGATAGGAGAGTAATTTCACATTTTGTGGGGCCTGGCGAAGACTACGCCTCAAGAAACCTAGAGTTTGGTTGGCTGATGATATCATCACATTAGAAATATGAACATGCCAGGACAGGTCGTTACAAAGAGTGATTCCTAGATATTTATAAGAATGCACATTCTCGAGAGGCGTACTTTTAATTTTGCAAGAAAGTTATATGGAATTAGTGCTGCGGGAAAATGACATAACTTTGCACTTATTTGCATTTAGAGTCATCAGCCAATCATTACACCAAGTAGTTATGTTATCTAGGTCTCTCTGGAGAGCGGTTTGATTGTGGGTGTTGTAAATAGTACGATAAATGACACAGTTATCCGCGAACATTGTAGTATTACAAGAGACATGCGAAGTTAAGTCATTAATATATATTAAGCATAATAGGGGGCCAAGGACCGATCCTTGACGAACGCCAGATGTTACTAGTACTGGGTCAGATAGGCGATTATTTTTTTTTCGGATTTATTTTGGACAACTAAAATACATAATTGCCTAGGGAATCGGCGTAGAGGCAAAGAAATTCTGACAGAGCGCCGATCACCCGTCTACACATATAAATAACCACTGTTACGTGAAAAAACAAATATGAAAAATAAGGTGAAATCATACATTGCGATTGTTTCCAGAAATAAAGCCAATAAATGCAAACAGATATGCATAATTATGATTAAGATACGAAAACAAAAAAAAAAAAGAAATAAGGAGAACAGCATTATACACAATATCTACGAGGGGGGAAAAAACAGGCACGTGCAGGATGCGCAAGTTACCTTGCGTATGCTGCACGTATAACTATGGATTGGGAGTAGTTACTGAGAAATTCAATAATCCATTTCAAGACATCGCGATGTAACTTAAGTTTTCTTAGCTTGAATAATAGGCGCTGGTGAGGAACCTTGTCAAAGGCCCTGCAGAAGTCCAGGACGATGATGTCACTCTGTACATTGATATCGAGGTTAGTATGAATGTCATGCAGAAAGATGGCAAGCTATGTTTCACAACATAAACCCTTTCGAAATCCATGTTGAGCGGGATGAAAAAAGTTGTTCGAGTCAAGAAAGTTTATGATAAGAGAATAGGTGATATGTTCCATGATTTTACAAGGAATGCTTGTTAAGGAGATGGGATGGTAGTTTAGCGGGCAGTCTTTGTTACCTGATTTATAGACTGAAACGACCTTCCCAACTCTCCAGTCATCTGTAATAAGACCTAAAGAGAGACGGCTGTATTCGAAGTGCTAAGGTCACTTGGAAAAGATATAAAAATAAAAAAACAAGGTTGCTAAGGAAAAATGCTTCTTAGCATTGGGCCCAAAGTTGCAAAGTAACCAGAAAGAAATGTGCAAGTGTTTAAAATCAATTAACAGAGAATCAATTGGCATCCCTAGCTTATACAACAACAGTGTACTTCTAAGTGACGACATCGATAAAGGTCTTCCTTTAATCTCGGTTTCCAGTCTTCTTTCGAACACCCTTGTCACCGTGAATTGCCGCCTGTTCCCAACAGTGCGTTTGAATCTATGCCGGAACTCGTCATAACACGTGGTGGTACAGTCAAGTTACTTGACAATATAAATGCTTCTTCTGCTAGTGGACCTGATGGAATACCCTCTTATGTGTTAAAAGCTTGCCCTGACGTAATTTACGACTACCTTGTTCCAATGTTCGAGAAATCGTTAAGTACTCCTTGTTTACCCAAAGAGTGCAAAGTTGCAAACGTGGTACCGATCCACCAAAGTGGCCCTAAGAATATGGTCTCCAACTATAGGGCAATTTCCCTGAAGCGTGTGTTGTAAAACAATGTAGCACATAGTCTACAGCGCAGTAATAATTAAAAGATTTAGAAAAGAATAACTTTTTGACGAATTTCAGCATGGCTTTAGGTCTGGTCGTTCTTGTTCTACACAGCTCTTAGAATTCAGCCATGATCTTTTTCATTCATTTTATCTTGGTGTACAGATTGACTGTATATTCCTTGATTTTAAGAAAGCATTTGATTCCGTCCCACACGTTTTGCTGTTACATAAGCTATCATCGCCCGGTACCACTTCTTCATTGCTTGAGTGGATTAAGTGTTATCTACAAAATCGCATGCAACGTGTTGTAATGAATGACTCTCAATCTGACTATGTTGCTGTTACTTCGGATGTCCCTCAGGGATCAGTTTTAGGGCCATTGATGTTTCTTGTGTACATCAACGATATTGCTGAGGATGTGTCATGCAAAGTTCGTCTGTATGCGGATGATTGTGTGATTTATCATTGTATTAGATCTCCCATGGACCACGAATACTTGCAGCGCAGTTTGGCTGTATAACGCGCTGGTGTGTTAGGTGGCGTTTATCTCTGAACCCCAGTAAGTGCCACTGCATCTCCTTCACTCGTAAATATGATCCATACCTGTTTGATTACACATTAGACACCGTCCAGCTAACCCGTGTGGCCGAGTGTAAGTACCTTGGTGTTTATTTTGCATCTGATCTTACTTGGACTAAACACGTTGAATATGTTGCAGCGAGAGCCTGTAGAATGTTAAATTTTGTTAAACGGAACTTCCGGTTAGCTCCTCCCAAGATTAAAGAACTACTTTACTTTTCGAACGTCAGACCTATATTAGAGTACGCCTGTATGGCTTGGGACCCTCAAACTAAAAATCTTTTTTAATATGCTCGAGCTGGTGCAGAACCGCACAGCCCGTTTTGTTGGTAGTAATTACGACTTTACTTCTAGTGTTAATGCAATTAAGGATAGGCCGGTGTGGGAATTATTAGGTACACGTAGAAAAAAACGTAAGGTTAGAAATGCTTCTCAAAACTTTTTTACGGCATGGTTAAAATGACTAAAAAATCGTGCCTTTTACCTCCGCATTTCTTAACTGAAAGAAGCGATCACTCTTTCAAAATAAGAAATATATTTTGTACAACAAACGTGTTCCAACACTCCTTTTTTCCACACACAATGGCCCAATGGATCAGCTTCCCCAGGAAATTGCCGATTGTCGCACAGAAGCATCGTTCAGAGCACTACTACAGCACTTATAGTCTCCCTCTTCTCTTTTGTTTTTCTGTTTTTGTGGTATTCATGTTTGCACAGTTATCCTTTTTTCTGTACATATGTAACCCTGTTTACCCCCCCCCCCCCCGCACTAATGCCTTCTAGCGGTATTTTGAATAAATAAATAAATAAATAAATAAATAAATAAATAAATAAATAAATAAATAAATAGCAAAGACAAATAGGCTGCGGTAATGCACTTTGTGTTTTTAAAAATTTTCGTATTTATTTCATCTATACCAACGGATGATGAACACTTCATTTTGTCAATGATGGCACCAATTCCGTTTACATCAAATGTGATGGCTGGCATTTCAGAACTTATACAAAGCGATGGTGAAGCGGGAGGTGCATTTTACTCGTGAGTAAAGACGCTTGCTAAGGCGGATTTGAACACGTTTGCGCAATCAGCATCCTTCAGGATTTCGTTTGATTCGTTCGTTATCTATATGGCGTGGGTTAAGAACTCTCCAAGATTGCCTTGGGTTTGTAACTAATACGTTTGGTAGGTCGCTATGGTAAAACGTGTGTTTGCCTGACGTAATGCGTGTAGGTAGTTTTTTTTTTCTGCTTCATAATAATTATCCCACGCGCAAGTGTGCCCACTTTTCTTGGCGGTGCGGTAAAAGCGCTTTTTTCTTTGTTCCAAGCCTTTTAGGGTAGTTGTAAACCATGGCTTTTGCTGGGAGGAACGAAAAGTGATTTTCGGACAGAGGAACCCTTGTGGTGACAGAAAGGGGAGGGGGTGGGAGAATGTAGGGCCTATAAGACAGCACAACATAAGGTGGGAAATAGGTAGTAATAGAGACAAACTGAGGCAATGCTGGCCGGATTGCTGCCGCGGTTCCGGAAGCAGGTCGCGTAATTTAGAAAATAGTAGGGGTGTGCGAATATGAAGTGTTTAAAGCTTCGAAACCAATTTGTCTATTGAATACCAAATGTGAATTGCATCGAATATTTTTTTTTATTTATAAAATGCGAACACTATCTTTGGCTTTTGCAAAACTTTTGATCAACCAGACATGAAAAAGCAATTTGATTATACAGCAAACAATTGGGAAAATTGCACAGCGTACAACACTCTCGCTTGGCAGTCCCACACCTGCTGTTATTTAATGTTATAAAGCAAGGATAGCTGCTCTATATATTTGGGGAGCAGCCACACTATCTATAGTGTCTGTGTCACTTCCTCCAACCACCAAAAATAGGGGCTAATATGTTTTGGCGTGTTGCTGCAGCTGTGCTGTGGCCCCGCCATGCTGGTCTAGTGTCTATGGCACTCGGCTGCTTATCCGAAAGTCCCGGGATTAAATCCCGGCCACGGCGGCTGCATTCCATGGAATCGAAATGTTGAGACCCGTGTACTGTGCGTTGTCGGTGCACGTTAAAGAACACCACGTGGTCAAAATTTCCGGAGCCCTCCACTACGGCGTCTCGCATAATTATGCCGACGTCATACCTGCCAAGTCTCCCGGATTACCTGGGAGACCGTTTCTCCCGGTTGTACGGATAACAGGAAAACCTCCCGGAAATTCATTTGTGCCCCGTTATATTTGCTTAAAAAATTTTAAATTGATTTTAGATATGCTATAGGCTATATTAACCGTTATTATTTCGTAAATGATGCGTGTGTGTCCACACAAACCTACCCAACAAGTTATATCGCCTTCAAAATTTTTTTCATTCATTCGAAAGGTCAACAAGTGACTTTGGAGAATAACATTGTATTTAGAGGCTCAGATATAGAAATAGTGACGTCAGTGAAAGTACTTGGGGTACATTTCTCCAGTTCTTTGCAATGGGATGACCACGTCAATTATATTCAATTAAAATTAAGCCGGATAACTGGAATATTCAGCCGTATCCGGTACCTCATCCCAAACTCGGTGAAGTTATTGATATACAAATCACTGTTTAGTTCTTATCTTAGTTATTGCTATTTGGTTTGGGGAACAACTACAGAAACAAACTTAACAAAATTACTGAGAATACAGAAGAAAATACTGAGGCTGATAGACAACGCTATAGTTACAGCACCTAGCGACCCACTGTTTAAAAAATATAAGATAATCAAAGTGAATGACCTATATCAATACAGACTACTACGAGAGTACTGTCTCAGCTGCAAACGCTCAAACTCTTTGTTTACAGATATGGCGAATCTTTGCTTAAAGGAAAAGACTTATGAAACTAGAAATACAGAAATGTGGAACGTTCCTTACTTTCGTACTAATTATGGTTTTCAGATGCTTCGATGTACTCTTCCGCGAATTTTAAATAATTACATTAGCAAAGGTATAGATGTGTCTCATTTAAGTGTCGCTGAATTAACGGCTCTTTTTGTTGTATAAACAATGTAGTAATTATTTGGGTTCAGAAGATTGCAGCAGGTTTCTTTGTTGTATAAGCTATGTATAAAAAGTGTATGATATTGTGATGTCCTTTCAGCTGCTGCCATTGTTCACAAAGGGGGCGGAGGATCCCTCAAGCCGTCATTACGGCTTTTCCCTCCGCCTCCTGTTACACTGTACTGTGACGAAATAAAGCAATCAATCAATCAATCAATCAATCAATCAATGTCAGTACTGATTTAAGTGGAGAGCACAGCACGTAAAAGGGAACACGTCTACCGCTGTCTGCCGAATAACGCGCGCTACCGCCCCTTTCCCACCGGCGCCCATTGTGGTCCCTCGGCCCTTGCAGTTATGGCGCCCCTTATGGCCTCGGGTTTGGGACGTAAAACCCGAGAAATTATTGCTGGTGTAATGTGGCGTGTGACAGCATGTGGCGCTTTGCCACTTTTAGTCCGCTTTACCGCATGACAGGAGTGTACTGTGGCAAAGGCTGCCTTCGTCGCGGTACATCTGTAACGTGTGGCCAAGCTGGCTTCGCCGCGCAACAAAACGCTTTCTTTTTTATGGTCGCGGGTTTCACAAACAGAAATGGCTTTACGGACCCCCGTTTGAGAACAACTGGCCTAGATGGTAAGCTAACGTCCACGATGGTAAACGTCCTCTGGCGCCGCAATGCTCTCCGGAGTCAGTCTGCTTATGCCCGGACTTTAAAACGGTGTACTGTCGAACACTGTTTAGATCCATACATTACAATCGCTGTTGATAGGTGGCTTGGTAACGATCGATCGTGTCTGCGAAACGGAAGTACGAAGCGCTGTGAGGAAAAATAGAGAAAACGGGGCGGGGCTTTTCGTGGTATACGATGAGGTACCTATTGGGATGAACACTGCTGTCGAAGTGCCATGGTAAGTTCACGTTGCGAAACAATTATTACACTAAGGCTTCGATCCTAATAGTAACGTTTGGCTAAGTAAGCAACTGCCGACCGTTTTAGGGGCGAAGCTACTTAAGGTTTGGCTCTGTCCGTCCGTTGTTCCTAGTAGCGCGTTACCTTCAAAGAAATGAATGATGCTACGTGTGGGAGGCGCGCCCTCGGCGCGTGCCTCCCGGCGCGTTGACTATGGAAACGCTCTTTCTTAGATGAACGCGCTACCAGCTCGCAAAGAAGGAGAACGCGCCCTCACCCGCGAGAGACAAGCTTGGCGCAGGCAGCGTCTCTAGCGAGTTTCTTGATTAAAAAATACTGACTGCTCGCGCTGGAGAACCGTTCACGGCCACCCATATATATATATATATATATATATATATATATATATATATATATATATATATATATATATATATATATATATATATATATATATATATATAGGCACTGGATCTTGACTTGCAATGAAGTGCCGGTGGGAGATTTCTCTTGTGCGTAGTTGAACCATGAGGATTCATAGCGTGCGCGTTAACTAAATCAATCCGGAACTCGGCACGATCTACGATGAACTCCGGAGCTTCCGCAGAGAACGTCAAATTAATATCTAAAAACTGAGCTTCGCCCACTCATCATCATTCACTCCGTGGATATGCTGTGAATATTTTCTTTGTGTGTGCGTGCGTGCGGGTACGTGTGTGTGTGTGTGTGTGTGTGTGTGTGTGTGTGTGTGTGTGTGTGTGTGTGTGTGTGTGTGTTTTGGGGCTACAGTGCATACGCGATGGGGCAAACCGTGCGGAGAGGGCGAATGTAACTAACTTTGGCACAGAAAACTGATTCTCTAGCCATCACGTGACGAATGTCTCGCACATGTGAAAGCGATTGCGACGCGTTACGCAGATTCCTTCCTCAAGAACTTCTCTGTGTAAAGCCAGAACGGTAAACTATTAAGACGCTTGGCACGCACGTCCTACTTGGACTTCGCACACAAGACAACGTGTACCGCGATATGCTTGAGCGTGTGCAGGGCAGGGGGAGCAAAGTTCCAGTGCAGCACACCCCTACTCCCGACCCAATCCTACAACCCCTTTCCTTCCTCCATGCATCCTACTGAGGCTCTTATCGGTCAAAACGTCGTGCAGTGTAAAGATAGTGACCTGCTCTATAAACGTATGGGGCTGATTATTGTGTGTTGAGAGCTGCATGCATCGCTTTTGCATCGTCGTGTTTAAAGTCAGTGGAGGGTGTGTTTTGTTTGCACCGTTCTTTATTACTTTCTCGGGTGTACGCGGCCTGTAGGAGCATAAAAACAGGGTGCTTGTCCGCGGGCTGTTGCTGAGGCGCGGCGCAATGGGGGACTCCTGATTATCTTTGACCATTTGGGACCGCTTAACAAACGCCTAAATCCAGGCGTATATGTCTGTATTCTAAACGCCGTCAGGAACAAACCGGCCACTGAGCGTGCGCTGCCGCCCTCTCCTAGCAGCTCCTAGCAGCTATAGCTCCTAGCAGCTAGTTACCGCGGCAAGCGGTTAAAAAAGGACCAGTGTCAGCGGTACCCTATATCTTAGTGTTATAAACTTCGCTTCGACGTGCTGTTTGATATTGCAGTTACATTCCTAAGCAAATACACTTTTCAGATTAAATTATCGTCCGGCCACGGTGGTCTAGTGGCTATGGCACTCGGCTACTGGTCCGAAGGTTGCGGAATCGAATCCCGGCCGCGGTGGCTGCATTTCGATGGAGGCGAGATGCAGCCATCATCAGCCCGTGTACCGTGCGATGTCAGTGCGCGTTAAAGAACCCCAGGTGGTCGAAATTTCCGGAGCCCTCCACTATACGGTGTCTCTCATAATCATAGCATGCTTTTGGGCCAAAACGTAAAGCCCCACATGTCAATGATTAAATGATCGCTTATGTTCCTGCTCCTTCCCTTAGCTGCAGTGTTCTGCACTTCCGCGTGTGCGTGTGTCCTGAAACTAATTAAAGATGTAGAGTTAGAATTTGTACGGCATTTTGACGCGGTACTAAGCAAAACAGCCCTGTTATACAACCATGTGAAGCTATTCGTGGCACTTCTACTTTAAGTATAACCCTCATTGGTCTTTATATGTGCGCGGCGCTGCGATACCTTCGATGCAGCACAACAACGCGGGGCCGTCGATAATAAACTCAGTGCGAGCGCTCTGTTCGCGGCGTGTACTGAACGTTCTAAGGTCCCTTAGAAGGACCTGACAACGACCTTAGAGAGGCCTTAGAACCGTGTCTATCGTAGGGACATGTCAGAGGGACCCGGGAACGATCTTATAGGGTCCCTAGAACGATCAACACACGCCACAAAGCACCTTAGATCGTTCTTCAATAAGCCGCCGTCTCGCGAGACAGCGGCTTACTCGCGGCTACATCCGAAACAAACCTACTAGCTTTTCACGAAGCTCGACGTTGACGGGAAAAATCGGAAGCGTTTTAAAAGCGAACTAGCGCAGTGGCTAACGACTGCGCCAGCTCCTAGTTCGCTTGTAAAACGTTCTGTCCCGCCGGGCGGAATTTCGGCGAGCGTGAGCCGCCGGTCGCAAAAGGCTGACCTTTGCCGCGGCGAGGTCGTCCCTGCGGGCCAACCTGCGTGCCGTGCTGGCGTTGGCTGCGATCATGTTGCCCAAAGAACTGATGTTGTGGACCGCGTGCACAGCGCGGCTTACGCTGGTCGTCCCGCTGACGGTCGTCGCGCCGTTGGCGCTCACGTGAATGTCGTCGGAGGCAAATATGGGTTCCATGGTGTTTACTGCACGGAACGAGCCAGTTCCGTATCACTCACGCGCACCGCGCGATGGACTCGCCCCGCATAAGCATCGTGGTGCAAAAAGATGAAGTAGCAGTGCTGTAATTATCATCATTATCATAATCACCATCACCGTACAACAGCAACAGCAGCGGTGTGTGGCTGCTCTTTTAACTGGAAATTTTATTTTATTCTTATATTTATTTATTTGTCGTGAGCGCTCTGTTTGTCTCGGGCGGTTTTAAATTCATTATCGTAGAATGCAGGATCACTTAGCTGAGCATAGGTCGTGGGATCGCCACTAAGAGTTGACACCACTATGCATATCTGGCATCCGTATCAGGGAAATTTTTAGTGCCGACCATTCGAGTCTTGTTTTGTCACATTGCATACCTGCTCTTCATCTTTGTTTGCGAATTATTATTATTATTATTATTATTATTATTATTATTATTATTATTATTATTATTATTATTATTATTATAGCTACCTAATATATATATACGTTAGCTTTTCCATGCGCACAATATGTGCAAGTTCTCTTCATGACATGTACAGTTTGCTTGCAGTGAAACAAGCTTGTGGGTACTGATACTGGATTACATTTATATTATCTTGAGCGAACACAGGAGGTCGTGTTAGGTGCGCCGAAGTTAGATGGTACGGTTAGTATTGAGATATATGGCGTTCGAGTGTGCGGTATGGCTGCCCAACCAGCATGCACCAAAGTGTTGTAATTTGCTGTGTTTTTTCGTCCACTTTAATGACTTTCTATTTATTCCATAATTACCGTAATAACGTTAAAAACTACAATAATTTCTCTTATACTTTCCATGGCTTCACTTGTCTGTTGGCTTCATTGAGTTATTTCTAACAACCAAACGAGCGCCTGACTCATTCCCTTTTTTGTAATTTATATATATATCCTGTCAATTGCACAATACGTCCCGCGCTCAATAAGCCTTCGTTCGTTCATTCATGCGCCCCGTGAACGTAGTACAAACGGTCCACGAAAATACCGCAAGCTGAGCGTGTATGGAGCATACTGAAGAACGATGAAAGAGATCGCGCAAGTGTTGTGAAAACATCCACCCACTACCCAAGATTCTCTTGGTGACACGGTAGTATACCCTCTGTGTCGCATCGGCAGAGACACGCCGGCTTGGACGGCTTGCGTCTGTGCTTGTGTTACCAGATGCTCCTGGCACCTGCTTCAGTAGCCAGGAATAAAAATTCAGGCAGTGCCAACTCTGCTTGTTTGTATATACATATAGGACATCATTATTGTATTATGATCTATTGTAGACGATGCACTTGTTATTATAGTGGATAGTGAATGTTAGCAAGCCCTGTAGCAGCATTAAACTGAAGAAAGAATGAGCAGCGTCGCTGCCAATACATGTCGACGTTACCCATCATTTAGCTAACTATATAGTCAGTGCGAAACATAAATGCAGTAAGGGCACGCTAAGATGCGCTGTCTCAAATAAAATGCGTCTCCCCCACTCTTCATTTTTCAGATGAGTCTGGCTTGGGCATAAGGCCATTACTTTGCACGTCGCTCCGTCCATCCGAGGCTCGCCCCGCCACGGTGGTCTAGTGGCTGTGGTACTCAGCTTCTGATCCGAGGGTCGCGGGATCGAATCCCGGCTGCGGCGGCTGCATTTCGATGGAGGCGGAATGTTGAGGCCCGTGTGCTGTGCGATGTCAGTGCACGTTAAAGAACCCCAGGTGGTCGAAATTTCCGGAGACCTCCACTACGGCGTCTCTCATAATCAGAGCTGGTTTTGGGACGTTAAACCCCACATAACATCATCCGAGGCCCCACAGCATATGGTAGCGGCTTTGCCGCTGAGACGGTGGCGATGCATTGCGTAGCCGCTCTCTTAGCAGTGATAAACATAGCGAAGATCGAGAGTGCAAACAAAAGAAAAGGTAGTGAGGCTAAGCAGCGCTTTCCGTTTGCTATTTGCAGTTCTTGTGTTTTCTTTGCGTACAATACTCGCACAACATAAGAAAATGGGCCGCACTGTACATGTAAGGTGCGCGATTTGCGCTTTACTTCTTAGGTGTGCGCTTTAAAAAATTCTGAAAACCCAAGCACAGTTAATAATTACTGGGGTTACACGTGTACAAACCCCAATATGATTATTAGAGAGAAAGCGTAAGAATTTATTGAGAAAGGCAAAAAGAAATCACCGTTTCGCCATAAGGGCGAAGCAGTGAATGCGATAGCAATGCATGATATGATATACGAAGTAAGACTATCAGCTTTAGGGGCAAGTTGAGTTGTAGTGAACTAGGGCTTATTAAATAAGCATGCCGGTGCTTAAAGGGGTCCTGAACCACCCTCCGGGTTTGATGAAAAAACATATTCTACGGCTTGCCTACGCTGTAATGAACATCTCAGCCAACCCATAAGCATCTCATCTCAGCCCTTCGCAGCGCGCGTTTTTTAAAACCGTAAGCGCGTGCGCGCCGTGCGCTCGCTTTTCCGCTCCACAAAATAATAATAATAATAATAATAATAATAAAAAAATAAAGACTGTTACTGCGCACTGAGTTGTAAAGTAGCTTGGGCATTCTACGATATATATATATATATATATATATATATATATATATATATATATATATATATATATATATATATATATATATATATATATATATATATATATAATAGATAAACACGCAGCTTTCTTCACATGATTACTTACTTGACAGGGGTACGAAAAAGTTCCAATTATTTTATGGACTCGTACTTGTCATGCTAACAAAGCCACACTAAAGCTAAAGTTATGTTAAACGCCGGCATCTCAGTTTTATTACTGCCGCATCATATCGTCCTCGTGTTATACACTAGTGCTTAATTACTAGCGGAAAATTCAGGTACCTAACTGTCAGAATTAACTTGTGAGGCCAAAGCTTTCTTCGTAGTGGCACAAAAAAGAGTAGAATAAGGGGGCGTGTTAAGCAGAATTAAGTTCGCCGCGGAACTGCGAAGTGAGAGTCACACAATCAGGTATACGCCTACGAACAAATACGTCGTGACGTAACTGCATGTGTAAGGTTATTATTTTTGCTGTGCTTAAAACAGAAGAGCCAGCAGCAGCTACCCTGTTCCTCGACCCAGCCCTTTGAAAGTCTTCTTCTTCCTCTTTTTTTTTCTGAATATATGCGTGCGTTGGCTTGTGGTGGTCTTCTGGTGCGTTTGAATGTAATGCGTGAGAATGTTGGCCATTCGCTACATACTTTTGTCTTGGTACATTTCGCCGTGTACCTGTCGTGACCTGTGTGGATAACTTGTGTTTGTTTAGAGTCTGCGCCTCCGGAAATTCTGGCCGCCTGGGGTTCCTTAAAACAAAAATCGCAAGATAGGATACATATATGAAGATCAAACATTTTGAGAAGTAGGCCCAAAATTAAGAACTGTAGGGGGACCTCCAATAAGAATCGAACATAGCAGTTATATAAAGCGCAGGAATGGATCAACTGTACAAATAAGACAAACAATAGAAATCTCATGGATGAACATGAGCAAGACAACGCAAGAACTGAATGATAAACTAATTAATGCGAAAAAAGCAAGCGTATCTTCAAAAGCGATCTGAAATGACTGAACAGTAACACTTTTAAATCATGGTTTAGTGTTCCAGAACGAAATTCCGCAGAAGAAAAAAATGCAGTTTGTTTACTGTATTTTGTAGCAAATTTTGTAGGAGAAATTTATTTGACGGAGAAAATATAGTGGGATTTTTATCAGTAAGCATTAATAGAAATTTGACGTTCGATAACCTGATACACCATCAGACTAAGTTTATATTTGCAAAACAACAGGAAGTACACCTAATTTTAGAAATAAGGGCTTAGCTGATGGACGAGAGGATGTAAATATAATTTTCATTGCGCGTTTTTGGATACTAAGCAAGCAAGGCATACGAGTGTAATCATTCTGTCGAGTTACACACTCATATGTGCGCGTTTATCGAAAATACGCAACTGCCGTGGTCGGGATTGAGCCCGCGCCTTCCAGCCGAAAGTCAGGCATCGAGGCATCAAGTGTGTCTGTAGATGTTCTATTACGCGAGTTTAGGGATGTGTGCGGAATTTGTATTTAATGTACAATAATTGCTCAGGACTCCGATACAAACATATCTCAACGATGATCTAGAAATGTTGTAACATCTTGTTTTAGTTATTTTATTCGTCTTCGACCCGGTGATTCTTCGCCTCTGCTACCCAGACATTTATAAGTCTGACACGTGTAAAGTGTGCGGAGCCAGAGCGACGCTGCAGCACATGCTGTGGGCATGCACAGGGAGCGCACAGTAGGATCCCCTTATTAGGAACCGGTAGACATGGCAGTCTGTGACCGCGGGGTGCGATGGGAGGCGTGCCTGCTCAGCCAAAACCTCGCTGATCAACTCTGGGCCGTCCGGCACGCCGAGGAAGCCGCGCGTGTCCAAGGGCTCGAGGCCGTCACCTAGGCTGGGGTGCTTGTGGCCCTACCCCGACACAATCGCCGGACCTATTTGTTAATTAAAGTTTTCTCTCTCTCTCTCTCTTAACGTTCATCTGAAAATGTTCTAACATCTTGATTTATTTATTTTAATCGATTCCAGTCACGTGCGCTCTTTCGAAAATGAGCGTGCGGTTACAACCTTGTGTCTTGAAAGTCTCGATGAGGCAGCCCAAAAACTTCCAATGTATATATGTGCTGCATAATTGACCGGAAAACTCTGAACCAGTGCGCATAGTTTTTCAGTCTTCTAAAACAAAATTCGCAACAGCAACAAGGGAACATTTGCGTATAGTGATTGTGCGGTCTCTCAGTGCATTCTAGTCATGTGTACTTCAGGTGGATACGCAGGCTTCAGTGGCTCATAGCAGCGTCTCTGAAAGAGCGCATCCATGAAACCTGTACGGATGTTTTTGCCCGTCTCCGACTTTGGTATGTGGTCCACGAATTCAATTCCTCCGTGCAAGTGCGCGTGGTTGGGCAGCTCCTCTGAAACAAGCGTGGATAGTGAGCGACAGTCAGTTACAAAAATATATAAACGGATTGGTATGCGTGTTGGAAAGTTCGTTTATTAATCATTTCGAAATGTGGTACGGAAGAATAAACTGGTGCACCAAGAAACAGCCTTTGTACCATGGTTGAACAGAATTGTACATAACAAAGTAGATGGCTTTTGTTTTAGTTTTTTAATCGATTGGTTTATCTTTGTGCGCTCTGTAACCTTCAGTGTATAGTTAAACTGCATGTCACCGGTTGCTTCAGTGACGAGACGAGCTGTAACAGGTGTTTCAACCTTGACACTCCGGTATGGTGGAAAGTGTAACAGAATACCTACGGTATCGTGCCATGTAAAAATACTTGAAGCTACGTACGAGTGCTGTTCCATTCATCATTTATTGACGCAGCACCAGATACTGGCCGAAGAATCGAGCTATATAGTGCTGCTAGTGTAAATAGCGGCAACTTCAGACCAGGGCTGGGCAGCATCGCGATAGCATCTTATAGATGCTTTTATATAAGCATCTGTATTTCTGCATCAAGACACATTTGAAACATGTATTTCTCTATCAATAATAAAATACTTTCGTGATGTACCGAATGTGTCGAGATATCGTGCAGGACATGGGTATCTTGTTACTTTTTGGTTGCAAATGAGCTGGCATGCTCCCATGGGGGAAATGAAGATTTTAATGCTAGACCACGGAGTCTTTCTTGCTCCGTGTGCTAGACCAAGCGAAGGAGCGCCACCGGTCAGCGACACAAAGAGGGCAACGAAGGGTTCATTACACGCACAGAATATATTTTATGTTCGGCGAGATCCTTTGTGTCTGAGGTTATACGCCAGACACGACAGTTTATGTGGTTAAGTATACCCGACACCGCTGACGGCAGAATCGCAGTACTGTCGGCCTCTGCCGACAAAACTCGCTCTCTCGGAAGGCCGCAAATTACTCACATTTACGGTGCACTTTATAAACGTCTTTGCGGAGCATCAACATCCCCGAACTCTTTATTTTTTAAAAGTATTCCAGTATCTGTATTGTTGTGTCTTTATTCCGGGATACTTCTTTCGTCTTTTTTGCCAAATCATCTCCGAAATGTCCCGTTAAGTCAAAGAAAAATGTCTCGGCAACCTGTATTTCAGTCTTTCAGCACGTGTATTTCAGTATCTGTATTCCGGAATGCTTTTCCGAGTATCTTTGCTCAGACGGATGTCCTTTTTTTTTTTTTAGCTTCATGCAGTTAGCACGCCTTATGAAAATAATTTCGAGTCTTGCTGCGGAAATCTTGCCGACCATGAGCGACCCGGAACGCAGATTACGTGAGGACATGTGACTGCCTTTCCGTCACTCTCTGTCACATTCCCGGTAGGCAACTGGTACGCTCTCTGCAGAAGTTTTGTTCTGCATGATGCAGACGTAGACAGGTTTATAATTGTGTAGCTGGCCGGTGATATAACTGGGAAGACACAACGTGAGGAAATCGTTGTGACATTCCGTCTGGGTTCCGTTGAGTTAAGGATAAAAAATAGCACAGCTATGAGGTATACAGCCACGATTCATGTGCCTGAAAACGGCCCAGTTTTATTTATTTATTTATTTATTTATTTATTTGTTTATTTGACAATACATGACTGCTGTGGTGTAAAAGACCTAAGGCGACGTTAAGAGTCGTTTGACAAGGTCTCTAGCACCAAATTGTGCATTCATCAGTTAGCACTGTGCTGTCCTTGAAATTTGACTCAGCTGCTCACGCAGACGAGAACTGTTTCGCCGAAATCGAGTGAGCGTGAATCAACAGACACTTAATTACGGATAAAAGGAAACAAAGTTAATTGCATTTTGTTTCAAAATTAGCATTTGACACAGTGCAGACTTTCTGTGTACCCATTCCACAAGAAGCCTCCTCTCTATACAAGGCAAACGCACAAAGGGAACAATGTCTATACGCTTCAGAAAGTCTGCAGGGTGTATGCAGAAAATGTACAGACTTGGTATACGTGAAGCTCTATTCCGCAGAAAGGTGACAGGAGTGAAAGGAAGTATACAGGTAGTCTGTAAAGAGGTCGAACTCATTTTTGCAAGGGCTCATTTTGCTGTTATTAAACTTTTTATTGGCCGTATATATGCGCCCACGCGTAACGCGTTTCCGCAGTCCTTCACTACGGCGTGCCCCAGAATGATATCGCGGTGTCGATATATATATATATATATATATATATATATATATATATATATATATATATATATATATATATATATATATATACGACGCATTGTTATGGACAGCGATCGTAATCTTAAGTTGTAATCTATCTATCTATCTATCTATCTATCTATCTATCTATCTATCTATCTATCTATCTATCTATCTATCTATCTATCTATCTAAAGCAAATGAACAAGAGCCTACACACGCACCAGCCACAGCTCGACACAGCCTTCCCTCGATGTCACCGGCGGCGGGCAAACGGCCGTTTCGCAGAACGACCAGTGCTCGCGCTGCTTCGCCGAACCGACTGTGCAGCACGCCTACCACGACCGCCTCCTGCACGTCGGGGTCCTGCAGCAGCAGCCGTTCGATCGCGGCAGGCTCTATCGACTGATGCATGCACTTGATGAGCTCTTTCAGCCGGCCCGTCACGTACAGGTTGCCCTCATCATCGTAGTAGCCCACGTCCCCTGAAAACAAGGTACCAGTGGTTCCTTTTTTTTTTTTTTTTTTTGCGCTCACTGTGCCGTGGTCGCGGCATCAAATCAAACTTTATTTTCCTTCTGGAAGGCGGAACTTAAAGCCGAATGTGCGCTTGACAGCGGTCCCTGGCACCTCAATTTCAGGAACGGCACAGTACCCGAGATACAAAACTGGTACATTCGAACTAGAAGAGAAGCTCTGGAAAAGATGGGGGTTTGAATCGATGAGCAGATCGCTAAAAACGATGGAGAACGGGGAATGTCGCTGGAGCCAACGTTTCGACAAGTAGACTTGCCTTCGTCAGTACGGCCATCGTTTTTCTGTTCATCGAAAACTAGTACATTGCACGTATCATAGAAACTGCGAAGTTTGTTTTAATGCAAAGATAAAGTAAGAACGACCATATCAGCAAGGTAAGGGCAAAAATAGAACAAGATTCTTTAATTTATCTGGAAACATAATATCAATGAACTACATGTAGCTGAGATCGTATAAAATATGATATATTTGATATATATCAATACCCACTGTCGGTCATTGTCTGATTTCATTCTTTGAAAAATTAAATGCATCAGATGGTTGTTGATGTAACTTACTTAATAAATTCGGTAGGGGCATATGCTAAGGATTCTTTATGATAGCTCGTAGGGTTAGTATATACCATAATTATTTGTTCCTTGTGTGGGGTGTACTCTTGTTCGGATGCGGGTTTGCATTTTCAGCTATATACGGATTATTATTTTTGATGGACGATTTATTACACAGCAGAAACATATAGTTATATAGCTGATACAAAGGAGAAATAATGTACTGCACAAACAATTCCTTTTGTTTACCGTACCATGGGAACCATGATACGGTAAACCTACAATACATATGACTGCCTTTTTTTTTTGTAATATATGTGTTCTAGTCATATTAGTAACACCTTTTGTATCCCATACAAGATGGCAAGAGTACGCGAGACCGAATGGTTAATTTTATATAAAGGGGAAATATAAAGTATTCCGCATGTCCGGAAGAAAAAAAAAACACGGTACTTTTGTTCACGGGTGCAAATACCCTATCGTATCACCTCTATGTGCTTTAGGTGGTCTCAGTACAAAATCTGCATGAGTACGTGGAAAGGAAGGCCGATGAACACAATCACTTCGGTTCCCCTACTTCTACGTGTTCATTATGCATTTCTTCCTGCAGTTAGTAGTGCATTATTTCTGTAATAATAATAATAATAATAATAATAATAATAATAATAATAATAATAATAATAATAATAATAATAATAATAATAATAATAATACGGCGCAGAAAACAACACTGCCATCTCAGAACGCCTTTACATTCTCGCAAACACTTAGTGTGGCGTGATTCACCACTGGTATATGGACAAGCCCTTTAATTCCCAGCGCAATTTGAGAAGCAGCGTCTGCTGGTCGACGTCTCACGCGCACCTGTTCGTACGAAGCCCTCGTCGTCGAAGGCAGTGGCTGTCTCCTCTGGCTTGTTCATGTAACCCATGAAGGTGAACGGTGCCTTGACGCATATTTCGCCTTTCTGTCCAGCGTCGAGCTTCTTTCCGGTGCTCGGGTCAGTAACCTCTCATGCAATAAAATAAAACGAGAATAGTAGGATTTCGGACGATTGCAAGGAATATCATCTGTACGTGCGCCTGTTCTCAAACAAGAAAGAAAAAGTAACCTCAACCTTCCACTTTACACATGGGCACACTGCGTACATGACCATATATGCACGAAGTACAAGTACGTGCTGGCTTGCAAGATGGAATAATAACATTGTTCAAATCAACATCGTAGGTGATAATCTTAATTTTTTATTCATATTCAGTCATTGACTCGTCATTAGTTTTGAGTGGCGCTAGCATGTTCCATTCACGGATGGCAACCGAAAAAAAAAGGAATATTTAAACGCATCATTGCTACATTTGTATTCAACTAAAGTATTTCTACGTTTGTGCCCGGCACCTCGTGTTTGTGAATAACAAATCTAATTTCAATTTTGAAATGATTATGCAGTAGTTGATAAAGAAATTTTAATCGTGCCTGTTTTGCTCGTGCTTCCAGCGTAAGAAGCCCGAAATAGCTAGAAGGTTAGTGGGAGAGTCTTCACGTTTAAATTTGCTACACATTAATCGTATGGCCTTCTTTTGTACTGCTTCTATTTCCTTTACGTTAGTCTGAGTACGAGGAAACCATACAGTATTTTCGTATTCTAGAATCGGCCTAACGAATGTTTTGTACGCTAGGAGTTGACAGTGGTGCCATTTAAAGCGACCTGCAAAGAAAATTTTTTTGGACAGCAGATGAAGTAATGTGACTAACATGTTCATCCCACCTTAAGTCTCACGTTATTGTTAAGCCTGGATATTTATGTTTCTCTACTTTTGTCAGAGTTTGTGGGTTCGGTTCTCACCGAAGGCAGGTTTGTATTTCCGTCAACTTTAATTCCTTTCTACTTGCTCCACAATTACAATACACCAATTAACTTCCCCAATGCTTTCCCAGGCTTCATTGTCTGTTGGCTCATTAAGTTGTTTCTAACAAATAAAAGCGATCCCTTGACCCCTTCCATTTCGTTTTGTCAGAGGTATGTCATTTATGGTGTAGCAAATGTTTGAAGGTTCTTTATTGCGCGTTATCATCATGCGCACTAATTTTTTTTTCATTGATTTTCACCTGCCGGTCTGAGCACCATTCTATAAGTGATCCATCTCTTAAGGGTGTAGTGATCTTGTTCATTCTTAATTTCTCGATGAACATGATACAGTCATCCGCGAATAACTTTATTTTACAGCCTATAAGTATTGGTACTTATGTCGTTCATACATAAGAGAAATAACAAGGGCCCGGGCACGGAACCCTAGGGCACACCTGACGTAACTGGTACTATATCTGACGCGATCTGTTCGCAAAATAACAAACTGAGACCTGTAAACAAAAACTCGGGAACCCAAGAAACAATTTCTTCTTCGCCGATAATGTTTTTTCGTTTAGTTATTAGCTTGGTATGACGAATACAGCCAAATGCTTCAGAAAAATCAAGTAGGATTATGTCCATTTGGCTGTGGTTAGTAATACAAACAAACGGGAAGAAACTGCCCCTTTGTTAAGGTACACCAACTCGCCCTACCACAAGTTCTTCTAAACTAGAATAGTAATACCTAACGCGAGATCGCGTATGACTTCAGTTAACTGTGTAATGATCGATAAATCCCTGCGAAAACCGCGCCGGTTAAGGAAAAGGATGACTTTCTTTAATAAAAAAAAAACGATTTAAGTGTTTTAAAACGATATGTTCGAGCAGTTTGCAAGCCATGCTCGTTAGAGATATTGGTCTGAAATTTGATTCAGTGGATTTCCGATTTCATCGACAGGGCTCGAACGGAAGCAGCGAGCCATGGCTACCTGGACTGAGGAGGCCGCCCACCTTTGGCCTCACAAAGCCTGGTCTTTCAATAAAGTTTTTCTCCCCCCTTTCTCCCGATTTGTAAACAGGAACAATTTTATCTATTTTACAATCTTTGGGTACTTTTGAAGTTGAAAGTGATTTACGGAGAATAAGGCCGAGGTATGTACTGCACCACTGTGCGCGTACCTTTTAAGGAATCATTGGATGGGTATATTGTCCAGGCCACACACTTTTTTAGCGTATCGGGCAAGCAAAAGATTAACACCGGCGTTTGCAACAACGGGCGGGTCGATACAGTGGAAACAGTCCGTGGAACTAAGTCCGGCATGACGCTATTATCTTTCGTGAAGACCGCGAACGAAAGAATTGGTTATATCTGCTTTTCCTTTTGAGGAGAGCTAAGTTGCGAGTTTTTTCGGCGAAAGTGGTTCCAGAAGTTATGTTGGTTGTCTTGATTGATTTGTGGGGTTTAACGTCCCAGAACCAGCTCTGATTATGAGAGACGCCGTAGCGGAAGGCTCCGGAAAAATTCAACCAACTGGGGTTCTTTTACGTGCAATGACATTGCACAGTACACGGGCCTCAACATTTCGCCTCCATCGAAATGCAGCCGCCGCGGCCGGCATTCGATCCCGCGACCTTCGGATCCGTAGACGAGTGCTATAAACCCTAGACCACCGTGGCAGGGCGCGTTGGTTGTCTTATACAAAGCTGGGGAGAACGGTATTGAAGTAGTTGTGTTTCATTTCTTCGGATTCCTGTGTGATTTTTTTTTTCGCTGCGAACGCTAGCCTAGAATTGTTAGTTTGGTTATTACCTATTGCCTTGTTGACTTTTCGTAACTTTTTGAGTTGCCGTTTTGCGTGTAGTACATCTCGAGTAATCCGCGGATTAGTTTCAAATGCTTTCTTTGATTTAACAGGAATAAAATTTCTTCACATTGTGACACTATGTCTTTAAAACGTAACCAGACCAAATTTATTTCAATCAAAGTTTCCGAGGCCAATACCGAAAACTCTTGTAATTCGTGAGCTATAAGTGTGTTTGTATGTGGGCGTCGTCTGCCCTGACGAAATTGATTACAGTTTGGGCCGCGGTTTGCGTCGATATTTTGTAGTCTAGGGGTAAAGTGCACACCGGAATATTATGATGAGATGTTCCTCCTATTACTTTCACCTTCACTTGTTCTGAGAGAAAGCTATTATTTAGCAAGATTCGGTCGAGTATACTCCGTGACTCGCCTTGCACCTTTGTTAGGCATTGTACAATTTCCCGAAGGTTAAAATTTAAATTCATATTGAGAAGGGCTTCTGAAGCTTTTGTTGTGTACTGCATGGTAGACCAATTAAGATCGGGAAGGCTAAAGTCGCCCATGCGGATAACATGGAAATTTCTAGCTTGTTGCTGCAAGTATTCTTGTGCCCACATAGGCGACTTTGACAGATGCAGCCAACTACTATACTTTTACCTTTAGCGCTGATATCACGAAAAGTTGCCTCAGCATCAGATTTTCAGGAGGAATGACCATGGGATTGATTTCTTTATTGCTAACACCACACCTCCACGACGTGCCGTGACTGCCTATCTTTCCGAGGGTACGTAGTTTGGGGGAGTAACTTCATGACTCGAGATAGGCGCTGATAGCCAAATTTCGGTGATTGCTACTGTATCTGGTTCGCAATCGAGCAATAAGTTTTCAAGCAGCTGTACCTCATTCAACACACTTCAAGCATTTACGTTTAACAACGTTATTTTTCTCTTGCGCTGGTTTTGGCGCGTTGCGGGGCCGTTGACTTCGTTTTTTCTTTGTTCCACGTTCTCCTTGTCTTTTTTTTTTTTTGCTCCATTTTGTTGTGCTTCTTTATTTCTATCCTTCCACTCTTTTCATCATCCCAGACAAAGACACGGTTGCTGATGAACAGCTTGTTGTACGCTAATGATACCTTGTCTTTATTTTCGCTGTTTTGCTTAGCACTGTCGCATAGCTTTTTTTCTGGTACGTCTCTTTAAGCTTTCGCGGAAAGTGTTCCCCCATCCAAAAAAAAAAAAATTAAAATTATTAGTGAGTTTCTGAGCAGACTGAACCACCCTGCGTGCTAGAGGACTACCAGTGCCATTGGAAAACAGTCATAACAGAATATAGTGAAAAAACCGCCGGAGTTCCGCGTTAAGTAGCTCGCTGTTTGTACACGAGGTGCATTCACTTGTGACCGAGAAGGCCTTGGCCGGTCGCCTCAGAGGATTTCCTTTAGGCCTAATTTTCTTTGACACTAACCCCCCCCCCCCCCCCCCCCTTTATCTGTTCGCAGTTGTCATCAAGGCCGAGTGGCTCCGCTTTATTTACAGCTAAGTGGGATTTGGCTTGTCGGTTTTCGTATTTCATTGTAAGTGTTGCATGCAGCCCGAAACACTGCCTCGCAAAGCCATTGTCCTCGTCTTTTCTGACTAGTCTTTCAGTCTTACTGGTCCACGCCCTTGTTTTCGCAAATGCCCATCCATCCCGACAGGAAAACTATGTGGAGAATGCAGTTTATATAGCTTCGATTTTCCCTCACGCAAGTGGCCTTCATAATGAGTATGCAGAGGATGAATCCAAACTTCCAGAAAGCCGCAACACGAAGTTCTATAAATGTCATCCGATTTGGTCTGCATCCACACATACCACTTCGTTGCTTTGTGTGGCTTGTTAGCTCTTTTTGTGTCTGTGTTCACCCTGTGCCCTACCCAATACGGAGCTAGATCTGTGTCAACAAGCCCTTATTCATCTTTTATTCCTCACGTAATTGCTTTCGATTTGCAATGCCACGTCTATCACGTCTTCTACCTGCTGGAGATACTGAAAATGTATCCTCGGTAAAGTGAGCGTGACAGCCTTACTTTCAGTTGCGCCATTGGAACTGGCTTTCCCACGCTGCCGAATCCACTGCTCTTGAGCCCCGTCGATGTCACGCTGGCACAAGTTTCAGTGAGACCATAACCTTGGCAGGAAATAATATGTGGCAATGTAATAGCGATGCACAGTTCAATCGTCGGCAACTTGCGTTAAAAAAAAAAGAGCGTTTAAGCAGCTTCTGCGCTTACCTTGGGATATAAACTTGAAGCCGAACTTGTCTTGCGCCTCAAGTAAAAGAGAGGCAGGGGCGGGGCTTCCACCGATGAATACCTTATCGACGCTTTCGAAAGCCTCTGACGGTGCATTGTCGATGAGGTTTCTCAGGTAAAAGGGAAATGTCATGATGGTAGTAACCTGAAATACAACGCGACACACATGTGCCTTGGTAGCGGCAATGACTTTCTGCTTTGGCGGACACTGTGTTGTGCGGCTTTCCTCTTTTGCAATTTTCCCCCTCCGCTTTCCTACTCTCGTTCCTTTTGCTATAACTGTTATTCAGTCTGTGCTGCGAACCACTCTTCGCTCCCTCATACACTTACTTCCCTGTTCCAATCGTTCGTTCTGGTTGTTCTGGGTTCGGTCCCAGTTGCGCCAAGAACACACTGGTTTTTTCTGAAGGGAAGAGAGAAAGGTACCTTTTTGACCTGGCGCTCGGTGGTGTGGGTAATCTGTCTCGTGGAGGTGGCCTCTCTTTACGCTTCTTTCCATTTTCTTTACTACCCAGTTCCCCTTTAAGTGTTTTGGTTGAGGTGTCCTCAGGTGAGGAACACTTACCGTGCGCTCGGAATCCAATTTACCCTCCTTTCGCAAAGATTTATCTCTCGGTAACGCCGACGCCTACGACTTTAAATGCCTGCGCTGGCGTTTAAGAGCGGCACCCTATAGAAAGATAAGAGACAAGATGGTCTTAGGAAGTAAGTTTGGGGGAAACGAGTGCATGTAACAGACGCGGGTTGATGGTGTTCGTTATAATTGAAAGAGTCGATGTGACGCGCCCACTGCAGCACACGCTGGGTGTATACAGTCTGCTGGACGCCTGTAAATTAAGAAGGCTGTGTGACATCCTTAGGAGTGAAAAAAATCGGCAGATCCCGCGCAGTGTTGGAATCGATGTCAGGCGAAGCAATCAGCGAGGAATTTGCCTCTGCCGAAATGTTTGTCATTCAGCCAAGTGTTATTTATTTATTTATTTATTTATTTATTTATTTATTTATTTATTTATTTATTTATTTCCAAATACTGCAGCCATATGCAGGGCTATTGCAGGAGTGGAATACATTTTCATACAAATACATTGTTACAAGGTTGACATACAGCAAAAACAAGAACAAACGATTTATCATAACAGTGCGTCTACAAAATCCGACAACGACAATTCACGAGTACAACCCGGTAAATCATTCCACCTCTCAATAACTCTAGGAAAATAACTATTCTTAAAAATGTTCGTGTGCGTAAAGAAAGGCTTTAGGTTGAGTCTGTGGTAACGTCTAGTTGAAAGAGTATTAGCATAGGAGATGTATTCGTCTGAAGGTAGTCGACAAGATGAGTGAAGAAAAGAGTGCAATAGCTTCAAGGAATCGGTATCCCGTCTCTACCATAGGAGAGGGAGTTTCAAGGAATTCACTGCTATTTTTTAGCGTCTATGTGCACACTGAGCACAAGCAACATCACCACGACTGCTGATGCGACGTTAAAAGGTCCCTGAAACGTCTTTTTGAGATTGCGTCACTGATTAGGCAACACAATTGTTAAATCATTCACACCATAAATAAGGTGAAGCACCTTGCACTAAGGCAGCTATGGGCTTATTTCTGTCGCCTTCTTCCTTACCACTGCTGTTCCTCCTCAACTCCATCAGCTGTGGTGTGCGCGCTAGCGATGACTGCGCCTCCTGCGTGAGCCGCTCTGCCGAGCCCTCCGTAGCGACATAGCGCCCCGATATATCTTTACTGAGGTCGCCCGCCTCGGCAGTGCTAGCCTCTGTAATAGAGCGCCGGCGACTCGTGTGTACGTCGCCAGATGCCGCGACGATACCGTTTTCTGAAACGAAGGAGCACGTTGTTCGCAGTTAGGTTGGGAAAATTACGTGCACGTCACTGGTTAGGGGCCAATCAGCGGCCTCCCCATCCATCGTTCGATGGCGGGGGCGTTTGAAAACGCCTTTTGGCGAGCCGCTGCGATCTTTTGCGATGCGCGTGTTGAAAACCTTATTGTAAATTACACACTTTACTCAGAGCGCTGAAATGTGTCCTCCAATGATCCTAATGACTCGCTCTACCGGATCACCATGTTTGCGCAAAATGGTCAAAACCGTTTCAGGGTCCCTTTAATTTAAATTACGCGAAGCGGTATAAACGAAGCCATGGACGAGTGGTAGCGAGCGTGCCGGGCACCTCGGTGTTCCAGGGTCGATTTCTATACCCACCTAACGAGTGGTATGTTCGCACTTCTGTGCGCTCGTCATTTCAAGGTTTCACTCACAAGCTACAACAGACGGTGTGTCCTTGCTTTTAATCCGCTCAAAGTGCATTCTCGCGAAATTTTCATTTGGTTGGTCACTGATTAACATGAGCTGCGATGTTAAGATTCATTAACCTGTGGTGCATACCGCATAACCCAGGCCGAGCACTTGATTGTATTGTCGTTAATCGTGACGTACGTGACGAGCGTATAATTTGAGCACTGTATGGATCAACCGATCATGTTCGTATATTGATGCCCTACCATCCCAATCTTGGTGTGTAATAAGTGGAAGAGACGACCAGGAGAGCAGCGAGACGTAGGCGAGATAGATAGATAGATAGATAGATAGATAGATAGATAGATAGATAGATAGATAGATAGATAGATAGATAGATAGATAGATAGATAGATAGATAGATAGATACGGTCAAGGTTGCTCAAGTTTGCAAAGAAATGCTTCGAATTTAAAAGAATACATTCGCTTCCACATCTTTGTCTTTGTAGCCGCATCATTATATCTTCCCAACGACGCAACTTCCGTTATGATTGGTGAGACTGCCATAGTAAGCAAATCCACCAGGACCAAAATGCTTCATAAGAGCGTGGTACCGGGGCCACCCGGTCGCTCACCCTGTGTTTTTGCACTGCCGGCACGAGCAGGGCGGCGTCAAACGACGGCAGCATGAGCAGTGGGACGCCCATGGCCAGGCAACCGCAAAACAGCCAGAAACCGCTGATATGTGTCAGCGCTGACGCACACAACACCAAGTCCTTAGGTCCTATCTGGCCATCCGCCAGCTCCCTGCATTGTTCCAATGGACGCACGCATGTAATCCAGCCCAAGAGGACACGGTGCGACTCGTGAAATCGGACAAACGAGCAGTGGAATCAGTAAACGGCACCAGTGGTTCCTGGTGCCGCTCAATACGGCGCCTTCAGGTGTTTGATTCTTGTCTCGCGCTATTTCCGAAAGCGCTAAGCGACCTCTGACTCCTGTTTGACGTGCGGCCTCCCACTCAAATTATAAGTCTATAGGCTTATAATTTGAGTGGGGGGCCTATAGGCTCACCGCCCTTCTCATCTTCCGGTTAACCTACGCACTTTCCGCGCATTTCTTTATCTCCCTTTTAATCAGAGTCATTTGCTCGTTCACCTACTTTTCGTTCAAACTAAGGGCGTACCTTTTTGAGAGCACGTATATTTGCAGTGCATTGTGCGAATATCTACCAAGCTGTTCCTCTACGAAGCTTCCGCCAGAGCGACCAACATGGGTCTGCAGGTCTGACGACATCCTTGTCGACACGGCGTGGCGCTTTAAAGCTCGAAATAACGGTTTCGATACCTGTTTGAGTGGCTTCAGTTCGACTGGCCTATGAAAATATTTCGGTGCACGTTATTGAAAAAAAAGGGGGAGGGGGGGGGTTCAGAATTTAACAGGAGCCTTCCGCTACAGGACGTGCCTGAAGCATAATGTTATCGTAGTTTTTGCACGTGCTCTCTACACTTCGAGGAATACTGCCCCAACGCCACTCTGTGGTGCAGTGGCTTAATGGGTGCTCAAGTATCAGCCTCATCTTAGATCGAGGCATTGAGCTTACAAAAAAAAAAATTGCAGGAAATAAATCTGGCGCTAAGATCTTTGAGAGCTGCAAACATGGCGTGGCCCACAAATGCATAATCGTATCGTATTTTAGCACATAAAAGCCCAGTGTGACGGGACTCCCCACCTATGGCGCATGAAGCGACAGATCTGGACAACGGCGAGCGAATTGCACACGTACCTAGTGGCCAGCAGTTGGGCAATCCATTGACGGTGCGAGATGGCTACCCGCTTGGCGACGCCCGTAGTGCCGCTGGTGTTGAAGGCGCCCATCACGGTATCGGCGTCCGCGCCGCGTGGCGCACGGCATTCAAGTGGCCGAGCATCCATCAGCAGCTTCGTGAAGCTAATCAGGCCTTCTACCTCGCCGAAGACTATGACGTGCTGGAAACAGGGTTGTACAGGAAGTGTTAATAAGGGGTATGAAACGTCGAACAAAGTAAAAGAGATCGCGTTGTCCTATATGGTCTTTCTCTTCGGCATCGTTTCACTATTGTCCGCAGACAGAACCCGACTGTCTCGCCTGCAGCCATTGGCGCGCTGTGTAAGCGGATACTCACTCATGCTCCAGTGGAGTCCATACACTCGGGCGCAGTCACCACTTTCATATACTTAGGCGCCAACCTCGGAATCATTAGACGATGCCTCAATCACTCGAACACGCAGACAACTTTAGGAAATGCGCGATTGTTTTTTTCGTAAGGTTTTTTTCACAATTACTAAGGGGTGGTGTCAGGTGCGTAGTATCATTGATGCGCGAGTTGTTCGGCGCAGTAGCCGAAGCTGCATAGTGATCGCCTTGCTTGGAGAAAGCTTTATGTAACACGTAGTAATAGAGAAGGATCGGAGTACGCTGCGCTTTCTGACAAAAGCGACAGCGAGGCATGATTTCCTGTGCCACCGAACACCCAACGTTCTTTTTTTTTTTTTTTTTTGTTAATAGTCGTAAGACAAGTACCCCGACCTAGCTCTCGGTGTTGTCTCGTGTCTCGAGAAGGTGGTCTTCACTTTCCGTTCTCTCATATCTTCCCCCTTTCCCTTATACCTCCCACGACGCTGAGCCGTGCTCCCAACAAGGGCTGCAGAATCCTCGTCAACCACATCTATACCTCAACTATAGGGGGCTATCTCAACCGCATCTCTCTCCCATGACCCTGAGCCATGCTCTCATGAGGGGTGCTAACGACGCCATCTTTTCTCTTCCTGAAAAAAACTTGCTACAGTCACTACGGTCCGTAGAAAGCGGCTACTTGGTTTATGGTAAACAAATTTTTCAGCGCGAACAGACGAGGACAAGAGGTACACCTGTTCTGTTTTCATGTGTCCCTTGTTCTTGTCTGTTGCCGATGAAAAATTTATTCACCTTACTGCAGCAGGCCAAGTTCGCGATATAGCCCGTGAAGCATGAATGGTAGATGCCCGTGTGTATGTGCGTTGTGCACGTTAAAGAACCTTAAAGAAGTGCATATTTATGGCGCCATCCACTAGGGCGTGTCTCGTAATCATACCTTCCCTTGTTTTTGGCACGTAAGAGTCCGTTAATTATTATTATTACAGAGGCCGTAGTTACGTGCGTTGTAAACGAACGCTACACAAAGACGGCTCGGATTTTGAGATGGTCACCTCAAGAGAGGATACAAATTATTCATTTTCGCGCGTTCAGTGAATTCTGCCACGACACAGTAGAGTTGCGGAGTGACCGACGAACCAGAACGGAAGGAAGGGAAAAAGCAGGACACGAACTTTTTGTTTCAGTACCCACGTAACGGTATAAACGGGAAGGAGTGCGTTAGAATGAGTACTATTTATAGGAAGAACATCTGTAACATGGGCAATATGTCTCTGTAGTAAGATACAACATATTAAAAAAGAAGCAGAAGTTGGTAACCAGAGGCAGATGCACAGCATGGGCCGATGTTACTCCGCTTGCCAATCACAGAAGCAAACAAAACCAATGTCACGCGACTTTTTTTCGTCACCTTCGGAGCGTCTGCTATTCTTGAGTCTTTTTTCATCGGTAGAAGCAACGAAGTGTGCAACAGAAATGGACCAAAAATATACTGGTCCTGAGCGTTCTCTCCCAGAAAAGGTCGCTCCTGAGCCCTTTTTACCCACGATACTTTGCTGCAGGCCTTTTGAGTAGAAAGTCACTTGGTGGCGCGTGCCAGGATTTTAATTCGCAAGCATTTAATTTCGATTAAGGAATTGGGCTTTCTGTGTTACACTTAACAAAGGAGCGGAAATATATACACTAATGTTCTTACAATTTTGTTTTTGCTGCTATCTCTTTATGTTGGTGACATGGAAAGTTGGAAACGCGAACTATATTTGGAACCTCGCGGAAAGCATTTCGTTTTATTTTATAGTTTCTGCCTCTGAATAAAAACTATAAATTACTTTCCCGACGTTTTCCATGGCTTCCTTACGTGTTGGCTACATCTGGTTGTGTCCAACACAAATTCGCCTTCTCGTTCGTGGCTGTAATATGAAAATTTTAAAAGTCGCGATCGCCTGCGACGGATAGCATAATTTCAATCTTTGAGCTCGATTACTCCACGCGGTAGGCATTACGTGCATAAAAATTAGACATTCGACTAATTTGCTAAAATAACTAATTAGCTTATGTAATCACCGTACGACACAAATAGCAAGGGATGGATTGTGGCTGTCGAACTTGAAAGGTGGCCCCCGCGGTTGTTCATTGGTTGTGGGGCTCCACTTTGCGTGGTGTATTTGTTTGGAACGAAATTCGAAGTTGAATGCGGTTTTGAGATATCAGCCAGCAATTGCTGGTTAAAAATTGAAATTCCTCCAGTTATACGTTTTCTCGCACACTTTGGCAATAGATATCTCGAAGCTTGCGTCACCCTGGAAATTCGTTTAAAGTGGATACGCATTTCGAAAATCAGTAGCTACAGCACGTAAAGTGCAACGTATGCCTACCCAGCTAGCACACAAAGGATTTAAGACGTCTTCGAGACGGATATCCGAGCCGTTAACGACGTCTCAGAGACGGCACGCGTAAGAAGTTTTGGTCTAGAAGACGTCGTATATCTCGTCTAATGTCCGTCTTGTTGCCCATAAACGAGACGTTTCCTGAACGTCTTTGAAACGTCTTCAAAAAGCTGGTCTTTTCGACGGCTTGGGGGAGCCTCCAATAATCCCATTTACCGGGATTTCTGAATCCGTTTAAAGACTTACTAAAGACGTCATCAAAAAGCTGGTCTTTTCGACGGCTTGGGGGAGCCTCCAATAATCCCATTTACAGGGATTTCTGAATCCGTTTAAAGACTTACCAAAGACGTCATCAAAAAGCTGTTCCTGAAATGTTAGCCGTAATCTGAAAAAGAAGCAGGAATCGTGCTCGGGAACGAGGCGCGGCCACCAAAATTTTGATCTGGTTACCACCCTCAGAATGTAAGCTAACGCCTGAGGGGTACAAATAACCACAAAACATTTTTTTTGCACCCCTCAGGCATTAACTCCGTGGTTCTGAAGGTGTTAACGGGATCATAATTTTGGGGGGCACCCCCATCCGCGGACGCCGTCCCTGCCTTTGTGGTAGTAGCTGCGACCTGCTATGTTATCAGCAGCACCATAATCTTTTCGATGCTGCAGAGTGGGGGGTAGTGCCAGCAGAATACTTTCGTAGTTACATCCTAGGAAGAAGTCCTGGCATCGCAGTTGCCTGGAATTCTTTTTTTTTTTCGTGGTTAAAGGCATCAGCACTGAGTGCAACAGAGCAAAAATAGTGCAGTAAGGTAGGTACACAGTTCGCAACAAGGCTTCATCAGTCTTAGCATTTAAGTCAAAATTGGCTGTCATGAATACAAAAATCAATCTAGCATGTAATTTGTTGAGTATGAAGCAAATCAACCAAAAATAGTAATGACATATCTTTCTACAGTGAAGGATAGACAGTTTCATGGCAAGCGGCCTAGCAAGGAGGCCTCTGTGCCAATGATCACGCAGTCGAAACACTGCTGCATCATCATTTTATTGAGAAACTAACTTGTGCAAGTTAAAAAAAGAAGAAAATGAGAAATGGCAGAAAAACAAAACAACAAATATTCAAGAGCAACTGCAGAAGAAATACTTTAAATATATTTGGAACTTATTAAACACTAGAGGCTCACAAAAGAGCACTAGTAGTCACACAATAATCAACAGCCAAACGACTATGCGCTTTTCACCATGAGAGCAGCGCATCCGGTTATATGAGCAGAGACAGAACAATGGATGACTGTGTGACAGCCGCTTTCAATCACGTTATGCAGTATCTTCACCGCATAAAATCAAGGAATATAAACACAAGAACTCAAATATGACTCAGACATGAAAGTGAAAATTTGTCTAGGACATCAGCTGATGTAATGAAGCAAACTTTAAAAGACAACCAAAAATATCAATCAAGTGTCAACGAATATTGACCAAAGTGACCTTCAAAGAAATTAGCGCATGAAATATTAACAAAATCGGTATAATGAGCAACGTCGCAATGCAGTGCACAATCTCTCACAGCGAGCAACGTTAAATCGAAGCAACCGCCATTTCATAATGAAGCTACATAGGTGCTCGAAGTTGAATACAGTGGAGACAGCATTGAGGCGACGAAAAAGAAAAAAACAGAAGCAATATTCTCAATTACATATACAAAATACAGATGTGGCTCTCTACAAAGCACTGTATTACGCACATATATGCAAATCTGACATGAACGGAGATCAAACTGGCAAGCATCAGTTGGAAGCCAAAAAAGAAAAAAAAAGGAAGATTTTGGCACCCAGCACATGAAGCTATTCCTAAAAGGGACTTCAAATAACCATCAGGTCTACATGTGCAGGATAAAACTGAGGGTCTTCGAATTTCGACCTGTTTCACATTTAAGGAAAACACTGTTACCTTATACCTTGTCATTAAACAAAACACTTCGAACAGCCAAGTCCTTTGAGAATGCAACCTCCACCAAACGCGCAACCAGTTCACGTTCACGCTCATCAAAAACTAGTTGTAGTGTCCAGGCTTAGTGCAGCTGGTGAATACGATGCTACTGGCATCACATGACACGCTGAAACCGCCGTCGCGGAAATGCTTTCAATGTAGAACCTTGGTAGGGCCGTGGTAGAACACAGTTGGTGCCCTATCAGGTTATCCGTACAACCGCCGATTAAACCGCATGTATTCCTGCAAACGAAAAAAAAAAAGGGGGGGGCCGCTATTTTCTATAAAGCTGTTCTACAACTGTGCTTTGAGGAACGAAATTTGAAATGCATCTCTGTCATAGACTGCGCCCTTTACAGGAAGTGTTCATAATATCCTGCAACTTGCAATAGATAAACACTCGAAATGAATTAATGAATTTTCCTCGAGTGCCTGGTACTTCTGCACTGCTGCCTGCACCATATATATATATATTTAACGAAGCAACAAACTATGAAGCCTAGGAAAACATAGGAGAAGTTATTGGGGTTCTTAATTGTAGTATTATACTTGTGAAGTAGGAAGGAATTTAGGCGGACGAAAAGACAAACCTGCCTTCTGTGGGAACCGAACCCACGACCTTCGGATAAGGCGTCCGATGATCTACCGCTGAGCTACGAAGGCGGTCGTCTCCACTCCCAAACCCCCGTCCCTTTTATCGGGTCTATGTGCACATACAATCTAACACTCACAGGTTTGTATGTACCTATGTACATATATACGAAGGTCAGCGAGTTCCGCCGAAGCTTGGACGCTCGTGCTAGATGCCCAGCGATGAAAAGGAAGAGAAGAAAGAAGTCAGGATACAACAGCCGGCCTGCGGCAAAGGCGCTGTGTCTATGTCTCTATCATTTACAATATACAGTGGTGTTCGGGCCATCTCCGCAGGAAACTTGATGCATCTCCTGATGCTACCACCGCCGAATAGTATGGCACTCGTGAACGTTAAACTGCACATTACTGATTCGTAGTTTATTTTGGACGCATTCCCATACACAGCATGTAGAAATCGGGTGACACACATGCTTCACACTTAGACTGTGAGAATATTCTTCGAGGCGTGCTTACGTGCTCACTGCGCACTCGGTAAGAAAGGGTCCCTGCAACACTTTTCGAACGCACTGAGCAAACGGTGCCAATCAATCGTTGAGACTTCTGTAAACGTGTGAGCCAAATGTTATTGTGCTGCAAGCAGCAGTGGATTTGCAGTTTCATTTTAAATACATCATGCAATCGCCTGCAATTGTTCCAACAACTGACGTCACTATAGCAGCACCGACCAACGACTTGCCTGCTCTTCTTTCAACAAGTAACGTCACTGGCGCCAACGACTAGGTCCCCTCGCTCACCTCGGTCTTTTTAAAGACAGGCACTCAGATTGCCTTTATTTCTTTAATGCAAAATGAACAAATATATATAGGCAAATGAGTTCTGCGGAAACCCGCAAGGGTGGGTAACGTTTGCCTTGTGCTACAAAACGGGTGGATGCTAATTTTCCCTTTCATGAACAAATATATAATTGCAGACTACCTTTCCGTGACCGTAAGTTCAGCCAGTGATATATCTGCCTCAAACAAAGTAGTCGACGGCCTAGTGACATTTGTTGGAACGAAGAGCAATGTTAATTACAGCTGTGTTTGAAACCAAATAAAAAATTCCCTGGTGCACGCAGCTCAATAATACTTGGCTCACACGTTCACAACAACCTCCACGACTGTTAGGCATCGTTTGCCATCGAGATTCCAAATGTCGCAGGGCTCCTTTATTAAATGGGACCTTCAAGGTCGCGCGATCTACGGGCACAGTGACTGCGCATCACATCTGTGCATAGCATCAACAAATTTTCGCTGTGGCTTCGATTTCGCCTGCACAAAACTGCCTTCCATGGCCAGGTAATAGTGAATTTAGTACAATGCAACGAAATATGGCTCATTTGGGGTAGCGAGTATGTCGCGGGGTAGGAGGAAAACGTCAAACGTTCCGCTGAAAACTGTTGAATGGCACCGTGGCTTTGATTTGACGATATAGGTATAGGCATGCACAGCTAGATCCCGGCACCGGACAAGCTGGCGGCGCCCGTACTAAATAATAAAAATAAACAAAATACGTCCAAACGTTCATGTATAAGTCGTCGTAACACGCCGCTCACCCATAGCCCGACGTACTAATTTAGTTCGTCGTTCGTCGCCTTATCATCGCTGTCCTATGCTATCAGCCCAGCAACATGGTTCAAGTCTTCACTCCCCAGTCCGTACCACGTGAAACACTGGACAGCTTATGGCATACCAAAAATCTACTGTACACAACAGCGTCCCTGTAACACCACTGTGGAACCAGATAACAGTTCTTGTAATTATTTTGGTATTTGCGGTCTGCAAGAATAACGAACCCCAAATGCAGAAAACCGCAACAGCGTGGACAATGAGAAATAATAATAACGAACATTCGCAAACGAGTCACATGCCTCTGACAAGGTTTAAATATGACCGAGAACGAGCACAACGACACTCATGCTCATATGAATGCTGAGCTGCGAGAAGTCATTCCACCACCATAAGACGTCATGATTGCCTGCTTTAGTTCTGCTGACATGCCACAATAAACAATGCGCGATTTTCACATCCACCTCACATGCACGTAAATTTCGCAGCTCTGAACTGAAATCTCACGACTGCAATGCAACAGTGAAAGGACGCGCGGCAACGGTTGCCCTACAACGCGCGATATCACATGCATGTATTCGTCTGTGTAAGACACGAGTAAATTACTACTACCCGACATTGTTGTACATGCGCTGCACTCGCTACCCGTAACGACCAAATGACAGGATGGTGGGAACGAAGCCAATGCACTCGTTACTCACTAATCAGGCTCAACACGCACATAGACCTAAGAAAATTTCAGAATGCAATCATACACGATGATCTGAATAATAAAACCACAGTTGCGTTGCTTCGCGTTTAATGCGTCAACTATCTTAGACCTTACATAGCATTAATCCTCCTTGTATCTGTCACAGAACGATTGGCCCTATCCACGGAACACATGAGTGATCTCACAGGCATCATGCTAAGCCATTCAAATGTGGTACTTACATTTATTTTCGGCGAGACGTAGTTATTGGTGTTACGGGATCCAGTCACAGAAGCGCCGGAATTGAACCAAGCTTAACATAAGGAGGAAAGTAGAAAGAACATAATGCCACCACACAAACACACACAGCAGTTGCAGCACGCTAACAGAATTTTCCCAGAAACGAAGGAAGAGCCGGCCGCCAACAACTTGACCACACTTACTCCACGACCAACCACGCAAACGAGCTTCGCTGCCTTTGCTTCGTGTCTCCGCGTGTTTGCGCCAGCCTGGGCCCTCTCGCCTCATCTCCCTGGTAACCGGCGAGAAGGAGCCAGACATTCTGGCGCCTCCCTCCCGGCCCCATTGCAGCTGGCGACACCTCGGCGCCGTGCATTGCGTCGACGCCCGCCGACGCTTTGGGGAGGGAGGGGAGGGGGGCGGTATTCTTCCACGTCTGCTTACCGTCTTGCGTAGGACGTTTCGAAGACGGATTCATTGTCCCTTTGATGTCGCTGCCCCTTAGTTCGCGTGGCTGACGTCTTTGAGACGTCAGCCACGCGAACCAAGACGTTAATCCCCCAATAAGACGTCTTTTTGGTCTTGTGTGCTAGCTGGGTAAAGTAATCACTTACAAGTTTAATTAGTGCTTTGTTTATCAGACGTTTATGTACGTGCTTGGATTTATCGCGCAACTAGTATCCACCACTTGGAGTGATCGAGTTGAGCGACTACAGTTATTCTGTCTCTCACGGGCGATCAAAAAAAAAAAAATCCGCAAGTATATTACTCGGAAAGAAAAAGAAAAAAAGACGTGAAATGCTATAAAACGCTTGCGTTCGATTATTTTCGCTAATAGCCGGGGGTGCGGCTAAACGGGTAAATAATATCTTCGTGTAACTTTTATTGCATATGCAGTTCAGTTCAGTCAAATTCAACAAGTAGCTATACAGGGTGTTTTTTTTAGCTGCAACACATTTTTTAAATTAGAAAAACATAAATCGCGGGAATGTCTTGTGTACCATTCGTGTGTACGGGTTGGCGGCCTCTAGATACAGAACAATTACTGCACTTGTATGCATAATTAGCGAAATTACGCTAATTAACTTTTTAATTATCAGCAATTCGTGGCTATAGTAAATGAGTACTTTGGAGCCCGTCCTCGACACTACCTATCCCAACGATCAAATTTTGAATAGCGGAGTGCATGTCGGAGCTACGCGAACAATTAGTTGCCCGCGGCAGGCTCCTTGAAAGCGAAACTAGATGGAAAAAGAGCGTCTGTGACGTCGATGTCGCCGCCCCCACGGCTTTCGTCACTCGCCACTCGCCCGTGGTCACCGCCGCTCCGGCCGCGCAAGCAGCTTGCGTTATCTCCTTGTTATCAGCGGCGTTGGGCGCCGCGGGCGAGTGACAAAATCCGGGGAGGCGGCGACATCGACGTCACAGACGCTCTTCTTCCGGCCAGTTTCGGTTTCAAGGAGCCTGCCAAGGGGAACTAATTCTTCGCGTAGCTCCGACATGCGCTACGCTTTTCAAAATTTGATCGTTGGGATAAGTAGTGTCGAGGACGGGCTCCAAAGCACTCATTTGCTGTAGCCACCAATTACTGATAACCAGAAAAGTTAACTAGCGTAATTTCGCCAATTATGCGTACAAGTGCGGAAATTGTTCTGTATCTAGAGTCCGCCAATCCATATACTCGAATGGTACACAAGACATTCCCGCGATTTATGTTTTTCTAATTTAAAGAATGTGTTGCAACTAAAAAAAAAAAACACCAGGCATGTATATGAGGAAATTCACTTGATGTACATCCGTTGCTCTGCGGCCTCGTTTCCTCAACCATTCCATATAATTTATGCACATATTCAGCCACTCATAACACTGCTGCCGCGTTTTTTCCATTGTATTGCCTTTAGTTAACTCACAAAATACGCACGATTTCTTCCTCTTATGCAGCAAGATGGAACTGAACGCTGAGCTTACCTTTAGTGAAGGCACAACGCCGACCATTTCTTGGCACTTCTCAGAGCTGTCAACATCACAGAAGACTAAGCTGGGACATGTTTCTTCAACTTCTTTGCGAAACTCCCCTAAGCGAGAAGTGAGATAAAATGTTACGTACAGCAAGATGTCAAGAAAAAAAATGGGGAGGGGGACAGGCTTAAATAAAATAGATATTAACAAATTTAGTTAGCGGAAAACTAGATATTTGACATTGCAGTGAATTTGCAGCAAAGAAGGGATTGTACAAGTGTATAGCATTATTGCTGTGCTAAGTGTGGGTAACTTAGTTTACAGAAAGAAAGAAAGAAAGAAAGAAAGAAAGAAAGAAAGAAAGAAAGAAAGAAAGAAAGAAAGAAAGATTACTCTATGTGGCTACACATTTGTAACAGTCACTCTATTATAGATGTTATCCAGAATTTCTCTTCCTTTAGAGCGTGTTTTTCTGCAAGCATATAAATAGTGCGGAGAAAGCAACCTTTTCTCACCAGAAATGCTGCCTTGATGCTGCTTTTATACGGCGCAGCGTTTCCAGAGGGCAGCGTGAGAAAGCGGTGGCAATACGGTAGGTACCCACATTCCTTCAATGATAATCGCCCTTAAGGGACGCCAAAGGAAAACACTACACCGGCTTAGAATAATACATTATTCTTTGCGAACTCTATTTTTAGCGATTTAGCCATCACAGGTCCAAGTCGGATGTGGTAATAAAAGGTCATTGATTCATTCTTTCAGAAAATGTTTTGTTGGGCTAGTTGGTTCACGACTTCGGAAGGAAAAAAAAAATTGAAGGGAAAACGACATGAGGACAGACAAATACACTCCCGCGCCAGTCCCGTGTACGTGTCCGTCCTTGTGTCGTTTCGGGCTACGATTTTTTTCTCTCGAGGTCATTCTTTAATTTCGCACTGAAATTTTGGCGTCTGAATGCCAGCATGACGTCACTAATTTCGAGATCTTTTTTTTTCTCGTATTTTGGGCACATGGGTTCTATAAAATACCCTGAAACATTCCATGACAAGTGGCTGGTTCTCTTAGAACAGAACGGAAACATTGCTTACCAATAACGAATTAAGTAGGCCCTATCCGTCCTTATCTAGAACGTCACGGCGAGCTCGTGCGAGAAATTCAAGTAGGAATCGCCATTTTAATTTTTGTTTCACACGAGAACATGGGCTATACATCAGAGACTGGCGCGCAGTGTCAGCATATAGGTGGTGGGTAATGCTTGACAACATGCTCGCAACTTCGTCACTCCGTTTGTGAGGTATTGCCGCACTATGGGTTGCCTCCATACGCGCCAGCTTGCTGGAGGTAGAGGGCGAGCTATAATATACGTACGCATCGGCCAACACAACAGAGAAACTTGGAAACAATGTGTATATAGTCTTTAGATTTGCGTGTATTTTATCTGGCCAAAACTTATGTTCGAAGTAACAAAAGTCTCCATGAAGCAAACATGAAATTTTAATCGCCGGAAGGTCTTGTAACGTAGCCAGTCTGGCGGAACGTACAACGACATTCCTATACTATACCAACGACAATCCTATTTCGGTACGGTTCCCCTATGGGAATCGGCCAAGAGTGGGCACGTACTTAGTTGTGGTTGACTAATGTGTAGTTAGTATCCCAAAAATAGTATAATCGCGAAGTGAAATTAGTTAAATGTGTTAACATGTTTACTTTCTATACTGACGCGTGTGCCCTGCAGGCGACAACGAAGATAAGGACGTAAACGAACATTCACATCGAGCTGTCCTTGCAGAGCGACCTCGTGGATATGCTAGTGCTGCGAATCGCTTCTCTCAAGGGATAGACTCAGCATTGTCAGATGCTATTGCCTCAGCGGTAGGGAAGACAATGAAGAAGAACCTTTTTGATGGAGAACCTTTTTGTGAGTTTGACGGAATCATTAGCGCAAATAGCAAATGCACAGATGAGTCAACTCCTGCAGACCATTACTCGATCGACAGAGGCGATCCCAGTTATGCCAGTTTTACCACCTTCAGATGTCAGCCATAGAGATTTACCACAACCTGGCCCATCAAAAACCAATTTAAAGAAAATAACCCCTGTCGAACAGGAACAAGATTGGAGCTAAGACTCCGGATCTCTTGATTCGCAAATGGACTTTGACTCGAGAACCATGAAATGCCGCGCGTCCTATGAATCTCAGGGTCTTTCAGTGAGGCTCAAGGCAAAAACCAAAAAAAAAAAAAAACAACAACAAAAAGAAACTACTTCGAAAAAATCTTTCTTGAAAGCAGCATATTGGAGAAGACAGTTAATTCTGCTGGTATCTCAGCAAAATAGGTCTAAAAGTATTACAGTGGAATTACTGTTCAATATTTCCAGCAGCTTCTGATCTATTCTACCTTGGTGCTCAACATTCCCCTGATATTGTAATCTTACGAAAAACGTGGTTCTCAACAGACAGGAGTTTTAGACTAAAAAAATTATCGCACATTTCGTTTAGACCATCCCTCTCGCGATGGCGGTTTAGCAGTCTTCATTTCATCTAAAATTGCTCACCGGGCTAAAGTTATGTATCAGACGACTACTCTATACACTGAAATACCAGCTGTAGACATTTCACTTCCGGGATATCACCCATTCTCGTTAATTAACGTGTCTTTCCCATCGGGTGTTCATAATAGTAATGCGCTAGACTCAGTCGTTTCACATTGCAGGAAGGACATGCTACTGGCTGGAGATTTCAACGCTCATCATATTTTGTGGGGCTGCAGAACAGATATGAGCGGAAAACGGTTGTGAGATTGGGCTGCGAAGAATAATCTATCATGTGTTAACTCAAGGACACCGACATTTATTGGTAACCGGACATTGTCAGCGATTGACCTTACGTTCTGCAGTCCCGGTATCTCTATATCAACGTGGAGTGCTATCAATTCAGGCACAAGTAGTGATCATATTCCTATAATTTTTGAACTAGTTTGCCCTCGGATCTCGTTCACTAGACGAAGAGTCACTCATATCAATATAAATGCCTTTGAAAAGTTTTTATACGGAGCTCTAACTAATCAGCTAGATAACGACGAGGAGCAGACCGCATTAAACCTCATTTCAGTTGTGAAAGATTCCTTAAATAAATCCACGTTTTCCATTGAGGCCTCGAAAGTGTACTCTGCTGACCCTTGGTGGACTCCTGAATGCTGACTGGGTTATAGATTAAGAAAAGCAGCTTTGAGAAAATTGCTTTATAGCCAATGCCCTCGAAATTGGAATGATTATAAATACGCGGCTGGAACGTTCAGGCGTACAGTCGCCAAGGCGAAGGATGACTACGATAGTCAGCGATTTGAATTCTTATCAAAGCCAGACAACAGAAAAAATCTTTTTAAATTCCTTAGAACTAAGAAAGCAATTCCGGCTTTGATTAATGTCGATTTAGTTATCCCTACATCAAGAGAGTTGGCTAATCTGCTCGAAAAAATAGCTAAAGGGCTTGAAACCCGTTTTATTTCAACTTTGACTTATCACGCCCAGGTTCCTGCCCCCGGTGATGACTTTGATGAAGTCACAACTTTGGAATTAGCTGGTTTAATAAGAGTGTTGCCCACCTCTGCGCCAGGACCTGATGGCATTACTACATCATTAATAAAAACAATACATAAAGTACTGCCCCAGGGCCTCCTCGCACTTGTTAACCACTCGAATTCATGGATCCCTCCGGACTGGAGAGTTGCTGAAATAATTCCATTATTAAAAAAAAAAAAACAGGGCGCAGGATATACATTAGATAACATTAGACCAATAGCACTTACATCTAATCTAGTGAAACTCATCGAACGAATCCTTTACAGCCGAATAGATAATTGGTTAATTATTAACACGATCTTGAGTCCGTGCCAAATTGGCTTTAGGCGTGGCTGTTCCATTCGGTGTGCCCATGTAGACCTAGAAAGCCAAGTACAGCTTGCTCGATATCACAAACACTATGCCGCTCTTGTAACTCTCGATATCACAAAAGCTTATGACAGTGTAGAACACAGCAACCTAGCCAATTCACTTCATAAAGCAGGACTGCCACGGTATTTTATATCATTGATATACGCTTTCTTAGAGGGCAGAGAATTTTACTGTTCGCAACATGGTTTGTCGTCTTTAAAATATAAACATTCTAGAGGCCTCCCCCAAGGGCCGGCGCAGTCTCCATTACATTTTAATATACTTTTGCGCTCAATCCCTATCGAAGAGGACGTACATGTATATGTATATGCCGACGACATCGCATTTTTTGCGGCAGCGATAGATATACATACACTGTATCAAACTCTACAGGGGTATATGAACAGGCTTGAGACGTGGCTGGAAGGAATTAACTTATCCCTAAACATCGGGAAAAATGCGCTCAGTTTTTCATCGAAGTGTTCCGGTGCATATCGCGCTGACGTATAAACAAGACACTATTCCGCAAGTTGACTCGCTAATGTATTTAGGGGTCACTTACAATGAAAAACTGAACTGGAGTGAGCACATCGAAAATATAGCAGCTGAGGGAGCTCGTGCATTGGGGATGCTTCGTCGGCTCAGCTCCATTCGTTCCGGGCTTTGCCGTGACGGCGTGACGTTCTGATCATGGTTAACTGCATGTATTATCGACCGATACTCGAGTTTGGCTGCGTCTTGTTTTCTGGGGCACCTGCTTACAAAATTTGGCGATTGGTACTTCTAGAACGAGAGGCATTACGTTTATGCCTTGGGCTCCCGAAATCACGCCTTCCTTCTCATCTTAAAAGGTTCCACATCCTAACAGTTCGAACATTTCTAAAAATTTATGGGGAGAAGGTCCCAATACATTTTTATTAATCAATCGGCCACAGTTTTTACCCATCATTGGCCTAGATTACATCGCCCCCAAGTCGTTTTTGCGCAGTCACTCTTGGATCCGTTGCAAGTGCACCTACGTGAAGTTGTCGTGCTAAACGACTCTGTGCAAGTAGTAACAACTGAATTTGATAATATATTCCCAAGTAACGTTAAACACCTGTCTCATTCTTTCATAAATGGCCCTTTAGAAGATCACCTGGCTCACATAGACACAAAAATCATAATAGCGACTGATGCGTCTCTTTGGGAAGAGAAAGCAGGTGTTGTCATTGTATCCTCATCTCTGAATTGGTCGTTCTCAATTCGTTTACCGGACTTCACGCCAATTTTTCAAGCGGAACTATTGGAAATCGTCTTAGCTGCGCGAAAATTACCTCAGTACTTGTCATTAGTCGCCATGACTGTTTGTCCGTGTGTTCATTTCTAAGCGCTCCTGATTTGTCAAGTGCATTAGAAGCATTCTACTCTCTTTTGCCAAGACATTTACGCCTCATTCGTTTGATATTGGTACCAGGGCACAGAGGTCTAATACTTAATGAATATGCGGACGCACTCGCAGCGTCAGGTCTAAATGGCCCGGTAATTTCTGTATTGCCGATGTCGGCGTTTGTTACAGCTGCGCGCTCCAGAAAATATAACAAATCTGAACTAGTCACAACTGACTTCTGGCACTTGGCTTATCCGTGGAAGAATCGATGGCGCGAAACTAGAAGAGCAGAAATCTCAATCACCAAATTACGATGCCGAGTCCCCCCACTGAACTTTTACCTGTACAGGTCTGGTTTGGCTCAATCACCGTTGTGTCTGCAATGTGATGAGGATGAGTCTCTGGAGCACTTCTTCATATCATGTCGAAGATTCAATATTCAATGGAAAAGGTTTCTGAAAGTACCCTTGCGAAACATGAGTTTAAATTTGTCTCTTCCGGTAGTGCTCTCTCTTGGTACGACTGTTTGGGTCACAGGAACGTTTGCAAGGCCGTATGCGATTTTCTTCGTGAGACAAAAAGAATTCAATGTTGGCTAGCTCAGTTTTTTTTATTTATATCTTTTTAATCTTGATCACAGTACGTGGGAACCAATCTTCATAGCGTTCGCTTCTCTTTTTTTTATTTATATACCTTCAGTCTTCGCAAGGAACTATTCTTTTAACCTAAATTTGATTCTCAAATCTCAAATTTGTATTGCATTTTTTTGTATGCTTTATTAGTAGTCCTTCCGACACAAATCTCTTTTTCGGTTCATGGCCGATTCCCCAGAGTGGGTTGCGCCAAGGTATCAAAGCACCAACCAACCAACCAACATCTAGTGGGTCTTTGGGATATCCCGGCGAAGACGAAGAAGTGTGTCTGTGTCTGTGCTGTGTTGTTGGCAAGATGTCCTGCTACCCTTGTAGAACGCTTCACTGTTGGCTGTTCGCGTTGTATCGCGACACTGGTGGAGGTGCGAGGTCCCACGCGAGAGCATGCTCACGCGTACGCGCATCTCTGTCTGCCAGTATACGAGAAAGAGGCAGTTATGAACGCACCTCGCACGTCCTGTGACCGCTCCGTTATTGATCTCGGGTACCCTTGACAGACGCCAACTCAAAAGGGTTACAATAAATGCGCCGTCGAAAGAAGAAATACTAATAGAGACTGCACTGCTGGCGTCGCTCCCTCAAGTGATAACAGCCGTTATGCTGAGGGAAAATGGGGAAAATAAGCATTGCACTTGTTACACAGAATATACTCATTAGAGAGTTTTATAGCTGAGTACGAAAGCTCTGGGTTCTTTGGGTACGCATTCACTTTCCGAGAAATAACGTGCGCACCCAAGGGCTTAGTGTATGACGCATGCGCATGCAGTGGCGACAAACGCGAACCCAAAGCTTTGTGTACCCTATTCCAGAACTGCCTATTTTTCTGTTATTCGGGCGCAGGATAGGCTCCCGAAAGACAGTGAGGCATGTGACGTCCATGGCCACACACATTTCTCTTATCGACAGTTATTTACATTATTTTTTGCTTCATATCACCGCTACTTTACTTCTCTTAATTAATCAATATTCCTCTAATAACGGTATCTCAATAATATTCTCTTATTAAATCGATCGATAACCACATCAGTGAGCAGAAACTTATAGCTTACTAGTCGTGATGACTGTCTTGGAGAAGACAATGCTGCCCCCGGCGCAGAGCAGGCCGCCAATGGCAAACACCAGGTTCTGGCTGTTGGCTGCATACACGCATGCCCGCTGTCCGGGCCCGAATCCGAGCCACTCGAGCGCATCCGCCACGCGTAGCCACTGCTCGCACAGCTGGCCGTAGCTGCAGCTGGTGCCGTCTGCAACCGTCTGCACAAGCACGTGAGCACCGTAACGTGAGTGAGTGAGTGAGTGAGCGAGTGAGTGAGTGAGTGAGTGAGTGAGTGAGTGAGTGAGTGAGTGAGTGAGTGAGTGAGCAAACATTTTATTGGGTCCAGTCGATTTCAATCAAGAAACTCGCTAGCAGACGCTGCCTGTGTCAACGTAGTCTCTCGCGGGCGAGGGCGCGTTCTCGTTCCTTGCGAGCTGGTAAAGCGTTCATCGCAGAAAGAGCGTTTCCATAGCCAACGCTCGCCGTTCGCTCTCTCTCATGACAGCAGACGACACTGTCTTGGTGCACTGCTTCCGGGATCGGCCCACACATGCACACACACCGTCTTACTGCACTGCCTCCAGGATGGGCCCACACCCACATGCTAGGGGCACCGCAGCGCCCCTAGCGCAGCGCGAACGAAGACTTATATAGCGGTCTTCACTCAAAGCGGACGCTCGCGTCTGTGAAGTCCCTCTGTAGGGAGCCTTCATACACACACACCTCCCGCCCGGTTGGGAGGTGTGTGTATGAAGGCTCCCTATCCGATGGATGGATGGATGCTATGAGCGTCCCCTTTTAACGGGGCGGTGACACGTGCGCCACCAGGCTCGTAAAAAAAATTTAATAACTTTTTCCCCCCTCTCTCTTTAAGTTGTCCTCATGCCTTTGAAATCTAGTTCAATTAAATCGACCATCCCTCTGTGCACCGCAGCTCCCCTAGCGAACTTCATGCAAACCAGAGCACGGCGACGACGAGGGACGGCGGACAAGGATTGGCCCTGAGGTGCTTCGCCCCCAAAAAAGGAGCTTTGCTTCGGTAAGTATGCAGTCCGCGGATATGTCCGGGAACGGGAAGAAACCGAAGGGGCTCGCTATTTGTTCGCTACAACCAAAGCACTAACGTACTCTGCTACAACCGATGGTGAACATCGGTTGTAGCAGAGTACGTTAGTGCGCATTTCCAGAGGCACAAAGCGAAAGAGACGTTGTATGGTATGTTACGATCTTTACAGCCTGCTGTCAGCAAGTCAAGCACTACAGCGTGGTTGCTTATTTAAGGTCGCGGACGCTTCTCTGATTGGTTGGATTAAAAAAGCATTGGTTGTGTGTTGCCCACCGTGCTTTTTTGGCGTAGGGCGCATACATTGAGCATACGAGGAAATTCGCTATGGCCGCTATAGTGGCGACCAGCCGACGCATAGCTCGGCGCCGATATCGCCCCTATATATGCCTTTCCCGCTTCGAAAGCAACGGGCGATGATTCAGTAAGAGCCGCCAACGCCCGTAAGGTTCTAAGACTTGCTGCCATTGGTGGCGCGCTTTATCTTCTGCTCTAATAATATCGCACGTTAAAGGGAACAGCGAAATACTGACGGCACCAACGGCACCTTTGGCTGCGATGCCGGTACGGCGATGAGATTTCGCCGCGAGCTGCACTGCAGTTAAGCTTTGTTTGTATCAGATTTGTTCGTGCTGGACGCATGAAAGACGTCACTGATTTTCGCAAGAGATCAATATGGGCATCACTTTATTCTAGCGATCGCTATTTTTTCCAGAAAGCAAGTTGTATTTAATCTGTATGTCTCAATAGTACGGCGATCGCCTCAGTGTCGAGCACACGCTCTGAAGCTTGCTCATCGGCCAACCTGTTCTGGCGCGGTAGCCGAATGTCGTACATCAAAAACACGAAATTCACAAACACGCTGAACAAAAACGTGCTGTACATGCCGCTCTGTCCGGCTTAGCACCCGTTCCGCTCAAAGCTTGATATGCTTCCGGAATATGTGCAAACTGAGGCCCTTTTGTTTCAGGCTGGTGCGCCAATGCAGCAGCTACACTCTTAGCACAGTAACATTTAGTTTATTTTATAGGCACACCAAAATGTGAAAATATGCTCCTTTACTAAAGGTTAAAGCTTAGTAAAGGAGCATGTTTTCACATTTTTGTGTACCTATAAAATAAACTAAAGGTTACCGTGCTAAGAGTGTACGCGGCTGAACGCGCCGATTACTTAAGTACCGGCATGCACTGCGGAAGCGATGGCGTAGTGCAACTCGGGGTGAGATCGGCCTTCGCGCTCTGCTCCCGCGTGTTGGAACTTGGAGGTCGCACAACTTCAAATTTCGGAGGCACGTTGAAGCTTTTCCTCGCCGTGTCATCGCTCTCCGTCGCGTATAAGCGAGACTTCAAGGTCATCGAGTAAGATGCGTTTATAGTCACAGTTCGCGTGTTCATGTTCATTCATCCGCATGACAGCAAATTTGCTAGTTTAATTACAAAGCGACTGTTTACTGGACGAGAAATTTATCGTTACCCACATGTATAGTTGTTTAATAATTTGATAACGTTATCAGCGCATCACATTTGTAGAACAGGTTTTTTTCCCTACCACTTTTGCATGCTCAAGCCTGCAAAGTTAATTTTTGTCCACGCATGCTTGTCTTCATCCTTATCTTTATTTGAGCTCATGCAGTTTTCTAGCGCTTTATATTTCATTAATTAGCATTTCATTCTTTTTCTTTTCTTTTCATCATTACACTCTTGCGTCCTATACTGTAAGTGCATTGTACTCCATGACTTTGTTTATCGCTCCTTATATTCAGGACGCTGTTTCGCGCATCCGCCCTTGTCTTCTATATATACCGCTTAGCTGTTGCCTCGCTATTCCATGCCCTCATGTGGTCTTTGGGTTTAAAAAAAAAATGATATCTGTGCGTACCACAGCAACGCGATTTCCGTACTGCTTGCAGGTGTTCCAAAGGAAAGTGCCAAAGTCCACCTCCGGAATGTCCATGTCCTGTATTCTGTGCCTGACCACGCCATCGTCGATGGTGACAGCCATGTTGACGGCTCGCTGCGCAATTTTAAGCGTACAGCACTTTAGGGGGCCCTTCTGCTTGAATTAACGTAGGTGGCATTCAAGCAGAAGGGAAAAGCTCTTGCCCTTGACCCCCTATTGACCCCCCACCCACACTTCTACATGTTAGTGATTAGAAAAAAGAATATATATATATATATATATATATATATATATATATATATATATATATATATATATATATATATATATATATATATATATATATATATATATATATATATATAAGTGTCGAGTTGCGCAAAAGGGAAGAGCGAACCTTGTTTGCCCTCAGCCCACTTCCACGTTACAGTGATAGTGACAGTACAGTATGTATCTCGTACTTGAAAGTCGGTAAGAAAAGAGCAGACAAGCACATTTTAAACGCAAGGGAAGAAGCACCGGCTAATAACTGCTCCGCACTTCCTTCAGCTATCACGTTGAGTAGCACAGCGCTTCAATTTATTTCAACTTTTTGCACATTGCGGCCCGCGCGTATACACATCCTTCTCACACCAAACTGGGGGAGAGAGATGTTCTTCCACGAAATAAAAGACTTAGGACTTCATTTTGATTATACAAAAAATGCGCAATATACACACAGTACTGATTAGACCCATATTTTATTTGTTTTATTTTATGGATCGAATACTGCGGACACATGGTCCAAGCAGGTAAAGTGACATCAGGTACACGGATTGAAAAACCACACTTACAATATAAACATGACTATGAGAGTGCATGCAAGATCAAAATGCGAACGCGGGTTATAATAGCCTGCATATTTTGCACTTCAGGCACCATGAAGGCTTGGCACCACACAGGCCCAGAGGGCGTATAAATGAAAGGTGTGCCGGTGAAGGACGCGCACGTGGATGATTATTTAATTATCCACAGTTCATGGGTTGCAAGTGTATAATGCGGCGCCTCTCTACATGACATGTGTAAATATACGAAACGGTCGAAGTTGTACTCACAGATGTGTACCTTGATCCAGTTACTTCACTAACGCAACGTTACTCGACAAACCTTAGGGTAGGTACCCACTCACACAAGGGGCTCCAACAGACACGAGTCTCTGTGAAACGAGCGACGACGAAGCGCGCAGTTAAATCGCAGAAAACAGGGCACGTCCTCATCCTTATGTAGGCCTGTCGTTTTATATGCCATTCTGTCTGTAAAAAAAAAAAAAATCGGGGCAACGTTGAGATGCTGTAATTTCAATCGGAAAACGAGGACGAGAAGCTGTATATGGGTCAAAAATAGTTCGCTCGAGCATCTGGTGCGCTAAATGAAATCGCGAACGACACGTATGCTTCCAAGCGCGCTCGCGCTGACAGGTGCATCTCTGCCGTACGCGCGGAATGGCAGGTTGAACCCACACGTATACATCTCGTGCGCCGACGCGCGTTCACTCCAGGTTATGCAGACACACAGCAAGTACCGCTTCGTATCGAGCTATTGATGCGGCGTCAAAATGCGCAATACAGACTTCACTGCCACACGGCGTTCGAGATGGTGCCGGGCAAAGCCGTTCCGCACCACGACGCGGCCAGACGAGCACGCGAGTGCGTGCTCGAGTGGGACGCGCACATTGTAGCGATGTGCACGACTCGTCGAGAGCGGCTAAGCGGTCCAGGCCCGCAGCGAGCCACACGAGCCCATATAGTGCTTCAGTGTGAAAAACAAAACAAAACAAAACAAAAGCAAATGTGTTGAAATAGTACTTGAAAACGAATTTATATCTACAAGCTTACTTGATTTATAGAGAAAGTTGTTAAATAAGCGCGAAAGGGAAGGTTGTGGCGGTGGTGGTGGTGGTGGTGGTAGTAGTAGTAGTAGTAGTAGTAGTAGTAGTAGTAGTAGTAGTAGTAGTAGTAGTAGTAGTAGAAGAAGAAAACATAGGCGTTTCTTTTGACGTTGTCCCAGAGGGTGGAGCCGTTTAGGGCCCCATTTGCTGCTGCAATCCGGGTGGCCCGGTCAATCAGTCGTCTCTGGTCGTCGAAAGTTGTGCTGGCAAGAGTGGCATCCCACTGGGAAAGGGAGGGGTCGAGTATGAAGGGAAGGTAAAATTGAAGGCCTCTGGTAAAGGGCAAGCTGGAGAAGTAGTAAGATGTATAGTTGCGTACCTCCATGGCTCTAGGCGCATGTAGACGTGTAGCATCAAGTGGCGATATCAGGCCGGAACTGTTCTGCTTGCTCTGTTTCACAAGTTCCGTGAAGCAGAGCCAAGGGTACGAGGCCATCGAGAACAGAATTCTTGTGAGGCGAGAGGAAATGTCATTGTCCGGACACGCACCTTCGTGCCGCTGCTGCTAACCGGGGCCCCACTTCGCCCTCCTAGCTCTTAATTTCCAAGACTGCCACTGCAGCGGCACTCTTGGAAGAAGGATGAGGGCAGATGCCATGGCGCGGAAGGACGCGTTCAACATGTGTTCGCCCTCCTGATTGGCCAAAGAGACCTCTAGCTTCTACAGTGCTGCACTGAAACACTGAAACAGACGTTCCTGTGCTTCTGCCCATGCGCATCCGCGTTGGCGAGCGAGCGTTATCGCACGCGTATGTGTGGTTCTGGCGCTGAAAGCCACGTGTGACTTGGGAAACATGCTAGTTTGCCGTGTCCGCCGCACGTGAAAGGTTCTGCGCTGATAGTTTGTTCAGTTATTTATTTATTCACTTATTAGCGCGTCAAGGGATCCTGTGAAATGGTGGAAACAAGAACAGAAGTTCAGTGGAAGATGGAGGCATGTGATTACCAAAAAAAAATAGTAATAATAATAAATAAAGAATGCTGAAACGATGAAACGTTGTGAAAGCGTTCTTTCCTTTCTTTTCTTTACACTATCCCACGAGTTTTTCATAAATCACCGTGCAGTGGTGTTCCATGGCAAATGAATGTGCGCTATGGGCGCGTATAGGAAGCTGGGAGCGGCAGCGTTTGGACAGAAAGTCGAGCAAGGCTAAAAGCCTTGCTCGCCTTAGAGAACGGTGAAAAGTGACATACATAGCTTAGCATTGTTCCCTTTACCGCACATGTCGCGCACTCCGTTTCGAGGACTAGTTGAACTGACTCGCTCTACTTTTAGCTGCTCAGCGTACCCGTTGTTCGGTGTTACACGTTGCGTTACATCGGTCATCGGATAAACTTAGACTGCTGTGATCCATGTTATACCCTGATTAATAAAAAAACTATTAAACACACATTTACATACGTGCATGCGGTTGACCAGTGCAGCGAAATAAAAAAACAACAACAACAACAACAACAAAGACACTGGACACTGGAATGCAGCAGGGGCTTATCCAGAATTTCAATTTGAGTAAGTGGGTGGATGGGTGGGTGGTGTGGAGTGGCGGCTTTACGAAAACGATTTGGTGGGGAGAGAGAGAGGTGGGGGGATACGAAGTTATTGGTTAGCTGGAAAATTTTTTTTGGGGGGGGGGAGGGGGGTATAAATCCAGAATACGCGTACGATACACGAAAAGCCAGTCAGCAGCTAGTGGGTGTTTGTGAAGCACGAACTTTAACGGTTAATTAGTATTGGGCGCATGCATGCATTCGTACATAGGAAATTCCTTACGAGAAGAGGGGGGTCAGGCAAGGTGATAAAGTTCCCCAATATGCTGCATGCTCAGAAGAAAGCTGGATTGAAAAGTCAAGGAAATTATACTTGACGGAGAATATTTGGGGTTGTAGATGATATCGTACTCTTCAGCAATGTTGGTGATGAACTGCAAGAAAATTATTGATGACCTAAATCGAGAACGTATCAAGGAAGGACTGAAAATTTTAAATAATTAATGCTCGGCTAAAGAACCGGAGCTTAAAAACAGCAAGTATCCTTTACTTTAGAATGTCTGCAAAAATACGTATACACTTTTTCGTGAGTAGACTCACCAAGAGGGGACCCTACTCAAGAAATTGAAATTTAATAACCATAGATTTGGGCTGAGCGCATACGGCAGCTAGGCATCCCCAAATCATGACCGGTAACAGCTTGGCTGCGGTTAAAGCGAAAAGTGCACAACCACTACATTCTCCCACTAGTTACATACGGTGCAAAACCCCAGCTGTAGCATAACAATAACAACAAAATATAGAGAGAGAGCTGAAATTAGCGACCACCAAGCGTGAAACGGAACGGAAAATTATAGATTTAACGTTAAGAGATAGACAGCAGCGAGTTTTAGTATATCGGAAAGCAGCAAACGTAGATTTAGCGCTAACGTTACCGTGGAACACATCGCGCATGCGCCGACCGTAAACGTAAACGATACCCTTACGTGCCTAGTACGCTATTTTCGGAATATGTTAACGCTCGCAAAGGGATCCGTACGTTTGGGAAGATGGCGGCTTCAGTCGAAGTGGCACCGCTCGCTTCAGATCTGTCGAGACATTGGCATGCATTGTTAAGCTCATTCAGTAGCCACTAATGTTCGTATTTGCCTCCTTTTGTTCACGTTTACTGCCGTTGCATCGAGGTGGCGGCACTACCACCGGCTGTGTGTGTGTTTGTGCGTGCGTGTGTGTTGATCAAAGCTACAGCCAGTATAGATGAGATGAGCATTGTTGTGCATTGCTATATTTATAATGCTTGAAATGACAGTGTAATGTCTGCATGGCGACGCTTTTCTTGAGGTCACAAAGGCAGTTTGGATAAGCCAGCCTTCGCAGGTACATATGCATGCACTGTTTGGGTACTCGTGAAATGTTGCGGAAGCTCCAGGGCACTGATGACAAGTGGAAAATATACCTTCTCAAAACGGAATTGTCGGCGAAATGTCTCGCCGGGCTCGATATTAAGCCTATTATGGAGGCCTCCCCTCGAGGACACGAACTGCCTGCTTCGCTGCTCTGGTTTCCAAAGCATAAATTAAGTGCTCTTATGTCATCTCAACTTGGAAATGGCAGATAGTACGGGTCAGAAAGGAGACCTGATGGAGACTTTTGAAACAAAGCGACGTTGTTCGGGTCTGTCGACCCGTAGCGCACCCAGGATCTCTGCCAGGGGGGGGGGGGGGGGGGGGGTTCAAGTTTCCACGAAAGGCCGGGCATGCGATTACACAGTTGTTGCGTGTGTAAAAAAAAACTAAATAAAATGCCAAATAATAGGGGGTTAGGTCGGCCTCGGGGGGGGGGGGGAGGGGTTACAACACCCGAACCCTCCCCCCCCCCCCCCCCGGTCGGTGCGCCACTGCTGTCGACGCACTAACAACACACTTACACGATAGTGGCTCAATGACTTTGTGGCGCACTCAAGGATTCAATAATAGTTATTGTAAGGCGTAGATGGCGCCGTATATGCCTTTGTGTTAGCGTTTCGTTCTCTTCCGCTGTACTTAGGACTAGTAGTGAGTTTTAGTATATCGGAAAGCAGCAAACGCAAAGATTTAGCGTAAGGTTAACGTTACCGTGGAACACACCGCGCATGCGCAGAACGTTAACGTATACTATACCTTTACGTGCCTACGCTATTTTCGGAAGATATCGTTCAACGCTAACGCTCGCAAAGGGACCCGTACGGCTGGCAAGATGGCGGCGTCAATCGAAGTGAGACCACTCGCTTCAGATCTGTCGTGACATCGGCCTGCATTGTTAAGCTCATTCATTACCCGCTCATGTTCTTGTTTTCCTTAGGTTTGGCTAATTAAGCTTCGCCAGCCGTGTATTGGCGACAATGTGTCGCCGTTTTCAAGATACGCACTCAGTGAGCGGCACACAAGGCTTAAAATGTGAGTGCACTCGCTTTCACGGCCTTCGAGACTGCGCGTGCCGGCGTTCGAAATCTCAGAGGCCATATCGCTTTGCTCACGTTTACGGTAGTCTCGTTGAGATGGCGGCACTGCCACCGGGGCTTTTTTCTTTTTGTACATCGGCTGTTTCAAGCTACAACCAATTAAATAAAGCCGAGACGAGTAGTGTGGTGCACTACTGTATGTATAATGCTTGAAATGGCAGTACTGTTTGGCGAAGTATTCCTTCAGTCACAAAGGCGACTTGGATAAGCCAGCCTTCGCAGGCACATGCACAGATGCGCACCCCCTGGGCACTGGAGAAATGTTGCAGAAGCTCCGGGGCACTGATGACAGTCCGCCTTCTCAAAGCGGAAATGTCGGCGAAATTTCTCGTATATACGGCATATCCTCGACGACATGGACTGCCTGCGTAGCTTCTCTGGTTTCCAAAGTATAAAATAAGCGCTCCTATGTCATCGCAACTTCGAAATGACAGGCAGTACGGGTCAGAAAGGAGACTCGATGGCAGCATGTTGAAACGAAGCGATGTTTTTCGGGTCTGCTGATACAGCACTAACAACACACTCACACGATACTGGCACAATGATTTTGTGGCGCACTTAGGGATTTAATAAGAGTTGTTTTAAGGTGTAGTTGTCGCCGTACATGCCTTTGCGTTAGCTTTAGCGTTTCGCTCTCTTCCGCTATACTAAAAGTATAGTTTGTGCCGCCAAGTGCAGCTTTACCGTAACGTTAACCTTAACGCTAAATCTTTACGTTAACTGCTTTCCGATATACTAAAACTCACTAGTATGTGCCACGAAGTGCACCTGGTTTTACCGTAACGCTAAATCTTTGCGTTTCCTGCTTCCCGACAAACTCGCTAGTGAGTGGAATGGATCAGGAAACAAACACTGATATCGTTACGTCAATTAAGGAAAAGTTGACCTGGAGGACACGTAATGAGGAACTCCAATATCACGTACTGTGAGGCACGCCGCAGAGGAGCTAGGTCTCCGGAAATTTCTACCACCTGGGGTTTTAACGTGCACTGACATCGCCACGCATGCTTGCGTTCCTCGCTACGGCGGTTTTGGTACGTAAAATCCCAGCTATTATAACTATTTCTTTGATGTACTACGACTGCGATAAACCGAATGTATACGACAACGGCAGTATGACGCAATCAAAACTGTCTACAGCAACCATACTTTGCACGGTTATAACATTTTCAAACTAACCGCCAAGGCCTTTTCATCAAGGAAGGGCTCAATAGGGCCGGGCCGGATCAGGCCGGGCCCAACGATATCGAGCCCGGGCCGGGTACAGGCCATGTTTGAAAACGCCGTGCCGGGCTCGGGAGGGCCGGTGCATGGCATTTTCGGGCCCTTGCCGGGTTCGCGCCGTACAGATGCCCTATGGTGCATCACACCAAGAGGACGCATGCATGTCTCGTGGTGCGAAGCGCTATGTATACAAACGCATAGCTTTGTGAGACGCTGTGCAACAGAGAAATTGACGCTCACTATTTTTGTCCATAGCGAAAAGAACAGGCGTGTAAAACACGGACTACGGCCGCTCGATTACTAACGTGCGTTTTTATCGAGCGGCCGCGCGCACGGACACAAGGGGAGAAAAGTGGACAACACGAACGCCGAACACTTCTGTCCACTTTGTCCGTGTTTTTCACGCCTTTTCACTTCACTATGGACCCTTACCAACTCGCTAGCTTTCTGTCCTTTTGAGCTGTGTTTGACTTCTTTTTATTCTGCTTGAACGTGTGCGCCCGCCAGCTGCAGTATTGGCAGTGTAGTAGTGGGCCGAGATCATGTGTGCAAGAAAGGAACGCGCGTGCGAACGCCGCCCATTGGGAATTAATTGCATAGGAGTGCATGCGCACTCTTGGGGACCTGAACTAATAATGGTGATTCCATGACACAAACACACAAATTATGAGAGCCTGAAATGCTTCGCATTTAAAATGACCGCCGCAGCCCAAACTTCGAACATCGTCGACTTCTAATCCGCTCCTCTCACGCCGCCGCGGACGATCCGGCGTAGCATATGCTGGGCACATGTGTAGCAGATCCTTGGCACACGGTAAGCGGCATGCACCTTCTCCTGTCCTTTCCTGTTCGAGCATTGAAAAAGACAAGGATTGGCAAATACTGAAGACGTCGCGTATCTCAGCTCATCGCAAACTGGCTCGCAGGGCGTAAAACATAGCAGCTTTATCATAGCGCAAGTAGAACTCCTACTTACACGATAGCACAGCGGATGTTCAAAGCGCATGCGTGAAAAATTGGGAGCTTGTGAATTTGCAACATGATTAACCCCACAAAAGGTTTTCAGCCGCGCTCTTCCTCCCAGCTGTGCGTTCTCTTACTTGCAAGTTTTCTTCGCCGTCCGCATCACCTTGTTGCAGAAAAGCCAGCTTGCAGTCGATCATGCAACTACCTCGCACTTTATTTTGTGTAATGCACCGCAACAAAGGCGGTATGTAGAACATGAGTGAGAGAGAGAGAGAGAGAGAGAGAAAAAAAAGCCATTGCCAAGCCGTGAAAACAGACGTTAGGTACAGCGAATCTCGTCGGATCTCGTGACAACGAGATTGGACGTACGACACGTACAGCCTTCTTTTAGAACAGTTCCGCGTGTTAAAAAAAAAAAAAAAAGTGAACCTCACCTTTTTTTTCCGATCTGAACTCGGCTTTGCGAGACGGCCGTTTTCTTTGCATGCTTGGGAAAATAGCGCCGGGCGCTGCCAGCGTATAGCTCTTGTTCATTTGCTAAACTAGATTGGGTTACACAGACAGACAGACAGACAGACAGACAGAGACAGACAGACAGACAGACAGACAGACAGACAGGCGAAAGCTTTACAGCGATAACTGGGGTTTAATGTAGAAGGGCTTGTTTTTGGGTTGGCGACTGAGCTTGCTTAACATTTTCAGGCACTGAAGAATGAAACACGCCCCGCCCCACTGTGGTCTAGTGGCTGCTGATCCAAAAATCGCGGGATGCAATCCCGGCCGTGGCTGCTGCATTTCGGTGGAGGTGAGATGTTGAGGCCCGTGTGCTGTGCGATGCCAGTGCACGTTAAACAGGTGGTCGAAAATTCCGGAGCCCTCCACTACAGCGTCTAGCTCTCATAGTCATATCGTGGTTTTGGGATGTAAAACTCCAGAAATCAATCGAAGTCTAAAACACCAGAAAAAAAAACAAAACTGCAGATTCTACAAATTGTGGCAATTGGTGTCATGCGAAGCAGTTAGAAATCGCCTATAACAAATTGTTTGGCATCCAGCCAAGTATGAACATCTTATGTAGAAAGTGCATAAGTGCGTGTTTGCTTAACGTGGGCTAGCCAGGAACATCGACAGCACCGATGCGACTGAATGGCTGCTCGTGGTATGATGTGGCTTTGGAACTCGCATTAGTGCACATACATCTGTTCTGTTGAAGAGATCGAAGTGCACACTATAATGAGTTGTGTGTGTCATAAGCATCATTTGTTGAAGTGTTCCTATGGAATTGAGCAACATTGGACAAAAGCATGCCGAGTAGTTGAACAAAATTATTGTTTATAACATTCCTGACTGATAACCATTAACATATGCTAGAAGCTAAATTGTCGCTATATAACCACCATCATAACTGCTGGTGCAAGAAATTTATTTGCTATATGAATGGGAGGAGCTATCGTGGCCTAGTGGTAATGTGCTTGCTTGGCACCTTGGAGGCCCGGGTTCAATTCCTTCAACTTTTCCAATGCTATTAGCGAACTGTGCCAGCAAATCTTTCGTGGTAAGCAGCAAGAGTGCAAAAAGCAGCGCGTAATCTTTTCAGGTGCTGTGCCGAGAGTGTTATGTATGAAATTCCCCCGAGCTGCACCAAGGCCTACAGAGGCCAAATTGTACGGTGCAGTAATGACCGACTGAAGGAGCACATAATCGCATTGAAAAAGGTGACAGTGTGCATCTTCCTGCACACATAAAAGCTTCGGCCGCAATGCACAGCCGTGCTGACGGCTGCACGTTTGTGGCCAAAGTTTCACTGCTTTTTCAGCAATGAGGCCTCCTTTGTGCCTCGTTTTTATTTTTTTCCCCCTATTGTATTTGTAATAAGCTATCTCCAACTTTACGAAAGTAGTGCACAGTGCTTGCTGATATCCATTAAACTGGCTATCCATTTTAACCGGATGGGAAGTGAATTCAGTCTCGTTAAACCAATTATGGAAATGGATGTATCCATTTATGGAAGCTTTATTGAAATTGATGTATCCAGCTTAAGTAACTGGTTAGCCAGTTATTCAAATTTGCAGTTTGAATATTTGATGTCACTAATAGTTTATTCAAAGAGATCACCATGATGCAGCCAAGCCAGCTTCCATTTACTATATTTGTGCAATGTAAAGGAAATTTTGGGTGTAAATAATAGATATAATGGATTACCAATACTATACATACATAGTTCAACAAAACATTTATGAGACTATAATTTGTGACTAACTACATTCTTTCAGGGTTGCAAGTCATACAGTTCCACACAATACAACTCTTGTGCAGCCCAAGTCTACGAATAATATTTTGAAGAGCTATTCAGAAAGGTAAACAGAGAAACAGAAAATGTTCTAACGAGTGCTTGCAAACGTGACTAAAGATATAATACAAGAGAGAGAAAGAAACCGATAATTTTCATGCCAGTACTGAATTATATCTGGTTATTCAAATCTCCGGTTCGATGTTTTTGCCCTAGTGCACTGTGCTCAGGCTTGAGCACACCAGTAGCTGTTTTTGCACTTTGTTGCCGTAATCCACTGTGGTAGCTTAGTGGCTACCGTGCTGCTGTGGCCGCTACAGGGAATTGCACTGCGATGTGCCCGCACCGCAGGTGCTGTGTCATTGATTTCTGGGGTTTTACATCCCAAAACCATGAGAGACGCTGTAGTGGAGAACTCCGAAACTTCCAACCACCTGGGGTTCTTTAACGTGCACTGACATTGCACTGCACATGGGCCTCAACACATCACTTTCATTGGAGCGCAGCCACCACCGCCGGGATTCCATGCTGCAACCTTCAGATCAGCAGCAGAGTGCCACCATGGCAGGGCAGGCGTTGCATCATGATACCGTAAGTTTGCGGAGATGTTGGAAAAAAAAAAGACGAAGAGAAAGTGATCATGTGCATGACGCACGCTGACACTTTCTCTTTCCACTGTCAGCGTTGTAGTGTATGGCTGTACCACTAGATGGCAGCACAGCATCCACGGCTACATTAGATTGTCAATAGACCTTACGGGAACACTTGCTCGCTTGGAGACTTGGCGGTTGTGTGGGTGTGTCGCTCGCACGACCCGCTCGACATTGTGTCAGAAGCGGGCGGGATTGGTCTCCACTGTTCCCATACTCGACACATGGTCTAGCACCGCCACCTTCTGGGAAAGAAGTCACCTGCCGTCCGCCATGGCTAACAGTGACGACTCTGCCGGGACGCCCACTTCGTCGGCCGCTCCGTTTCTACAAGGCATGGCCTAGCTCCGTCCACTGTCGGCATTTCACTTTCTTTGACAACCCCAGCTCCTGGCCCACATGATGGCTGCAATACGAGGTCTACTTGTTTGCCACTGAACTCTATGCTGCTCCGGCTGAGGTCCAAAGTGTACTCCATGCTATACTGCATGGACCTGGAAGCCAGGGTTGCTCTTGTGTCCACCACACTCGAAGCGGTAGATCTGAATGACGTTGCCGCCGTGAAAAAGGCGTTCACTGACCATTTCGTTCACACGCCGAACGAGCTGTACAAGTAGGTGCGCTTCCACCGCTGTACAAGTCGGCACGCTTTCACCGCCAGACACTTGCTTGCTGGGAGACTTGACGGTTGTGTGGTTGTGTCACTCGCTCGCACGACCCACTCGACAAGCGTGTTTGTCATGACAAAAAGAAGAGAGGGTGTGCTCAGAGCTTGCAACAAATTCCTGAAACTTACACATGACGAATTCGAAAAAAGAAAAAATGCAGCGACAGATTCGAGAGGCAATAAGTCCCTACAGTGAGATATTACCATTCAATACCTTGGGAAGGTGGTTCAGGGCACCTTCAAGGCATGCTTTTTAACCTTGACTTTCTTCACTTTCTGTTACGTCTGTACAGCCGTGAGCGGCTGCCGATGGTTTATTATAGCTCGGGGGGTGGGAACATTATGACAGGTTCAGACATTGCAGCAAGCACAGGCTAGTGTTCAACGCGTGAGGCGCACTCATGCCAAAAGTGCCAGTGCACTCCGGCACACACTTGATTTTTGTCTTCTGGTGACATACCGCTTTCATAAAGCTTTTCCACCAGTGTTGATATTCATAGAAGTGACAGTACTAGAGCACAACACAGCTTGTACAAAGTGAAACACCTCATGATAACAAAAGAAAAATTTATTAGCATGGCAAGTGAATTTGTATAGCACTATATATGTATATATATACATAGATGACATGTACAAATGTGTCCACAAAGACGATGTTAAGTACAACTAAGTAATAAAAGCCCAAGTTATTTGTTCTTCTTGTCTTGATCGCCACTGTCGCCACCACCAGAACTCTCTGAAGAGCTTTTACAGAACAATCGTTTCGCCTTGGATGCTAATTGCCGCAAAAGTCCGTCACTCCCTTTCTTCACTTCAACAACGGTCAGTCTGCAGAGAAGAAATGTGCACATGTGGGTAGCATGCTTACAAGAAGCTTCAGGACAGTGACAGCAGCTTATAAAAATACTGTCGGAGTCCTTTACTTTTGGCCTCTCATCTGCATTATTTTGTAAGAGACGTAAATACTTTATGATGAAACAACAAAAACTGATTGATGATTTGAGGAAAGGAATTAGTGGGAACTGATATGGTACGGCAAGCGTTTCAGCACTATATTTAAATCTGCTATACAAGGACATTTCCTCTACTGTTAAACAAAAGCAGGACAGAAATGCCTAGAAAATACAGTTAAAGGGACCGTGTAGCTGCCCAGTTGCGATTTTCACTGCTTCAATAAGCATTCAACATGCTAATTCCAAAATAGTTTGGTGCAATATTTAGTGTACATTTAGTAACGTCCATTTGAAATCCTTGCATCCGTGGGCTCCCGAAATGACCATGCGACACCACAGGACGGCATAGGCAATATTCAGCGGCGTCAAATGAAGGCATTTCAAAACGTAAACATGTTGCCAACTTTAGTTTGCTCTAAAAGAAAAGATTTATATGAAAGCTAGAAAGTAATAAAATAGCTGGACCAGAGTGGTGCCATTGTATGGACACAAGGCCGAAGCACAGTTTGTTTTCATACGGCCTACAAGGGTGCACCAATCTCGAACACCATGACGATGACTAAGATTAAGTTAGATGCAGAGCTGAGCGGAACCAGCGTTGGGAAATCGAAACCATGTTTTTATTGCTCTAACGAAACCTAGATGATGCAACGAAACAATGTGTGCTATGCATTGGACAGTCCAGATTCCGAATGCACATTGCACAAAGTTTTCAAAGAAATGTTTGAGGACCCCTTTAAAGCTCTGTAAAAGTCCATTAAAACTGGCAACTTACTTCGTTATGCTGAAACCTTGTTAAACTGAAATTCATTCTTTTTACGCAAAGTATTGTCACTGAAGAATTTGTTCTTACACACAAATGCCACATGGGCGTTCAACAAATAGGAGAGAAAGAAAAAATAATTTGAGTGATGCTTAATATTTCTTTTTCTTCTTTGCTGAACCACAGGCTCGGCGACCACGGCTTGATAACGCGCCATCTAAGCCCTCATTACAGCATCTGCACGTCACATGAAAAGCCGAAACAAACGGAGGTACAACTCACTAAGATAGCAAGTGAATGACAAAGCTATTGCACCCATTTTGCCCTCTCCACGCATAAAAACGTGGGGTGTTTTCCATATCGAGAGGGTGACGCTGATGTTACTATGTTCAAGGAGCCACCAGTGATCAATTTGGTCTGAGACTGTTGAACACGCAATATTAAAAAAATATTGAAATTTGCAATCTAGCACATCAAGGAAGAAAAAAAAAAAGAGAAAAGCTTCGGTCTAGAATTGCACGAAAGCAAGGCAAAAGCCTGAATAATGGCATCGCAGTTGACGGTGGCTGCATTTTATGCTTTGCAGCATCATGCGTGTGCGTCCAAAGGATTTAACAAGACCCGCTACAGCGAACAAATTCCCGTCACCCCTATGCATTGGTTCAACAAAAGCCTGGTAAGTCGCGTTCATCACTTACAGAACACCACAATTTTGTTGAGTTGGTAGACGTGTGGTGGGTAGATGCGACCAGCTTTAAGAAAAAAAAAAAATCCAATGCTGCCACTTGAAACTTGCTGCAGCAATACGCAAAACACTCACTGACCAAAAAACACATTTGTGGTAAAAGCACCGATCAGTCCCAAATGCCTCAGCTCGGAATGTGTGCTATTCTTGAGAAAGTCTGGAATAGCTTTTCTCACGCGTTGCGGATCGTGGAAAGTGAGCTGTGTGATATCGAGAAAGCACCAGCTATGTCTTTTTTTCCTCTTCGATCGGGATAGCTTGCATGATACAACTCCTGTCGGCGACCTCAGATTCCTGAACGATAATGATCTGCTGTAAGATAAGTGATAGCCTGTTGCGTTTAATATTAATGATTCTACAGTTACACACAGCGATAATATAGCAATAATAAAGATGCCAAATCGGATGCCGACACATGGCACGGGCATGCAAAATGCAGAACCACAGCCGCTGTAGAGCACACCGCTCACGTGCATGCACTCAGTTTCCCGGTACTCTGGAAGAAGGGAGCATTCATACTCCCCCTTCATTCCCTAACTGCAGTAGAGAGAGGTGCTGTTGTTGTTTGGTGCACAAATTGAAAAGTGCAGTTGCATAATTAGTGTGCCACTTGACTTGCCCGTTTGACCAACTGGCAACAGCAGGAGTTTCAATTTACTGGCTTGGTTTTCCTCTGTGGCTTCACTAGAACTTCGTTATAATAAAATCACAGATAAACATATTTAGTTTTATGCAGGTAAAAAATGCACAATGTTCTATTGGTATCAGGTTAAAAAAAAAGAAATACTTCATTATATATTTAATTCCATTACACTAAAGTATGTTATATTGAGGTTTATCTGTTTTACCTAATGAACAAGCATTGTTTTTAAAAGAGCAGTACATTACTCCTAAATGTAAGCAATTATGTAAACAGATGTTATTGTCATAGCTGTGCACCCAGCTAGCTAAATAGACCTGTGAACATAAAATTATTCTGAGGTCCCCCCCCCCCTATCCCGGATATACCAAACTCGGATATATAGAATTATTGGGTATATCAAGCAGATGAGAAATCCCTCTCAAAATCCAATGCAAAAGTAAGGCTGGCACGCATGTATATCATACACCCACGGACTGCTGTGTTTGATATATCAAACTTTGACCCACGCTGAAGCCCTCATGTGTACTCCTTTACATATCGAACACATTTCAAAAGCGTTTTAATGTGTTGTGATCGCTTTCTGCGTGTGAGGAGGTTGAAAACGCTGTGTCATTGTGTTGCTTGGCAGGCTGCACAGCGCTTGCCCAGTACATAACTTGTCTGCTGCACCAATTTTAGGTCGTAAAGCGCAGTAGTAACATTTAAAAAAAAAAGTCAACAAGCAAAATAACCAAATGAGATGAATGTAAAGCAGCTGTACCCTCGGCAATAGACTGCACTGGCGGTGTTGACATGCACCGATGCGATGTGAGAATTCTGATGGTTGCTCTCACGCTACGGTATGTTGTCTGCAAAAGCATAGACCATGAGGTTTGGGGTCTTGTGACACTTTCGCAGTGCCAATCTCAAAGGCTGTGCTTTCATTAGTTACGGTCTGCTACAAAGCAGTAAATGCCATTGTCATCACAGAGATTAATGAAAACATCACCATCATCAGTCTTCGATGTTCCTTTTGGCCGTTTCGCACTTGGCAGACTTACAGTCATCTCTTTTGCTTGTGATCCACCTGTTTGGTAATTTATTCTGCTGAACTTAAGACTGATATTCTTGGAACTAAACAAATGATGACTGGTGCTTGAAGCCTAGTCAAGCAAAGCTCCACTGTGAACTGTTTCCATGAGCGCGCTTTGTGGTGCAAAGTGACATTGTGTGGGTGATCGCTGCTGACAACGGTACCGGATGTCTTGATGAATTTCACAAGTTATCAGTGCTCCTGGGTGTCCTTTCGGACAGGCAGTGGCGTAGGCAGGCATGGGCTGACCGGGCTGAAGCCCCCCCCCCGAAATTTTTCGAGCCGGCGCCGGGCTGGCTATGCTGACTCGTCACGATGAACAAAGGCGCATATCCTTGGAACGTGTGGCTACGGGAATTCACCTCTCAACGACCGCCTGACGTCTAGGGGCTTGAAAGAAGGAAGAACGCGGCTTGTTCAACGGAGCAAAGGTGATTAACTCGCCACGCTATAGCAGGGAAAGTCACGTCTTTTTCTGCAGTAAAGCAACGGCGGCAAACGAAAGACGCCTGTCATTGATCGGTTTTATGATAAGGGCCTTAAAGACGTAGATTCTTCGGAAAGGAAATTCGGTTTGGACTTCACGCGGTAAGTGTCTCTCGACTGAGGAGACCTTAGGAGATGATATATTCTTGATGGCACGGAAAGATAGAATGGTGGAGGAGGGTGCACGGTAACTGTCTCTCCGGAGAGGACACCGCAACCGGTACACTCAAAGGGAAGGGGTTAAGAAAGAACAGGAAGGAGAAAGAAAGTTCAAAGCACAAGGAGGAGCCTTAGCCGAAGCAGTCACAGGAAAAGGGGAGTGAACGAAGAGAGTGGAAAGGAGAGGCCACTTTAACGAGACTGGAGATCACTGGCGGCAACGAGTGCCAGGTGTGACTAAATCACTCCCAGTGAGAGAAACCAGTGGGTGCTCGGCGGCAGTGGGGAACACAAAACGGCCTGAAGGGGAGCCGGCGATCTTCACCCCCAGCAGCACAACGACGGCGTCAGACACACCTTCGCAATGTAGTACCACTCATGCAATGCAGTACTTTTGTCCTATGTGACAAAAGGAAGCGGTCAGGCTGCGTATCCGTCTACGTGTGCAGTTTGCTGGAGGAAGGTCGTTTGCGGGCGAAAGCTATCAAGCTAGCGAACGAACTTCAAAGCAAAGTATGCCGCTGTTCCTTGTATCACACGACTTTTCTTCCACGGCTGCGACTGGGAACACTCATGGTATGCGTTGTATGCAGCAGCCGGGCTTCTTTCTCTTTTTCCTGTTGCAGCTGGGGGGCCAGCGACGCCGTACTTCGTGCGGTTTCTGCGCTCCCGCAGGGAACATATCTACAGTATCTCCGCTGTGTCATTTTGAGCAGTGTCCCTAATGGGTTGGATAGTTGTTTCTTTGAAGCCTCATGGAGTTTCTTCTTCGTCATCTTTGTTGATCCCTTCGATATGCTCACAACGAGCGCGCCCGGCATGTCCCCTTCAGGAGGCTGTGCTGCAGTGAGAGGAACTTTCTACGAACCTCGCGATTGGACAGCATTGTTTGGCAGTGTTATCCACAACTTAAAAACGGGCAATGGCGAGTCGAAAAAAAGCTGTGCTGTGGTTCGCCGAGCGCGTTCTCGGCTTTATCCTCACCGTCAGCGTTCCTTACGACAACCACGACCACTGCTACACGGTCACCAGCCCCGCTACGAGCAGACGGAGGTCGCGACACTCTTTGAAGACCCGATGGTCATCTGCGGATCGTCGCTTTCACGAAAATATGTCCCAAGGGCAGAAGCGACTCTCCGACTTCTGGGCAAGCTCATCTTCGAAACGCCAACATATGAGCGAGACCTCGAGCGGTAAGTTATGTCTTTCAACTTGCATCGTTGCATGTTAACTGATGTAATCGATATAGTCACCTTGCAATGGCGCTAAGTTGGCCTGTATGGATGATATCTGAATTATCTGAAAATGTTTAAATAATGCCTTTTAAATGTTTGCGTAGTTCATGGTTATTGCCAGGAAATTTATCGTTAATTTCATTTCTTGAGTAGCAAGTTGCGCTTGTTAGCCATAATAGCCGAAGCCGCTACTGTCGCCGAGATGATCAATCAGACTCAGTCAATGGCTTATTGTATAATGCGCAAAGAAAATGAATACGAAACTATTTGAATTGATACCATTTTTAGCTTGTATCAGATCAACTTCCAAAAGAGCATTGACAGTCCGCCGCTGGCCTCTTAATATTGTACAGTTGAATAAAAGCAAGTGAGGCAGAGAACGGTGCATTTGCAAGCAAGCACTTGAATAAGTTGATCGAGGTGCTCTACTGTAAATTAAAAAAAAAAAGCGTCTTCATGGATGATGAATGTTTCCGGCAACTTTTGTTTCAATGCGCATATCATTCCAGGTTATATCATCGAAATACACGAGCGATCGTTCATCATATACGTCGCTACAATTGGGGAGGGGGGGATTTATACTGCCATTATTTGGTTGCCTGGGGCGCAGACGCGGGGAATGTAGATATGGTATTAGGAAAGGAGAAATATGTGTGCACTATCTTGTGTTTTAAGCAGGTGTACGTCTAGTTGCCTGCAGTTGCAAACGAAATCGTATGATTACTTGTACGACGGATAAAAAATACGTTCATAGAGCTCGTTTTTGTGACCACAGTAAGGCAGTAAAGAATATTATGTGCACTATTCTGCTAGAGTAACCTTAGTGTCAACGAAATTAAAAAAAAAAAAGAAGAGTACGAGGCCTGAGGTAAGTCACGGTAAACATATTGCCCCTAGCGCCAGCAAAGATGCAAGAACTATAGTCAAGTTTTTTATGAACACTGTTGATTTGCTGTTTCCAATGTAGATGCCAGTCTAAATTGACCCTTGGGTGTCAACTCACCCTCTGTACTCTTTCGCAAAGTTGACATCTTTTTTGACATTTTAACCTCATGGAATGAACGCGAGGTGTCGTGGGAGACATAATGTGACTCGATATTCGTGCGACTAATAGCAATCATCCTGACATTACATAGTTTACTTTCGGCAGATTCCGAATTACAACCAAAAGCTCTCGCCTTCTTGAGAATGCTTTTGTGCTCTAAGCGCGTTCACGCCTGCACACTCCATCCGACGTGAACGAGCACCACGAAAGCTTCTCAAAATTTTGCGGGGGGCGAGCCGTCTCGCAGCGAGTTCAGCGATTAACAGAGAGGGGCAGAAGCGAAAGAAAGGAAAGGCGGGGACGGCCGTTGAACGGGATGAATAGCGGGACCAAGTTCACACGCTTAGAGCAGGAAGGCAATCTGTGGACGAGAAGTCTTGGTTCGGAGATATGCTTTCGGGAAAGCCAACTTTTGCAGGAAAGTCAATTTTTGCAAATGGTCAAATGGCGGACTGCATGACACAAGATAACTAAAAAAAAGTTCCTGCGCGTTTCAGGCAATGTCTTAGGATTTTAAATTTACGTTGATCTTGATGTGGTAAACCATACCGAAGGCTTTCATAGTGTCTCAAAAAAATATCGACTTCGTTGCCCAGCTTTTAAAATGCGCCGATAATTGTTTGCGGAAAGGTCGATGGCGGTGCTTACAGATTTGCCAGAGGCAAAGCTATATCGCTGGGGCCGTAGTATGATGTTATTCAGGACGAATGCATTTAACTGTAACGAAATAAGTATTTCGAAAAAGGTGTTAATAGTACACAGGACTGATACAGCTGTGTAGCTGTATCTAACCCGAGATGTACTGAGGCTATATACTTGGAATCAAATCCTAGACGAGTCTTCGCTTTTCATGCAGACGTACTGATTTATTTTGATTGGTTGTTAGAATAAGCTCCCATAGTGTAGTAAATATATAAGTGCTGGTGAGAAAACCGTAAATACTAAATACATAAAATGATACAATGTTCAGGAGGGTTTTCCACAGTTTATCAGGATGGCGTAGACATCAATGCCTAAATGGACTCACAAAAGGCACCTTAGCGACAGTTTGGTATTGCGGAAGTTTTACGCAGCATCGCGGCATCGTTACAAGTTATATTAAAATTATCATTGCGCCATTAGTGTGCGCAAGTGAAGGACCTTTGTATTAACGGTGAGGAAACGAATGCGTCTCTGGTAGATTTTTTATCAGCTCTTTTTCTTAGCCACCTGGGAAAGTATTGTCTCCACGAGATTGTATTGTATTCGCGCTCAGTCGGCCGGGACAAATGAATGTCGAAGTTAGAACATACTACAGACCATGGGCCCTTTGATGAGCCCCAATGCTCCTTCAAAAATAAGATATGTATTGCTTTTCAATTGTTCATACCATGCTATAAAGTCGTCTTTGCGTTAATCTATTATATTTTCGCTAATTTTACATTTAAATGTGACACACAGTGGTGAATTTTGCAATGATTTAATGATCTACTTATGCAGGAACGCGTCCTAGACCCACCGGGAATGTCAGCCCCAAACAAGCACAGGATGATATTCGCCTTCAGGAAGACCAAGGACCTTCTCAGGGTAACTGTTATGTTGATTCTTATGAAAGAAGAGTGGGACACTTAAAAAAGAAAAAAAATCCTAGGACTATCACTTAAGAGACGTAAAGGTGAAAGCCAGTGGCTTTGGTTATCGAATGTCAAGTGGGTAATTTCGCACAGGCTGTAAAGATTGACATGGCTCATAGCCGCGTATCCCAGCCTGCCTATCCAGTGCGGCAATGAGCCAGCTTGTTGATTGAGCGCTTCCAGCCACCCCTGACTTCCACCACCTGGTCGGGCACCTTGTGTTCTCAGCCGTGGCAGTGGTGAGGGAAGTTTTCAGGGCATTAATGTTTAACAGGTTTTGTATTTTCTGTACCGCATTTCTAGTACCATATATAGTTTTCCGCAACATTGTTCTTCATTTTTTCTTTACGGTAACGTCCGCAACTCCGCATAATACATATAAGGTCTTCGCCTAAATAATGGAACTCTTTCAGAACACCAAGGGACAGAGTGCAGCAGACTCGACATTGGCCTGTACCAAAATGTCAACCAAATTGACAATGTCCTAAAGCACCAGCTCCTCACGTCCCCCTGGCGACCTGGTAGAAGCTATGAGTTCAAGTGCGTCAAGGACTTAAAGCAGAAGCGGAAATTTCAGCTGGCGTGGCTTGACAAATACCCATGGCTGAGTTATTCCGCGCTGTGTGAGGGCTCATTCTGCCGCGTTTGTGCACTCTTTTGCCGCCCTGAAGTTGGCAAAGGGCGTCATGCGTCCACCGGCGCACTCGTGTCTAGAGCTTGCCGAGATTGGAAGCACGCACTGGAACTTTTCGATTCACATCAGAACACGGTGTACCATCGGGAAAGCCAATCGGCGGCTGATCATTTTATAAAGGCCTTCTCGAGTGGTGCGCTTACTGTAGTTGAACAGCTTGATAGCAGCAGAAAGCTCCAGATAAAAGAAAACAGAAAGAGACTGGCCCCTATAGTCGACACAATAATATTTTGCGGAAGACAAGGGCTGTCTCTTCGTGGTCATAATGACAGCGGGCCACTAGATCTCGACAGTGCTCCAACAGAGAATGAAGGCAACTTCAGAGCACTACTACGCATGCGGAGTAGTTGCGGAGACAGCTACCTTAAAGAACATATACAGAACTGCTCCGGCAATGCGTCATATCTAAGTCCTACAGTTCAAAATGAGATTGTTGAAATCTGCGGCACCCTCATTCGAGAGAATCTCGTGTCAAAAATTAACAACGCGGGCTGTTTTTCTGTTCTCGCGGATGAGACCACAGATGTTGCTGCCATTGAACAGCTCACCATATGTGCTCGCTACTTGGACAAGGGAAGCAACCAGGTTGACGAAGTTTTTTTGGGTTTTGTTCCTGTAGATGACCAAAGTGGCCGGAATATCGCACGGGAGATTGTGAAGTTTTTAGTGAACGTTGGGATTGATATGGAGAACCTTCGAGGGCAAGGGTACGAATGCGCAAGTGCGATGGCTGGAAAAGCAAATGGCGTGCAAGCAGCGATTCGCGAGAAATACCCAACTGCTTTGTATACGCACTGTGCCAGCCACTGTTTAAACTTAGTGCTTTGTGCTGCTTGTTCTGTAGCTGATATTAGGCACTGCTTCGGAACAGTCAAGGAGACTGCGAAATTCTTTCGCAAATCGGCAAGCCGATCAAACGTGCTGCGTGCAAAGATCGCTGACGTGCGATCCGAGTCAAGGCGCAAGCGACTTCTCGGCTTGTGTGAGACTCGTTGGGTGGAAAAGCATGACGCGCTTCTTTCTTTTGTTTCTCTTTTTGACTGTGTCATTGCGGCGCTGGTTGAAATTGAATTAAATGGGAGTTCCGAGAATGCAGCCCAGGCGAACAATATGATATCTGCCCTGCTATCACCATCCTTCATTGTGGGCCTCCATGTCACAGAGCACGTCCTGGCAGTGACCCTGCCTTTATCGAGACAACTTCAGGCAAAAAATTCGGACATGTGTACGGCGATTGGTCACATAGATGTTGTGCAACGCACAATTGAGCAGTACCGAACAAACGCCGAGGCGTGCTTTGGGGAAGTATTCTCCAAGGCTCAAGAGTGTGGAGAGCGCCACAACGTTGAAATAGCAAAGCCAAGGATTAGGAGCCTCCAACAACATCGCGGAAATGATCACGCAGAAAGTGCAGAGGAATATTTCCGCAGATCCGTGTATATACCTTTCATCGATTTTATACTTTCTCAGCTAAAGCAGTGATTTGAGAATCACAGGCGGTTGATAGAAAGTTTCGGTGCATTGATTCCCGCAGCAGTTCCTCCATCACATGATGCCCGCCTAAGGCAAGCGAAGGAACTAATTCTTGCGTTCTCTAACGATGTGGATGAAATTGCTGCTCTCGGTGAATTTAGGCTCTGGTGGACTAAGTGGGAGTCAACAGGACCAAGCTTGCGTCCTAGCACTGGGCTCGACGCCCTTCCTCACTGTGACAGCACATTTTACCCCAATATTTATAAGTTGCTGCAAATATTGGTAACACTCCCTCTAACCACCGCCACAGCAGAAAGATCGTTCTCCAGTTTGAGGAGACTAAAAACCTACTTGCGCTCAACAATGTCCGAGGAGCGGCTGGTTGGCCTAGCCCTCCTCTACTGTCACAGGGATATAAACATAAATCATTCTGATGTCATCGACCGTTTCGCGAAGCTTCCCCGCCGTTTGGGGTTTGTTCTCTAGCTTTTCTCTAAGGATTGCATGCGGCTCTGTAAATGCTTTAAAACCTACTGACAGATTTCTTCCCATCGCTCATATTCATAGGCCATTTTTCTTCCAACACCTCCTGAGAGCTAAAGAAAAACCACATTCCTTAAGTTGGAGATGTTTTTAACTATCGTGTAGTGCTATTATTTCTCAAATTAGTAACTAAACAAGTTGGTTACGACTTCACCGGTTCTGGTCTACTTCTTAATCCTATTAGCACAAGGTTGCAGCCCGACAAAACCTTCTGTTACCCATATATCATACTAATTACGGTAAAATGTTATCCTCCTTTTGTGCAGCAGCACTTTGGAATAGTCTAGCATATGCCAAAAAATTGTCTTCCACTTCATACTTATCTTAACTCCAGCTAAGAAGTTATTCGCTTACTTATTGCATTGAAATTTGGATAACATTATTTGCTCACTTGTAGCCATGTATTTTGCTACGTCTGCGTATATTATCATTCGCTTTTTTACGTGTGTCCGGTTTCCTGATTATTTTTACTCCTCTGTATTCCGCCTTTTGTGTAACGATTAATCAAGGATCCTGGTGCAGTGCTATGTGACCCTTGTATGTTTGTTATTTCTTGTACTGCATTGCATTGTCCGAAACAATAATAAGTTATTGAAACCGCTGAAACTGTAAAAGCCGCTAATCTCGTTTCATTGTGTTGTTACATATTCTGTTGGCTTCCTTATTTTAGATTCCACGTTTTGGATACTGTGCCATAAATGCATGTGCCTCCTTTTATACGTTAGTACTCCATCACTCCCATGTTACTGTTTATGAAAACTGTTAGCATTTCATCAGTCACTGTGAACTATACGTGGTTGGGGTTCTTGTTTCTGGCCCAGTGGCGAATTATGAAAAGCGCAGAGCGACGCTGCTGCGTTGTACCAACCCGTTTCCACAAAGGAAACGCCTCAGCTACTCAAAGGAGAGACGTGGTACAGACTTTTAAGTCAAGACTTTTACGTCGTCTAACCCTTTGTTGTTCTGACGGAAACATACATATGTTTTCTGTATATGTTGAACTCAAAAGCAACATAAATTATTGCTTCAGGTACTTCCGCGTTCGCGAGATCACCATTGTTAGTTCTAAATCAAGCGACGGAGTCAGTGCTCCTTGGAGCGCCTTTTGATGCTCGCCGTTTTCAGACAATGTTAAAAAAGTGTCGCAGCGTCCTTCAAGAAGAAACCTGTGCTACATGTGGTGCATGCAGAGTTTTGATCCTAACTGTGCTGAATGGCCTCGACTGGACTTATAATCAATGCTGACGTACGGACCCAAAATGTTTGTAAGTGCGAAGTATTTGTTATGTGATTTACTGCGTTTCAATAAAAACAAAGCATTAAAAAATATGGTCTTTCACTCTATGGTGTTTCCTTGTGGTTAACATAGAGCTCATCATAATCCACACGTTGCCCTGCAGTAAGCAACCACATGGAAATATAGTCGAGCAATGTAATGCCTCTGCCTGTACAAGGAGTCTGTGTGAGCACCATGCACGCCAATTTTCTCTGCGCGGAGTTCCACTTGCTTCCAGTTTTCACCTACACACCTGACCTGACATCACAGAACGGCAGTAAACAATGCCAAAATCATAAGAGCGACCTGACAGGTCCTCCAAGACCACCCAATGGTCGTATGCAATCTTCAAGCCCCTCCTACACCGCCGCCCCCCCCCCCCCCCCAAAAAAAATAAAAAAATTACAGCATATCCACGGAGTGAATGATGATGAGTGGGCGAAGCTCGGGATGTTCATCGTAGATCGTGCCGAGTTCCGGATTAATTTAGTTAACGCGCACGCTACGAACCATTATGGTTCAACTATGCACAAGTGAAATCTCCCACCGGCACTTCATTCCAAGTCAAGTTCCAGTGCCTATATATATATATATATGGGTTGCCGGTGAACGCTTCTCCAACGCGAGCAGTCGGTATTTTTATCAATCAAGAAACTTGCTAGGAGACGCTGCCTGCGCCAACGTTGTCACTCGCGGGTGAGGGCGCGTTCTCCTTTTTTGCGAGCTGGTAGAGCGTTCATCAACGCGCGCCTTTCGCTCTCTCTCTCTCTCTCACAAGACAGAGAGGCACGAGCGCGTGCGTGTCTCCCGGCAGGCACGCGCCGGTGGCTACCTACTACATACAGCGGGGACGCACGACGCACGCCTTAAGGAGCTGGGCCTCTAAAAAAAAAAAAAAAGCTACGCGCTTGAACGGCCGTATACACTGACTCTTCAAGCCCCCCCCCCGAAAAAAAATCCTGGCTACGCGCCTGCGGACAGGCTCACAGCAAGTGGCTTCATTAGAGCCAATGACGATGTGCGAGCGGTTTCCGACCACACCAATACCAAGATAGTGGCTCACATTGCCAGTGTTGACGGATGGAACACGAGCAGTGACGGATGTCTATGTTACTGCTAATTGACTTTGTACCATGCGCCGACGCTTGCTTTGGCGTTCGCACTGATTTGCTACTGTTGTGAAATAATGGAAGGCACTTGATTTGCTCATCTGTAAGGCCTCAATGATACTGTGTATGGCTTGAGGAACTTGAGGACCCACGAAAATATTAAAGCCAAAATTACATATTTCTTTTATACAAAATAAAATGTGATTGTTTTACGTAAGAATTTTTCATATTGTAGGTAAATTAGCAAGGTACTGCTTGTTGCAATCTTGCGAAACAAATCTGAGGTGTGTGCTATCTTATGATAAGCTTCAAAAAGCATATTTTATATTTCGAATTATCGATATATCAAACTATATTGCAGTCCCTTTCGAGTTCGGTATATCCAGGATCGACTGTATAAGAAATATTTAAGAAGCAATGTGATTAGAAAAAATGTTTTTACACATTACAGTGGAACCCCGCTGTTACGTTCCTCACTGCTGCGTTTTCCCGGCTGTTACGTTGTTTTTCATCGGTCCCGGCATAGCTCCCATAGGATCCCTTGTATTGCGAACCCCGCTGTTACGCCGCAACTGTGGACCTGTTCCCGCATGATGTGTCGCAACCTGGCACGCCGTACCCGCCCGGGCATCGCTATTTTGATTTGACTTTTGACAGTCTTGGTCACGCTTGCAGGAATCGCCGTCCCCTGATGGCTGCCGAGACAGCGCGATCGCCAGTGCTATCTCGGCAGCCATGCGATCGCTAGGCAGCCGAGCGACACTACCCCCCTCCCCTCCTGTCTTGCGTCTTTTCATGCTCGTTAAAGACGGGCGGGGCGTTTCCTCCCCGCTTCGACGGCAGGCGATCCGATAGGAGTGACGTTATCGCCTCCGAGTGACGGAGATGGGCCGGGCACTTTTGTTCTCTGCTTCAGCCGTTTTCGTCACCTCCACTCGCGTGCTTTCACTCTAGCGACCATACTTTGGGCTCCGGGAGCTTCCGGAGAAAAGAATCGGGAAAAGGAACATCGCACTCGCAGCCCCTTTTGCGTATGACTGCGCTCGCCTGCGCAGCGAGGGGCGCGGCTGCGCGGCTGTCCAAAGTCTGTTCGTGCGTGCGCCGGCGAGCTGGTTCGGGCCGGAGGGCGAGCGCAAAATATGCGAGGAATTTTTTTTTTGTAAAGCTGGCTAAATATCAGGCGTGCACAAATTATGCGAGGGCGCAAATTATGCGGGTAAATAGGGTAAACAAGCACTGAAGACGGAATGTGAAACCGCTATCTATAGTGTACTAGAATATCGAGCGATTGCGGACCCGACGCGACCAGCCGACCAGCCATACTCGCAATCACAAACCACGCACGGGGTGTCGAACAGTATGCGGTGATCGCAGTGACGGGGCGACTTGCCTCCAAAATTGGCGCGTCACGCTGGAGCTAAGCCTCAATAATCACAGTTTTGATTGCGATCTCTGAGGCCATACTTTCTCTCATCGGGGCGCCGAAGTCCGAATTATCAAATTTAGAGCTAGAAACCGTCCGAAACATCGGTCTTTTTAACAAATAAAGTCTATGGGGGCACTGCCGGTACAGCGCGGCTGTCCGAATTATCGGTCGGCGACCTAGATGGCTCACCTTGTCGAAATAAATTGTTTGAAATCAAGGCGGCCCTGTGCTCATTCATATTCTGGAGCTTTCCTCACTCTTGCGTTTGCCCGGCTGTTACGTTTTTTACCCCCGGTCCGCTGAAAAACGTATCAACGGGGTTCCACTGTACACCTAAAATCAACTTGTGCAGATTTTAAGCCATATGCAAGTACTACAAAAAAACAGCACAGGATATAATTTGAATCGTATTGTAAACAACAGAAGAGCTGTTGGGTACACAAAAATATTAATAAATAAAGGTCACTCACGCATTGGTGGCTATGTTGTGTATGGGTCCAAAGGCCAAAGCAACTACAGTGCATGCGAGGCAGATAACATTGTATGGCATGCTGAAGTCAGGTGTCGGCAGCGATACCAACAAGGTCTCAGTGTAGATGCGCACAAACTGCTTTCGTGAGCTGTCTTTTGCATCAGGCACTGATGCCGTCCCAGTAATACTGAAAAATTAAATGTACCATACAGTTAACCAACATATCAATTTTCCTTCAAAATATCTCTATCAGCACAATGATCAGTTAAGAATATTGACCTTGCATATACATGAAACAATGACCCAGGTAAATTAAACAGGACCTTATGTGGAACATGCACTTTAGAAAGCATATATAAACATAAAACATATGCTTCATGCACACCAGCATGGGGAAAAAACAACAACAACAACAAAAAAAAAACACAGGGCAAACATTACAAAGTGATCAGTGACCCATCACTGCAGCCAGGTGTCATGTTTACTCAAAGCTAACGTGCTCAACTAGCTGGCAGTTTTATGCAGCTGAAAGTGCTTTCCACAGCTCCTTTGTAATGTTCACCTCTTTATAGCACCACAGACAATGCACCTTTTCCGGGTGGATGGTCTGCGTATGCGCGGTGTCATTGACGGAATGCACGCCATGTTTTTTTATGACCTCCTCGCGACTGTGTCTCTATAATCGGTTATACAGGGACTGTACAACCAGTTAGACGTGACACCTAGCGTCGCATGGTTCGAAATCGTCCTGCAAAATGAGTGAGAAAACAGGCTACTTGTCACCAGTTTTGATTTTGGCAATTGCCACAGGAGGTGCTACTCCTACACGGAAAAGGTCCATTCTCTGCAACATGCTAAGGCTACTTCATGTTTCAACAAAGATCTTGCGATTAAAACTAAATCCCCTTTAAACACCAGCTTGCCCATGGCCTAAAACAAGCAGAACATTGACAAAACTCTAGAGGTTTGAGCATGAAATATGGAATTTAAAAAAATTGCAAAGAAACCTGCAAGGTTTTATATAGAAAAAGAAAATGCTCAGCAAAATTCGCAAAGCCTAGCCAAATGCAAAAATTCAGACCTTCTAGGACTTTAAAGATTCAAAGGTTTTCAACGCCTTGAAAATAACAATTTAGAAATCCAGTGTTTTCAAGGTATTCAAGGACCGCTATGAACCCTGTTTGTTTCCAAATCTATAGCAGTGTGCTTTCCTTTCACAAGCAACATTGTGTATTGAGAATGATCAGCAGGCGGATAAGCTGGTTTTGCAGTGAGTGAAACGAGGTGGAGGAACCATGTGGCCAAAAATGACTGACACACCCAACAAAGATGAGCACAAGGGACTAACCACACTGGCAAAACCTGCTGAAAAAAAGGGGCAAGTGAGCAATTTGATAGAAGCACCATTTGGTGTAGTTCATGTTTTGAGAGCGCTACACAGATCAGAGCTATATGGACAGCCCCTTTGTGTTCAGAGGTGTGGAAGAGTGACACGAGAGAGTTGAAGTTGGTGATGCAGAGAAAGCTGGAGAACAAGCTTTATTGTATGAGTGAGTGGTTGCCGTGCATGAGGGTGGTAGTATGCAAGGATGCAGCGGTCCAAATTTCCCTCTCTTTTCTAAAGGATCTCACATTCCATTACTTTTCAGCATACACACCCAGCAGCCAGACTTCATCCTAACAGCTGATAATGCAGTATGGGGCATTGCAAAAGCAGGTTATTTCACCTTAGAAAACACAAAAATTGATGGTGCAGCAACTTCTCATTGTTATAACTGATAGAGTGTAAAAGTTGGTATCATTATATGTTTATAACAATAATCCTATTGTTTATAACAATAATCCTATTATAAAAAGATTTCATGTTACCCTGTAAATGACATGTCCTTCATAACTACTAGCATGTATTTGAAGCCTATAAAAAAACACAAAAGTATACTTTCCTTAATGTACGCTTCGTGGGAACTGGTGTGCATGCTTCATGCATGTCGCCTTTTGCTGCAAGCTAGCTTCATGAGGCAGAAGGGGCCTCAGCAGCATGTCCTGTGCTAAGACTATTTAGGATGTAGAAGAGAGTATTTTTTTTTCTCCTTAAGCATTCTTGCTATGTGCCTGAAGGTAACACTACACAACACTTCCCAGTGAACATAAGATAAAGAAGACAGACAACTAAACATGAAGGCAAGCCTAAAAGCATACTTGCACCAATATATTGAGAAAGGCAGATACGGTAATATCTTAAAAGGGCAAAAGCAGAGATACTGTACAGTACAAGTTCTCTAAAAGTGCTGCTACTGACCAGTGCCTCAGGCTCGGGCAGAGTGAGATGTCGCCGCTGTAGTTGGCAACAGGTTCATCTAGAAGGGCACTCAGCACTGCCGCTCCAGCATAAAAGCCATGGTTGGCATCGGGTGGGTACTCAGTCCACTTGAGGAAAGCTCGCTCAAATTCATATGACACAACTGTTTCTGCCGCTGGCGGGAGTATGAGGGTAAGTTCCAGATGGTGTGGCCGCTCACGATCACGACCTGGTTGGTAGCTCACATGCTCTGGAGTTAGAAGGATGAGAAAAGGTTGGATGACTGCTTGGAGTGAATAATGCATGCTACTATATTGCGTAAGGGCCAACATACACAAGATACAGATAAAAGGTTCGCACAAGATATACAACATTAGAGACAACATAAATGTTTGAGTATACAGTAGATGAAACTCAGTGATGGTGGGTAATTAGGATTAATTTGTACATTTGTGTTGTGATCCTATACAAAACACCACTACCAGTCTAGCCCTACACAAACACTACCTTTAGAGAGAGAGAAATAGCAATTTAATGTTCTTTTGTTTCCAGTTCTATGCAGTGCCTATATGTGACTTGAATGCATGTTTAAGAAAGTGGAGACAAGAACAAAGAAAGGCAGGGAGGTAGACATAGCATGCATCAGGTTTGCACCCCAGATAAAGGAGAGAAGGGATAAAAAATTCACAGCATATCCATGGAGTGAATGATGATGAGTGGGCGAAGCTCCGGAGGTTCATCGTAGATCGTGCCGAGTTTCGGATTAATTTAGTTAACGCGCACGCTATGAATCCTTATGGTTCAACTACGCACAAGTGAAATCTCCCACCGGCACTTCATTGCAAGTCAAGATCCAGTGCCTATATATATATATATATGGGTGGCCGTGAACGGTTCTCCAGTGCGAGCAGTCAGTATTTTTCAATCAAGAAACTCGCTAGAAGACGCTGCCTGCGTCAAGCTTGTCTCTCGTGGGTGAGGGCGCGTTCCCCTTCTTTGCGAGCTGGTAGCGCGTTCATAGAAGAAAGAGCGTTTCCATAGTCAACGTGCGCCTTTTGCTCTCTCTGTCTCTCTCTCTCTCACAAGACAGCAGATGGAAGAGTGAGAGAGCTCGCGCGCCGGGAGGCACGCGCCGAGGGCGCGCCTCCCACACGCGCCCTCCTAGTAGCGCGTTCCTAGTAGGTAACGCGCTACTACAACGGACGGACAGACCCAAACCTTAAGGAGCTTCGCCCCTAAAAAGCAAGGAAAGCTAGAAAGGAAAGAAAAAAAGAGGAAAAAGGAGCCTTGACTGTACAAGTGAGGGCATAGCTTACTAAAATAATCCACAATGGTTGACATACCTGCTTTCAGCTGCCTTGAACCTGAGGAAATTTTCAATGTGTGCAGGTATACAGGAAGAAACCAAGGAATGACATCAAGCAGCACAACTCTGACAGGCTTTGTAGGGTGATTGTTCTTGATACGATTGACTATTCCACCTCGCTCAAGGCCGTAACCTGAAATGTAAACAACTTATATAGCTTCATGCATTAAATTGCTAATCTGTGTATAATGCTGCAAAAATTTATACAGAATGTTATTTACAGCCATCAAAATCAAATTGCCTCTGTTAGAATGTTGCTACAGTGGCTGGTATTCAATCCCATGATCTTCCAGGTTAGTAGCTGAGTGCCATAGCCACTAGGCCACTGTGGCAGAGTGCTGACAATAGTAAGCACGCACAATTAGAAGCATGAAGCATATGACAAGCTTAAATAAAAATTCCTGCATATTTTTAGATGGGAAGAGCTGCCACCCCCACTAGTAAATCAGAAGGAACTGCGGGGGAATAGAGAATGTTTTTTGTGTGCATGGTACCCAATGACTCACATTTTTTTCCTCCTTTTGACTTTTCAGGAGCTTTACAGTGATTTGCTGCATGTCTGACAATAACTATGTAAAATCATCTAATATATCACGTTTTGGTAATAAACTAATGTGAGAAAGTTGTGGTAAAGGGAACGTGAATTCAGTTCTGGATAAAGTAGTCCACCAGCCAAATCATCTAGCATTAAAGCAAATGGCATATACAGTCGACTCTTGCTACAACGAAATTGGCGGTGCATGGAAAAAATTTTGTTGAAGCGAAAATTTCGTTGTCGTGAAATAAAAAAAATATAACCGACCTGAGATGGTAGAACAAAGAAACTTTTAGGCCTCAATCTTGCGTGCGGTATCGCAGCGGTAGTCGGAGGGTTCGGAAACGGCGAGTACTGAAACCATACCTGCCAAATTTTCAGAACCGGAATCCGGGAGATTTACTCGATTCTACCGCGCTCCCTCGATTGTAACGTGTACCCGTTTCCTGATACAAAGAAAAAAAGGGGGGGGGGGAGAAAGAAACTTGCACCCATTTTTCGTGATACGGAAGAAAGTCCTCAGTAATCAACCTTCTCACATGCATAAAACCAAATGTGTACTCGCGTAATGAACGCACTCACATAATAAACGCACCGCCTACTTTGAACCCCTGCAGTCCTTCGAACGGCCGCGCTGTGGCTTTCCCGTTTCACTTGGCCCGCGACATCTTGAAGATGTTCGGTGCGCCGATTCATAACTCCTGAGTCCCGGTAAAACTTCCGCATGTTGCCGGGCGTAGCCGCTTGCAAACAGTGTAACATCATTTACTCGTAGTGCTGCATTCCTCCGTCCTCACGCGTGCTACTGCGTGCTGCCATGTGTGCTGCGCAAGGCCCAGCTAAGCCGAAGCATGATCGGGGCGTGGTCTCCGAGATTGTCGCGATGCAATCTCGGACGTCATGCAGCGCGCACGACTGAGAGGCTCAGGCTCAGCACAGATATGAGGGAGAAATGCGATGATGAGAAAATTGTACTCTCCTGTTACGGCCACCCGCGAACGCTTTTTGGCGTTTTTGCAGTCGCCGTAGTTCCGTACAAAGTCTAGCTCGATAAAACCGCCTCCGCATTGTACGTTTTACGCGCGAGTCAAAGCGCGCTAGCACTGGGGACGAACGCGGCTAAAGCAGAGATGAAACAACCCGGCAGTCTCCACCGAACAAACTCATTACATCGCACCGCGTGATGTGCAAAGGCTGTCGTCGCTTGCTTCTCAAGCAGAGAGGAAACGCCCAGGCCGTCTTTCCTCGGGCGAAGGACCCTAAGGGGTGTCGGTGGGAGGGAGGCGGTCGTGCGCCTCCCTCCCACCGACACCCCTTAGGGTCCTTAGGGTCCTCGACAGTCAACAACGGCCGTTTCTGGTGGTACCAAAATGCGATTTCGACTTCGTAAACATATTTTTATCTTCTGAAATGCCCCAGAATGTTCAGAATTGTGTTTACTGCACAGCAGATCGAATTTTCGAGCAAGAAATTGCATCGTCAAATTTCGTTGAAGCAAAACGGCACAAAAAAAGTGTTCGTTGTAGCGAGAATATTTATGCATTGACTCCTATGGACTGCTGACAGGGAAATGAGAATTTTTCGTTGTACCGGAAATTTCGTTGAAGCGGCGTTCGTTGTAGCGGGGTTCGACTGTAATAAACTCTTTGCAACAGGGTGTACCTTTCTTTTGTGGTCAGTGGCACACAAATAGCGGGTGGCTGCAGCATGCACTGCACTTATCACTTGCATTACAGTTGAAACTCTTTCTGAGAGAAACTGATATAACAGATGACTGGGTATCAGAGACATCATTTACTCACATGGTTGGCTGCCCTATCCCTCCCATTAGTCGGACCTCTTTTGTGACATACTACTTCTTGAAGACAACTGGTGATAAAGCACTAAATATACTTAAATTACTGTCAACAGTCTTGTTTGTACCAGATATTTTAACTCTGCACACAGCAGTGTCGGCTGCTAACTGCAGCTAATTCATTGTGGAAATGAGGGGAAATGATAACTAAGTAATGTGAGAAAGCTGTGGTAAAGGGAATGTGAATCCGCCTTGTGCATGGTCCGAGTGCGCATGCGCCGCATCCGGCGCAAACGACCCGTACGGCATCGTAGCAGACGACGCAAGCGGCGCGCAGTGCGGAACGGTGCACCCGTTACCAAAAGTAATGTTACTCGGCACCAGCTGGGCCGGTTTTTGGTAACATGAAGTTCTCTCACATCATCGTACGGTGCAGACAGGCAAATGCCGCCTATCTGACACGGCCTTAGCCGCGAAGAACGCGCGAAGAACACATCAGAACTTGTAGTTCAGTGAAACCACTGCTCCGTACTCCCGTAATCAAACAGTTTTTTTGTAAGAACGACACAGATAGGCAAAAACAGACATCCGGCAATGCACATGGTCACTCGGATCAACACAATAACGAAATCGTACCCTGCAAGGTAGAGGTGTTATTCCAGCACGTGGCCTGTTGTATCCGATGGTGAAGGACGAATACTTCACATAAGTCCGTGAGTTGACGTGGGGTTCAACTCATTAAAACAATGGATCGCGCACACACACCTCATCCCCGAACATTCCTCGTTCGTTGCTGCCATGAATTCCTTCACTTGCGCTTCGCTTAGCGTTTTCATTGATCCTGGCCTCGTTGTACATCCGTTCATGACTCCGGCCAGGTACGCTAGTGCTCCGTGACTTGAACAAGCACTACTGGCAGCAAACCTTACGCAGATGGAGCTCTAGCTATCTCTCTGTAGGCTTAATCGGAGAGAAACTTCGAAGAGGTCAACACATCACTTCACTTTCAGCGCACCAGAAGAGTGCACAGTAACTGTCTCTCAGTGAGGACACCTCAACCGAGCGCACCAAGACGACTGGTTCATTTTCGAAGGGAGAAACCGGAAAGGGGACCGTAGAGAAAAGCAACAAAACAACAAATAACAAAACACAAAAAGTCAGCAAAAGCGATCCCGGCGTCTCTCGAGCATGTACACAGCGTGGCAGGGGCATGTGCCCTACGCTTTCACGAGAAGTCACCCCCCACCTACGCGCGCGGTCTCAAACAAACCGGATTCCACCCCTCAACTGACCACGTGGGAGGCCAGTGGCGTCTGCTAGCCTCCGTGCTTTTCCCGTTCGGGCGGCATTTTGTGACATTTTTAGACACCCAAGGCTTTCTCGTGGTCTGCTCTTTTCGCTGTAAGTGTTCACCATGCCGGAGAGGCCTCCCAGAAATTCGTACAGCGTTTCAAATCGAAAGAAACCGCAACGATCACTGTGTGTGTCACTTCCCGACCACATTGTGCCATAGAGAAACGCTGCGGTAGTGCACGACAGGTTCGGCGCGACGCCGTACAGATTGTTTCGTGCCGTATCCGCAAGAGGCCGCCACACAGACATGCAAAAGGCGGATTCTGTTCTGGATAACACAGTCCACCAGCCAAGTCATCTAGTAAGCAAATGGTATATAATAAACTCTTTGCAACAGGCTGTACCTTTCTTTTGTGGTCAGTTCAGTTTTAGTGTGCCCATATCAAAATAAGGGCCGATCAGAAAATGAAAACACGACACTGTGCTTATATGAAAGGGAGAGAAACTGCTCCCTGGTGTGCGTCTTTTTTAAAGGGGCTCAACTATACATTCACATTTTTTTTCTTTAGACATTAGAGAAGCACATCATGTTCTGCTATACTCCTAAAATGGGCACACTATCACCATTATATTGACACACAACCTGTAAAGAGCAAGACAAGCCACAAAGAAACAGCAATGGCAGCTCGTAGCTACGGCAGTTCTGATATTTTTCACTAGTGCTTTTACCCAGTTATTGCCTTTGAACATTTGATTTGTGCATACAGTTTATGTCATAGGTAGCATGTGCACTATTATTAAAACAACCTTTTAACCCCTTGATTATGGCAGTCACAGAGAAAGAACATGAAAAGCGAGCATGTTATTAGTGTTTCATGCAAGTGCTGAATAAAAAGTGCTGCCCAGAGCAGAACTGTATGTAGACCTGTCTTGTAGAAAGGCAATAAGTGTATTAGATACCCAGCAGCAGCTTCCCTTCGTTACATTTGCAGAAGTTATGACATTCAGAAACAAAACAGTATAATACTTTCATGCACCTTGTCAGCACTATGTGCAGTCAGGCAGAAAGTGCGATTACAGTGTTCCTATGAACATGTGTAACAGATTTACAATTTGAAGAGTGACATAAAACCAGTGTGAAAAAAGAAAACCATTAAATGTCAGATTACAACAGAACACACAAGTCCATTTACAAACCAGAAGTTTTCTGCAGGGACAAAACAATATGCACAATGCAACATGACTCAAAATGCCTCTCAGCATACCTTGAATGTAACGGGTGATGTGAAGAGGTGGCTCTGGGATAATCCAGTAGATGTGGGGCTTTTCATACTGGGCTGCTAGGTTGAACCGTCCCTGGGCCACGTGGTGTTTGATGTCATAAATGGCCAAACTGCGCTTGTGAGCGCCCTCTCCAGAGATAACCAGCTGTGTGGGCTCAGGACTAAGCCGGTACGTTCCTACACTCTGCTCCCCCCAAAACCAAGTACAGCCATCATTATCAAAGTAACACTGTAGCTTTTGAAAACTGAAATCAGGTAGACGACATGCAAATTCCTGTAATTTATTAACAAAAAAAAAAAAGATTATGTGGAATACTTGTACCAAATATGAAGTTGGATGCCAGCAGAACTGTGTGGCAGTGGTTTGGTTAGACCAGCTTTGAGAAAGATGACACTAATATGACATAGGCTGTTATGCTTGTTTTGAGCACAACAAAATGACATGAAAATCCAGAACGCAGTACTAACCTTGTAACCAAACATACAACATTGCATGTTTGTAACTCTCTTCACACATAAAAGTAGCTTTATTCCATATAAAACATGAAGGTGCCACTGTGTCTATGAACATGGAAATCCTGCTTCTTACATCTGAGATATCAAAACAAAACAATTGTTTTTCCCACTTTTAAGATACCAGTGAGCAATAAGGACAGACAGAAGAGCAATTATGCCTTCAAGCTACCTTTGGATCTTAGGAAAATATAATGGCATAGCGGCAATACTGTATTATTTACAGTCTCCGCATCACATGGCAGTCTCCAGCCCCGCTCCAGCAGAGGGCCACATTTTAACCAGTATTTGTGCCACCTACTAGGCAACTGTTACTAGAAAAACAATTTCTTTTTTTGCAGGTCTAAGGGTTGTGACACCAAATCTTACAAGGGCTCCATAGATTGAGGTGAAAACATACATATGCAGTTGAATCTTGATATAGTGCGATAAAGACTGTTATATTGTGAACTTCCTTGTACTGAGGTTTTGGAATTTCAGGTGTGCTAATGATGTTGCACATCCTTAATGCCTTCCCATTCTGCGACATTTTGCCTCATGCATTTAGTATATATTAACACTTATTGTGTAGGATTTACTGACCAAACTGCAGATATGTCAGAATCTTGACTGACAACTGGAGGTAAATGCAGCAAATGAAAAGTATGATAAGGTCAGCACAACACCACTGCAAACATCATGAATCAGATGCTTTTTTATCGAATACAAAACTCGAATCCAGCAATGTCCATATATAATGTCGAGCTGGTATTTTTGAAATTTATGACTCTGGAAATTACAGTTTTTCCAATTTTCTTTATACAGTAAAACCTTGTTAAGATGCACACACTTAATGCGGAGTTATGGATAAGCTGCAGTTGCTGCAGTTCCCCAGTCGAGCCCCTACTGAACACAATGTATTCGTTGACCGCTTATGGCATAGTGGCTCGCAGAATGCGTACCGATTAGCACGTACCACTTTCATTAAACCACAGTTCAATGAACAGCATGCTGTGCTGTAAGTGTGTCACTTTTCTCACTTTTATAGAGAAAATTAACAAAAACATTGCAATTTAATACCGACTTAGATTTATCACCAGCTCAGAGCCCATCAAATCGGTAGTACTGATCGGTGCAATGTTTTGACGACGCCATCATGGTGATGGGACTTTCTCCTTTGGAGTGTGGCACCTTGTGCGGAAAGAGCACGCGGCTAAGTGCTGCTGAAAGCCTCATTGCAGCAACTATCAACCGAGCTTTATCACGTCTGCCCGTTCATCGTGTAGCCGGCGTGGCCATCACTGCTCTTGCATGAACGCGTTGTGACATGGCGGTGCACAGGAAGATGGTGGTGGTGATTCGGCAGTGACTGCATATTTCACTGCACATGTGGCTTCGCCTTATTGTGTACGTACTTGTGTTGGTGTGGTGTCGTTTCGTTCATAGTTGAGCCATTTCACTGGGTTTTATCCGGAGAAACGGAGCCATGCCCAAGCCGAACAGATAAAAGATTCGCGTGCTAAGTGTGAAGGAGAAGTTAGCCATTTTCCGCAGCACTGATGCCAGAGAAACAAAGACTACTGTCACGGTTGTGCGGGAACTGTCGCTGAGTACAGTTTGTAGCATTTGGAAAGCATGGGAAAAACTATGAAGTAGTGCTGCTTCAAACATGAAAAGGCGCTGCTTGAGGGGATCAGCCTTTCCCAAAGTTGAAGAGGCCTTGGTGTTGTGGCTAAAGAAAGCTAAGGCGCAGAGCTTGCCAGTCAGCAGTCCTCTACTCGCTGAAAAGGCAGAGATACTTGCTAGCCAACTAAACTGCGCGAGCTTTTCTTGCAGAAATGGACGGCTAGTGAGATTTAAGGTGCGCCACAATATAAGTGTGAGGGTGGTATGCGGAGAGGCGGCACATGCTGACCACGAAGGTGCCATAGACTGCATAACTACACAATGGAAGACATCGTTAACCTGGATGAGTCTTCTCTGTTCTACAGACTTTTGCCCAACCAAACGACATTTAAAAGGGGAAACATCTACTGGTGGCAAGCATGCCATAGAAAGGCTGTCGGTTGCTTTCACAGTCAACGCGACAGGAAGTCAGAAGCTGCCACTGCTAGTTATTCGCCCAGAGGCCAAAATTTAGTTGTGGTGTTGGTTTTGTGCCGGTGTCCGCAATGAACATGTAGCCACAAGAATTTTTCGAAATGGTACCGAAATAGCAGAGTTACAAGCGTTTGATTATTAAAACACGCCGCTTGCTTGTTTCGCTCTCTCCTGCACCGCACTGGCTGCTTGTCGGTGCCACCTCCTCGCCGACTGCTCCTCTGAATGTCATGTGACATACATAGCTGATGACACGCAGTTCTAAAGCCTGTCCATTTCCGGTTGATGTGCCTCCGTCGGGCTTCTGCGTTTGCGCAAGTATTTTGTTGGTGCTGTTCCAATGCTCTGTGCTAGCATTATCCGTTGTGTTCTGACAGTTGCTGCAGTTTATAGATGGCTATACCTGACTTGTGCTTGTGCAAAGTGTGCCGCTATAGACCCTGCGTTGTGTTCTCGTCTCGAAAGACTCGCCAGTGGCATGAGCCCATACGGCGTACACCGTGCCGAAGCACCTGCGCGGTCGTCGTTTAGCCATCGCAAACACTGTTGACTTACGTGCAGCTGAACAGACAACTGTGTATGGTTGTGTTGGAACGTGAGCGATTTGGCACTTGCGTAGCGTAGCGCAGTTATGAATTCACAAGCGTGCACACGCGAACAGCACACAACGAGGAAAAACAAACAGGTAGGAAGCGCGTGCATTTGCTAGCAGACTAACGAGAAGTTCTCCTTCGACCAATCAGCGGAGCTCGGACTCTTCTGACGTCACCAAAAACCACAATGTCATTGCGGCTAACTTTAGTATGCTGGAAATGGCCGGCGAGGTGCACAGGATTGTTTTTCGAGTTTGTGACGCAGCCGCGGCGCTTGGCACTGCCGCATTTGACATCGGTCATCGTGGCGCCATTCTCAACTTGATGCGCTTGTTAGCTTGAAATGTTCAAAAGAATGTCGGAGGTGGTTTAGGGGCCCTTTAAAGGTGCCCAGTTGCCCTCAGGCAGCATATGCAGGTGCAACACAAAAACATGGATGACTCAAAATTCAAACAGAAACATGGGTCAACTAATAATTCAAACAGAAATATGTACGATGAGGAACACTACAATACGGTTACAACTTCATGCTTGCTTTCCAGCTCAACCCATATCGTGCTCCACAAACTTGGTTAGAAAGTTTATTTTTTTTCTGTTCAACTTGTACTGGTGTGTGTCACAGAGTTCGTACATGGAACACACACACAGTTCCAGTGGGAATGTCGATTGTTGATAGAAGAGGAGCTGTTGCACTCAGTAGAGACACTCCTGATGGCGAAGAGTGGCAATTTGTTTGCAGGGTAGTGGTAGTTAATAGAACAGGTTCCCTTTTTTGTCAGCTCTTTGGCAAATTTTTTTTTTATGGTCACATGATCATTGTGCTTCACTGTCATGAGTGCTGAAGGCCCAAAACATTCCATGCATATTCACAGCAGCTTTCGAGTGGTCTGCTATTGTCCATGTCAAAACAACAACTGCACAGAAGGATGCAAGTCTGGAGTTTCTATACGGGTTGTGGCAGGAGCGATTGCAACGTGACCACCTTTTTGTGTGCGAATCCAAGTGTTGAGGTTTTCATGGGCCGAAGTTGGGATGCTTTCCAAAGCTTGCGGTGATTATCGAAATATGCATGTGGTTTTTACTGATGATATCTGAAATGGTCATGCAAGACGCCCATGTCTTTGCTGTGGAAATGAGGATACCAAGGATGCACCAGGGGGCAAATGCAGGAGTTTTCCAAGAGGGGGGTCAGCTTATGGGAAGTCTGATACCTAAATCTGAACATGGGGCACCAATATCTAAAGAGATTTGTGCATGTTATTTCAGATGCGAGATGGTGCTTGGCATTAATAAAGGTTCGCTCAGAAAGATGTTTCTGAGACAGCTCCACCTACAGGGGTATAGATTAAAAAATTCAGGGGGGGGGGGGTGGGGGGCTCAGAACATCCGTACCCAACCTTTGGATCTGCCAATGGATGTACCTCAAAGCCCCCAGGGCCTGGACTTGTTAATAAGTTTCCACTACGGCATATGCTTGCATGCACGCTCTTTTTATATGTAATGTAGGCGGTTCACTCACAATCATGAAAGTGTGCTACATAAAAGAACAAAAGCAGTGCAAAGCGACACAAGGCTAACAGGAAGAAACAATATATCCAGTTTACCAGTAACTTACCCCATTATTAGATACATCAACATAGATGGTACTCATGGAGGCTAAAGGGCATGAAGTCTTGAGGCCAGCTCCAAACAACTTGCTGAGAGACCATGCTGAAACAATATAAAAACGATAGTTAATGCAACATGTTTTTAGAGTTCTAGTTTCATTGTAAGAATTACGGCACCGGAGTGAATAAGGTATGCAAGCTAATGCTAGAAGATCTTTAGTCATGTCTGGGCTGCTGCAACCTTAAGATTGTTGGAGAAGCTCAGAGCAGACAGCAAGCTGATGTTAACATGCTAGGCATTACAAATAAACGAGTAAGAACACCTATGTATGCACAGACATGTTGCCTCTTACTATGTGCTTTGGACTCAATTTGATTATAATGCATGTAATCGTAATGGGAGCAATACATTAATTTTGACCATCTAAAATTGTTTAACAGACATCTTCTTGTAAGCACACAACTGTTTTTTGCATTATTACTGAAACTGCAGTCATTGTGCATAGCACTGCACACTTGACTTTGATATCGGTCATTCAGTACCATAGCCACTAGGTTACCATGGTGGGTACCTTGCGGAAAAGGTCTCCTGCATAATTTTTTGCAATGAATGTTCATGCAAGGTGGAAAGATGCCATGTATCTGTGTGGAACGGTCACAAAGCTTCATGTGCAACTACTATAGAAGTTTAGGTGTGTTGATCTTTTGATGTAAGTAAATATCTTGAATAGGTGCAGGCAAATGAACCTTCATTTCGGTAGGTCAACACCAGCCACTGGATGACCATGGCAGGCATTCCATCGAGAAACTCAGCTGCCTATTTCTTCACATTGGACGTTTACTGTGCATGATAAGGATTGCTGGAAGTTAGCAATGTGTCTTCTTTCTCATTTTCTTTTAACTTACTTGGTCTAATCAATACCTTTTCTTGGTAAGTTCACATGCATAATTCAACATCCTTTATGGAACCATAAAATAGGTCATTTTGCACGCATAAAGTGTCCAGAGATATATTCGGCATTTACGGCTGTCTAATCAATTTGCAGACATTTGAATATTATTTCTCAGCATTAACAGGCAACTCCTATAAAATGTTACAATTTATTGAACAGCAACTTTACTATGGATACAAATAAGCCAAATGAGATTATCCTATTATGCAGCACAGAACAACCTGAATGCATAGTACTCTTGCAAGAAATATTTGAAGTGATCGTATGGTGCAGAGAAAACAATAGCACGAAAATAAAAAATACTGTTAAACCTGGATATAATGAAATTGACAAATTCCTGAAAAACTTCATTATAAAGAGGATTTCGTTATATGCAGGTTTGGCACGAAAATTTGAAAAATAAACACTTGAGTAAGCAAAAAGGTAACAGACGGCAGAGCTCACCCACAACATTTATTTTGGGCGAGAAAACATTTACAGCTCAGACCACTTAGAATGTAACCGCTTAGAGTGAAGGACCGGCTATAATACGTTTTCTGACCCCCCGTTTACCCTCCCATGGAACTTAATGCATACGCATACTGCTTAATGTGCAGCCCCCCGAGATGAAGGACCGGTTATAATGCGACTGCTGGGAAATCCCACGGACAATCCCGGTAGCGAGCAGGCTTCACAAAGGAAGTGCGCCACTCCAAAAGAGCGTAGCGAATCGCCATGGAGGAGGAAGGAGTGCAGAGCGGATGAACAATGAGCGGAGGGAAGAAAAAAGAAAAGAAAGGGCCGCGGCACTGAGACCCTTTCTGAGGATAGGATTTGCACGGCGACGGAGAATGCTGCTATGGCCGTTTGTCAGCTGTGAACGCTCCTCCGCACAGAATGCGCGCCCGTGTCCACTTTACCGCTGTTTGTCTCCAGTTCCTTTTTTTTTTTCAATCATTTCACACGCGCCGCCCTTGAATCGCCCTGTGAGCGCGATTTCCTGTGCACCCGATCCCTGTATCGTCAAGGGGCAAGCTTCCCGTGAGGCGCGCTGTGCGCGACCCCGCGAGCTAGGCCTAACAGGCACTGTCACCTAATGTCAGGTTAGCGAAGTGGAGTGCAGAGACTTGCGCAGTAACCAAAAAGTGGCAATGCCAGCACGTTGAAAAAACAAACAAACAAAACTCGTTTTTTTTTTTCCTCTCTCTCTTTTAAACCGGCGAGGCTTGGCGGGCTAGGCCAGCCGCAGCAAGTGGCAAGATCAGCTTTGAAGTGAGGGGGAAAGGACATGCCCGTGGTGGCAAGATTGCCAGGCCCGCTTTGCGCACGCTCGCATGCACACGTGCGCTCGCTCTCGCCTCGCAGTCGCGATGCCTTCGAGCGTGCCAAGCGCGACGCCGTCACTTCGCATTCCACCGCAACGGAGAAAATTCGTTATTTCGAGAGGGTCTCCCGCTGCCACTTCGTTACGCAGAGGTCTCAAATACATGTGCTTCTATGGAGTAACGACGGGGAATAGAAAAACTTTGTTATATCCGGGAATTCGTTATATGGAGGTTCATTATAAGCAGGTTTAACTGTAAAATAAGAATAAAATAAAAAGGAAAAGCCAGCAACAAGAAAAATTTGAAGCACAGCATTATGGATGTTACTGTGTGATATCAAATCTGAGGCCAGCATGATTCTTGTTCACACTAAAGTATTTCACAGGACATAGTTACTGTAGAAAATCAAGCATGGCATTCAGCTTCAGAGCAGTTGAGTATACACATAATGTCAGTGTAGTGTGGTGTTAATGAATGCCTCAAAACTGCAGAGTGAAATAGAGGGATACCTAGCTGGAGGGCCCTGTGTTATTTTTCAGTACCTTGCTTTCTTTCACACACACATCCAAAGCATGGTACATGGGCAATTTGGCATCCCTCCCACATCTATGACACTTCTGCAGTCAAGGTGCAACCTGTGGCAACCTGTGAGGTTCAACCTGTGGCTCAAGCAACGTAACATACAGCTTACTCAACCACTGCGGCTTGTTTACAGTTAAACACGGATGAGCAACAGGAACTTTCATATGAAAGCACCCTAACCCTGAAATAGTAATAATGAAGCAGAATATCCTAGAATGTAAAAGAGGAATTTCAAGAATAATGCTTTACTACACTGTGACACCGGTGACAGAAGTGGACAACTTGTAGTCTGGTGTGGTGGTACAGTGGTAATGATGCTTGGTCGCTGATCTGAAGGATGCGGATTCGATCTTGTTCGTGGAGTTTGCATTTTTTGATGGAGGCATGAATGCTAAAGATCAGTGTACCGTGCACTTCCAGTGCACGTCAAAGAACCCCAAGCGGTTGAAATTACCAGAGTCCTACACTACAGCATGCCCCATGATCATATCGTGGTTTTGGCACATAGAAGAAAAACGTAAACTTTACTGTCAAAGCAAGAAGATTCGAGTTCGGTGTGTTTTTAGTGGGTCTGGGCACCTGCTGTGGACACAATTCCAAGACCTTGTCTCAAAGTGGCTTTTTCAGCTTGCTGGACAGCCCAGAGTTGTGCTGTCAGGTTCGAACTGAGCAGCACGGTCTTCCACATAAAGCCCCATCAATTATTACTAGGAAGACTTGTGCAAGAAAGAATATGAAAACAAGAGCAAGCTTACACTTTGTATGAGCTGTGCAACAGGACTATCTTAGAAGACACTGAAAGAAATTATTATTGCTTCCTGAATGTAGCCTACTTACTCTGGTATCCATTTTGTGATGCCACAGTGTCAATCACCAATGACACTGACATCTGTAGCTCCAGGATTGCATTCATACAATTTTCATCCTGATATGAAATAAAAGAAAATAACATGACAATCACATAATTTTTTCCTGTTAGTGCTTGGACTTGGACAGGTTAAAAAGAATTGATAAAATCTTTTAATGGGTGATGTACTAAAACAGATTGACAGCTTACCACCAGCAATAGGTGAATAGTTTTATGCATGTTTAAATAGTGTAAAGTACCTGCCCACAAGTACCGGAACACAATTATGTGCTCTTATGGAGAGATGATATACACACAAAGCCTGTTGTAGAGCTGGCAATGCTGAAATAGCAAATAAGTCAATGGGAATATTCTGGGAAGAACTTTGCATGTAAGTTAAAATACCAATTATTGTGTTTCTACTTATAAAGAAGAAATCAAGTGTTAGGGAGATAGGGAGGCTTGAATGGTAAGTTGAAATAAATCACGTAAATAATGTCCAATCAATTAGGTTACTTTAAATTAGAAATAATTTAGAGACAAATGAAAACTTACCCAGTTGTGACAATGACTAATAAGAAAAAGTGGCTGATTTCTACAAGATGTGCGCAGAGAGTTTGGTTATTTATGTATGAAAGTAACGCTCAAACTATAAGCCTATATTACTGCAAGAGTAATTCATCTAGAAAATAACGAGCATTTAGCTATGCAAAACTGAAAACACAATATTTATTGAAAGCAACTTCATTAAAACAAACTTTCATTACATGAAAGGCCATGGCAACTACATTTTAGGGATTATAAATGGTCATATAGTGATTTATTTGTCACCTACAGTCATATGGAAATTCTCACAATTTGTAATCCATCACTCACTCAACCTGCGTCTGTTAGTACTAACATAAACTGCCTAATGCCATAATAAAATGGCTGCTTTGAGGTGCTATTGCACCTGCACCAGTTGAGAGCAATGACAGTTGACTGAAGTTTACAGAGCCATCTACATTTTGACGATTATCCAAATGTGCTCAACAGCCACACTTATAAACTGCTAAGATGGCTGTCCCCAAGTAGAAAAACAAGGTGTTAGCAGGGTACAGCAAAGCATTTTGTATAAATGTAAATAATGATAGATATCGTAATATGTAAAAAAAATTGCAGTGTAATACATAAATAGGAGAACCGAAACAAATTGGAGACACACAAATTATCAGCACAATAGATGTAATTACACGTAGTGTTTAGTGGGACAAGGGCCCATTGTGGCCAAAGAGCACCAAAAAATTGTTGCAAGAAAGGCGGAAAGGAGACACCAGACTAGGAAAGAATTCACATTCAAAATGTGTTGCCTTGTTTCCGTGCGGATTTAATTAACTTAGTCACAAGCCTGTACTGAGCTGTAAACAAATAAAACAGCGTTCGAAGAAAAATGTAGAAAGTCATCAATACTGACTACTGTACAAGTGATGCAGCATCATCATAATGGCATGACTAAAGGTATCTCAGAAAAGCTGTATAAATGATATTCACTTCAGTACAACATGAAGATTTCAACTGTTACTGGTTTTCAGAAGTTGATGAGGCAGACCGTGCTTGGGTGCTGCTTGAGGGGAGGTGGAGGGGTCTACAGGTATTACATTATAACACAGCTGGGGAATTAAGCCAAAAGAATGCGAATAACATGGGATAAAAAGAAAGTAACACTTCAGAAAATAAGACAGCAATAATTTGTAGAATAGTCATTCATGACATATTTTGAGATTCTGGTTATCCGCAAAACCTTTAGGTTTAATGACTTCAATAAGGTTTAAAACAAAACTGCACAAGGCTAAGATGCTCTTACACAAGAGCAGCAAGCACTTTCTGCCCACAGCATCTCATTTAATGATGGAGTTGCACAGTTTTCCAGGGTAAGGGCTATAAAACAGTCTAATAATCCAGATAATGTAGTCAACAACATAATAAAGGTTGAAAATAGGCATGCTGTATAAGTAAAGCCTAAGTAGTACTTTATAGGTAATGTGCCCAAAACGACTTTTCTTCCTATTCTTGACATAAACATTTCAAAAATGTGCAAGTGCCTTTTTTACCTCGTGCTGTAACAGTCCTTGAAAACGCGACCAAGTGAAATGCAACTATAGACTACCATATACAGTACTGTACAATGCCTCCTGTCCCGTGCACCTTCATCTTATTTATAAGTTAATTTTGATCAATAATGAAAATTTTGCTATGCCATAAAAACTGTTGGTAGAGTATTACACATATGACCAAGTACATGGGCCCACATACCTCACACACTGTTTTCAGGTCTAGACCCAGGGACATGTAGTTCGCTGTGAATAACTGCAGGGCATGCAGCAATGTTGCAAGTCCAGCCTGCCATGAAAAGAAAAAGAAAAAGATGTGTTGCAGTTCCACCCAAACGTGAGGCATTGAGAGTAACAGCAATGTTTTAGTCAACTACTCAAATAAAGGTTCATAGTTTTCTTAAATGTAAACATTTGCTTATTAATTAAATAAATATGCATGATAATACACACATACAGGTGAACATCAACACATCACAGTTTATGATAGCAGACACTTGCTGTTACAATGCTGGCATGATGAACAGTGCAGACGATGTGAGTGAACTAAGCACATTGCCTCTCGCTTCCAACACATCCACAAAACTTTGAAATCACAGAACCTCAAATGCTAGGTGTGCGAGAAGATGCAGACAAAGGCAACAACCACCTTGGGTCGCTCAGGCCTTTGCACCAACTGCAGAATACCTCCAAGACAAGGTGGTTGAATCACCTATAACTAAGCCACGCAGAAAGCTAGCGTGGCCACCATGGCTAGGCTGACTCGAGCAGACGATCCCTTCTCCAAAAGCTACGCCCTTCCCATTAGACACAGGAAGACACTGCATTAAATCACTATCCTTCTTGGTTCACTCTTGTACTTTCCCTTGTGACCACAGCATACTGCATGTGAAGTGCAATAGTAGCATCCCACTGCACTTGAATTTTATACAGAATATCATGGCAACAGCAAATTTTAAATTGGGGTGTTCCTATAATTCCTACTGCAATTCAAACAACTTTTCCGGTTAGTAAAGCGGGAAGAAATGTAAAACAGTGATCAGAGGTCAGCACTGGTTCCCATAACATGGTTTTACTTATCCACTTTTAAATCAAACAAAAGGTAACTGCGGGTTGCATACCAGGGCTGGTTTTTTGTAGCAATGCCTCTTTCAATGCTATTGATTTATTTTATTTTTGGGATTTCACGTGTACCAAAACCACAATCTGATTATGAGAAACGCTGTAGTGGAGGGCTCCGGAAATTTTGACCATCTGGGGTTCTTTAACGTGAGCTGACATTGCGTAGCACACAGGTTCACTGCTACTGACTTTCTGTGTTTTTGTAACACGGCCAGTGGTCAGAGTGATGGTCTGTCCACATTAGTAAAGGGATTCACCAGCCTAAAGTGGCTGATGATAGGACTAGCCTAGTATTGAACACAGCCAAGTGCTACATAATACCACCACAGATAATCTACCAGAACTTCTTGTTAAGTAAATGGATCCATACTGAATGTACCAAATAAGGCGCGAGCACATGGTGAAAAAACAAGAATTCATGACTAGCAACGAGACCCCATAACCTTATAAAGAACATGTACAACTAGACTAGAAGATGAACAGATTGCTAAAAACATTTGAGAACAGGAAATGTCACAGGAACCAACGTTTTGACAAGTGAACTTGTCTTCATCAGGACAGCAATTGTGACGAAACGTTGGCTCCTGCAACATTCCCTGTTCTCAATCGTTTTTAGCGATCTGTTCATCGATTCAAGCCTCCATCTTCCCCCGAGCTTCCCTTCTAGTTTAGACTAGAAGAGAAACTTGGGCTAGTTGGTGGTAATTCATTATGCTGTCGCAGCAGCGCCATTAATGCTGCTGTTCCAGCATAACGTACAACTAGGCCAATAAATAACAGAGAAGCCTAACCACGTTAGAGAAGGTCACTGAAGAATAAGGACATGGGGTGTATGTATTGTAGGCATTGCCAACTCATGGACTGGTAACTTATGAGAATCCTTAAAGTGGAAAATACAACCACTGAATATTTTGTCTATGCTAACTTGTGGTAACTTGGAGATTAATAAAGGAATTCGAGACAAAGTGAAGGATGAAATGACATGACATGCTATGGAAAAAAAGATGGTAAGGACAATATTAAAAGATAGGAAGAGGAGTGTATCACAGAATAGACATAGGTAGCTGATATCCTAGTTGACATAAAAAAAAAAGACAAAATAAGGGACCTGGGCAGGCCACACATTCAAAAGGCAGATAACATATTGATAGGATACCAAGAAAACCAAGAAAAGGGAAGCACAGCCACATACAACACAAAATGAGAGGGAGGACGGAATTAAAAAATTTGCTGGTGTAAAATAGAACCAGGTCAGGCAGGATAGGTCAAAATGAAGAGTGCTAGGAGAGGGCTTTGTACCACAGTGGACACAAGAGGCTTCTGATGATGACTACAAAACGAAACTGCATAAACGCCTGCAACTCGTAATAATGTCCATTACTTAAAGCATCTCTCAGCAAAAACAGCAGCCATTCAATGTGAGCTTGCAGCATAAACTATTGTTAGTTGCTTAGTTTAATGATGTTGACACTAGATAATTTATTTGTGCTGCTCTAAAACTAACGTTGCAATCTAATGAACCAATACAACTAAGCAAAAAAATGACAGCCCAGGAGTGTTCACCTTGCTGCTGCACGGTAAAAGTTTCTTCCATGGTGTCAAGTTTTCTGTGCAGACTGACTCGCGTGGCAAGGCAGCATACCGCAAAAGTGACGAGTTGGCTGAACGAACCCATCCTTGAGGTCGGAAAGATCGCTTGGGACTCACAGTCACTGTGTCGTCAACAAAGTTGAGTGAAGCACACAGCTGGCCTGACAAAGCATTTGTCAAGTTCTTCCAAGCACTGGAAACACTGAAACAGGTAGCATCTGGTAAGACAAATGAGCAGGTCACTTAAGCAGCAGATGAAAGTGTTACTACCATGGACATCCATTTTACACATGAGAAAGCATTAGCTTCCTGCCAACCATGGCATCTCCTTTATGTAACCCGTGTCCGTAGGACTGTAAGACACATACCTTCCAAAGAGAACACTGACCTTATGTACTCTTAAATACGAAGTCTCACCCTTGTTGCTTCCTTGTTTTTTTGCACCATCTGTGTACTTAGTGATACATGTTAACATGAAATAGACAGCTATTAATTTACAGAACATGTTCATTCAACAGATACAGTTAAATCTGCTTATAACGAACCTCCATATAACGAATTCCTGGATATAACTAAGTTTTTCTATTCCCCGCCATTACTCCATAGAAGCACATGTATTTGAGACCTCTGTGTAACGAAGTGCCAGTGGGAGACCCCCTCGAAATAACGAATTTTCTCTGCCGACAACCTAGAGATTTTGCCCCAAATTTTGTCACTTTTGCGTGAGCAACAACCGGAAGCACCTTCTCTGCCGCGACGGAATGCGAAGCGGTGGCGTCGCGCTTGGCGCGCTCGAAGGCAAGGCGACTGCGACACAAGAGCAAGCACACGTGTGCGTGTATGTGAGCGTGCGCGAGGCGGGCCTGCATCCTTCGACTTCGCGATCTTGCCGCCGCGGGCGTGTCCTTTTCCCCTCACGTCAAACCTGATCCTGCCGTTTGCTGCAGCTGGCCTAGTGTGCCAAGCCGGCACCCTCCTTTTCCAGTTGATGTCACCGCACCGCGCCTGCTGAAGAGAGAAAGAGAAAAAACGAGTTTCTTTTTTCAACGTGCTGGCAGCGCCACTCTTTGGTTAATGCGCAAGTCTCTACGCTTCACTTCGCTAACCTGACACTCGGTGACACTGCCTGTTAGGCCTAGCTCGCACGGTTGCGGGCGGCGCACCGCACGGGAAGCTTGCCCTTGACAACACAGGGATCGGGTGCAGAGGAAATCGCGCTCATGGGGTGATTCAAGGCCAACGCGTGTGAAATGATTAAAAAAAAAAAAAAGAACTGGAGGCAAGCTGCAGTAAAGTGGACGTGGGCGCGCGTTGCGTGCGGAGCGTTTGGAGCTGACAAACGGCCGTAGCAGCATTCTCCATAGCCTTGGAAATACTATCCTCAGAGGGCGCGCGCGCGACGCGCTGCTGCCCGTGGCCTCTTTTTTCTTCCCTCCGCTCATTGTTCATTCGTTCCACGCTCCTTCCCCCTCCACGGCGATTCGCTGTGCTCTTTTCGCGCACTTCCTTTGTGAAGCCTGCCCGCTACGTCGATTGTCCGCGGGATTTCCTGGCAGCCGCATTATAATCAAGACGGGGGGGGGGGGGACGTCTGCATAATAAGCGGTATGCGTGTACACTAAGTTCTATGGGAGGGCAAACGGTGGTCAGAAAAAACCACATTATAGCCGGTCCTTCACTATAAGCGGTTATGTTACAAGTGGTCTCAGCTGTAAATGAGCTCTGCAGTCTGTTACCTCTGTGCTTACTTAAGCATTTCTTCTTCGAATTTTCGTGCCCAACCTGCATATAACGAAATCCTCTTTATAACGAAGTTTTCCGGGAATTTCTCAATTTCGTTATATCCAGGTTTAACTGTATATTCATTTCTGCCCATAAAATATTATAAGGCAGGAGATAAGTGAAAAAAAAAAAAAATTAACTTCTTCAAACTGCAGTTCAATCTAACCCTAGATATAGAGGTCTAAAGGTCCCTCAGCATTTTAAGTTTTCATTGCACACTGAAGTTCTAAAGCGACATCTAGGAACAGTTTTGCAAAAAGAACTTTTAAAAATCAGTTCATTACTGCAAGAGTTAGAAGAAATGGAACAGTCCTGTTAGTATGCAGTCAGGATCAGGGAGAGCAACTGTCCAGACATGCTCTATTTTCTCTAGCTGGAATTTACAGGTGGCATACGTCTCCTGCATCATGTTCTGTGATGTGCTCTGCCTCCTTTGTTTTTCTCTCTTTCTATATTATATAGCTTTGCAACACATTTCCAGTGGTGGCGACGTGTGCTTAATGCACAGCCTACTCAAGGACAAGAGTGCGTACTGTCTGAAATTTAAACAAGGTACTTCCATGTCATGAAGCAGTGTTATACTTGGCAGGAGCAGTTGCTACTTCCTAAAATACACGCTGCACTTGTTTGTCTACGATGCTCAAAACCGACAGGGTTGGATAATATTACTAACAAATAAAATTACAAAGAAGCACAGACAGAGCTACATGAAAAGCTGCGATAGAAGTTAATTCATTTTACAGTACACAGTACCATAAAAGCTTAAAAAATGGGACCAATATTGAAACATATTCCACTGCTGGAGAAATGGCTAATTAAATGCACAGTGCTCATAGAATGAGAACATCAATTTAAAGGGCCCCTGAAACTATATTTTACTCGCTAAGTTTTGCATCGAAATGGGTTCTTTGTATTGTCCTGAGGTAAATGCAAAAAGAATTTTCGAGATCGATGTAGGTAAACGCAAGTTATTCAACTTACAAATTCAAAACAAAAGTAGACAGATATTGGCATCCCGAAACGTGCATGCTGTTTCCAATCAAAACACGGCTTACATCTTGCAGAACCGGAACCGTGCTGCCCTCTGTGGCCTTCCTACCACAACCACCACATGGGCCGCACAGCGCTCCTTGTGTCAGTTATAAGCAAAATGAAATTGTAATGCACAAATTTGTACCCTTTAGTAGATTTAGCAAGCATAAAACACGTTCTCAATTTGAAATTTCTTATATTCTATGCATTGTAAGCATGTGTGATGCATATATTCATTCCTACTGTTCCCGGCCAATCAGAACCTGCAGCAAAGCCAGTACGGTGATCATATCCGCTCGGAAAAACTGTTGATGTGTGTTGCTGCAGTCAGCACGGAAACCGATTTCAGCTACAAATTAAAATATAATATGGTTCGATTTCGCCGCTTTCACTGGTGTTTCATTCATCATCAAATCCTACACGAAGCGACGATACAATAAAATCAATGTGCCTAAAATGCATTTCAGGGGTCCTTTAAGGCTACGTAATGTATGTGCTTACATTTTCCCAGTCTCTAGTTAAATTCAAATAGTTGTTAAACAGGGCCATACAGTTGCATCAGAGTGAACGTCACCTTGAGTGACCAGATTCACAGCAGCACGATGTGTTTACTTTGAGTAATGGCCCATATCATATGTTATGCCCAATGTTTTAATGCAGCATTTCATTCTGTGAATACTATACATGGATGCTGTAAAGTTCTCAACCTGAGAAATATTCTATATCTTGTACAATGCTAAAGAAATGTTTCAACGCTGCTCCTGTATCAGTCTCAACACCACTAAGTATGATGTGCATCTGTGCACAACTCTGTGCGCTGAGCAGTCCACAGTGCCATACATTCACTGCCAGGGAAAAAAATGACATGCAACAAGAACATTCCTCATGAGATGCATTGAAGTTGGGGTACAAACACCCTACTTTCATTATTTTTATTTTTTGCTGCCTCCCTCACAGCTCTTACACTTAAAAAGTGACACGAATTCCCGATGCCACATCAACACAATGAAATAAGACCACCAACTGGAGCTGGCTCGGATGCTCCAGCACAATGGACATATCCTTAAAGAAGTGCTGACAAAAATTCTCGTCTGAATTTTTTGGTGTAATATGTAGCTGGATGCCTGTTAGTCATAACACGCACATCAGTTGCCCCAGCATGAGATAGGTAACTGTTTATGGCTTGTTCATTAGTGACTAATTTCAGTTTTGGTGTGCAAGAGCTCAAAAAACGACAAGCTGCCTGGTGCAAGCGGTGCTGTCTAATGTTTGCAATGGGGTAAACAAATTTGACCATGTGAGCAAGCAGAACTGTAACACAGCTCTGTATGACCTGCGATGCGTGCTCATATTCTTTCGCCTGTTGCGAATTGTTGCGAACTGTTTCGTCTGCGAATTGTTGTTGGCATCACTATCATCGTCGTCAAGTGGCAATGATTTTCTTTAGGCCTGGTATCGCCGGGAGTCTGACAACACAAGCACGGCAAATGGCAATGGTGGCCATGACGTCATCATTGCTGCACTGGTCGAAGCTCAGCTGCCGTGGTGACATCACAGAAGTTGGGGGTCCCCTTGGGTCATCTTTGGTATTGTCAATGTCACAAGGTGCAATGTGTAGTGCTCAGCTGCGTACGCGAACTTCAACGTTCATTTAAATTACCTTCAGAGCTATATTTCCTGCTGAGAGTTGGTAGAAGATATGTGCATGACCATAAAAATTTCTCACGTAGGCCATCTGAGCAGCAAAATTTTTATGTCAGTGCCCCTTTAAATTGCTGCGGATGAAAGATATCTTGAAGGAATTCGGGCACACAATCTCAGTGGCTCACTCGATAAAGCAGGCAAGCTAGAGAGGGCAGGGTACAAGTCTTACATTAAACTGTTTCTTATTATAAAACATACTGCACCATCTCTGATTTTATACAGTATGACCTGCCAATATTTTACAAAGGGTACATGGCATATATAATGCCCTTGTAATTATAAGCTCACCTCGAGGTGTCAGGGGCGAACCAAGCCCAAAGGTGAGCTCCTGGTGGTGCCTCCTGAAAAGGGTAGCCCCACTTAAGATGCTGCCAGCGGCCTTGTGTCAGCGAGAGGTGCAGCTCCTGGACACGCTGCTGGCTCACAATTTCACCAAGGGACAGAGGAAAGAGCCGGAAGTGCTGGACTGCACAAGGTGGAATAAATCGAGGCATTTTTGCTTTTCATAGCTTCAGTGGTTGCTGCTTGCTTGTTTGGACAATTTAGCACACTACACAGGCATCATAAAATGAAGTAATAAAATAAAAGCACTCATTTAGAAGTCTCCTACAACACTACTTTAAAAGAAAAAAAAAGAAAGGTATTGCAGATGCCTTAGCAATATCTGCAAGGTAGCCTCCCTTTACAGGGCAATTCCTTTTTTGACTGGGGAATACAGCTCAAATAAACAGTCAGAAAACACAGGACATGTGCTGACTTACAGCTGTACTCCTATTGCAGCAACCATAGCCTTCTTTATAGTACACAATGTCACATTACATTTCTATATATATGCCTCATTATCGAATAACCAACCAAAACTTCTAAATCATGCAATGAAATCATGCTTGCATCATTTATATGTGTAATGAATGCACACCACCGCAATAAAAAAGTATGAAACCGAGGAACAAGTACAACAAGAACCTACGAAAACAATTATAAGTAGCACAGTGATCAACGATTGACAGCCCTTTTCATGCAAAAGACAAATGTATCAATGAAAAAAAAAAGGCAGTCTCTGTTTAGTTGTGCTGTATTCCCCAGTTAATCATGAACCAACTCGCCCAAATTGAAGTCCTCCTCTTGTTTCTTTTTTTGTTGCTCTGGTAAGAAAGCTAAAGCTTAAGTATTGTGCAACAGGGGCTGCTTTTAATGTGGGAGAGTGCTTGCACAATAACTGTATGCGTCCTATCTTCGTGCACTTGCTTGCCCATACTACAGTTCATCCTCCTATGACTGCACTAAGGATGCTGGTGGAATAATGAATCTCTTTAGGACATAAGAAGGCACCTGCCAAATAGATTTGATTTTGCTGGGGTTTTATGTCCCAGAACCCCGACACCTGGCAATAGAGACACCACCCTTAGAACACATCACAATGTGTTCGGTTTCGATCTTAAAGGTGATCATTCTGGTGCAAGTAAGGACTTTTGTTTCCCAGGTTTCACAGTATGAGTAATTGCAGCTAGTGATTGGATAAAAATGTCATAAAGGGACTCATAGCCCCCGCCCCCCCCCTTCTTTGCATTAATAAAATAGACTTCTTCAGTGCCAGTAGTTACCTGTATTGCTAATGTGTAACATGGCCAGGAATGCATTTACTGCACAGATATAAGAATTAAAGCTACCTACTTAGGCACTGCATTCATAATGCACAGGCATTTCGCAGGTACACATGCGGTTGTACAATTGATAAACATCTGCAGGCAAAGGAAGGTTATAAGTGTTAGCCATGGGTAACAGGTATTTTAACCGATAATTAGGAGCCCTGTAACATTTTCTTCTTGAATAGGAGTGACAGAGTGCATGTTACACTTTCCAGCATTTCACAAATTAAAGCAACTTTCTCTGCTTGCAGCCATAATTCACAACATAAAAAATTAACTGGAAAGCTGGAAAACCACTGTAGAAAAAAAAAAAAAAGGCCTTGGTACAATGGTAGTAGGGTCTGCTTGGAGCAATCAACGCAACGAGATGCCAAGCAGCCTGCAGGCAAGTTATGCAACTAACAAAGATAGCCAAGGCTGTATGCAGATCAACACGGGAGCTTGCGAAAGCTAGAGGTTAACGCCCCAACCTACAATTACACACAGTAATTACAGTAACTGTTCAAAGGCATTAGTTTTGCGTTACACATTTCCGAGTTCCAGAACGCGACTTCCTCAGAGATAAACAGCACCTTCATACGTGAAGCTAGCGCCGGGCAGTACGTCAAGTTTACGATAGACCCTTACATGTTTGCTTTGCTCTGTCAATGTTCCATCTTGTTGTGAAAAGAAAGTAACTATAAACGTGACCGCTAGATAAAGGCTTTATGAACAGTTCTTCTGTGAAACTATCACTGTGCTGACCTTTAGTAACACTGCACTGAACGACAAGAAAACTACACAGCCACCACAAACAAAAATTCAAGGCAGACGCCATTCTCTAACAAATGCCGGTATCACAAGTACACGCGAAGTTAGCAAGTCATCAGTTTAGTACGCCATTCAAAGCTCTTAAATAAAAGTTATGTTGGCGCAGGAACCTTTATAGGGTTGTCATTCCTATAAATATATTTAAATGTTTAGAAATAGAGTGTTTTTACTTGAATTCACGTGATCACCAGAAGCAGCGGGCAGCAGGCAAGAACAGCGCGTCTTGTCTGATAACCAAGGCAGGCACCATGTCGCGCGTGCTATGTGATGGCTGTGCGTGAAGTTGTTTTGTTCCAGCGGCTGCTGTTTTTTTCGGTGAAGTGTTTCACAGTCGCATATTGAGTGACCTTGAGAAGGCAGCGATGTATAAGGAATGGTACTGGTCGAAGTGCGTGTAACAGTCACCGGCACGGTTTTGACGCGTACGAGCGCTCTTTCCTTGGTCGATGTGCGCGCGTTTAGCACTGGAAATGCCGCTTGTAGCGCGTCGGTAAAACGAGTTCGTGGGTAATCCTGGAAAACATTGTTTGGTGCTACTGTGATCCGGAGCGTGTGGTACAGCTTCGCAAAGCGATTGGCCGCAATATGTTGCGAGCAAAATGCGATGATCTCTTGTGAGCGGTGACGGACACGACGAGTCTGTGCTGGTTGGAACAATGAAGTGAATGTGAAAGGTGAAAGATGAAGTCTGCTTTCAAAGAACGGCAGCTGTCCGATTACTCAGCAACATCACAACGACCAAAGCGTAATGCTTCTACAAAGGGACTGGTAAATATGTTTCCTCTATTCAAGTCGAATGTAGGACGATACACCCAGCGTCGTCCTGCATACCTAACCCAGAAAAGAAAAAGGAAGGGAGAATGGTTTGCTTTTTTTTATTGTTTATCCTCAGGCAGTAGACGTGGCGTCGCGCGATCTGCGTTATTCGATCTGTGATTCTGTTATAATCGCCCCGACAACTAAAAGCCAGGAAATCCCGTGCAAAGCGTTTGAGCTGTAGCGTTGGTTAATGGTCTTTGAGATACAGTTCGTTAATTCGTACTTACGTTTTATGTTTTCAATATGTAAAGAATGTCTGAAACTGATGGTATTCGCACGTCTCTAAACTTTGCTAGGAAGTCGGTATGTATGAATGCCAATATAGGTTACTCTCACAATAAAGCTGATTAAGGGAAGCTCGACGAAACAGTCGAAGTTTCTGATCAATTAGCTTGCGTGGTATTAATACCAAAAGTAGCTGATGTCTATGCATACGAACTGCTCCATCTGCAGGGCTATCACTTCTGGCAGTGTAAAATGTGTGGAGTTGTGGTATAACACTGCCTCTGCTGTTAAAGTGCCCCGACCATCTGAGAGCTTTACACATACTAGCTGTGCACTGTGAGGAACAGATGGTGCTTGTTATCAGGGAAGCTGTGACGAGGAGTAACGCTGCATCAAAGCTTACATTACGTTTTTGTACTTATAAGGCAACACTGAGGAATTGCCATTTGATGAGCATAACCATATGTGTGTAATTCATTGACTTTTTCTAGCAAGCGCATACAATTACAGATCACACAAAGGTACAGGATGTTTGCTAGGCTTCAGCTGGCCTTTATGTAACATTGTAAGACACACATATGCATTACTGGAATTACTGTCACCAACATTTCCCATCACACATGGCCTCTCTTTGCACAGATGATCAGTTTCCTTCATTGTCAACACAGTGGGCAGTGTGCTAACGCATGTGATGCCTGCCCTGTGAATCCTAAGAACTACAACTATCTCTCTCTCTCTTTGTTGCCTTTCCATGTGCATAACAGAAGTAGTGTTATATACTGAAAAACAGCTGCCACACCTTTTTCACTGCTTCATTGATAATATGGCTTCGTTGCTAGGTCATCTAATTTGTTGTAGCACAGTCACAAAGGCTGGAGACAGTGGTCACATGAAGCAACACATTGTGCTAACATCTAATGCTAACATAATCATTGTAAAAATATATATTATGCATTCTTTATACTGCTTCTTAATTGGCAATGCCTTATATATTATGGCTTCTTATACTGCAACATTTGTAACTTCCCCTATGCTTTCCTAGGCTTCATTGTCTGTTTGCTCGTTAAGTTGTTTCTAACAAATAAAGAACGAGCCCTTGACCCCTTCCCTTTTGTTATTAACATTTGTATATAACATTTTAAGAGAGCTGCAGTTCTGATGAGTTTGTATTGCTTCATTTTAACATGCAGCAGTGCATGGAAAATCATGGTACAAGGTTTAGAAAAATGCTTATCCTTGTGTTTTTCTAAACCTTGTACTTTTAGCATGAAAAATAATTATGCATGCAAATATTTTCATTTCCAAGTATGAATAGTTTTTGCTATTTAATTCACATTCTGTTTAAGGATTCACACTTTGAGATTGTTCGGTATTCATTCCTTTCAAGTATATCTAAGAGATGGGAACAGTTACTGGATATTCAAATAGAGGAGAGAGTAGAAGTGAGGGCTGCTTTGAATGATTGTGTTTCAGGGAGCTATGATTGCTGTGTGCAGACGCACCAGTATTGAGTGAATGCAAGGGACAGATAACATCTAATCAATAATGTTGAGCCACACATTATGAATGCTTCATCATTATGAACTGCCTAAACGCAAGTTTCTCTTATCATCCTCAGCCTATTCTGTGCCCACGGCAGGATGAAGGCCTTTCTCAATGTTCTACAATTTATTCTGTCTTGCACAAGCTAATTTCATTTAATGCCTGTAAATTTCATCAGCCCACCTAATTTTGTGCTATCTTTGGCTGTGTTATCTTTGGCTGTGTTTGCCATCACTTTGCATCCATACTGTTACTTTTAAATGACCATGGATTATATGTCTCATGCATTACATAATCCACTCATGTTCTTTTTGTTCTTACTGTCAGATACAATATAAGTTAACACTGTTCTCTGATCCACTTCATCGTTTTCGTCTCACTCAGTATTACACCTATAAATTTCCGAAACATCAGGCACTACGCAGGCCTAGATTTAGGCAAGGCAGTTTATTGCTCAAACATTTTCACCGCGTTTCAGCCTTCTGAAATCCCCGCCCCAGGTTTAGGGATTACTAGCAGATAAGTGCAGTGCATACGTCACATAGGGGTAATTACATTTGTAAAGTATCAAGTATATGTAAAGTATCAAGCAGCAAAGAAAGAAAAAAACAGCTGAAATGTCAAGAAGAAGCACGCACATCCTTCCCGTTGAGGCGGTGTTTCGCACAGTGAGAGTCAAGAAAAACACAAGTGGGTGTTAATGACAATGTGGTAGAGCCTGCTCCAACAGTTTTGTCAGTCAGTTCACATCATCCAAAGCACCTTAAACTCCAATTGCAGTTAAAATGTGGGTAGCCTACTGTTGCTGACATTCAGGAGAAAATGTTGGATTTGGCTCATTCGGATTAAAGGATCTACTTTCTTCATGTTTTGGTCCCACAGAAAGTTTAAATGAATGTGCATGAAAAAGTTCATGCTGATTTGTGGCAAAATTAACCACATGAATCTCCTTTCCTTAGAGCCATCCTTTGTATATTACAAAGAAATGTCACCAGTAGTCTGTGGCAGGAAACTGGACGTGGCGATGTTGTTTCTTTTAGTCATGTGCTCACGGAATATGCCTATTGGTCAAAAGCAAATTTGGCACAATTTTGATTCAGGAGGTCCAGGATTAGACTTATTTTGGATTTGAAACTGAGTCGGTGCTTGGGCATTTCTATGTGTGATTGAGCAATCTTGAATATAATAGCTCTGAAGGTTAAATAAATATAATGTTCATTGTAGCATCTAGCATGGACGATGTCAGTGAACCAATGCCACTTGTATGATAGTTAAGGCAGAGAGAGAGAGCATCTACATCAGCAGCGAAACTAGCTCTTTCTTATCTCCACTGATATGAGCCAATTTAGAACATTATTGCACTAATGCTCACCGTAGTTGGCACTCTATGAGTTCTAGTGTATAACCAAAATTTGCTGATTTGCTCCAGCAGAGGCACTTAAAAATGGTGTATGGTGCTGCAATGTTACACGTCTTTCCTCAAATGAACTTAACACCCAATGTGCCAATGTGTCTTTTCTTTTTATTTTTACTGCCATTTTCATTGTGCCTCAGGTGACAGAAAGCAGTGATCCCTAATTAGCACTCTAGTCACTTAATCAGATGTGCTTTTGCAAATGCCATGACATACTTGTGTCTATAAGTCACGTAAATAACTAATATCATTAAACTGCTTTTCTCGTCAACATCAACATCATATATCATGTTTTAAATATTTCCTCAAACATTCATATTTGATTTGCTCAAGATTTCACTGTTGAAACGTTAACATTCCCACAAGTAGCCATAAATGTAAAATAGAAGCGTATTGCTGGTTGTGGGTGACTATTAGGCGATCAAGCCATGAAAACTGTTTCGTAAAGTGTACCATCCCAGATCTATGTAATATCTTCTAGTTTTAAATGTCATCAGGGGGGCAGGAAATCATTAGAATTCTTCTTGGCAATTTACAATTTTTTGCAATTCAGTTTATCTCAGACATATTGGTCTTATAAGTCAGTGCTGCTGAATATGTTGTTTACAAATGACTGATTGGATACGTCCTCTATCACAGTAGAGGATGTAATATGTATCTACAATATGTATCATATTGTATCATATCTACAATATGTATCATCATCTTGCACTGATGAGATGAAAATCTTCAGCAGGGCACCATACTGAATTTTCTTTTACATTCAGATGCAATGTAATCATTGTATTGTCAGTGGTTGGATGGTGTGTCCCAATAAAATACAGGACTTAGCATGATTGAGGACATGGCTCCATGTTCACATGGTAGTTGCATGGAGACTGTGTTATATGATTGTGCCATTGTGCATTTATAAAATGTGTTGAGAAGCTTCAAGTATATTCCATACTCTTGTAAGTTTGTGATTAATATTAATATACTGACCTTCAAAATAATGGTTTTGTAGGACGGTGTTCGCTACAAAAGTTTAAAATTGCTAGAAACATGGACATGTTAAGGGTTATCTTGCAGTGTGCCAGCTCTCTGATAACAGTCTTTTCTTTCATTCTTTCTTTTGTTTCTGGGCTTGCAATGCAGCCTATGTTAATAAAAAATGAAAAAAAAAAAGATCCATGTGAGAACCTTCTTCAATGTCTTAGTTGTGTTGCTCTTAGGTTGCCAGCAGCAGCCAAGTAAAGTTCCATGTGCTTTGCAGGTGGTCGTTAAATTTCTGCCTCTAATTAGCCCTGTTCTGGCTTGACAATACAAGAGTGTGCTTAACATTCTTACAAGTTCACTTTTTCAAAATAAATGTGTGTGCAGCTCATCCGAAGTGACGAACAAAGTCAATTTTTTGGGCCAGCTATATTTCAGCACTAACCTAGATGTGTGCCCTGTCACACTTCTGTGACTGATGACCTGCACTTCTGAGAAGTGTAGATGCCCTCTCACATGTGTTCTTAAGCATTGCAGGCCTTGTCTAGATTGTGGAGAATGGGAACTGCCAGAGGTGGAGCACTGTAAATCTGAATTTCATGCTTCCCGAGGTGGTATACCAGCAGCACTACCACCTAGTTAGTATTTATTAGTATTTATTATGGTAGGTGCTACAAGAGTGAAGCGGTGACGTTTTGGCTTGACTCGGCTTCATTATGTTGTCTTGCCAGCTGGTTTCAACCAGTATAGAGGTGCTTGTGTGTGAACAACTCAGCACAGGGCTATTTAGTTGAATGAATTTATAAGTGAACACGGAAGGTCACCTTTGCAGAGAAAGTATTACACCTGCATGCCAAGATAGACACCAGCTAAAAGACTATGACATTCTAACGTGTGTAATATCATGTGTACTTCCGCAATGGGGCTTGTTGCTACATATTACTTTATGTGGAAATATTCTCTTACACTGACTGGATAATTAATAACGCCAACAAAGTATCCCATTGTGAAGCATTTGATGGTAGGAAAATTGGGTTTCAAAACTATATTTGGGTCTGCTTAAAATAATTTTGCTGAGATAAAATTGGAAAGGAGTCATTGATAGTGTGAAGTAGGATGTATAAGCTAATATAAAGCTGTAATAAAGATAAAATGTATACTAGTAAATCCTTCGATACTTACTCCTATAATAATATCAGCACCGGTGAAGTCTGGCAATGTTGCAAACTGTAGGCAAGTGCTGGCTTACTGGTGCTGAATGTGTGCTTCTGTAAGGTGGCATTCGCACCAGCGACTGACAGAGGTGTGCGAACTGCTACTGACAAGCTACTCCCCAACCATTGTTGTCACCGGGAACTACGACTTGCCCTTCATCATTCAACGATTGTCTCTGTTTTAATCTCTCTCATTGTTCGCACAAGTATGGCCACATGAGGTAACATGCAGTATATTGGCAGAAGTATTTTGAGGTCCTGCACCACCGACTGGTTCACCATCTTTGCAATTCCCATCACCAAACCAGAGGATCAGGCTGTGGGTGACTTCACAAAAACGGTTGCTTTTTGACCAAACCGACTATTTGTGATAGTTGCTTTGAAGCCTTGGCTGGTCACATCACCTTTCTTGGTTGCTAGTATAAATGCGCCTTACCACTGTGATAAAATAATAAATGTACACTACTATGTCTTTGCCTCGCTCTCTTAAATGCTTTCACATGCCATGCCAGTCTCTCTTAAGATTTGCTGCAGATTGTTTTTATATCAAACTTTCAACTACTTGCAATGCACATTTTTTTTTTATTTACTTGTCTATATGCTAACTGCCACTTTTTTTAGTGTTGTATCCCAAATAGGCCAGTTATTCAGCATGCTTTAATGTAACTATGCGCGACAAATACATATGCAGATTTAGCCAGTTGGAATATATTGAAATGAAATGGAAAATACTTTTTTGCCACTTTATAAAGCTGCTAAACTGTTGCCACTAAGTGTGAGTGGAAGAAAAAGAACTGTTGCAGATGTAATCAATCGTGGAATGCCATTGAATGATTCTTCTGTTTTAATGGAGCTATTATGCTTGCTTGCTCACCTACAGATGAAGCAAAGCAATCTTATTGATGAGTTTAATGTGAAAGCATAACTGATGATGATTGGAAGTTGTGTGCTCCTATTGCGGCTTAATCTATATGTGAGAGCAAGGTATTGGCTGTGGGCATTACTTCAGGGTGCACACAGGTCCTTGAAACTCTTGAATATCTTTGAATTTTGAAACTCTGTTTTCAAGGCCCTTAAAAACCTTGAATTTCTCACCAGTCTTTGAAAAACCTTGAATTTGTGGAGTATTATTAAATTTTAAGTGGTATTTGTCATCATGACTGTTCTTGTTGGTGAACTTTCACTTTTGTTTGACTTCCTATTTCATGATACCTCTGGTGGTAGGAATAAAATTACGTTGTAACATTTGGTAAAGCCATCTTTATTATATTAGTACTTACTACCTTGTGTGCATTGCAAGCAACTTTGCATTAGAATGCTTCTTTTTCTGCAATAAGTGTGTCAGGCCTTTTGAGAGAATTGCCCGAACATCTTCAGCATGGAAGAAAAAAATACTAGGCTCTTGAAGAGGATTTTTAAAATCCCTGAAAACTCTTGAATTTTTTTCCTTAAAAACCTGTGCAAACTCTGTTCTTGAGAAAACTTCTAAAAACTCCAACCACAGTCAAAAAAGGAAAGGAAAGAAAAAAACCCAACGTTTCACGGCCGACTTGGCTGCTTCCTCAGGGGTGACTGGGGCTACATTGCAGCGTCGTCTTGGAGGCACTCACGCGGTTAACAAAACGTCCTTCCGCGGAGCGCAGTCCCCACCCAGATCTAAAACCACTTTACCTACGGCTAATCTGCCGTAGGTAAAAAAGGTAAGGCTCCACACCGAGTTTCTACGGACTCCCCAAAATTCACAAGCCTGACGTCCCTCTCCGACCGATTGTAGACTTCACTTCCTCTCCATGCCGAGCACTTTCAAATTTCCTACACCGAATCTTTGCCCCTCTCACCCGGAAAACCCCAACTCATGTCCGTGACTCCAGCCACTTCGTGCAGCCAGCGTCTGAGGTGAGCATCGACGAAGACGAGAGCATGGTCTCGTTCGACGTCGTCTCTTTGTTCACCAATGTCCCAGTACCCTTAGCGGTATCCTGTGCCCGTGCTGCCCTTGAGGATGACGCAAGCTTGAGTGAAAGAACTCCCTTCACTGTTGACGAGCTCTGCAGCTTACTTAAATTCTGCCTGTCGAGTACGTACTTCTCCTACAAGGGAACTATCTTCAGGAAAAACAGTGTAACCGCAATGGGAGCCTCCATCTCCGTCACAATGGCAAATCTGACCATGGAGCATATAGAAGAGAGGGCACTCAGCTCTTTCTTGCAGCAACCCAAGCTCTTTCTCCGCTACATGGAGATTGTTTTTGTGTCATGAAGACCTCCGAAATCGAAAACTTCAGACAGCACCTAAATTCCGTTCATCCAGCCATACAGTTCACGGCCGAGTGTGAACGCGACCACACCCTTCCCTTTCTCGACGTCCAGGTGGCAAGAAAAGGGAATGGCTTGGAGTTCTCCGTTTACAGGAAGCCTACTCACACCGGCCGTTACCTTCAATACGATTCGTTTCATCCCGCCAGCCACAAGGCCTCGGTTGTGACCGCTCTTCTTCAGAGGGCCAAAAACGTATGCTCCAGTGACACCGAGCGCAGGAAAGAAGAGGCTTACGTGATTGCAGACCTCAGGAAAAACGGATACCCGAAAAACTTCATTCGGTCCATCACCCGACGCGCAGAGCAAAAAAGATTACGCAAATCCCAATCAGTATCAGCTGCCAGCTCTCAAAAACGCGTACCAGTTCCATATGTTCAAGGAGCCAGCGAGGTGTTGGCGCGCATTTTCGGAAAAGAGGGGGTGCGCATCACGCACGTGCCTTCGTACACGCTGGGCCGCCTCCTCCCCCGCCCTAAAGACCGGCCAACAATAGGCAGAGCCCCTGGGGTCGTCTACCAAATCCCTTGCGCCGACTGCACCTGTTCATACATCGGCGAGACAAAAAACTTCCCTGAACGGCTCAGACAACATGTAAACGATGTCCGGAAGCCGAACAAAGAGCGGAGTGCCATCGCTGAACATTCCGAGACGCGTGACCACCGAATTAACTTCGACAAAGCGACCATCCTGGAAAGAGAGACAAACTGGAAGAAACGAGTTCTGCTTGAATCGGCATATACAGAGAATGGCTCAAAACATCAATCATTCTCTGGGCGCCTTCCCCCCAGTGTATGTGCATGGACTGTGCTCAGCGGAAGGACGTGTTGTTAACCGCGTGAGTGCCTCCAAGACGACGCTGCAATGTAGCCCCAGTCACCCCTGAGGAAGCAGCCGAGTCGGCCGCGAAACGTTGGGTTTTTTCTTTCCTTTCCTTTTTTGACTGTGGTTGGAGTTTTTAGAAGTTTTCTCAGTTTAATTACCCAACCAGACAGACTTCTGTCGAATGTTTACCTTCAAACTCTGTTCTTGTGTATTTCTGTGCATTGTTAGATGCAAATTTGCTCTTATTTGCTCTATGCTTGATTGTACGCTGGAAAAACAACCTCCATACTACTGCCACTCTACCACTTCCTGTTGAAACTGTTGGCATGGTGGTAGCGGGCTGAACTGCTATGTATCCCTGCTGGTGCTGGCATATGCAACAGGTCTTGCTTTGTGAGATTTGACAAAGCAGCCCCGGGGATTGTATAGTTAGCCATGGGAATCGGTAAAGTAATGCTTAAGTGTGTACTTTTGCTTAAAGTCCTCACTTGAACTATTCTAAATATTCCTGCTGAAAAAAAAAAGTGGGGGGGAGGGGGGGGGTATTTCAACATGGCTTTAGTTATAAAACTCTTCTTGACTTTGTGGTGTCTTGTGACGGTTTACACTACTTGTCAGTTGCTAAAGATAAAATAATGCCTTCGTTTTGTCTGCAGGGTTGTAGCAATGGTCTCCACTGGATGGAAGAGAAGCAGCTCAAGAAGGCACTGTATGCTTCACTTAATGAAACCAAGAAAGCTCGGTTGCTGGATGAGAATACATCGGAAGATAGCCGGGAGCAGACACCGAAAACTTCCACAAGCACAGTTGTCACAAAAAAGGCAGCTGACACAGATTCTAAAAGGCAAGAATTATAAAGCTATGTTATGACCAACCTTAGCTAAAAAGCCATCAGCTTCTTCACGGGGGAACTTTCAGAGTATTATGATTTTTCTTTGTTCTGTAGGGTGTGTATATGTATGTCTTTCTATACTTCTTAAGGCATTGTTGTGCATGTCTCATTGTAGCATTGAGAGTTTAGTAAGTAATAGGTCATTAGCACAATTACTGTGGTAGTTCTTACATTAATTTTTACTTCCCTTACATTGTAACTTTCTGGTCACACCACATTTGAACACTTGTAAAATACTGTGGTGTAAGCGTATTTAAAGTCTGTCTTAAAAGTACAGGTGGATAACAGCTTGGCAATAAATATCTGTGCTCACTTACACCAATAAAGATTATGTCATGGCTTTTAGGCCACAAAGACATGTATGACACACCAGTTTTGTAGTTGTGGTCCGTTAACATAATTTTAAAATATGTACTGTTAACTGTTCTAAAGCCTTGGTAAGTCATACCAATGACCCATGCTAGGCTATGACTGGCTTATAAAAGACTTTGGTGTTACGGGTGAACATGTAAACTTCTATTGACTGGAAATTCATCATACTGATTGTTTGCCTTGGCAGCTGTAGCAGAATGTGACCACCTTATTTTTTTGTTTTGTTGCATTGTTGCACCTGAAGAAATGGATCAGTTTGGCACCAAGATAGCGATGCCACACATAACCTCTGGCTCTAGTTTCTCTCCAGTCGACGGACACTGACAGTCCAGTTAGTTGACTCTTACAGAATTCTGTCCCTGTTTTCACATTTTCTAAGCCCCAGTTTTACTGATACCACGAACATCATTATGACTGCTGTTTATGCCACCATTTGGTGTGGTCTAATTTAGAGAAACAATGAAAGAAGGGGATGGGTCGTGGGCTCATTTATTTGTTAGAAACAACCTGGGGATGCCAACAGACAATGAAGCCAAGAAAAGCATACGAGAAATAACTGTAGTATAGTAATAATTGAATAAATGCAAAGGAATTAAAGTGTACTAAAAAACATGCATGCCATGAGTGGGGACGAAAGCTACGACCTTCGGATAATGCGTCTGATGCTCTACCAACTGAGTTACGAAGGTGGTCGTTCTTTCGTCCTCTTTACTGGGTATTTATGTACGTATAATCCTGGGAGTGTTACACAGTGCCACTTGTAGCCATGTCGGTGAGTGTGGAACACTCTTTTTGCCAGAAGGCGTCACGTAGAACGTGATCTTATGATTAGATATCTGCTGCCCAATAAGCCCACACATGCTACCTAAAGGCAACTTATCTGCCAGAGTGATGCCCAAGCTATGAAATAACGAAAGAAGGAAATGGGTCAAGGGCTCGTTTGTTTGTTAGAAACAACCTAATGAAGCCAAACAAAACATAGGAGAAATTAATGCAATTTTTAAATGTAGTATAGTTATAATGGTTATGAAAGAAATGCAATGGACATTTTGCAGAAGTTTGCACAACATGGAAAAGGGCTATCATTCACGTATGAGCTACCAAAAGAAAATGGTCTACAATTTTTGAACCTTTACATCAAGTTCGGGGATAAATGATTTTGCTGGTGCTATTGCCCTGGAGCTAAGAAAGATTTTGTACCCTTTGATTCGGCTAAGTCTAAGACTGTAAAAAGGGCTATCGCAACCCTCTCGCTTGAGTCGGCCCTCCTCAAGTCGTGCCCTCACATGATGCTGGCAAGCTTCAAGTTCAAGGGTGACGTAGTGAGGTTGCAGAAAGCAGGTTACCCTGACCACATATTGGCAGCCGTGATGGAGACACTTGATGCAGAAATTCAAGCGAAGGAAGAAGCCTCGCAGACAAGAACGTAACAACGCCAAACCAGTGGTGATACTCAATATGCATAGGGTGTCTCATAGCCTAAAGAGAGTAGGCAACAGGTGCGGTGTCCCAATTGTCTTCTCTGCCCCACAAAAATTGGCCAAACTGTGCCCTAGGGCCTGCGGTGGCAGTAAGGTGTTTCACGGCTGTGGAAAGAAGCACATGGAGCTGTTTGGATGATGTTCCACCGGCACGATTGACGAAATACCACTATCGTGTGGAAATGTTTACGTGGGTCAAATGGGCCGCTGTATTAACCATTGCGAAGGAACATGAGCGCTCATTAGAGGATGAGTCAGCGAGATGCCTAAGCCTGCCCACCCATTGCAGCGCTTGCACTGATTGTGAACCACAACTTGATGGAATCAAAATATTAAGTCGCAATAAAGACCATTTGGCTCCGAAATATCAGAAGCGTCCTTTGTCAAGCAGAAGGGCGACACATGCACCAGCACCACATCTATTTGCTTGTGTGAATTCGAGATTGTAATCCTAAATAAGAGGTGATAGGTGTATTTCTAGCACCTTAATGTATGCTTTTCCATTGGCCTGGTGCATGCACTCATTGTCTACATATGCTATAAAGGGTCACATGTGTGCTTTCAATAAACCTAGTTGGAGCAGTGCCCGTCCTGTGTGTTTAACTGCACTGTCCACGTCTAACAGTAGTGCTGAATATTTCATGCAACATATAATGAAATAAATGCAGTGGAATTAAACTGGACAAAAAGCACACCTGCCTTCGCTAAGGACCAAACTTATGACCTTTGGAATAACATGCACATAAGTTTGAAGCAAGGGCTTATGTTATATAGCTGAAAATTTGTTTAGTCTCAGCCCCTTTTGTAAAAATTGTATTTTTCATGCTAGTACTTTAGGAGGTGATTTTTTTAACTTACATAAAAAGAAAGGTAGTGGAAACTGTTGGATGATTTATATCTGTTTTACTTCCACCGAAAACACCGATGATAAGGTGACAGTTTTATGCATCATCATTTCTGTTGCTGCTCACACATGTTGAAATAAAATGTTGAAGCACTAACACACCGAAAATGAATGCATTTTTAGTGGTAAGAGAACAGTCATGGTCAGTAAGACGAAAAATCATTAAAGTCAGACTGGCAATTAGGCTGGATTTGTCATGAGGGTTTATCGTTATGCAACACACAAGTTTTCATCATATAAGGAGTTCACAGGTATTTCCAAGCATGGCGAAAAGTTGGTGCCATTACTTTCTGAAGCATAATGAATTCCATGTAACTTCTTCCAGGAAACAATAATAGAAATGCCAAGGAGGTCAGCTTGCTACATTCTTAGTAGATGCTGAGTGAAAAAGTGAGCATCCTTAATAAAGTTATGATCGTGCCCGCTTTATTCTGACTAGCCAAACATGGAATTATGAAATTCGTATAACTCATGGACACCTAGTAAAGATGTGACTGTAGCACTCTTGCCTAGTTCAGTTCTAGTTTTTGAGGGTGAAGTTGGCTGTGGTTAATTACACTGCAGCAGTTTGCAGATGTGAACTTTATTGTATGTCTGGAACTGCTTATATCTTTCTGAATTTTTTTTTTATGAAGCAAGGTTAGACGTAATGTTCAAAATACTTTGCATATGATCACTCCATAAATTCATTCTAAATTGACGCCTTTAAGATCGTTGATTTTTGGCCGATGGCATCCTCTGGTATGTCTGGCTTTGGTACAGCTACATTTGTCAGATATGCACAGCAGTTATTCTTTAGAATTAGCATTGGATCAGAAATGTGATGCATGACCACCCTTCTTTTGTAACTTGGACAGTACTGCTTGCTAAGTATTATAGATTAGAATGATTAATTGAAGAATGTACTGTCTTTATGTCCTTTCCTGTCTGTTTTTTATTTTTATCTTTCTTTTTCCATTAGAAATCTTTCCTTGTGACATGCAATATGTTAAAAATGTATTGTGCTCGTTTTTGTCACCTTAAAATGCTATTGACTACTTTCTACATGCACAAATGTAATTGCTTGATTCACAAGCATTAACGACTCTTTGCACTAAGACGGATTGCAGCAGAGATATTTAAAAGATATTGGTGCGTTATTTTTGTCTCGCTTCATTTCTCTCTCATTTCTTCCCTTTCTTGAATGAGTTCACTATTGCCTAGAGATGGTACGACAGCTACTTATGTTTATGAGGTTCTGGCAAAATGTTACAGCGAATTACAAAGCATGGAATACAAGAGCAGGCACATTGTACCTTTTGACCACGTTTGTTAGATTGTGTAGCACCTTGTGCACATAGAGCATTGCTTCACGCCTTTCTGTTTCAGGAACATGATCACATTTTTTCTTGCCCTTCATTATCTAAAGGAATGTGCTGGACACCGCTATTCGTTTTCTGTTTTCTGTGCCACATAAGCTTGCTGGGCTTTGCTGTGTTTTCTGTGCTACGTAAGCTCACTGGGAATTGCACACACATTTCGGGGCCATCGAAGGAACCTACTTGAGGAAAGAAGCATGCCAGACCATAATGCTGCATGCGCTGTAGGCATTGTGTACAAATTCCGCTCACTTTTGGAAATGTGTATTTTGGGTGAACCAGCTGATGTGTCAATTGATCAAGCTCATGAACACAAGCAATCCGTTATTGATAAAACGTTTATCCACTTGCCTAAGCATTGTAGTCCTGTGTTTGTGAACCATTGCTGACTAATATTCATATTGGTCAAGAGTGGCAGCGTAATGGCAAGGGCAACTTTGCAGGCATACCACATTAGAGAAAAAGATAGTGCTTGTATAAGTTATGGTTCTGTTTTTCTGCATGACAAAGAACTGCAGTTTTGGGATATGATGTGTTAACGTGCGTGGATTGGTGATATGTGCACTTAAGACTGTGACGTGCTGTGCGCTTGCACGAACTGGCTTTGCTGTGTGTATGTGAAAGGGTGATTGGTTGCAAGTAGCACATTTCCTGTGTTTAGTATATTATTTTTTGTGCTTACTAACTTCTTCAAGAATGCAAGAATGATCTGGCACTAATGTTTGTGATGGTCTGTGTGTCCTGTAATAATTTCATAATGTATTGCATGCAGGATAAAGGTACATGCTCAACGTAAGTTTGCTCAGGGGTCGAACCCAAGCAGCCCCATGCCAACACCAGTCAAGCTTCTGCCACCATGTCGAGACTCAAGAGAGACAGGGAGCCAACCATCAACGTTGCTACCTTGCAAGCGGAGACCGAAAACAGAAGACTTCCTTACATTCCTATGCCTCAGGGGTGAGTGAAAAGAAGGCCTGAGGATATTAGCCTGATTTGGCATTTTTCATTGCAATTGCTTATGCATATGGCCTTGCAATGATCTCCTAAGTTACTCCACGTTAGCTCATGTTCTTATGACGTGCTGTGTGTGTTTGCGAGCACCTCTGTGCTTGGAAAAACTCAGCATGGTTCCTGACATATGCCAGCGTGAAAAACTTACTGCTTTCTTCTAGAAGCTGTGTGAAAATGCAAAGTGTAATTAGTAGACTTCATGAAATTGAATTGAGTGGTAGCAGTGATAGAAGTGCTGCACCAATTGCGCCAAACTGTGCCAAGAGAGAGATGTTGATACATTCTTTGCCAAACAGCTGTCTTTTGGGTGTATTGCGTCACAGCTGCACTGAGGCTGATTGGAGCGATCTTCACTGGTGAATCCTGTGTAGGTTCACTCTAGGCAGAACTGTAATCTGTTCCGAAACTGAAACTGTATTGTTCAAAGCCACCAAGTCAAGCCTGTTTTCAGCTGTTGAAAGTGGCTTGGGTTACATGGTGCTGGCATGCTCTGTATATCCGGTTATTGATTCCCTGAGGTGTGACAATTGTTGAAGACTGTGAAACATGCCAGTTTGCTGACTGTTATGGCTTAGCAAACTGTATTGGAAAAGAAAGTGCTCTTTCAAAGTGCCCTGCTAAGTGCATGCGCTGGGTCGCTAACATCTGTAGTTTCGTGTTCTCAAATATGAATGTAATGCTTGGAAATTTCAACTCTGTGAGTGTCAGGTAGCATCCTTTGTCTAAAGCTTCGCAATGAATTGCTGTTTAAGCTTAGTTTCATGCTGACACTGAGGCACATAGTATTGTTTCATTAATAATTGCTGACTACATTAATTGTGGATGTCAATCTATAGCCAAAGGATGAGAATAGGAAAGAGGAACACATGATGTTAGTAATTAAAAATAAAGAGCTGACCACATCGCTGCAGAATAAAGAGCGCTCTATATTGCTCACACTTGCTTCATGACATGTGGTGGTGTCCTCGAAGTGTGAGCGAGCGCAAGGGGTTCACATGACGCAACTCAACAGCATCAGCGCTGTTTGATTGACGTGCTGAGAGCAACGTCTGTGGTATCTTGCATTTAATATTCACACATGATAATGTAGCTCGATGAGCCGTTATTTTAATTGCTCATTTTTTTAAACTTACATGCTTGGGAAAAATCATTCTCTGTTTTCCAATAGTGACTGTATCACATCAAATGTGGTTATGGAAATGTGATAGTGGTGTGCTTGTTGTCATATAGTGTATACTACGGGCTCGTGTTTGTTCTCATCTATGCACAAGAACACTGTTTCACTATTTGGAAATATAGTCAAACCGTTTATAACGAATATAAAAGTGCCGCAATAATTTGTCATTATATCAGTAATTTGTTGTATATGGACTTGCCCTTCAAGACGTGCGTAAATAACCGACCAAGTCATTTTTTTCTTCTCCCAATTTTATTGCAAAGTGTTAACAACGCGGCCTGTGAAAAGTTAGGCATTTTCGCTTCGTGAAGTGACGCCCACTGCGTGCTAACTATTCCTAAACTGTTATTGCAACGTATCGTATTTGCCGTTTCCAGGAGAGTGCATAATGGCAGAAAAAAAAAAAATTGCCCACAAGTGTATCTCCGCTAGCCGTAATGTCCCCACCCCCCTTCCTCTTTCTTTTTGGCATCAGCCGCACAAGGGTTAGCATGCCGAAAGCTGTGTCGCTTCGCTCACCCGACACGGTGTTCGAAGGTTGGATATCATGACGATTCGATATCAGCAACCGCTCATACCGTTTGAAGTGTCAACGAGCCGTGATCTGTAGATAGGAGCTTACAATTTTCAGGGCCCTGTTGCGCAGTGCCGCCTTCACAACAATGCAGACCGCCTAAAGATCGACAGCTGCAATAGCAACACTTGCGCGGCAGTAGGAGCGAAGTGGCATACTGAACATGTATGGCTTTTTGCACACGTGTCGACACACAGGCAGCTAGCCTCGGTAGGATTTTGTGTTTACCCCCCCATCCTTTTTACTCTGACGAAAGGAACCTCAAAACTGACAGCGCATGAACGTCGTGTACGAAACCGAAACCTTAGCGGCGTTGCCAACAGTCTCTCGTCTGATCCTTTAAATGCAGAACTATGCCATCACAAGACGGCAGTGGATCACCTCAGAAGCGAGCACGTTTGCCTGGGTTCATTTCGTGCTCGCCTGAGGGCTGTGTGTGTCATATCAGCTCTAGCTAAGTACAGATGGCAACGCGCCGCTTTTGTTATCAAGCTAATGCCCAAAAAAACGTTTCTGGCGCATTGAAGATAGCTGCGTCACGGCTTTGCGCGCTTGAAGCCTGTGACGTGAGTAACGTACGGTAAATACTATATATCTGAATGTCGACTGAGAAGTTTCTACATGCAAAAACGGGAAAATAATCGGACCTCGAAGACGGGAATTTTCCAAAGCAACAGCACTTAATTGGCGCGCGACCAAGGCGAGCCACGCTTGAGTGCGCCGCTGTCATGCTCTTTGAAGGCCCATTTAGATTTTTTTTATCGTGATAAAAACGTGGTATGCACCACGTTTTTATCACGAACGCATTTGAAATGTTCGTTGTAAAAATACAACGCTTCGAAAACTTTTCGTTAAATCTGGACTCAGATTCAACGGGTGGCATAGAAAAATCGTAAGTACACCGAAATATGGTCGTTATGACCAGTAAATCATTATATCCAGTAGCGTTATAAGCGGGTTCGACTGTGTGTTTATTCTGAGCACCTTGTCCGAGGAGTGCCGCGCCACGGTAGCCTGTGGCTATGGCACTCGTCTGCTTATTATCCAAAGGTCATGGGATCAAATCCTGGCCGTGGCTGCAGCATTTCGATTGGGCGAAATGCTGGAGGCCTGTGTACTGTGCAATGTCAGTGCATGTTAAAGAACCCCATGTGGTCGAAATTTCCGGAGACATCATCTATGGCATCTCTCATAGTCATATTGTGGTTTTGGCACATAAAACACCAGAAAACAATCAGTTTGTCTAAGAAGTGTGCAATGCTCTTACACCTTGTATCACCTCAGTTTAGTTTGCTTATTTGCTTCTTACATTGCATCGTTACATTGCACAACATCAGGCCAACAGAATGAATATCTGAGATGGCGAGATACAAGATACACTCAAAAAAAAAAAAAAAAAAAAAAGAAGAAGAGAAGAGAGAAAGAAAATAAAATAAAAAAAAAGCAAGGAGTTCGGTGGTATTTTTGTCTGACAATAATAACTGTCACCTGCTTTGCTTGCTTTTCCTTTCTTGAAAACTAGGCACTCGGAACGTTGCAGTCAAGAATGCCATGTCTCATGATAGTGTTAGTGAGTGGGAAATATTGGGCATGCTAGGTTAACTCAAGATGCTCGTAGTATATGGCAATTATGTCTGTGGACCTAAATGGATCGCAAAACGCTCGCTTTTTAAAAGGAAGCAGATGTTTTACATTTGGCGGTCTTTTGTGTTGAAGGGACGAGCAATGTGGTGCGGAGGCAAAGCACTAATCATTGCTACTAACGCAGCTGCCAGGCCGTCATGCTGACCAAAAGTTGCATTTCTCGTGATATCTTTTTATTGCACAAGCGTCCGAGGCTCTATTCACAATTGGAGGATAGCCATTCGCAAGTTTTATATATTTATTTATTTTTGTTCCATGCATAATTTTATGCCTTCTGGCAATACAGTACAACTGCTCAAGTCATAGTTTCCTTGCTACAAGCCGAAAACTTTCTGCTCCGAAAGTACAAATTCCTGTGCTAAACTGCTACTTTCCCTGCTACAAAAGCTGTGCCAGAACACCATAAGCCACTTCCATCACTGTGTTAGTTGACAAAGTTGAGATAATGCCTAGTTTTATTTGAGTATTTTAGTATTATTATTTTAGGGGACATTGCTGCTGTACATACAGTAGTGACAGCATTAGGTAGAAACTTTCCTGGTAGTTTTGCAGTTGATATTTCAATGATATGTATGTGGTTTGATGTCCCAACAATGGTTTGAGATAAAGGGTGAAAGACATGGAATTTAAACAAGACAAAGTTTTGATGTAACCAGTATTTTGGAATATCAAAGCTCAAGCTAATGATTGTTTATACAGTGCTAATAGAATGAGAGATCTAAAATATTAAGTCAAAGTTTGGGTGTATCAAGCAGTGGGGTCATAACTTTTTTTTGTTTGCTAAACTGTTTTGGTGTGTAATCAGAGAACATTTGAGCGGTGTATAATTTTTACCATTTATTTTCATCTGTGCCATGTATTAGTGTTTTGCTTATAAAATGTGAATGTGAATACTCTCTGAAAACGTGTATGGGTGTTCACACGAATGCATGTTCGCATAACCCTCTTTCGTTTTTTTTAAGTATTTCTCACTTATGATAATTTCAGGCACAAGTGCTCTTCCACCTGCGCTCGACTTCATGAGTGGTACAGCTTTTCCTGGCTCATCGTCCTCTTCAAATCGAAGTAGCAGTCCTGACTTTGATGCGCCAGTGACGTCAAACAGTGCTGAGAGTAAAGACAGGGGAGCCAGTGCAAATGCGCATGGGGCAACTGCTTCTGCTGAGCTACGGAGCCAGGTACAGCGCTCTTCTACACGTGTATCGAAACTGGACCGAAGGCCCTCAAGGCTCGATAATGGGGAAGAAAAGCAAGGGACTGAGCAAAGAGCCAGCCGGTCCGCCACCGTGAAGGTGACCATGCTCGTCACTATACAGTGCTCAATGATTCAAATGCAATAATTGGCGTGCATGACTGCTTCCGATTTTTTAATGGTGTATGCAGGAGACACCAGACTGATGCATTTTGTTTGACGAATTAGTCTTCCGAATCGTCCCCTAGTGTGTACAGGTTATGTGAAAAGCGCTGGCCGTCATGGGGGCCAAGTAAGGTGTGTTTTAGTTGTTCAAAACCGTACTTTAGGTAATTTTATGTACACTTTGAAAGAAAACCTATTAGATTGTGGAGGGATAAAAAATATGTATTGTTTTGGAACCCTGAGTGAAAATAACTAGTGCATTGTATATAAGTTGTCCTTCTTTTCATGCCTTAAGAGAGGAGAAACAAAGGGGAGTTGAGCCTCACAAGCATTGCATTTTGCATGAAATCACTGGTTGAAAGGATACTAGACATGCCCATGTCTGTATCACCATGGGACAGATATCGTAAGCTCAATAGCTTCTAGACGAGAGGATGTACCACTTTTAGGTAGCCTGTACATAGAGGTCATTTCTTTATAGGAAGGATGTGATAATCTAGTGATAGTGACTGGATTGCTTTTATATGAATAATTTATCGTTAATCCCAGTGCAACGCGTCAAGCCTATCAACCAAAGGTTTTGTGTTGACCTAAATAAACAAAAGCCTAAAGCTGTTGTCATATTTACTCATGCAATTTGCAAAGCCCTGAAATATGACCCTGTTTGTAAAAAAAAATACATTCATGCCCACATTATCTGGTTCATGTCGTGTTGAGTGTAATTCAAGACGTACAAAAAAAAAAAAAATTGGTATCGTTATTCAAAGGATCACAATTCAGAAACAAGTTCAGCTTAGGTTGGGAAACTTTGTCCTGCAGAGGCAGTACAAAACACTTATGGAAGACAAGGAGAGACAACATGAACAGGTGGGCGCAATGTATGAACTGTTTATTCTTTTGTAAAATACCACGTAAAGCTGTGTACAAAAGAAGGAGTAGGGCGAGGGAAGAGGTGAAAGTATGAATAAGAAAACAAATAAGGAAAAGGTGTTTTCTAAGGGTAGGATAGTTACTGCCTGTAGTAGCTTTGTTTTGATTTTTTAGGTGGAATTCACTGAATTTTATTATGCTATAGGAGATTAGCATCATGTTCTTGCATGTCGGGAGGTAATTGGGAACTTCTTGGATGATGGGCGTTAAGTATTTCATTCTGTTCATCTGTCTCAATATTTAGGTGAAAGGGCGAATAACTGAATTTTAAAAAGTGGTATAATTAATAACCTTGACTGTTTTCAAAATGTTGTAAAATTGTGAGGAAATTACACTGTAATATTGCTTGCTTTTCGTATGCTGCATTTTGAAATAATTCTTTGAGACTCTGTATGTAATGTTGCCTCAGTTAAGGTAGTGTGCCTCATTTGGCCCCTTTATGAGAGACATGCACCAGAGTGTCATTTCTGTCCCTTATAAGGGATTTCTTTTAAGTAGGTGCCATGGTTTCATTCGCTCTTGAAGTTCTATTTGGATGCAGGTACACTTATGAGCGTCTAGTAATTTGTCTCAAGGTTGTTTGAGTAGAAAATTTCTTTTATGCCCTAACTACTATTGACCAGAACGCTCCTCCTGTGTGTCGTGTGTGTTAACTTTTGTTTTATTTTTCTGTTTGTGTGTATGATTTTGTTATTTTTTTTGCTCTCTCTCTGTCCACTTTCTCATTCAGTCTTCCCCCAGCCCAGCGCAGGGTAGCAAACCGGATGCCAACTTTTGGTTAACCACCCTGCCTTCCTCCTCACCTCTCTCTCTGTTTTTTGGCAAGCCTTGGCATAAGAAAATTTTTATTGATCAATGTTACGTAGTTCTGATTTCTGTGCATATTCGTAGTTTTAAACTACCAGTCATGCAGGGATGTTACAACCAGGCCAATGGCACCAAAGTGCCACATTTATGACTTGCTGTCAACTTGCGCCAAAGCCATCATGTTCCCCGAAATTACACCACGGTGCTCGAAAATGCAAAAGCTGATGACTGGCAATTTTCTCTCCACCTTCGGCAGAAACTGACAGCTGTGTAAACTGAAGCCTGGAAAAGCAGTCGTTGCATCGATCTACATTCGCATTCCAGGCTTTCCAGGTTGCTCCCCACACCATTGTAGCAAAATGTCGTTAATTCGAATTTTATGGGACCGTAAAAATTCCGAATTATTGAGAGTATCAACAAAATAAATTTCTACTACACAGATGGGCTTTTATTTTCTCAATAGATACAAACTGCCCTTATTTTGCACGAGAGCAGTGTTAAAAACCACCATTCGCAACATCTTGCGACTTGCTTCACAATGCGACCGCGCTGCAAGACCTACATGTTTTCATCCGAAATGGGGCCTTCCCTCGTGCCCCGTCTCATTTATTACCGTTGCCACCACCACATCCATGTATGTGCACATGATGACAATGTTTTTGCCAGTCAACAATTGTTTGCCCATAGTGATGTAGCCCGCAAGTTTGATGCGAGCATGTGTACCGCGGTAGAACCACTGATCAATAGCTTCCACCATATTGGATTTTTATGACATTGCGTGCGCATTGCACCGGGTCATAATGGCACCACGAAACTATTGAACACCGCATACGCTGCGGAAAATTAAACAGTTGACGATGCGATCTTAGTTAATGTTCACGAATCCACTGCGGACACAACCGTGGCCACTGGAGATGCTATCACAGGGCGTCCACCTATTTATGAGGGTGCGCGTGCCGCCTATGCATGCAGAGACTAAACTACAAGTTTAACGCCGCATCCACCGCGGACGCAACCGTGGCCGCTGGCGACGCGATCGTAGATAGCGGCTAGTTCGATTATCTCGACACCGACTCCTGTCAGCATTATCACGTAGATCACATGGACCATGAAAACGCAACTAGCTTGGTACAGCCGCCGTGAATAAACCCATCGTCGCAAACAATGCGATCATGGATGACCATGCATTTTCGAATGTGCGTGACCAACGCGGTGTCACACACTGCGGTAACGCAAGTAGGCATGAAACACTGTCTACGGAGAAGGAAAATCTAATCAAGATAAACTAAGGAGAGACCTGCCGTCACCTGCCATCACAAGGAAAAACTGAGGAAGGGCCCTCCCTGTGCATTACAAAAAGCTTGGTGGAAGTGGTGTCAAGAATTATGGGCCAAAGAGCAATTTATGAGGCAGAGAAAAAGAAAAAGCAAACTCCATGGGGGACATGGGCATGCTGTTATAAATTCGGCGCAAGTTGTGCGCTCTGTATTGCCTAGCCTTGTGCGCTTGCACGCCAAAAGGCTACAAAACATTATTGCGGCTACTGCGTTATGCAAGTTAGCAATCACAAACAATGCCAGAAAATGACAGAAAACCCCTAAAGCTTGCGCGCACTGGTGGTGGTGTGCTAAACCTTGGAGGCCTTGTAGGAAACATAAAGGAGGCTATGGTAGAAAATTGTGTGTTACCTGGTCTTTTTGCTTGGAGCACTGTGGATGATACAGATGTGCACAGATGTGGAGACTTCGAGAATGTGACGTCAGTGCCTCAGTTTTTCTTCCTCCATGGCTGTAGGACTGCGCTGTAAGAACTCCGTGTTTTCATTCGGAATGTAGCGAATACAACAGACAGTGACGCCTAGGAGGGCATAGAAGATATTAATCACACATTTAACCATATTGTAGGAATTACCGTCGACTCTTGGTACAACGAACGCCGCTTCAACGAAATTTCCGGTATAACGAAAAATTCTCGGATCCCCATCAGCAGTCCATAGGAGTCAATGCATAAATATGCTCGCCACAACGAACACATTCTTTTGTGCCGTTTCACTTCAACGAAATTTGACGATGCAATTCAATCTCGAAAATTCGATTTTCTATGCAGTAAACACAATCCGAAACATTTTGGTGCATTTCAGAAGATAAAAATACGTCTACAAAGTCGAAATCGTGTATTGGCACCACCAGAAACGGCCGCTGTTGATGGCGTGGTTGATAACCAATGTCTACCAATGCCGTCTACCGATGTCTGTCGAGATAGCGCGCGCGACGGCCCCTCACCCACCGGTGCCCCTTTTGGTCCTTCGCCCTCTCTGCTTGAGAAGCAACCAACGACAGCCATCACACGTGGCGTGATGTTATCGTATTGTTCAGTTCGTTCGGCGGAGACGGCCGAGTAGTTTCATTTCTGCTTCAGCCGCGTTTGTCCCCAGCGTTAGCACGCTTTTACTCGCGCGTAGAACATACGATGCGTGGGCAGTGTTATCGAGTTGGACTTACTACAGAAAAACGGCGACGGCAAAAACCCGCTAACAATGTCCATACCATTGCTGTCGCAGTAACTCCCCACCCCACGGTCGACAACTTTTTTTCGCTGCCGGTCGCGCGCGTAACGACACCATGACGCACATGATGCGTAGGCCGATGATACTCCCTGCGCCGGCTTGGCCGTCTTGCGGCCAATCAAAGTCGCTACGTCGCCGATGCAATCTCTGACACGCTCAGCCGCAGCTTTCGGTAGCGTTCGAGGGTGGCCGTAACGGGGGAAAAGATGTTTCTCATCACTGCACGCAAAACGGCTCATCATCGCATTTATCCCTTATATCTGTGCTGAGCCTGAGCCTCTCAGTCGTGCGTGCTGCATGACGTTCGAGATTGCATTGCGGCAATCTCTGAGACCACGCCCCTGCGCAGCACGCATGGCAGCACTCGGCAGCGAGCCTGAGGGAACTGCGACAGCACGGAGGAACGCAGCACTGCGAGTAAATGGTGTTACCGCCGCTTGCACGCGGATAGGCCCGGCAACGTGCAGCAGTTTTGTGCGCTGCATGACGTCCGAGATTGCAACGCGGCAATCACGGAGACCACACCCCGCGATCATGCTTAAGCTTAGCTGCGCCAGCCTGTGCGCATCACGCATGGCAGCATGCGGCAGCGAGCGTGAGGGAACTGCGACAGAACGGAGGAATGCAGCAGTGCGAGTAAATGATGTTACCGCCGCTTGCCCGTGGCTACGCCCAGCAACGTGCGGCAGTTTTGTCGGGACGTGGAATTTATGAATCGGCTCGCCAAGAGCCTTCGAGACACTGCATATCAAGCGAAGCGGGAAAGCCACAGCGCGGCCGTTCGATGGACTGCAGGGGTCCAAAGTCGGCGGTCTGTGTAGTATGCGAGTACGTGCGTCACGCGAGTACGACATTTGTTTTTATGAATGTGAGAAGGTTGATTACTAAGGCCTTTTTTTTTTCGTGGGTGCGCGTTACAATTGATGTGTCACTTCTTTCTTTTTTGGTTGTGGGAAACGGGTACGCGTTGCTATCGCGGGCGCAGTAGAATTGAGTAAATACGTAAATCTCCCAGATTCCGTTTCTACAAACTTGGCAGGTATGGTTTCAGTACTCGCGGTTTCCGAACCCTTCCGACTACCGCCGTGATACCGCGCGCCGCGCGCAGGATTGAGGTATAGAAGTTTCATTGTTCTACCAGCTCAGGTCAGTTACATTTCTTCAATTTCACTACAACGAAATTTTCGCTTCAACGAAATTTTTTCCGCACACTGACAATTTCATTGTAGCGAGAGTCGACTGTATGGCATAAATGGAAAGGAAATAAGGTGTACAAAAAACACCTGTCGTTCGTAGAGACCGAACCTGCCAGAAGGGGTCCACACTCGTCACCATAGCTTCGAGTGGTGCTGGCTAACACTTCCAGGATTATGCACGCAAAAACAGCCCATTAAGTGGACGAAAGAATGACCGCTGTCTTAGCCAATTTAGTTTAGCTTCAGACAAGTCATCCGGAGGTCGTAGGTTCGGCCCTTGCCTACAGCAGCTGTTTTCTCGCTAATTTCCTTTCCATTTATGCCATACTATGCTACAGTTGAAACTACAATTATTGGCCCCTATGCCTTCCTTGGCGTCACTGTCTGTCGGATTCATTGCGTTGTGCGTAAAGAAACGAGCCCATCCGAAACAGTAATTCATATAGCTTACATCCTCTGCGGCCCGCTAGAAAAGATACAGATGAGCTGACAGCTTATTACATGGAAGAAGGACATATGGACATCGTGGTTTAGCACATTGCCACCTGTGCACGTGGGAATCACAGAGGTCTTCAGTTTCTGCTGTGTTGATTGTAAGCGTGAACTTGCGTAATGCAAAAGCCGTGCAAGTTTTGTAGTCTTTTCCAGTGCAAGTGCCCAAGGCTAGGCAATACAGAGTGCACGGCTCGCGCAAAGTTTATTTTGGGAGTTAAAATCTACGGAGCTAACGGAAAACCTCAGTAATGCAAACTGCAGCCACCAGGGCGTCTGCTGTCTTGTCGGCCATGTCGTTTGGGCCATAATTTTGATGTCACTTCTACACTTTTAGCAGTCCATTGGGATTCATTGGGGCCTCTTCTAAGTTTTTGACGCGCACCCAACAGAATACATCAGGAGATTACGTAGCGGTGTGTTCCTGCTCGGGGTAGAAAAAAACGGTGCGCGGGTCTTGTGGTCAACGCATTACTAAACGTACTGGCACTGAAATTTCAGCTCCACTGGTGTGAAACCTGGGGAGGTGCGAGGCCCACACTGATGGACCGGTGTTTTCCACTGGAACACGTCAGTCGCTGCTAATGGGCAATGAGAGACAGAAGACAGTTTTTGTTTCAACTATACATATACAGGGGCTAGGGTCAGCTTGCCTGCGCTGACGAGGGGCCGCTGCTTGCTGGGCATGTACAGCTTTATCAGCCCTGAGTCGGCATTGTTTCTCCTGGGCGAGAGCGCTCCTTGTGAGCTGCCAATTCAGCATTCATCAAGAACGTTCCCAGAGCCAACGCATGTCGCTCACTTGGTTCACTCTCTCTCACGGCATGGTGTCAGAGAAGCACCAGTGGCCCTCTGCCGCTGAGGTGGTGGCACCCTCTATTGCGTTGAACCGGCGTTTTTAAACCACAGATGCACACACACTGACTGCACTGCCTCCAGGATGGGCCCACCGTGACTACAGCAGCAGGGCACGCCGACAAGCCCAGCCCCTAAGGTGCTCCGCACCTAAAAAACGCCTGGTGTGGCCACGTCGTGCATGTGTCCGCCGATCAGAGTTTAGAGCGCTGCCACATGGCCACCAGATGGCTCTGCCTTACATTGCACGTCATATTCTTGACAAATAATTTATTATCGCATTATTTATTGAACGAGTTGACGTTTTGGGTTCTGGGCACCGTGTCTGATAGCGATGTCACTGTCCCCTAGGAAGCTTGGCTAAAGTGACCATATCCCTCGGAGCCCAAAGTGGGATGGAGAAGAGAGAGAGAGGGGGGGGGGGTACTGTGCGCTGAACGTGGCATGTAGTTAAAGTGAACAGCAAATTACAGTTTTTATTTGTACACCTGCTCCACGTGGGAAGTTCCTTCACTTCCATGTTTTTTTCTTGGCCAGCGTGCAAATGTGATACTTCTTGCTTAACTGAATTCTTTGCTTGCTTAATATTTCTTGCTTAACCGGCTGCAGTCCTTCATTTTTGCTGACGTGTCCCTGGTACTGCTCACACGCCATGTGCACATTCACCTTCAGCTCAAGCCTTGTTTTTAAGTTCGACCAAATTAAACTGTGTTGTACCTTCAGTCCACAGCTGATTAAATAAAGCACTTTTTCTACTGTTATGCCTGCGAGCTCATTAGCAAGCATCTTATCTAAGCTATGAAATGGAGAAATGATTATACACCATGAAATCTCACATTTGTCTTAATCTCATTTTACGTGAACGAGGCACGAGTAGGGATTCGCTGGTAAGCACGATCATGACTACGTGCTGGCTGACTCTGATGACTTCACTTCTTTCATGGTCGAAAATGGGACAAAACACTGTCCCACATGCAGGCTCCGGGACAGTGGGACCACAGCCACAAAACCCAGACATATCCCACCTAAATTGGGACATCTGGTCACTTTAAGCTTGGCCACAAAGCTTTGATGCATTTACTGTTACATTGTCAGCACTCAAGGGCATGTGCTGCGCTTGTTTGTCAGAAGTCCAACACACAATGGAAATGTTGTGCCCCCATGCTCAGAGTGCCTCTTTCTTGCATTCTTTCATTGTTTCCTTGATTTTTTTCTGTTCATCAGACATCCACAGGCGAAATACAAAGCAATGCTGTCTAGGCTTGCCCAGTGTTGTGTATTGCCAGTCATTGTATGTCACTCTAGTGGGGTATAATGTCACTAAAACTTTCAAGAAAATCTTTTGGGTGTGTTGATAATTCATTTAGAACGAAACTGTGCTGTAAACATGGGACAAGACAACGTGACAGGACAGTACATTCTTGTCGCTTTCTTTGTCTTGTCCCACGTTTTTTGCACAGTTTTATTCTAAATAAACTAAAACTTTAGTTGCACTTTCAACAGAGTGACACCAGTGTCAGTCGCACTGGTGATGAGTCTCGAGTGCGAGAATGAGCATTTGGGCACTCTTTGGAAATGAGTTTAAAAAAATTTTAAGCATTTGCTGTGCCTGACACATTGTGGTGAATGCCCCTGCATGCAGTGAAGACTACAGCAGGCTTTTTATAGCCTCAAAATTTGGTGTCTCAACCCCTTTAAGATCCATGTGAGCCCTAGTAGGTGTCGTCAAAATCGATGATGTCTCAGTGATTAGTGTGGGAACTTTTAACTTATTGTCGCCATTTGCATTTTCTTTTTGCATGTTTTCTTGTTTACTGAATGTTTTCTCGTGGCAGGAGTGTTGGCTTTGGTATCATGAAAGGGTAATTTGCTAATAAGAGGAAAATTGTTTCTTTCATGTTCCTTTAAAATGTGAAAGGATGCTTACAGTTTTTTGTTTTGTATCCATTTTCAGAAGGTGGACAAAAAGAAGGTTGCACCTGAAAAATTGAGGGAAGTGTATAAAGCTGGCAGCATGTCAAGAAGTCATAGCAAGCCAAGTGGAAACATAACAGCACTTCAAGAAAAGTACAAACAGCGGAGGATTGCACAGCAGTCTGCATTGCCTAGAAAGGGTTCGGCTTTGGGTCTTGGAGGTGGACATGCTCTCAGGTCACACGCCACCCATGAAGCATCCCAGTTAGGTTCAAAGGGAGCAGTAAAGACTTCATGTGGAAAGCTAAGGGAACAGTCAACCAGTCTTCCATTAAGTCGACACCCTGTGCCATCTAAAGATGAAGATGTGGCTGCCAAAAGCCGATTGGTGCTTAAAAAGCAGCTGAGTGTTCAACTGACACGCCTTCACCCACGCATTGCCGCTGGCCTACGATATCCCTTCGTGACAAATACAGGTGGCGGTGTTGTTACACGTAGGCGCTCTGTTGGGATTACACCACATTTACGCAAAGCCAAAATGGTTCCACCAATTGTAGACTATGAATCTGAGAGTGAAAAAGACTTGTCCCCATTGTCCCCTCCAAGGTCCCCTGTTATCACTGTTCAGCCAAAGTCACGAGCTGCAGGAAGTAAAACTCTCAGTGCACCACAAAAGCCTAAGGGCAAAGTTACTGCTTCAGCACCAACAGCACCAAGAGGCACCAAGAGGAAACCGACAACTTCTGTTATTGCTAGGAAGCTGCTTAGTCGTGCCACAACAAGGATGAGACCTTCATCGAAAGCTCGCAAAGTTACCAGATGTGCAATGTTCAGACGAAAAACCCGAAGCCTTGGTCCTGTAAAGGAGTATCCTCTTGTTCTGGCTCTACCAACCAAACGTGGAGCAGGTCGCTCAGGTAGCACAGTTGCGAAAAAAAAAGCGGATGAGCTTGCTGCAAAGTTTGCCAAATCAAAAGCTCCTTTGATGAAAAGCAGCGAGTTGGGGCCAGTTTCATCTCGAACGAGCTCAGCAGCAGTGCATAAAAGTACTAAAAAGGGCATTTTATTCAGGCGCAATGAGAGCATGGTAAAGCGATCCTCTCGTAGGGTATCAAGTGAATTGGTGAAGGATACACGATGCTTGAGGCAGAGGAGTGAAACTTCTGCTGCGGACAGGTCACGTCGTACTCGTAGAGCATCGGTTGGAATGTCTGAAGATTCACAGAAGACAACTGTTGCAAAGAGACGTAGAACCGAGGGTAGCACTAACATCACTGTATCAAATCGTGTGTTCTCTGACAGTGATGATGAACCTCTTATCAGAATGACTGGACGTCACCCTGAGAGGAAAGGTGGGTTATCAGATAGAGTAATAGAAAAAGATTCGGATTCACAACAGACTTCTGGAATGCTTTCACGCAGAAAACAAGTATTGGCTAAAAACAAAAGTAAGCCCCCTGTGGCTGATAAATCAAAATTGCTGAAGACAAACTTACCATCAGAGTGTTTTTCAGAGCCATCACCATCATCACTGTCCGAAACCATTGCAGATGCTGCAGGAGATCCTCTTGATACTCAAGCACACTTTGATGATCTTGAATCAATGTCAGGAGGTGTGGAGGCCTTAGATGCCCTTGCTGGTGAAATCTCTCAAGTCATGTCATGTCGTTTGAGCTTTGGTAGTGCACAGGAAATACGGAGTTTAATGACAAGTGAGTTCTCTGGAGCTTTTGATGAAAATGTTACTGGAGCAATGCTTCTTAGCACTCAAGATGGTCGATCAGCATCTTTTGAAGGAGGCTTGAATCTTCTAAAACGCGACGATACACCTTCTAAAATTGATGCATCAACAAACACAAGCGAAGAAGGAATGGCTCTGCTTGCTGTTTCAACACCTGAGGAACTTGTCACAATGCCAGAGGAAGTGTCTGTTGGAACACAGACGGGCACCTCCGACATAGATGGGCAAAGCAAAGAAGGGCTTCCACCAACCGCAAGGAGACTGTCCTTTACAGCTTTAGAAGCAAGCAGTGCAACTGCTCATGAATTCAATCCTGAAATACAGAAGTCACTGCCTGCATCACCTAAATCAAAACCTACATCATCACCAGTGCAAAGTATATCACATATTTGCTCAACAAAGTTAGATACAAGGGCAGACAACACAAATATGGACCCAGCTTTGGAAATCGATACGAGGACCAGTTCTATGCAGTCTCATATTTCTTTATCTACTCATGCTTCCAGTTCAAAGTTTGGTGTGACGAAGGCTGTGCCAGAAACAAAAGGGTGCCGTGTGTCTGGAGCAGCCAAAACAGCCGTAGTTATTGCACCAATGCAAAGACATGGTTCACTCAATCCAATGCCTGTATCAAGGGCAGGTGTTGCGAGAGCAAGTGTTGCAAAAGTAAATGCAGCAAGGGCAAGTGCTGTGAGGGCAAGTGCTGCGAGGGCAAATGCCGCAAGGGCTAACTTTGTGAGAGCAAATGCTGCAAAAGCAAGTGCTGTGAGAGCGAGGGTAGCAAGGCCAAGTGTTGCAATGGCAAGAGACGCAAGAGGTAGTGTGATGAGGGCCGATATTGTGAAAGCAAGTGCTGTGAGTGCAAATGCTGCCATGAGTGATGCGAGGACAAGCGATGCAAAGGCAAGCAGCTTGAGGACAGGCAATGTTAGGGCAAGTGATGAAAGTGCTGGTGATCCAAGAGTGAGTATTGCAAGGGGTCCAAAGTCTTCTTCCAAAATGACTTTCTCATTTGCTAAATCTGGGTCAAAGAGAGGCAAAGTGAGCTCAGACGAGACCAGGAGAGTGAAACTTACGCCATTGGACAGCAAGAAATTTCCAAGCTTGAATGATCCAGCATGCCTGGTGGCTGCACCTACATACAGGCCCACAGCAGATGAAATGCGGGATCCTATTAGCTACATTACCAAGATAAGACCAGAAGCAGAAAAGTTTGGAATCTGCAAAATTGTCTTGCCACCATCTTTTCAGGTAGGTTTTCTAGCCTAGTCTGCTACACTATTTTAAAATTTGGACAATTTGGTTTTTGTTGACGTGCTTGTCATTCTACAGCCATACTCTTTGAACTCTTCTAATTCTAAAGGACACCAGATTTTATCCTTGCTTGTAGCAAGTCTCTTATCTTTCGAACGAGGAAGTTTCTGCGGAAGGCAGAATTGGCAGCAAGAATATCTCTGAAAACGTCACTGCAGTTTAAAGCAGTTTAAAAACAGCTAGTCTTTGGTGGTGCAGGTTTTGGTACGACTTGTGTGCTGCACTTTAATCATTATTTATAGTGTGCTTATGGATCCCACAAAGGATGTGTTTTTGGTATTGACTTGTGGCCCAAAGTTTCCTCGGGTCCATAAGCAACTTGGCTATTCAATGAAGAAACTCTTAAATGGGCCCTGCAACACTTTCTGAACATAGTAAGAAAACAGTGCCGGTCAGTCGTGGAGGCTCCTATGAACACGTGAGCCAAATATTACTGCACTATATGCATTAGGGAATTGCAATTTGATTTCACATACAGCCTGATCCTTCAACAAATTATGTGGCTAGGAGCCCCAACTGCATCTTGTGGCTTTTTTTGTGTGTGTGTTCTTTAAGGGCTCCTCACCAGTACTGGCCATTTTGAGCTGACAAGCGCAGTGCATGTATTGCATGCTCTTGATCCTGAAGCAGTTCAAATTTCCAATGGAAAGCCATTTCTGGCCATTTGCTCCTTTCATGTGGGTCTATCTCGAATGCTGAGAGGATGATGGCCGCGACTGCAAGCGCCTACGTCAAGCGCCATCACTTATGTTAGTGTCAGTGCCATGACATTGCTCAGAGACCTTACCGGAAGTGGCCACGCTGTGTAAACTTCAGGAAAAAGAGAGAGAAGGGGTGTCGTCACACATGCGTTTTCAGGAGAGTGTGAAGTAATCATACGTATTCATCATGTGACCCCTCTGCTCTGGTGTGGGAAAAGGCAGGGAAGGAATTTGGCTTGCGAAGGCTAGACAGGCCAGCAGCAACGGTGTGGAGCTCACCTCTTCACATTTTTTTTGCACGCACTGCTACAAAACATATTTTCCTCCACTTGTTATGAACCAACTTGAAAAGTTCTCTTGGTGGAATACTCTCTACTCTGCATGGAACAACTTCCATTGTATAACTAAAATTTGCTGTGTGGCCTGGTGAGGGGCCCTGTGAAAAAAAGATATATATACCATTTTCTTTATTTTCCGCAGGGGACCACGTAAAGCATTACTGAGCATTTTTCCAGAATCGAGAGGTCACCAAAGCTAGTTCCGCCTCAAGTGATAGAGTCTATGCTCTTTGTGATGTCATTTGTTGAAAGAAGAGCCAGTTTCCAGCTGTATTTGTGACCCTGCTGCATGCAGTGCAATAATATTTCGCTCACATCTTTACAGGTGCCTCCATGACTGATAGACACCATTTTCTGACTATGTTCAAAAAGTGTTGCAGGGCCTGTTTAATAGCCTTACTGGCTTATGCTACCAATTTCCATGAGTGCTGGCATATAATTCCACGTGTAGGCGGGTACACAGGGGAGGGTGCCAGCGGGTTTGGCTGCCTCTTCAGTTGTCTTAGGGAGGTGCCAAGTCTGCCTCATACCTTTACATTGCACTGCTTTTTGAACATAAGGGCCTCATCGGGAGGGGTATGAGGCCCTATGCGGGAACTTTGCTGGGGGAAGCCTGTGCACGCCTACTATTGCTTTCCTGTGCCACCATTTCTGGCATGTTTACAGCGCATGACTTCACCTTCTTGCCAATAGAAAAAAATTCTGACAAAAATGATTCCACAGCACTGTCTGCATTACCATGGTGTGTGCATGCTGTGACGTGAACTTTTGGCTGCACAAATAAAAAACATAATAAAAGCTTTTGTAAAAATTGGTTCATCTCATAAAAAAAAAAAAGGTTACTATTTTCTTGCCCCATTCCTTCCCCTCTCATTGAGCCTGCAGGATCTTAAATTCTTAGTTCACAGGTTGTCAGGTATTGGATATGGTACCAATAATTATCAGATTGTTTTGCCCACACTTTTGATATACGCCATGCGCAGCGCCTATAGGGGCGCCACTGAAAGCCGCGTAGCGGCGGCCGTTGGAACCGTTGGTGGGTCGCGTAGCAGACGCCTCATTTCACTGCAAGCATCGCGGAAGTGCGCGCGTGCGATTTGCCGCTTGTGTGCGTCCCAGATAATTACTTTTGTGGCGATAGTGTGTGCAAAGGAGCTGCACATTATAATAGTGGACATGTGTCCGATGTCACAGCTGTGTGGGACGACAATGTCACCATACGCGCCAAGTGTTTGCCACAGACAAGCGTCAACACGCTTCCCTACGAAGTGGAGCTCATCGCACCGCTTTCTTTATAACGTCCCGATCACTAATGCCTGCATGCGTTGACGCGTGAACCAACGTTTTTTTCTCGACACAGTAGCTTCGTTTACGTGCCATGTGTTTATATAGTAGTTTTTGAGGGATCACTGTCGCACCGGCGCATGGATTTCACGGGTGCGGCCACGCGAAGGGTCAGCGTTGGTAAAACTGAAACCAGCACGATAATCTTGTGAATATATATCTCGGCAGCTTGCGCTAGTGGCGCGAGACTGAGTCACTGTGGAGCTGGTGGTCACCTAGCCTGTCGTAGCAGCTTGGCTACGTATTTGCTAGGTTTTTTGCAAGCTATTACCAAGTGTTGCAAAATGGCGTTACATTCTAAGCGATCGTCAAAGTCTTAAATGTGCACAGGTGCCATGTTTTACAGCCAATATGCAACTTGAGGCGAGCGCACAGCGAACATTGTATTCCAGTGCCATCAATAGGTAGAATGCAGCTGATTTCGTGCAGCACACGTGTGATTCCACGGCGCTTTTGTAAAGGAGCCGTGAACCTGCCCCACATTCTCTGACATTGCGCTTCGCGCCATTCGTTTTTCAAGAGAGCCTAGGCATCGCGTCTTATCGGTACTAACAACCTCATGTGCATTGTAGCATCTACAATGCAGGCGAGGCGACCAAGTGTACACGTAGTAGCGTTCGCTCAAGACGTAGCGACATAAATGGAGAAATAAAACACGATAATGGTTCTAACACTGCTGTTAACAAGAAAAGAGAAATAGCGGGCGCGAAAGAAGACGAAGTAGGATCGCGAGCGCGTGGCACGTGATGTTCTGGGTTTTTCTCTTTAGAAAAAAAAAAAAAAAACGGCATCGTAGGGTCTCGCTGCTCGGCGCTCTTCAGGCGTATTGTCTTCCGCTGCACTTCGAAGCCTGGTTTATTCTTCATCGAAGTCCTCGGACTTTACACTCCTGTAAACAAAGCGCGATTGCTTGCCTTCTGCGTCGTACAGCCGCAATCCACCGCCGCCGTCGCTCTCGGTCATGAAATAGCACCGGAAATCTGTATAAGTGCGTTCGTGACGATTTCTTGTGTGTGTTTGAGCAGCCGACAACGCAGCAGTTGTTTTTCGGCATCGCTGAAGCCCGAGACAGTCGTTAAATCACGATGAAAACACATCCATCCGCGCACTCGCGTACACGCTCGCGGGAACACTGCTCGCTCGGACCCACCAACGCTTCCGAGCCGTGGCGGCAGATGGCGTCGTCGGCGCTTTGCGCATCGCCTATAGGCTAAACTATGGATTGTATACATGCCATGTGTGCAAAATTTATTTTCTTTATCATAGCTGTTCACTGAGCTTTGGTGCTATGCTTGAAGTCTTTGGGTAACTGTTGGTGTCAATTCTGCTTATATCCAGTATCCTTGCATAAACACAAAGGGGTGAAACTTGAATATTTTGTGAGAGTGCTTGTTTTCATAATTCTCTGCAGCTCACATAACTGAACCATTGCTTCCTTTTTTTCAGCCTGAATGCAAGGTGTTTGATGATATGCGATTTACAGCATACAATCAATACATTCACAAGATGCTTTCAAGGTAATTGTTTCATACTATCTTTAATGTAACGGCAGTCTAATGAAAATGTATTTACCCAAGAACAGAGCTGTGGCTTTCAAATACTTTACCTTGGCAGGGTTTTGTTTAATGTGTGTCATTTGTTGTCTTTAATACGTGTGTTTAAGGTTAAAAGGACACTAAAGTGAAAAGGTAGATTGGTTTAGACTGATAACTTATTGAGAACTTGATTGTTGTTAATTTCACTATTTTATGATCAGTATTTAAAGAGAAAATGAATGTCAAAGATAATTTTTGAAATTAGTGCCAGAACTTCGGCATTGTGAAGCGGAAGACCAATTTTTTTTTCTTTCGTATTCTCGCCGAATCTGAATGTTCTAAAACTCCCTTTATCAAGTCTGTGGCTTCTTTGGGGCACAATGTAGGCGTTCCTTGCTGATAAAAAGTTATGTAGGCCTTAGCAGATGCTGTCAAAGATCTGTGATGTCACACATATTAGTGCTGGAACTTCGGAGCGGCATCACGACCTCTGTTTTGTTTTTGCACATTTTCTAGCCTACCGAGAGTGTGTTCCTCACATGAATAGGGCTTTTGGTGTTGGGAAAAAATAACTTACTAATGCAACAAAAATTGTTTTTTACTTTAGTGTCCCTTTAAATCAAATGGTCTGTGAACCATGGATATACTACAAGTTTCATGGCAACATTGGCAAGCCAATACGATTTTGGGATGATGTTGATCTCGTTGTGCCTTTTTTTCTTTTCATCAGTAACTTTTGGGATTGTGCATGCATCCTGTGGCCCTTGTTACTTATATAAGTGTTACCTCTTGCTACCTAAATCAAATGGTTATGTGTTTTGAGGATTGTGGCAAGTTTAATACTCCAAGAGTCTAGTTGAAATTTTCATTTGGCTTTAAGATGTGGTATGGGGCCTGCACACTTACAAAGGAAAAGCTTTGTTAATTTTAGACATGGTGTCAAAAGTTAATTGAATGTTGAATCTGTGGAAAGGTTTAGCATCTTACTGGCAGTTTGTGGTTGCGTCAGGTATGACTGCGGTACTTTGTTGGCGCTACTTTGTTGGCGGTACATAAACTAGTTGCGACTAGCAATCCAAATAGGAGATGGCATGCCTAGAGTGCTGAAATATTCAGCAGCTTCTCAGGCTTTGTGCCCTATAAACTGTTGACATGGCTAGCATGTGCATGAAATAATATGCAATTAAATAAAGAACATCTTGGTTGTCTTACCGAGTTTAATAAAGAGGCATTGTTTAAAGGGGGGTATTATAATAAATGTATCATAATGAACCTTGTACATAAAAAATTAACAAAATGGGCTTGTTTTATAGCATGTTAGGCGGGTGTGCTAAAGGCAACCATATTATTAAGATGATGTATAGTGCGTTGTTGTATGCAGATTATTCAATTTCCATCTGTTAACATTTACCACTTTTGATAATTTTTGCTAGGTTTTAAAACATCTCGACACAGTGTTTTTGCATATTTATACTGGTTGTGATTTGGCTGTCACCACTGCCTAACAATAATGCATATATAGATGTAAGTGCTTGTGTACAGTTACTCTTGTTGTCTTGCTACATTTGCAGGTGGGGCCCAAATGTGCAACATACGGCATGCATCAAGCGTTGTTTCACTAACCAGGGCATCACCGATGACCAGCCACCTTTGGTAGTTCTTAGTTTAATTTTTTTTTGCATGTCAGTGTTTTACATTTTGTATTGTGGCTGCTCAGCTGCAGAACCAACCTGACACGTTTTGTTTGTTCTTTTTCTTATTGGTGTAGATTGGAGGAATAGAGCTAGACTTGTCTCATCTGTACCATACAGTGCAAAACTTTGGTGGCATACAGCAGGTAATGGAAAAAAAGAAGTGGCATAGGGTAGCTGATGCCATGCACATACCCAAAGCTGTGAGTACTGTCTGTCAGTTGCTTTATTTTTAACTCATCCTTCCAAACGATGAAATGTCGCAAGCTTTGTAAAGCTTGAAGTGCATTACTGGATGCGGCATGTCTTTTTGTATTCAGTAGTCTGCTCTCTTGGAGTTTTAAGAGTTATTTCTATAATTTACTATTAACTGTATCAGTTAATGCTGAGCGGTATCAGTATTAACTGGTGGAGTTAATACTAACAAGTATTATTGAATGAAGCTAATACTGACAACTGATGATTTCTACCTGAGCATTCTAGCAGCTATACTTCTTAAAGGCAAAGATCAGCGAGTACCTATAGCCAGTTGAAGCTAACCGCGTAGAAAATAATTTGCCCCATGTTAGGGGATGCAGCAGTAGTTTGAAACCTGCACCAAAAGCGTGTGGCCTACATATTAACAAAAAAAATTCAAAATGGAGCATTTAGATTTGTTTATTCAGATTGTTAGCCAGGTGAGTGTTACTGTGCTCTGTATGAAAGCACATGTCACAGCTGTGGCTAGCTGTCCAGTTTCATTATCTTCTGCCTCACAATTTAGCTAACAATAAGTATGGAAAAAAAATATATTTCTAAACCTTCACTCTTGTAGAAATAACCGCGAGAAATGTATACACCCCTTAATCCCATATTGTTGCACATGGAATGACCTTCTGAATGTATTTGATGTGCTAGAAAAAGCAAAAAGCAGTGCATCATGCATGTATTTATACGCTGAGCTTTTCAAATGCCTTTTTCTTCCTTTTCATTTTTCTTCACAATGTAGCTGTCCCATTGTGCGTAACCTCATTTTATTGCTACATTTTTGTTTTGCCTTAAATATGTTTATGCAAATTCAGATATGCCAAATGAAATACTCAAATGTATAGTTCACTTATTACTTCTTTGTTGGTGTCGTTGCTATGGTTACGTTGTACTTTGGCTTTTTCTTTGTTCTTCTGTAACTATGAATCCTTTCTATCTTGTATGCCCTCTGTTTTATAGGATACGCCTGCAGTATTAAGAAGTGAAAAGTAAAAATAAGTTTAGTGCACTAATACGACCTTAACATTCTGGACTTAATTGGACTGGAAAGAGATGTCGAAATTCCAGGGAAACAGTCGATATTTGCCATGTGAACTGCCATTATCCTGTGAAGGAATTTATTACCATTGTTTGGAAATTGTGTGTGCATCCATGGACATGAATTTAAATTATGTGTAATCCACATATGCACATGTGCTATGTCAGCAGCTGCATGCCTTCTGTGGGCAAATACAAAAGTGAGACAGCTGCTCACATTGCACAGTTCTGATACAATTCCGTTTTTCTGCTCTGAGCAGCTCTAAAAGCATGAAAATTGGGAAAATTGCTCCAAACTTCTCCAAAACAGCTTGGAAAGCAAGTATTTTGGTGCTGATGTCAGTTTCAACGGGGATAAAAAAGCAGAGTCATGCAACGTGCATCACGTGATTGAATCTCTGGTGTCTGAGATTTGCTGCAGGCGCTTTGATTTTCGTGTCAGCGTACGTTGACACGAAAATCAAGACATGTGCAACCAAGACACGTGGAAGCCATTATCTACATGAAATTGGAGTATCTTCCACGACTGGTTGCCACCACAGTATTGCAGTGTTATAATAGAGGGCAATGCGCTGGTGAAAAACTCAGATGAGCTTCTTCGTAATGGTGTGAAGCAGGAAGGTCTTGACAAAATCCAAAGTGACCAGTCTCTCCCGACAAAGGAGAGCACTAATTAACCTACAAGAAGTGCTAGGGATCCTTCAGAAGCTAAATAAGAAAATCTACAGAATGTCAAAGCAATAATTGGCGAAATCATGCCAGTGGTCTTAACTAAAAGACTATTGTGTGTCTACAATTTTGGTGCACTTAGAATTTGTTTTAATTTTGAGAAGTGTACCAACCCCTGGTTGTGAAAATGATACTTGACTGCCTGGGCTGCTCCAAATTCGACCTTTTGAACTCTTACATCGCATTAAATGTTGTGAGCTGCTCCAAATCAAGGTTCTCCTGCTCCAGAATGAACATTTCGCTGCTCCAAAAACTGCTCCGAAGTCTGTTTCTGCTGTCTCACCCCTGCAAATGAAGAGCCTGCGTGCCTACTGAGTTGTCTAGAAAGTATATTGCTTTCTTGTTACTTGCATTTTTTTTATTGCTGAGTATAATAAGCTGAATACTGAGTCACTTAAACTTTGTAATTATGTTGAAAATGCCATGTAAGGGGTGCACAAGCAGCCAGTCAGTAGAATAACCTAATTTTGGTTTTTGGTGGCAAAGTTTGATAGTCTTCATCACTTTTACTTCATTGCTTTCGTTTGCGGGCTGCAAATTAAATTACTGACCATAATGTGATGACCATTGTCTCTGATAGATTTTTCTGATTAATGTGCTCTTAACTAGGCAATTATTTAGCTTTTTTAGTAATATGTGCTTGCAAATTGCTTCTGAGTTATAAAGCACAGCTCATCATGACTGACAGGCACAAGACAGAGTGTCAAAAGTGGATGACGCCTATTGCAAGTTTGTCCTTCCTTACGACCTCTTGTCGGGCGATGAGAAGAAGGCAATTGAGCGGCAAGTTCTGGCAGACAGGGAACGTCAAATGGCTGCTGACAGTGAACCATCATCAACATCAGCAGATGAAGAAGAAGAGGAGGAATTCAGTAATGAGTGCGTTGCAAAGGTAGGCTTTTGTTGCTGCAAAATATGTATTTTGCCAGTTATACTAACACACACCCTTCGCCTTTAATGTTCATTACCTTGGAAAGTTTCAGTAGTAAAGTCATCAAAACCTGAAAAGTTGGTGATTTGTGGCTGTATGAAGAAAACAGATACACGAAGAACTTACCGTAAGAAAAAACAAATATGACATTCAGAAAGTGAATAACAGGCCCAGAATGTGCCACTCATCCTGTTTCTCAAGCCATGCATGAAGCTTAATCATGCTTGGTTGTTGTCCTATACAGTTAAACCTGGATATAACGAAATTGAGAAATTCCCGGAAAACTTCGTTATAAAGAGGATTTCGTTATATGCAGGTTCGGCACGAAAATTCGAAAAATAAACGCTTAAGTAAGCAAAACGGTTACAGATGGCAGAGCTGACCCAAAGCAATCATTTTGGGCGAGAAAACATTTACAGCTGAGAATGCTTATGTGACCGCTTATAGTACAGGACTGGCAATAATGCGGATTTTTCTACCCCCCCCCCCCCCCCCGGTTTTTTTCTGACCCCCCGCATACCGCTTAATGTGCAGCCCCCCCCCCTCACACATACACACACACACACACACACACACACACACACACACACACACACACACCCGATATGAAGGACCGGTTATAATGCGGCTGCCCGGAAATCGCGGACAATCGAGGTAGGGAGCAGGATTCACAAAGGAAGTGCGCCGCCCGAAAAAAGTGCAGCGAATCACCGTGGAGGAGGAAGGAGCATGGAACGAATTAACAATGAGCGGAGGGAAGAAAAAAAGGCCGCGGCAGCAACGCGTCCTGAGCGCGCCCTCTGAGGATAGGATTTCCAAGGCGACGGAGGATGCTACTACGGCCGTTTGTCAGCCGCGAACACTACGCACGGAACACGCGCCCGTGTCCTCCAGTTTACCGCTGTTTGTCTCCAGTTCTTTTTTTTTTACCATTTCACGCGCGCTGCCCTTGAATCACCCCGCGATTTCCTGTGCACCCGATCCCTGTGTTGTCAAGGGCAAACTTCCCTTGAGGCGCGCCGCCCGTGACCCCGCGAGCTAGGCCTAACAAGCGCTCTCACCTACTGTCAGGTTAGCGAAGTGCAGACTCGCACAGCAACCAGAGAGTCGCGCTGCTAGCACATTGAAAAAAAAAAAAAGCTCGCTTTTTGTTTCTTTCCCTCTTAAACCGGCGCGACTCGGTAACATCAACTGGAAAAGGAGGGTGGCAGCTTGGCAGGCTAGGCCAGCTGCAGAAAGCAGCGGGAGCAGGTTTGAAGGGAGGGGGAAAGGACACGCCCGCGGCAGGATGATCGCCGGGTCGAGGGATGCAGGCCCTCCTCACGCACGCTCGCACGCACGCGCCTCACAGTCGCCGTGTCTTTGAGCGCGCCAAGCGCGACACCGCCGCTTCGCATTCCGTTGCGGCGGAGGAGGTGCTTCCAGTTGTTGCTCGCGCAAAAGTGACAAAATTTGGGGCAAAATCTCAGGCTGTCGGCGGAGAAAATTCGTTATTTCGAGGGGTTCTCCCGCTGCCACTTCGTTACGTAGAGGTTTCAAATACATGTACTTCTATGGAGTAATGGCGGGGAATAGAAAAACTTCGTTATATACAGGAAGTCGTTATATGGAGGTTCGTTATAAGCAGGTTTAACTGTATTGGCAAATCATAGCAAAAGTTGAGTTATAAACCTGTCTGTGGATTGGTTTAATTGTCGCACAGTGACATGGAGCAAATGCAAACTCTCTCGATAAAAATTGCATATCATGTCTGCTAGTCGGAATGGGCATGTTTTTCTTCCGCATTTTTCTTGCATATGTACTGTACATGCCAGTATGCAGCAGCATGTCCGTCCTTGTACCCTTGTAAGTATGTAGAATGTTTTCGTATGCACTATTTAGGTGAAAGCCTTAGATCTCTGATGTTTCAAAGTTGCATTGTGAGGTACAAAAAAAAAGGGGGGGGGCCATCATGTGGCTCGAGGCACGCAAGCTGCAAGCCAGGACATCTTTCGCTGTTTTACAGCGAGGTCCTGTGGATGATGCTCAACACAGGAACGGGCACATGAGAGCTGCACTCTAAAGCATAAGAGGCTTACACCACTGCAACAGTGCAGGAATGAAGTGACAGGGACGCTGATAGTGTCACAGTACAGTGGAACCCCGTTCATACGTTTTTCAGCGGACCGGGGCAAAAAAACATAATAGCCGGGAAAATGCAAGAGTGAGGAAAGCTCTGAAAACGAATGAGAACAGGGCCGCTTTGACTTCAACCAATTTATTTCAGCAAGGTGAGCTGAGCCGTCTAGGTCGCCGACCGACAATTCGGAGAGAGGCGCGGTACTGCCAGTGCCCCCATAGACTTAATGTGTTAAGACGACCAACATTTTGGACGGTTTCTAGCTCTAAATTTGATAATTGGACTCCGTTCGCGGTTGTCGAGCTCAGTGAATGGGCCGCCATTATAGCTTCCAGCGCCCCGATGAGAAAAAGTATGGCCTCAGAGATCGCAATCAAAACTGTGATCATTGACGCTTAGTTAAAGTGTGACGCACCAATTTTTGAGGCAAGTCGCTCCGTCACTGACATCACCGCATCCTGTTCCGGCACCCCGCGCGTGGCTTGTGATTGCGAGTACGGCTGGTTGGCTGGTCGCGTCAGGTCTGCGATCGCTCGATAGCGCTTTCACGTTTCGTCTTCAGTGCTTGTTTACCGTATTTACCCGCATAATTTGCGCACCCCTAATATTTAGCCAGCTTTACAAAAAAAAAAAAATTCCTCGCATATTTTGCGCTTGCCGTCTGGGCCGAACTAGCTTGCCGGCGCACGCACGGACAGACTTTGGACGGCCACACAGCCGTGCCCCTCGCTGCGCAGGCGAGCACAGTCATACGCAAGAGGGGCTGGGAGTGTGATGTCCCTTTTTCCGATTATTTTCTCTGGAAGCCCCGGAGCCCAAAGTACGGTCGCTAGAATAAAAGCACGCGAGTGGGGGCGACGAAAACGGCTGAAGCAGAGATCAAACAAGCCCGGCCCATCTCCGTCGCTCGGAGGCGACAACATCACCTCTTTCGGGACGCCTGCCATGGAAGCAAGGAGGAAACGCCCCACCCGTCTTTAACGAGCATGAAAAGACGCAAAGGCGGGAGATGGGGGGGGGGGGGGGGGGGGGAGTGTCGATAGATAGTGCTGGCGCTATCTCGGCAGCCAACAGCAGGCGGCGATTCCTGCAAGCGTGACGAAGACTGTCAAAAGTCAAATCAAAATAGCGGTGCCCGGGCGGGTACGGCGTGCCAGATTGCAACGCATCATGCGGGAACAGGCCCACAGTTGCGACGTAAAAGCGGGGTTCGCAGTACATGGGATTCTATGGGAGCTATGGCGGGACCGATGAAACACAACGTAACAGCTGGGAAAACACAGCAGTGAGGAACGTAACAGCGGGGTTCCACTGTAGTTGCATACCCATGGGACGGTGGCAACGCAGTGTTCGTACGTCACTCATAGTCTTTAAGAGACATCCTGTAGCGTCGCGTGTGAGCCGTTCGTGTAAGTGATCAAGTTTGGCTTTGCTGATGAAGGCACGACGTCGAGTAGTTGAAAATGGAAACTGGATATTTATTTACATTTCAACTGTTGGCACAGCGAACTCGGGCACTGAGACCCTGGCTGTCCGATCTCCGTCTCTCGTATCTTGTCTCTCCTTTCATCCATCGCAGCCTTCTAATCCATCTCCCAGGGCCATTCCAAGACAGGAGGGGCTGCCGGGCGGAGGCGAGGCTCCCTCGGAGCCGAAGCGCAGCAGGGGTCGAAGCATGCGTGCCAGGCTGTCCTCCCCCACGTCGATAACAGCTATCTTTTCGGCGGGCTAGAAAGTTGACTCTTCCTTGTTACGAGCCATCTCCTAATGACACCCAGGTGGTTTCAGGCTGGGTGGCCGCGACCTTGGGCGTGAAAGGAACACATGTTCCCCATAAGGTTATCTCACAGCCCTGATGCCCGCGGCTATGGCGCGCTTCACCGACACCTTATCTGGATACGGAACAACCCCCTTGTTTTTCTAAAACACCCTCTAAATTTATAAATGTTTGTAAAAAATTTGAAGCATCTGCCACTTCACGCCCTTCTTTGACATTTAGACACCCCCTAATTTCAATTCCTTGGGAAACCTCTGGTGATGCTCATGGTTTTAACTGGAATTTAAGTCATTATCCATTGTAATATAAGGATTTTCTTCACTTAAACTTGATTCCTTATCAATCATTTGCAGCCAGCCAATACTACTGTGATAACAGGGCATAGCGCTGGTTGCACCACTGACGAAGAGCAAGAAATAAAAAAGAATAGCATTGTAATTCAGTAATAATATCATCTAGGCCCTGGTTACCAAATACCTTTGCTCTAGGGATATGCGAATATTCGAAATTTCGAATAATTTTCAAATAGCATTTGCTATTCGATTTGATTCGCACTGAACTTTTACTATCCAAACTATTCGAAGTTGGTAAATACGGGGAAAAAAATATGCTATGTCTCATGACAAATGGCCCGTTCCCACATGCAGTATGCTTCGCCGCATGACACCCCTGTGCTTTGGTGAAACTATTGCTCGCGTACTGCGGCAAAGCTAATACTCGTGTACTGCCAGAAAGCTAACACTTGTGTACTGCGGTGAAGTTAGCTCAGCTTTCTGTTGTACAATTCCCTGTTGGACTGTTCTTCAGAACTTAGGAATGACACTGTGGGAGTACACTTTAATAAAAAAAATATTCGAAAATTATTCGATTCGATTCCCACTTGAACATAAATATTCGAATTTGTTTCGCACTCAAAATTTTACTATTCACACAGCTCTACTTTCTACCAAATAACTATTTAAGTGCTTGGTGACAAAAGAAAAAAGTTTGAATACCAACCTATTCAATTTCACCATTGAGAGTGATAGCTGCTATTTGCAGATTCAAATGCCTTTTAAAGTTTTTTGATACACATTGTCAATTTTATATGGTGAAACATAAAACTGAAGTGAAAATATGACGACCTTATCTCTACTGAGGAAGACATAAGCATCGAAGGTTGTGTATTATGGCGTACTGCATTATGGCGTACTGCATTGCTCCGGGAACCACACTTCTACAGCTAAACAGGGATTACTTGCTCTGAAATTTCGCTTAGACGGGGCGTACTGTAGTGGGTAATGTTTAGCATTATTTATGGTTGGTGCACCTGTGTTTTTGTTCATGCAGTAAATTTGAATTTTCTTCTTTACAACATTAATTCATACAATAGGCATCATTCTGGTGATGGTTCAGGCAAAAGTACTGACAGTGACACATTTGGGAGTATATTGTACTGAATAGTGTAGGCATTGATTCGGACTTCATCTTCATCACCTGTACAAAAACCATCACCAGTCATTGGTCGTGTGCCTTCTTCGTCGGTGCCATCTTGGCTTCGCGAACTAAAGCGCTGTCGGAACTGTGGCATTTAAGTGTTGGAGGTATATTATATTGGCAGGTGGTAAATGTTATACTTTTTTTAATAGGGGTATGAGGATGGGAGGGGGTGCTTCTGCAGCTCCTGACAAAGGCAATATAAAGGTTTATTACTGGCCACCTAAGCGGCATTGCATATGCACACTATTGCATTCTTTTGTATTCTTCCTGAGGGCGTCTGGCTAACAAAAAAAGAAAGGCAGGGAGACAACAAAAGACTGCAAGGATGTGTGGCCCCTAGCCCTGACACTGAAACCCCCTAAATTTAGTTCAGGATTACTATATAGCTTTAGCTGGGGATGGGACGTATGATGCTGATGGTCAGTTTCAGCTTCCAGTCACATACTTAAATAGAAGAGAGCGGCTTATAGAGTGATCACCCACAAACCTAAATAGAGTTTTTTATCTACAACTCTTGAATTATGCTTGACTTCTCACATTGTTTTGTATCAACACGCACACAGATGAATTCTTTTTGTTAATTGATATTGAGAGCCAGTTTATATCTTTGGATCTTTGTAAAAACATTTTTACAGTACACATTCACAGCTTTAATTGCGTGTTTCGGATAGATTTTTCTGTTTTTATTCACTCTTTGTGCATGCGCATGCCCTACTTTTCGACAGTTGGGCTGTTTGTGCAACTTGATAGAATGCACTGGTGCGTACTGTTTGCTTGCAATGAAACATTTTCTAACTGCAGCTGCATGAGCATGGTTTTATAAGACTGTTAACAGTGTCGGTGACATGAATGTGCACTTTAAAACTTCATAATAATCAGGTTTCATATTATGTCCTTTTGCCAAGATTGTGATAATTATGAACTCGTAACGGTTATGATAGTATAGCTTTATGTAAACATTCCCTGTTGCATTAAAATAATGTTTTGCCATTTTAATTATGGTCCACTACTTATTAGGGCATTGCTTAATATATAATTTGTAACCTGTATTAGGAAAAGTATAGAAGATCACTTTATTAGCACTAAGTGAAGTACCTGTAGTTAGCTTTTTTTTTTAATAATAAGTAAAATGCAGGAAGTGTTCAGTTTACAGTTGCGTTCAATCCTCCAAGGCTATGGCCTCGTGCCATCCCAGCTGCTTCATCAACATTGTGAACAACACCTGGGCTCAGTGATATTACATACCACCCTGCCACGATCTTTCAAATGAAAGATCGCAGTATTTATAAATAAATAAATATAAATAAATATATGTCCACCCTTCATGCACATATAAATGCAGCATGTTGTGAAATTGTTTGTGAATTTTGCAGCACTATGGGCATTGCAGTTGCATGCACAAAACTGTGCTGACAAAATCTGACAGTGTTCTCAAACTAGCCAATATATTGTCAGAGAACTCTTGCACTTTGCGGGGCAAGCCATGCTGTGTACTCGTTGTCATAACATGCAAGTATATGCCTGTGAAGAAACACTCTTGATAGAATGTTTCTTGCACATAAAGTGACATGCCTTTGCAGCTTCCTATAATGTTTACTTTGTCACTGCCACTGGTGACGAATACCAATTATATTGGCTGCGATATTTTGTGCAGTAACACTATCCTTCTTTTGGAAGTGTATTTGAGTTTTATGCATCTGGTGTGTGTGTATGCAATTTGCCTGATTGGTTGATAACCCTGAGAGAAGCGAGATGTGCACTCATTTCACTATAGAAAAGGCTAATTTTGTTTCTAAAGCATTTGTTCTGCTTGACATTTTGACTGAATAAGTGGCATTTCTTGTGAAAATGATGCATGCAAAGCATGAATTAATCTTGCTTTTGTTCTTGTGTTTGTTTAGACCACTTATATTTTGTTATGTCTGTTTACTCTTGCTTTGTGAAGGCATCGAGGTACTTTGCCAGTCGTGCTTCGCATGGACGCATGAGACAACCGCCAGCATGGACGGACCAAAGCAACACACGCAAGGCACCAATCTCTCTCCCTTTCTCACACACACTCTTTCATGTCACTCATGTTTTTGTAAATGTTTATTATGCCCTTAATCTTCGTAAGCAAGACAAAGGGCACAAGTTACTGACAGAAACTGCTTGCTATTTGTTGCTACAATAATTAAAAAAAAAAAAAAATCTCTGGCATCGAGGTCTGAATGGGTGTATCCAGGCCATCACATGTAACATTTCTTTTTCCAGGGACGCAACATGTCATTAAGTGTGTTCTCTAGAGTGGCTCGTAACACAATGTCAATGTGGTACAAGCATGAGCCTTCAACAGAGGAAGTAGAGGTATGTGAATGATATGCTTATTGTAGCACTGTGAATATTTCGTTACACTTGCTTGTGTAGTTATTCAGGTTAGCTGAATTTTGTATAAAGTGCTTGGCATCATCTCACGTGTCTAAATGCATCTCTTCTTCGTTTTCTGCTTTTATTTTTGTACGCAAAGTAATTTCAATGTTGTTTGGACTTGAGACAAAATGATCATTTTTACTAACCTGAATTGTGCTATCACTATTGTCCTAGCACAAGTGGCTATTGTCCTAGCACAAGTCCTAAATTGTGCTATGACTAAAAATGTGACTCTAACTGCTAGTAGAGTTTTATTGCAATTGCAGTCATGGGATATTCCTGATGAATTATTGCTATTTCCGTGACATGCTGTGTGAACTCCTAGTAAAAAAGAAATCCTCTTGCACTTCATGTGCTCTACACTGTGGCTGTGAGGGAAAGTGTGTGAAGGTAAGCTGGGAAGGAAGGTGGCTTGATATGTGCTGTCCTCTCATGCACCAACTAAGGGTAGAGGAGGAGGAGGGCAGGCAAGTGCATGCTTTCTTTTGTGCACACTATCTTGCCGATAACATGCAGTTGGTGGAAAGGTCGCGTGAGCTTAGATAGTTGATCGCTTTGTGTGTGCTGTTTTCCCATGTGCCCAGCATTGAAGGTTGTGTTATCTAAAAATTCTCTAAAAATCTAAAAAAAGAGATCTGTTATCTAAAAACCTAAAAAAGTCATGTTGAAGGCAGTGCAAAACGTTTCCTCTGTGTGAACCATTCGGGATGTCAGTTTTATGGGAGTGAGTGTTTTCAGTCGCTGAATGAGCTCTGTTCATGTAGATTTTATCCAACACTCCAAGTAATGAGACAGAAACTAATATGGTGCTAGAAAGATATGAACAGGAGGTAGCCTTCATCAGTGGTTGCCATCAACTAGCCCTTTCGTGGAAATAAACCTGTGGGTAAGAAGATGACTGATTGCAAGCTCCGAAGTGACAGATGTTTCTTACACAGAAAATGAAGAACAAGCGAAAGTTAGCTGCAGGTAACGGCACCGAGTCAGGAGCTATGGGGCCTACCGAGAGAGTACCAAGCCTAATTCAGATGCAACTTTCCAACCTTTACTCTATGTGGTTGTGCAGAGCTGTAATACATAGATGGCTACTCCAGCACAAGTAGTTTCCGACACATCCTCTGACAATCCTGATTCACCATCCCTCATTGACGCAGTAACCGGTAAACTATTAACAAGCCTTCCATACCACAACAAAAATGGCAGCACTTCAGGGCAGAGATCTACAGTGGCTTCATTGAAAGCAGTTACTGTAACGCTTTTGAAGATGGAGAGGAGAGTATTGGCTTATCTTCTGCTTAGCATACTATACAAATATGCAATGTTCAGACAAGCTAAAAGCTGGTGGTGTCATGCTTTTTTATAAAAGAAAGTGCCACTCGTCAGCTATGGAAGACCAGACAAATCCAAAAAGTAAATCAAGTACATCTTGAAACTGTCAGAACCTGTTCGTTGAAGCGACTAAGTGACTTTGTAATACACTGACCCGTCGATCTTCTGTACCCAGTTGAACTTTCTTTGCTGTGATGAACTAAAATGTGTGCCTTCTTGGGGTGTGAAAAATATTGGATATTTCTTTTCCTTCAAAGAGAAAATGATGAGATAAAGAGACAGTGTCCATCATGGACCACGTCCGAACTACTTGATTGAAATATAATGTAAATGCAGCTGTGTTTCTTCTTAACTCTTTTTGTACTGTGCCATAGGCCATTGGAACTGAGTTCTGATGACTTCATTTGGCTGAAAACAATTAAACCCGGCACCTTACAGGCAACTATACTTTTTGAACACTACACTCCCACAGCAAATAAAACTTGAGGCAAATGTAGTGTCAAGTTCCACGAGAATAGTGGCTGCCCATGAAACTTGAGCCAAAGGTAGTGTCAAGTTATACGAGAATAGTGGCTGCCGATGGTGCCATGTGCCATGAAGGCCAACTCCTCCAGCAAGTGCTTGGGCTGCCATAGGCCATAGGAAACGGAGTTCTGATGACTTCCATTGGCTGAAAACAATTAAACCTGGCGCCTTACAGGCAACTATACTTTTTGAACACTCTGCCACTGCGAACGAAACTTGAGCCAAAGGTGGTATAAAGTTCCACGAGACTAGTGGCTGCCCACTCAAGTTTTCTTCCACAAGATAGCTGGTGCCCGTGTTGAGAGTCATGCTGTCTGGAAGGGCATGCGTTGATTTTCAAGAACTTATGATTTTTTTAAAAGACAATAGTCTTTCTTGGGATACTTGAACGCAGAAATATTGGTCTGTCGGTCTTTCTGTTTGTCTGTACCGCCCAACATACCGTCCTTTATTCAGGATATGCCACACTTTATGCGGATTATAGAGTCTATTAACGAAATACAAACAAACACTTTCAGATCAGGCTGTTCTGGTTAACGCTAGATGTCACCTCCCTATACACGAATATACCTATCACAGAAGGAATCGAAGCGCTCTCGAAGGCAATACAGAATAGCAAACGTGCACACGCCGCTGAAGTTTACATCGCGTTACTAAAATTAGTACTTACACTTAATTACTTTGAATTTGACTCGACCAACTACAGTTAAACCTGGATATAACGAAATTGACAAATTCCCGGGAAACTTCGTTATAAAGAGGATTTCGTTATATGCAGGTTTGGCACAAAAATTCGAAAAGGAAAAGCTTAAGTAAGCAGAAAGGTAACATCGACTGCAAAGCTCACCGAAAACATTTATTTTGGGTGAGAAAACATTTACAGTTGAGACCCCTTATGTAACAGCTTATAGTGAAGGACCGGCTATAATGCGGTTTTTTCTGACCCCCGTTTGCCCTCCCATGGAACTTAATGTATGCGCATCCCGCTTATTGTGCAGACAGCCCCCCCCCTTCCCCCCGGTTGTAATGCGGGTGCCAGAAAATCCCGCGGACAAACGAGGTAGGGAGCAGGCTTCAGAAAGGAAGTGCACTGCTCGAAAAGAGCGCAGCGAATCGCCGTGGAGGAGGAAGGAGCGCGGAATGAATGAACAATGGGCGGAGGGAAGAAAAAAGAAGGCCGCGGCAGCTGCGCGTCGCGCGCGCTCCCTCTGAGGATAGGATTTCCAAGGCGACGGAGAATGCTGCTACGGCCGTTTGTCAGCCGCGGTGGTGTAGTGGTTACGGTACTCGGCTGCCACCCAAAAAACACGGGTTCGATCCCGGCCGCGACGGTCGCATTTTCGATGGAGGCGAAAATGCCAGAGGCCCGTGCACTGTGCGTTGTCAGTGCACGTTAAAGAACCCCAGGTGGTCTAAATTTCCGGAGCCCTCCACTACGGCCTTTCTCTCCTCTCTATCTCTTTCACTCCCCTTCCCCCACCCCCACGGACGCTTAGCCGTGCTCCCTACATGGGCTGCAGAAATTAGCGTCCTTTCCTAATAGAACCACAATCATCAATCATCATCAGCTGCGAACGC